>BSQW01000014.1:29093571-29745454 GCA_030161315.1 Eutrema japonicum
GTTTACTGATATATCAATGTTTTTACCCGTTTTAAGCCATGACGGCTTTATTGGACGATGCTGTGAAATAATGTGTGTAGTCTCGAAAGCTACGAATGTCTACGGAGAAGTACATGGTGGTTGGATTTAAAACTGGTTATGTGATATGTGGAGTACTAAGGAAAAGGGTAATTGCAATGTTTCAAGAACAGATGAGTCTCTATGTATTCAAACCTCTTTCTCTGGTTTAGTTTTCTGTTTTGCTTGAGGGCAAGCAAATGCTAAGTCTGGGGGAGTTGATATATCATGGTTTTTACCCGTTTTAAGCCATGATATAAGTCCTTTTTATAGAGTTTTTCTAGTATTTTGGAGTCTTTTAGAGTCCTTTGAGGTTTTAGATACGTTTGGAGCACTATTGGAGATACTGAAGCATTTTGGAGTCAAGCAGAGATCCTGTAGCTGAGACGCCGAATTGATGCACGAGTGTCGATCGATACCACTTGGTATCGGTCGATACCCGTCGAAGAGACAGAAGGATCGCGACTTATTTGAAGATTTAGGAAACTGCAAATTGCTCCAGAAGACTTTATTATTTACAAGAAGCCATAAAACGTGACTTAGGTTATTTATTAGGATTTACAGCCACTTTGATGGCTATGCTTTATTTTACTTTGGTTTTGTGAGGGAGCTTTGGAAGGGAGACAAGTCTGAAACTCTATTCGTCCGAGAGAAGATTTTGAACCCTCTTGTTACTCTTTCTTATTATCTATTCAAGTATTTATTCAGTCATGTTTATTGTTGCAATCTCCATGTGTGAGTAGATCTCCTGTTAGGTTTAGGGTTCTCATAAGGGATTTCTTTGAATGCTAGGTTGAATTGTTGATTAGGGTTCATAATCTGAATTAGTTCTTTGCCTTAGGTTGTTCTCAAAGCTAATTCTGGATTGATCACCTATAACTTAGATCTTAGGTTAATCGATTAGGCACGAGAGTGCAATTGAGAAACCTGATAGAATTTAAGGTAAGCAAAATAACTATTCGCAAAGAGATTTGGTTTAGATGTTTTGTGAACAAATCAAACTTGAACTAAAAGCAGGTTTAGACTTTAGGATTCGCAAAGAGATTTGGAATTCTATGATTTAGACTTAGATAATTCTCGCAACGAGAGTTGGTTAATTATACTTCAGTGATTTGAGTTCAAGAAACCGTGCTTAACATGAACCCTGATTTGTTAGTTTAATTGCATTCATTGATTTCCTGAGAAATACTTTGAACCTATCTTTCTCCCAATCGAATCACAATTTGTTTAATTTTCGTATTTGCTTTCAATTCCATTGATCACTTAGCTTAATTTTCATCTATACAATCTATTGTGTGTCTTTTTGAGTCTCTGTGGATTCAACCCCTAAGTATTACAATCGACACAGCGTTAGTACTTATAGGGTATTAATTTGAGCTTATCAAATTTGGTGCCGTTGCCGGGATTCAATTCGCCATTAGATTTTAGTTTGAAAATTTTGACTAAGTTCGACCAATATCGATCGACACCCTAGTGGTATCAGTCGACACCTGTCGTGAATTTCGTTACTTACGTTCTTGACTTTCGTGTTTCAGGTGCATGCCTATTCGTGAAACCAGGAGGAACAAGAACACTTCGCTAGTTTATCTGTCAAACGATCAGCTAGCACTTTTGGAACGCGTAAACAGAAAAGCAAAGAAGCCAGTAGAGATGAACAACAACCCAGTGGTTTTGGTTCAAGATGAAGTTGGTGCTTACAGAGACCAAGAGGGTCAATAGTAGAATGCGCGAGGGCAACGACTGGATGGAGAGGGGAACATCATTCCACCTCCTGCTGTTGTCAAATAGATTGTCGCAGGGAATGCTGTGATTAATCGTGGTAGAATAATTGGTGAGTACAACAGGCCTGATTAGTTCTAAGCCAATCGTTCTGCGATTCACACTCTGAATCCTAAAGCCTGCTTACTACACTCTTGTGGGTCAGCACCCTTTCAATGGTCTTTCCAATGAACACCCTATGGATCACATTGAGAGGTTTGAGGATTTGGTTACAAGCATCAAATGCGATGGAGTATCCTATGATTACCTTTTATGTAAGTTTTTTCCATACTCTCTTGGTGGGGATGTAGCTTATTGGTTGAAACAGTTGCCAACTGGGTCACTAACTACTTGGGAATAGACTAAGAATGCATTCCTGAACAATTTCTATGATGATGCACGATCCGAGGAGCTCAGGAATAAGATTTCTCTGTTTTCTCAGGGACCGGCGGAGACATTTAAGGCTGCTTGGCTCAGATTTCGGTTATATCAGAGGGATTGTCCACATCATGGGTTCACTAATGTTCAGTTGCTGGGTCTTTTCTTCAGAGGGGTTGATTGGAGGTACTAGATGGCTCTGGATGCTGCAAGCAATGGAAATTTCAATACCAGGTATCCTGAGGACGCTGATGTGCTGATTGAGAACTTGGCATCTAGCAATAGTACCAAGAATGCAGACATGGAGCGCAAGAAGCTAGCCGGTGGCATGGAAGGTTCGCAAATTGCTGAGGTTCATGCCAAGTTATATTCTATGCATAATCTGTTGATGGGCAAGACGATGAAGGCTGTTCACTTTGCAGATGATGTTGAGGTATTCAATGATGATGAAGTGAAAGATGTTAACTACATTGGTAGATCTGGTTTTCAGGGTCAGAAAAACCAATTTTAGAATAACAACAGAAACTTCAACAACAATGCTCAACAAGGAGGGTCGAATCAGTTTGTCCAGAAACCATCTCAGAACAGTCGGTATACCAGGAACTATGGGAATTCATTTTATCAAATTGTACCTGTTAAGATGCCAGATAGCAAGAATGAGTCTATGTTTGAACAACTTGTTCAAGGACAGCAGAAGCTAGTTGTGGATTTCAATGTGAAGATTGATGTCATGTACAATGATCTGAGTGGAAGGATTGGCGCTAGTAATATTCAGCATAAGAAGCTGGAAATTTAGGTTGCTCAGACTTCAGAGGTTGTGAAAAGGCAAGAAGGTTTTCTTCCAGGGAAAGGAGATAACCCAATGGCTCACATCAATGCAATCACCTTAAGGAGTGGAAAAGAGGTCAATCCAGGAGTAAAAATTGGCCAAACTGCAGATATTTTCATCGATCTTGACGATTAGGATTCTGAAATCGCTCCAGTATCGATCGACACTAGTCAGCATCGATCGACACTTGTCAAGATTCTTTCACGGGACACATCAAATACCCGTGTATCGATCGATGCCACTCCTGTATCGATCGACACTGATCCTGCTGTCGAGTGAACACCTAAGGTTTCGAAGGAAGTGCCTAATGTAGTTGCAGAGAGAGTTTACATACCGAGGATACCTTATCCCATGGCTACTGGGAAGACTAAGAAGGAGGTAGAAGACTCTAGATGCAAGGCGATCATGGATAAGTTGATTGTTGAACTTCCTTTTATCGATGCTATCAAGACTTCTCCAGCTTTCAGGAGATATGTTAAGAGGATGGTATCAAGCAATGTGAACCTTGAGGATGGTGTTCTGATTATCTCTCATGAGTGCAACGCGATCTTGACAAACAGGATCCCAAAAAAGCTATCAGACCCAGGGAGTTTTGTGTTGGATTGTACAATCTTCACAGAAAGGTTCGAACGTTCTCTTTGTGACCTTGGTTAGAGTGTGAATCTCATGCCATACTCGGTTGCTAAAAAGATGGGGATGACAGACTTCACAGCCACACAGATCTCCTTAATACTTGTTGATCGCGTCGTTCGACTTCCAAAAGGAGTACTTGAAGACGTCCCGATTAAGATTGTGAATTGTTTAATCCCAACCGATTTTATTGTCCTGGAGTATGATGCAGAACCCAGAGACCCTCTTATCTTGGGAAAGCCATTCCTAGGAATAGATGGTGCTTTGATTGATTGCAGGAATGGGAAGATCGCTCTTAACATCGGTAAATTAGTCATGACTTTTCACATGGAGAAGATGATGAAGAAACCAACCATCGATGGTCAGGCTTTCTTTGTAGATACCTTCAGTGACATTGCTGAAGAGTACTTCATGGAGATGCATCCTGAGGATCCACTAGAGAGAGCGTTGGTTTGTTCAGCTGAGTCATAGTTTCACATGGATGATGTTGCTGCTTGATACTCGAAGATGCTCGATACAACGCCATCAGTATCGATCGATACCCCTCTAGTATCGGTCGATACCCTACGACCAGAAAGGGAGTTGGCCGATATTTCTAAGCAAGCTGCTGGGCTTGGAGATTGGAGTGAGGAGAAAGCTCCTAAAGTGGAACTCAAGCCACTTCCTGCGAATCTGAAGTATGGTTTTCTTGGTCCTAATTCCACATATCCAGTGATTATTAATGCTTTTTTGAACAGCGCAGAGATTACCTTACTGCTGAGCAAGCTGCGCAAGTATCGCAAAGCTCTTGGCTGTTCTCTTGATGATATTTCAGGTATAGCACCAGACATGTGCATGCATAGGATTCATCTTGAGGACGAGTCAAAAGCTTCAGTTGAGCATTAGAGGAGGCTGAATCCAAACCTGAAAGAGGTGGTTAAGAAGAAGGTCATGAAACTTTTGGATGCAGGAGTTATCTATGCTATCTTGGACAGTTCTTGGTTCAGTCCAGTGCATGTTGTTCTTAAGAAAGGAGGAATAACTGTGGTGAAGAATGAAAATGATGAGATGATTCCTACTAGGACTATCACTGGGCATCGAATGTGCATTGGCTATAGGAAGTTGAATGCAGCTACGAGGAAAGATCACATCCCATTACCATTCATTGACCATATGTTGGAGAGCTTGGCTAGCCATCCCTACTACTGTTTTCTCTATGGATATTCAGGTTTCTTCCAGATTCCTATACATCCAGATGACCAAGGGAATACGACTTTTACATGTCCCTATGGCACATTCGCATACAGGAGAATGTCATTTGGATTTTGTAATGCCCCAGCTACCTTCCAGAGATGCATGATGTCTATATTCACAGACATGATTGAGGATTTTATGGAGGTATTCATGGATGATTTTTCGGTGTACGGATCATCATTCAAGGACTGTCTGGCTAATTTGTTCAAGGTGCTACGGTGTGAAGAGAAACACTTGGTCCTTAATTGGGAAAAGTGTCACTTTATGGTTCAGGATGGCATCGTACTTGGGCACAAGGTTTCTGAAGCTGGGATCGAAGTTGACAAAGCCAAGATTCAGGTCATGACAAGCCTCCAACCACCGACTTCTGTGAAGGATATTCGAAGTTTCCTTGGTCATTCTGGGTTTTACAGAATGTTCATCAAGGATTTCTTCAAGCTAGCACCCCCACCCACAGCTCTATTATGCATGGAGATCACATTCTATTTCACACCTGAGTGTCTTACAGCTTTTGAGGAGATTAAAAATGCCTTGGTGAGTGCTCATATTGTGCAACCTCCTGATTGGACCTTGCCTTTTGAGATCATGTGCGACGCTAGCGACTTTGCTGTTGGATCGGTTTTGGGTCAGAGGAAGGATAAGAAACTACATGTTATCTACTATGCTCAGAGGAATTACAGCACCACAGAGAAAAAACTACTTGCAGTTGTTTTCTCCTTTGAGAAATTTCGATCCTAATTGATTGGGAGCAAAGTGATTGTCCATACTAATCATGCTGCTCTCAAATATCTGATGCAGAATAAGGATCTCAAACCTCGCCTTTGTCGTTGGGTCCTTTTGCTCCAAGGTTTCGATATCGAGGTTAAGGACAAGAAAGGTATAGAGAATGGAGTAGTTGACCATCTTTCGAGGATTCTGATCGATGCAGACGTGCCCATTAATGATCCACTACCAGAAGAGCCTATTTACTTCATTGAAACTGAGATTCAAATGGGTTTTACCGAAACTTTGCAATTTCCACGAATTGTAGTTCTCGGTATCAATCGACACTCCCCTAGTGTCGGTCGATACCCGGCGATTTCCGAACCTGTTTTGACCATTGAACACCTTGGTGCTTCTGAAGAAGACATGGTTGCTGCAGCTGATTCTGATCAACAATGGTTCGCTGATATTGCTAAGTACCTCGCTGCAGATGCAGAGCCAAAGCATCTCAAGAAACATGACAAGAAGAAGTTTATGCGAGACATGAGGCGATTCTTTTGGAATGAAACTTACCTGTACAAGCACTGTTCTGATGGTATCTACAGGAGATGCATTGCTGAGTCAGAGGTACCTAGTGTTTTGTTTCATTGTAATGGATCTGAGTATGATGGACACTTTGCTACTTTCAAGACAGTGTCCAAAGTTCTTCATGCAGGCTTCTGGTGGCCTACTATGTTTAAGGATGCTCATATCTTCGTTTCGCAATGCGATGCGTGTCAGAGGAGATGGAAGATCAGTAAGAAACACGAGATGCCACAAAATTTCATTCTTGAGGTTGAGATGTTTGATTGTTGGGGCATCGATTATATGGGTCCTTTTTCTTCGTCATACAAAAACAGGTACATCTTGGTAGCTGTGGACTATGTAACTAAGTGGATGGAAGAAATTGCTAGTCCCACCAACGATTCTTCTGTGGTCCTTAAGCTATTCAAGAGTATCATTTTCCCTCGATTTGTTATAAATGATGGTGGTTCTCACTTTATTAACAAGGTTTTCGAGAAGATGCTGAAAAAGCATGGTGTGAATCATCGTGTAGCTACTCCTTATCATCCTCAGACTAGTGGACAAGTTCAGGTTTCTAAGAGGCAGATAAAGAAATTCTGGAAAAGGCTGTGGGAACTACTAGGAAGGATTGGTCTGCAAGGCTGGATGATGCATTGTGGGCTTACAGGACCGCTTTCAAGACACCACTTGGGACTACACCGTTTCACTTGCTATATGGGAAAGCGTATCACCTTCCTGTTGAAATCGAGCATAAGGTAGTCTGGGCTACAAAGATGATGAATTTCGAGATCAAGACTGCTGCTGAGAAGCGATTGATTCAGCTGAATGAGCTGGATGAGATTAGGCACAATGCCTATGAAAATTCGAAGCTGCACAAGGAGAGGACCAACGCGTATCACGACAAAAATATCCTCACCAGACACTTTGAACACAATGACCAGGTACTTCTGTATAACTCTCGTTTGCATTTGTTTCCTGGCCAATTGCGTTCTCGTTGGTCAGGTCCTTTCACAGTCAAGGAAATCATACCACATGGTGCCATTGTCCTGACAAATCTTTCAGGAGAAGAGTTCACTGTCAATGGACAAAGGGTGAAGCACTATTTTCGGAGTACCAAAATTCCAGAAGGACACATAATGCCTCTGGATGATGCACCCACTGCCTGAGCGGCAGTACAGTCAAGCTAATGACGTTAAACGATCGCTGAGTGGGAGGCAACCCACTTGTAATGAGTCTTTTATTTTTTATTTTGTGTTCTGTGTGTCACGTGAATCAGATTCGGAGGCTGAGTATCGATCGATACCGGTGATAAACGCAAATATTCTGAATCGACTGCTGTGTATCGATCGACACCACTTATGGTATCGGTCGATACCATAAATCAGGTAAATTTTCTTATAAACCCTACGCGTTTTTCCTTTCTTCCTCATTCTCCTCCATCGATCGATACCCAAGTTGGGTGTCGGTCAACACTCGTACCCCACTTCGGTAATTTTTCATTTTTCACAATTCCACTCTGTTCTTTTGCTTTCTTTCACCAAATTTAGGCTAGATAACACTGGGGACAGTGTTGTTCAAGTCTGGGTGAGGTAGTCGCTGACATTGTTTTTGATTTTCTTAGAGTGAGTCGTTTTTGAGTCAAATTTTGTTTTATTGAGTCAAAACCTTTTGGAGACGGTGATCTTTTTTCTTGACTCTATTGATCTGACCTTGCTTCTAAGTAACCATTGTTACAGAATCAATATTAAATCGACTAATGAAAAATCCAAAGGCTGACCAGTTAACTAGAAGACACTCATGTTTCCAGCAAAGTTCTTTAAAGCCTGAGCCAAATTTTTGCATTTCATTGATGTGATTGATGTCCATAGAGCTTGATTCCTCATTCGTATCTGACAAAGGAACCCACATGTTTAAAGTAATGGTATTTCTCTCCCTGTTACAAGTTAATTAATAAGATGCATTAAAAGATGAAATGATTTTCCTCTGAGTAGAGGGTTAGGAAAATTTCCAGCGATCCCATTATTCTACTTCAGAGGGAATGATCACACAAAGGTGGAAGCGAGGTTAGGAAAATTTTATGTGATACCATTATTCTCCTACACCTTTGATACATAGAAAGGGAAGAACCGGGGATTCGGTGGCAAACACCATCAATACTCACATTTCAGACCTTAATGTGTATGTGCCAATTTAAAAAGAAAGAAATAAAATAATAAGAAATAAATCCGGGGGAGAGAAAATAATACCAGAAAGTGTGAAAATGGATGGTTCCTTGTCATGATATTGTATGGGAAAGAATCTAGAAGGTTCTTGGTATTAATCACAGCGATGAAACTGGCGATGAGGGCTTTATTGGACGATGCTGTGAAATAATGTGTTTAGTCTGGAAAGTTGCGAATGTCTACGGAGAAGTACATGGTGGTTGGATTTGAAACTGGTTATGTGATATGTGGAGCACTAAGGAAAAGGGTCATTGCAATGTTTGAAGAACATGTGAGTCTCTATGTTTTCAAACCTCTTTCTCTGGTTTAGTTTTCTGTTTTGCTTGAGGGCAAGCAAAGGCTAACTCTGGGGGAGTTGATATATCATAGTTTTTTACCCGTTTTAAGCCATGATATAAGTCCTTTTTATAGAGTCTTTATAGTATTTTAGTGTCTTTTAGAGCCCTTTCAGGTTTTAGGTACGTTTGGAGCACTATTGGAGATACTGAAACATTTTGGAGTCAAGCAGAGATCATGTAGCTGAGACGCCGAATTGATGCACGAGTGTCGATCGATACCACTTGGTATCGGTCGATACCCGTCGAAGAGACAGAAGGATCACGACTTATTTGAAGATTTAAGAAACTGCAAATTGCCCCAGAAGACTTTATTATTTACAAGAAGCCATAAAACGTGACTTAGGTTATTTATTAGGATTTACAGCCACTTTGATGGCAAAATTGCCTAGAAGTCTTTATTATTTACAAGAAACCCCAAAACGTGATTTAGGTTATTTAATAGGATTTTACAGCCACTTTGAGGGCTATGCTTTATTTTATTCTGGTTTTGTGAATGAGCTTTTGAAGTGAGACAAGTCTGAAACTCTGTTCGTCCGAGAGAAGATTTCAAACCCTCTTGTTACTCTTTCTATTTTATTTGATGATTTATTCAAACATGTTTATTGTTTCAATTTTCATGTCTGAGTAGATCCACTTTAGGTTCGGGGTTCTCATAAGGGTTTTCTCTGAATGCTAGGTTGATTAGTTGATTAGGATTCACCATCTGAATTAGTTCTTCATCTTATGTTGTGTTCAAAGCTTGTTCTAGATTAGCTACCTAGAACTTAGATCTTAGGATAGTTGATTAGGCACGACAGTGCGATTAATTACCTGATAGAACCTAGGGTGAGCAAAATAACTATTCGCAAAGAGATTTGGTCTAGTTGTTTTGTGAACAAATCAAACTTGAACAAAAAGCTGGTTTAGACTTTAGGATTCGCAAAGAGTTTTGGAATTCTAGGGTTTAGATTTAGATAATTCTCGCAACGATAATTGGTTAATTATAGCTTAGAGATTTGAGTTCAAGAACCGCGCTAAATCTGAATCCTGACTGATTGGTTATCTGCATTCATTGATCTCATGAGAAATACCTTGGGCCTATATTCTTCCATCGATTTTACAACTCTTTTACTGTTTATTGCTTTTTATTTCAACTGAATTGCTAAGCTTAATTCTCATATACATAATCTATTGTGTGTTTCTGTGAGTCCTTGTGTTCGACCCCTACTTTACTACAACTACTGCTTTAGTACTTTTACGGTATTAATTTGAGCATATCAATTTCCTGAGAAATTCCCTGAACCTATCTTTCTCCAATTGAATTTACAACAGTTTAATTTACGTATTTGCTTTCAATTACATTGATCACTTAGCTTAATTCTCATCTTTACAATCGATTGTGTGTTTCTGTGAGTCTCTGTGGATTCGATCCCTAAGTATTACAACCGACAAAGCTTTAGTACTTTAGGATATTAATTTGAGCTTATCACTTACGACTAAAGACTTTTTAACAGGGTTTTCCGACACAAGTACCCACGGCTTGATAGAAAAAGTCTTCCGACAATAGAACTTTCGACCGGGTTTTGCGACACAAGTTCCCACGGGTTGACCGAAAAAAGTCTTTCGACAAAAGAGTTTCTATCGGGTTTTCCGGCATAAGTACCCACGGCTTGACCAAAAAAAATTCTTCCGACAAAAAACTTTCGACCGAGTTTTTCGGCAAGTACCCACAGCTTGACTGAAAAAGGCCTTTTGACAAAAGGTTTTAGACCGTGTTTTCCGGCACAAGTACCCACGGCTTGACCGAAAAAAGTCTTATGACAAAAGATTTTAGATCGGGTTTTCCGGCACAAGTACCCAAGGCTTAACCCAAAAAAATCTCCTGATAAAAGATTTTCGACCGGGTTTTCCGACACAAGTACCCACAACTTGACCGACAAAAGTCTTACGACAAATGACTTTCGACAGGGGTTTTCCGACAAAAGTACCCACGTCTTGACCGAAAAAAGTCTTCCGCCAGAAGACTTTCGACCGTGTTTTCCGGCACAAGTACCCACGGTTTGACCGAAAAGAGACTTTCGACAGAAGACTTTCGACCAGGTTTTTTGGCATAAGTACCCTCGGCTTGACCGAAAAAGGTCTTCCTACAAAAGACTTTCGACCGGGTTTTGCGGCACAAGTAGCCACGATTTGACCGGAAAAAAGTCTTCCGACAAAAGACTTTCGACCGGGTTCTGCGGCACAAGTACCCACGGCATGACCGAAAAAGTCTTTCGAAAAAAGAATTTCGACCGGGTTTTCCGGCATAAGTACCTATGGCTTGACTGAAAAAAGTCTTCCGACAAAAGACTTTCGACCGGGTTTTTCGGCAAGTACCCACAGCTTGACTGAAAAAAGCCTTTTGACAAAAGGTTTTAGACCGTGTTTTCCAGCACAAGTACCCACGGCTTGACCAAAAAAAGTCTTATGACAAAAGATTTTAGATCAGGTTTTCCGACACATGTACCCATGGTTTGACAGAAAAAAGTCTTATGACAAAAGATTTTAAACCGGGGTTTACAGGCACAATTACCCACGACTTAACCGAAAAAAGACTACTGACAAAAGATTTTTGAGGGGTTTTCCGACACAAGTACCCACGACCTGACCGAAAAAAGTCTTACGACAAAAGACGTTCGACCGGATTTTTCCGGCAAAAGTACCCACTGCTTGACCAAAAAAAGTCATCCGACAAAAGACTTTCGACCGGGTTTTCTGGCACAACTACCCACGAGTTAACCGAAAAAGTCTTACGACAAAAGACTTTCGACTGGGGTTTTCCGACAAAAGTACCCACGGCTTGATAAAAAAAAGTCTTCCGACAAAAGACTTTCGACCGGGTGTTGCGGCACAAGAACCCACGGCTTGACCGAAAAAAATATTTCGACAAAAGACTTTCTACTGGGTTTTTCGGCATAAGTACCCACGTCTTAACCAAAAAAAAAGTCCTCCGACAAAAGATTTTCGATCGGGTTTTACGGAAAGTACCCACAGCTTGACTGAAAAAGGTCTTTTGGCAAAAGGTTTTAGACTGGGTTTTCCGGCACAACTATCCACGGCTTGACCGAAAAAGTCTTATGACAATCGATTTTAGACCGGGGTTTTCCGTCACAAGTACCCACGGGTTGACTAAAAAAATTCTTACGACAAATGACTTTTGACCAGGGTTTTCCGACAAAAGTACCCACGGCCTGACCGAAAAAAGTGTTATGACAAAAGACTTTAGACAGGATTTTGCGGCACAAGTACCCACCGATTGACCGAAAAATTCTTATGAAAAAGACTGTAGACCCGGGTTTTATGGCCTCAGTACCCCTAGCTTGACCGAAAAAAGTCTTATGACAAGATTTTAGACCGGGTTTTCTGGCACAAATACCCACAGCTTGACCGAAAAAAAGTCTTTTGACAAAAGATTTTAGACCGGGGTTTTCCGGCACAAGTACCCACAAGTTGATAAAAAAACGTCTTACGACAAAAGATTTTAGACCGGATTTTCTGACACAAGTACCCACGGTTTGACCGAAAAAGTCTTATGACAAAAGATTTTAGATCGGGTTTTCTGGCACAAGTACCCACGGCTTGACCGAAAAAATGTCTTAGGACAAAATATTTTACACCTGGGTTTTCTAGCACAAGTAACCACGACTTGATCAAAATGTCTTATGATAAAAGATTTTAGAACGGGATTTTCCGGCACAAGTACCCACGGGTTGACTGATAAAAGTCTTACGACAAAAGACTTTTGGCCAGGGTTTTCCGGCACAAGTACCCATGGTTTAACCGAAAAAAGTCTTATGACAAAAGATTTTAGACTGGGGTTTTGCGGCACAAATACTCACGGGGTGACTGAAAAAAATCTTAAGACTAAAGACTTTTGCCCAGGGTTTTCCGACACAAGTACCCACGGCTTTATCGAAAAAGTCTTCCGACAAAAAACTTTCGCCGGGTTTTGCGGCACAAGTACCCACGGCTTGACCAAAAAAAGTCTTTCGACAAAAAAATTTTGACCGGTTTTTCCGGCACAAATACCCACAGCTTGACTGAAAAAAGCCTGTTGACCAAAAGGTTTTAGACCGTGTTTTCCAGCACAAATACCCACGGCTTGACCGAAAAAAGTCTTATAACAAAAGATTTTAGATCAGGTTTTCCGACACATGTACCTATGGTTTGACAGAAAAAAGTGTTATGACAAAATTTTAGACTGGGGTTTTCCGGCACAAGTACGCACTTCTTGACCGAAAAAGTCTTCCGACAAAAGTCTTTCGACCGGGTTTTCCGGCACAAGTACCTACGTGTTAACCGAAAAAAGTCTTACGACAAAAGACTTTCGACCGGGGTTTCCCGACAAAAGTACCCACGGCTTCATCGAAAAAAGTTTTCCGACAAAAGACTTTCGACCGGGTTTTGCGGCACAAGTACCCACGGTTTGACCGAAAAAAAGACTTTCGACAAATGACTTTCGACAGGGTATTTCGGCATAACATCCTCGGCTTGACCGAAAAAAAGTCTTCCTACAAAAGACTTCCGACCGGGTTTTGCGGCACAAGTACCCACTGTTTGACCGAAAAAAGTCTTCCAACAAAAGACTTTCGACCGGGTTTTGCGGCACAAATACATACGGCTTGACCGAAAAACGTCTTTCGACAAAAGAATTTGGACCGGGTTTTCCGGGATAGGTACCCATGGCTCGACCGAAAAAAAGTCTTCGACAAAAGACTTTTGACCGGGTTTTTCGGAAAATACCCACAGCTTGACGGAAAAAAGCTTTTTGACAAAATGTTTTAGACCGTGTTTTCCAGCACAAGTACCGACGGTTTGATCGAAAAAAGTCTTATAACAAAAGATTTTAGATCAGGTTTTCCGACACATGTACCCATGGTTTGACCGAAACAAATCTTCTGACAAAAGATTTTAGACCGGGGTTTTCCGGCACAAGTACGCATGGCTTAACCAAAAAAAGTTTACTGACAAAAGATTTTTGACGGAGTTTTCCGACACAAGTACCCACGACCTAACCAAAAAATGTCTTACGACAATAGACTTTCGACCTGGTTTTTCTGGCAAAATTACCCTCGGCTTGACCGAAAAAAGTCTTGCGACAAAAGACTTTCGACCGGGTTTTGCGGCACAAATACATACGGCTTGACCGAAAAACGTCTTTCGACAAAAGAATTTGGACCGGGTTTTCCGGGATAGGTACCCATGGCTTGACCGAAAAAAAGTCTTCGACAAAAGACTTTTGACCGGGTTTTTCGGCAAATACCCACAGCTTGACGGAAAAAGCTTTTTGACAAAATGTTTTAGACCGTGTTTTCCAGCACAAGTACCGACGGTTTGATCGAAAAAAGTCTTATAACAAAAGATTTTAGATCAGGTTTTCCGACACATGTACCCATGGTTTGACCGAAACAAATCTTCTGACAAAAGATTTTAGACCGGGGTTTTCCGGCACAAGTACGCATGGCTTAACCAAAAAAAGTTTACTGACAAAAGATTTTTGACGGAGTTTTCCGACACAAGTACCCACGACCTAACCAAAAAATGTCTTACGACAATAGACTTTCGACCTGGTTTTTCTGGCAAAATTACCCTCGGCTTGACCGAAAAAAGTCTTGCGACAAAAGACTTTCGACCGGGTTTTCCGGCACAAGTACCTACGAGTTAACCGAAAAAAGTCTTACCACAAAAGACTTTTGACTGGGGTTTTCCGACAAAAGTACCCATGGCTTGATAGAAAAAAGTATTCCGACAAAAGACTTCCGACCAGGTTTTGCGGCACAAGAACCCACGGCTTGACCGAAAAAGTCTTATGACAAAAGATTTTCGACGGGGTTTTTTGGAAAGTAACCACAGCTTGACTAAAAAAGGTCTTTTGTTAAAAGGTTTTAGACCGGGTTTTCTGGCACAACTATCCACGGCTTGACCGAAAACGTCTTATGACAAATGATTTTAGATCATATTTTTCTCACAAGTACCCATGGCTTGACCGAAAAGGGTCTTCTGACAAAAGAATTTAGACCGGGGTTTTTCGGCACATGTACCCAAGGTTTAACCAAAAAAGTCTTATGACAAAAGATTTTAGACCGGGGTTTTTCGGAACATGTACCATGGTTTAACCGAAAAAGTCTTCTGACAAAAGATTTTAGACCGGAGTTATCCGGCACAAGTACCCACAACTTGACTGAAAAAAAGTCTAATGAAAAAAGATTTAGACATGGGATTTCCGGCACAAGTACCCACGGGTTGATCGAGAAAAGTTTTCCGACAAAAGACTTTCGATCGGGTTTTGCGGCACAAGTACTCACGGCTTGACCGAAAAATGTCTTTCAACAAAAGAATTTCGACCGGGTTTTCTGGCATAAGTACCCACGGTTTGACCGAAAAAAGTCTTCCGACAAAAGACTTTCGACCAAGTTTTTCGGCAAGTACCCACAACTTGACTGAAAAAGGCCTTTTGACAAAACGTTTTAGACAGTGTTTTCCGGCACAAGTACCCATGGCTTGACCGAAAAAAGTCTTATGACAAAAGATTTTAGATCGGGTTTTCCGATACAAGACTTTTTAGTCTCTAGGAGGTATCAATATCCTCAATACGATGTAGTAAAGAGGTTATCAATCAATAATTGGGATCATTCTAATCGCTAAGAATGCAAGGAACGCATGCAAGTTAAACTAAACGAGTGTGTTGTGATTAAGTAACCAAATTAAGCCAAATAAACGATGCAATAACTAAACAAGATGTAATTCAAATTAGGAAAGCGGAACTAGAGATGAGGTTATTGATATAAGGTGATCCAAATCCAATTAGTGGTGTTCATTCACCCAAAGAAGCTAATTCCTATGCAAAAGATCTCTAATCTTGATTAGTTCTCTTTCAAGCAACTAATCACTATGTTAATTATCAAGTCCATTAGCAAATTATCATTTGTGTATTAACAATTAGCAAGCATTAAGAATCATAACAATATCAACCAAAGATATGCCCTAAACAACTAATGTCTTAGGTTAGGAGCATAAATCTCTTGTCTAGTTCATCAAGGCATTTCATCAAACACTTGGTGTGCATGAAATGCCTTATGATCTAGATCCACTCTTTCAAACCAGATCTAGCATTAGGGACACTAGACAAGAAGGAAGAAGTGATAATCTAACCCTAAACACCACTAATCAAACCTTGGATCACCTTAATCTACCCTATCTCAAGATCCTAAAAACTACTCACTAATCATCATGGGTTCAACAAATCAAATGAAAAAGGAGTTAAAACTCATGATCAAGATGATTGGATGATTAGAAAGTAGAAAGTAGAATGATTCAATCAAGAAAAACAATACTCAAATTGCATAAATCAAAAGGATCAATCTCTTACAAATAACTCTTAGAGAGGGTTTTTGGTTAACAAAAGATTTAGCCCATCAAAATTAGGTTTTGGGCATAAATAGTGAACAGTGTCGAACAGGGTCGACCCGGGAAAAACCGGGTACAGACCCAGTTTAGATGGATAAAAGTGTTTTGGCGGCTAATACCGAGGTCACTCGTCGGTACCACAGCTCGGTATTGAACCTGGGTTTGTGTACCGACGAGGGGTACCGAGCAATGACATCGGTATTGAGGGGATTCCTTCAATGAATACCGAGGTCACACGTCAGTGTTGTTGTTCGATGTTAAGAGATGTTTCCCCCGGGTTTCTTCCGAGAGCAATACCGATCAGTTGCACCGAACAGTGACCTCGGTACAATCCCCTGAAGCTTCGATACCGACGTCACTCCTCGGTGTTGTACATCGGTATTGGGGCTGTCTTCCTCCGTCTTCTATACCGATATGTTGGACCGATCAGTGACCTCGGTGCAATCCTTTTACCTTCAATACCGATGAGAGATACCTACCAGTGACGTCGGTAAAGCCTCTGTCTTCTCTCCTCGGGTCATCTCCTCTGAAGCACCTAAAATACGATCCAAAACATGCAATGACTCTCTAGGACTTAATGTGGACACATTATACTCCTAAAATGATTAAAACGTTAAAGAGATAACATGAACTATATACAAATAACTCGAAACCTAAATGAAACGGATGCTAGAATGATGCAAATATGATGATATCAATTCCCCCAAACTTACTTCTTTGCTTGTACTCAAGCAAAAGCATCACTAAAAGAATTCAAGTCCATGTGAAAACTCTAAGGTATGATCAAACATGTCTACTCAAAAGGGGTAGCCATGTCCATTCTTACTTGAATCAAGCTTAAGCCTCAACCTACACAAGCCTTCCTATCATCCAATCCTTTGACATTCAATTAGCGGTTTCTAGTGGATCATGTTCATGCAATGCAAATAAACTCATTTGGCTAAGGATATGGTTTTGAGACAAAGATGATCTCAATGCATCAGGCGGTTTCCGAACAAGGGATCTCTCATCGAAGGAGTGGACTTTGGCAAAATGCTAAGGGTGAAAAGCAACTGATGCATACAAGGCTAGAATTCCATCTACCCAATGCCCCAATACAAATTCGACCCTAACTCTAAACCCACAAAGAACCAATCCTAGCTACCCTTCACAAGGCGTTTTGCCTTCATATCCCACATCTCTTCATCATCTTGCTTTTTCATAAGTACTTAGGGGGTTTCTTTTTCAAGCAATGGCTTGGCTTCCTTTACTTTCCTTGGCTTAGCTCTTCTTTTGGATTTTTTAGTTTCTCTCATTTTTCTTCATAACTTGCTTTTTGGCCATTTTGGCTTACTTTCTTTCTTTCCAAAACTAGAGACTATCTTTTCAACACTTTAGAGCTAAACCACATATATTTTTGCCAACCATTACAAACTTATTGCTTCCCCTAGTCATTCTCCAAAATATCTTTCTTTCCACTTTTACAATCCCAAAACCTTTCTTTTCTTTCTTTTTCATCCATTCCCCTCGTTCCAAATACCATCATATCTAACTTAGCCTAATCTAGTTCATGATGCACGAGCTAGTTCTACATGAAAGCCTTTCCTTGTCGCTCTAGACCCAACACTTTTTGCTAACTCGATTCAAAAAATAAGGCCTCACAACGCTCACTAAAAATGTAGGCTTGAAAGAAGGTTGAGTTTTAGGTGGGGTGAACCATTCCAAAGGTGGGAATTGGCTACTTGAGCCAACAAGAGTGGTAAAAGGGATAAGATGACCCAAGTATGTATGCGGAATCCATGAGTCCATTATGCAATGCATGAACACGATATTTAAATGTGTCAAAATTAAGGTTCTCACTTAGATAGGATTGGATTCAAATCAAAACTTGCTTCGGCTAAGACCTAAGTAATGAGACATGAGATCCAATCATGGTTCGGCCTTGATTTCGGACACAAGATCTAGAGCATAGGACTTAAACTTTTAAAGCGACACTTCACAAGGAGGAATCATTCTAGTTCCTAATGAACATGGTATGCATTATCTACGTGCTATGTATCTAGACTCAATCCTACATGAAGTGCAAATGCGTCCTAAATGACTTCTTTTTGTCTTTTCATTTTCAAATTTTTTTCAAATTTGTTTGGTTTTTCTATGCCTTAGATGTATGCATGAGACTCAAGATGCAAATTAAAAATAAGACAAAGTAAATATCATTAGATACCGGTCCCTCCCCCAAACTTAAATCACACCGTCTCGGTGTGAAATAAGCCTGAGGAGAGGACCAAAAACAAAAGAAAACTAGACAATGCAAGACATACAAGAAAAATATATACAAGAGTTTTGGATTCGTACCTAGAAACTTTGAGATGGGGATGAAGACCCCATCGAGTAAGATGGATTACTTGAGACGGGAGACGGGGACCGCATCGCTCTCCTCTTCGTTGCTTTTTCTGGTCGGGTCGTGGGTCGGCTAGCGCTCACAACCAATGCCCAATCCTCTCCTCGAGGTGCGAGGTTAGTGCCCATGACGACATCCCCTCCTTCACCGGCCCGTGATGAACTCGCTCCGCAACCTCCGTCCTTTAGCTCATTGATGGTTCGACCCATGGCTTTAACCGTCTTCTTCAAAGACTTGATCGTCTTAACCATCTTCTTCATGTTTTTGTTTTGCCACTTGCACATGCGTTGGAGGAGACGAGTTTGGTGGTGAGCGTGTCTTGTAGCTGCGTTAGTGATAGCCCCATCATAAGGATCAAAGTGGTAGCGCTCACTACCGTACACGGTCTCGGGTGACGACTCATCTGGCACTTCCTCATCGAGATCAAGAGATTCCTCGGTAGCGGTTCTCCATTGTGCTCTTTTGCGGAAGGCTTGCATAGGCGGATCGACGGTGGAGTTGTAGAGATACTCTTGGGGAGGAATGAACATGATGTTCCTCGGATCATGGAAGTTGGTGAGCGCGGGATTAGACAAGAGGACTTGTGCCATAGATGTCTTGGTGAGTTGAAGGTTGTAAGCCATCTTGCCTTCGATATATCCCTTGAATAACCTAGTCTTTGAAAGATAGGCCCCATCCAAAGATTTCCACTCATTGGCGCTAACCGAAACCTTGATGCCCTTTGCCAAGAGAATAGGCGTAATGATCCATCCGATGCAAATCGCGGCCTTCTTTGACTTTGTCGTCCAAGCACAATTCCGGTAAGCAAACAAGTGTCTCACCAAGAGTGTTACGAGACAAGGAAGTCTCTCCGGCCCCTCGAACGCTATACCATTGCGGAGAATGGGGAGAATGGGCTTTAGACCGAGCCCAAACAACTCCATCTCCTCTGTAGTGACCGTGTCAATCTCCACCTTTTTGTAGAAATTGTGGACCAATGCCTTGTGGCGTAGCGGATAGCCGGGTACCGTATGCTTGCATTCTTTGAGGCGCCTGCTTCAAATTCCCCTGAGGCAATCGTTGCCCAAAGATTGCGGAGCTCGAGTCTCGGATAATCAAAATATTGCCCGCCGTAGGTACCTTCTTCCCTAAACTCGGATATCTCGCAGAGCTCGTGGAAAGTGACGGTGTAGGTGGAGTCCATAAGCCTGAACTGTAAAATTCCATACCAGGAATTTGCATCTTCCGTGTCGTAGAACTTAGCTCGAAGGGTGGCTAGGAACTTGTTAGAAAGCGCTTTGAAAGATTCATGCTTCATGCTCATGAAATTCCTTAGCCCCATATTCTCAAAAAGGGTCCACACTTCGTCACTTATTCCCATCTTATCCATCATCTCCTCATCGACGAATTTGCCTTGCTCGAACTTCATTTGGTGGAACTTGTCGAAGTAATCTTGCTCGGTTGGCTTTGCCCGTGGCACTTCCGAGACTTCCCCACTTGAGCTCTCACTCTCAACCTCTTCTTCGACTCTTTCAACTCTCTTGCCCTTTCCCTTGGTCATTTTATTGGCCTTAGAGCTCGTACCCGCGGTTTTAGCCTTTGCCTTGGTACTACCATTGGCAATTCCTTTCCCCTTTTCCGCGGAGGTGGCTTGGGCAATTCATTTCCCTTTCCCAACTGTTGAAACCTTTGTTCGTGCCCGTGTCGATGGAGCGCCTTTGTCAGAGATTGTACCTACAAATATCATTTAGACAATTTGTGAGGATAGGTATAATTTTTTATCAAATCAACAAAGGTTCACCAAAAGACGAGCTAAGAGACCAAGGTGACAATTCACACTTAACAAGAAAATTATCCCAATTCAGAATTGCTAATTCTCAAAATCCTAATTTCTCAAATTTTCATCAAACCATCAACAATTTACACATAAATCATCAAGTTCAAGGATAGAGAAACCATCCCCAAGGTATTTGTTCAAGTGAAAAGCAATATCAAACCATATTCAAGCAATATTTCTTTAAGAACAAAACTATGGTTTTCGAAAATTTAGTTGAATAATACCTTGGGGGATTGGGATTAAATGCTTGGAATGATGATAAATCCAAAAAGAGCAGTGAAAATCAAGACTATGGGGCTTGGAATCACGTTGGTTGAGAAAAGAGGAAGATGGGAAAAATTTGCTCTAGAAATCGTGAAACTAGGTTGAGAAAGGAGGCTAATGTCGCTTGGAAGAAGAAGAGGAAGAAGACTTATCTGGGTCGGGTCGGATCTTACCTGGGTGGGTACCGAAATTTTTTTTAAAAATGGTCAATACCGAGGTCACTCATCGGCATTGTACCTCGGTATTGACTGATTTTTAAAACTTCTTCGTTGAATACCGACGTCACTCCTCGGTATTGGTCATCGGTATGGACATACCGAGGTCACTCCTCGGTGCAACAAATCAGTGTTAAGGAGATTTTTCTCCTGTTTCCATACCGACGTGTTGTACCGATTTGTGACGTCGGTATTGGCCCCCTCATTTGGCACGTCTACACCGAAGTAACTGATCGGTGTTAGGCATCGGTACTACCATACCGAGGTCACTCCTCGGTGCTGGTCATCGGTATGGACATACCGAGGTCACTCCTCGGTACCACATGTTGGTATTAAGGGATTTTCCTCCTGTTTCTATACCGACGTGTTGTACCGATCTAACACGTCGGTATTGGTCCCTCGGCAAGTCCATACCGACGTCACTCGTCGGTATATTTCCTCGGTATTCGCCCTTGACCTTGGAACCCCTATGCACACTTAACAAAAACATCAAAAAGGTCTAGCAAAAGATAGAAAAAGAGATAAACAAAAAGGAAATATATACAATGATAAGTTTGGAGTGTCTCCCAAGAGCACTTTGTTTAACGTCACTAAGTTCGACGTTTTTTACCGTTCTCAAGCTAGAGGAACATCATCGAGAGGGATCGAGCCTCCCTTTTCGACGATTTGATTTGCTCGGTAGAGTTTGAGCCTTTGGCCATTTGAAATGAAATATTGGCCCTCCTTGTTAACAAGTACCACGGCTCCATATGGCCTTACTTCCTTAACCTCAAACGGACCCGACCACCTTGACTTGAGCTTCCCAGGAAAAAGTTTCAACCGGGAGTTGAACAATAGCACCAAGTCTCCAACCTTGAAGACCTTACGTAAGATCTTCTTGTCATGGAAGGCTTTGGTTCGTTCCTTGTAGATCCTCGAGCTCTCATAGGCTTCAAGCCTAGTCTCCTCTAACTCTTGAAGTTAAATTAACCTCCTCTCTTGTGCGATCTTGATGTCGAAATTAAGAAGCTTCACCGCCCACAAGGCCTTGTACTCCAACTCAACCGGTAGATGGCATGACTTCCCATAGAGCAAGTTGAATGGTGTAGTCCCTATAGGCGTCTTAAAAGCAGTCCGGTATGCCCATAAAGCATCATCCAACTTGTTGGCCCAATCCTTTCTTGAACCCCAACTGTCCTTTATAGTATGGCTTTGATTTGCCAGTTGGATACTTCTACTTGGCCACTCGTTTGAGGATGGTAGGGTGTTGCTACCTTATGCCTCACACCATGCATCTTAAGTAGACTTTCAAACACTTTGTTGATGAAATGACTACACCCATCACTAATGACCACCCTTGTAACTCCGAACCTTGGGAAGATAACGGACTTGAACAGTTTTAGAACGACCTTAGCATCGTTGGTCGGGCTTGCAATGTCTTCCACCCATTTAGAAACGTAATCAACCGCCACCAATATGTATTGGTTACCGTAAGATGATGGAAAAGGTCCCATAAAATCGATGCCCCATACGTCAAACATCTCCACCACAAGGATTATGTTTTGGGGCATTTCATCTCTCCTCCCAATGTTCCCTTTCCTTTGGCACGCATCAAATGTGGAGACATAGAGGTGCGCATCCTTGAATAATGAAGGCCACCAAAAACCGGATTGCAAGACCTTTCTAGCGGTTTTGTAAGATGCATGATGCCTACCATAGCTTGATCCGTGACAATGGAGTAGGATCCCTTAGACTTCTTCTTCCGCCACGCATTTCCTATACAAACCATCCTAGCACAACTTGTATAAGTAGGGCTCATCCCAATAGTATCTCGTCACGTCGTGGAAGAACTTCTTCTTCTTATACCCATCCAAAGGCGGTTCCTTCCCGCACACTAAGTAGTTCACTAGGTCTGTAAACCACGGTAGTTTCTCGTCTTGTAACCCATTGACACTCTCTAGTCCTCGCACGGCTTCAACCCCTTTCTTCAAGACACCAACAACCATGAGATTCTCCTCGGGGAGCTTATCATCAATCGGAACAAGGTCTTCAATCCTCATTCTAGACAAGTGATTCGCGACTCCATTCTCTATCCCTTTCTTGTCAACTATCTCCAAGTCAAACTCTTGTAGAAGCAAGATCCAACGGAGTAGCCTTGGCTTTGTGTCTTTCTTTGCATGAATGTATCTTAGGGTCGCGTGATCGGTGTAGACAATCACCTTTGATACCACAACATAAGACCTAAATTTCTCCATTGCAAAGACCACGGCTAGCAACTCCTTTTCCGTTGTGGCATACCGGACTTGAGTGTCATCTAAGGTCCTACTTGCATAGTAGATGACATTGGTTCTCTTGTCCTTCCTTTGGCCCAAAACCACTCCAACCGCGTAGTCACTAGCATCACACATGATCTCGAAAGGAAGATCCCAATCCGGTGCTTGGACAATGGGAGCACTAACCAACGCCTTCTTGATTTCTAGAAACGTACGCTACCATACATTCCTCATCAAACACGAACTCGACATCCTTGCAAAGTAGCCTTGTGAGAGGCCTCGTGATCTTCGAGAAGTCTTTGATGAATCTTCGGTAGAACCTCGCATGACCCAAGAAAGACCGGATGTCATTAACCGACTTAGGCGGCTCCAAGCTAATCATCACCTCGATCTTGGCCTTGTCTACCTCAATCCCTTTCTCGGAGATCTTGTGCCCAAGCAATATGCCTTCTGGTACCATGAAGTGGCATTTCTCCCAATTTAGCACCAATTTTGCTTCTTCGCACCGTTGCAAGACCCTACAAAGATTAGCCAAGCAAACACCAAAAGAAGAGCCGTACACGGAGAAATTGTCCATAAAGACTTCTACCATGTCTTCAATAAGATCAGCAAAATTGGACACCATGCAACGTTGGAATGTCGCGGGAGCATTACACAACCCAAACGGCATCCTTCGATATGCGAAGGTGCCGTAAGGGCACGTGAAAGTCATTTTCTCTTGGTCATTCGTGTTTATGGGAATTTGAAAGAAACCCGAATAACCGTCTAGAAAGCAATAAAATGGATGATTAGCTAGACGTTCAAGCATTTGATATATGAAAGGTAACGGAAAATGATCCTTATGAGTAGATAAATTTAGCTTCCTATAGTCAATGCACATTCTATGCCCGGTTATTGTCCTAGTAGCTATCATTTCATCCTTTTCATTTTTAACAACCGTTATCCCCCTTTCTTAGGCACACAATGAACCGGTGCGACCCAAGTACTATTCGATATTGGGTAGATAATGCCCACGTCTAAGAGCTTAAGAATCTCTCTCTTTACAACATCTTTCAAATTAGGATTCAACCTTCTTTGATGTTCAATAGAGGTTCTTGATTCATCCTCTAGATGGATTCTATGAGTGCATAAGGTAGGGGAAATACCCTTTATATCATCCAAAGAGTACCCAATATCCTTCATATACTTCATTAGTTCAACTAAAAGGGAGGATAAGTCATTCTCATTCAAACTATCATTCACAATAACCGGGTATGACTCGCTTAGACCTAGGAAAGTGTACCTTAGTCCCGTAGGAAGTTGCTTTAGATCCACCTTTGGGGCTTTGAGTTCGCTCCAATTGTCATCCTCAAGACTAGGCTTACCCTTGCTAGTCTCTCCGACGGCTAGAACTAACTCCTCTTGGACCGTACCAACTCTTAAACCATCTTGAACCTTGGTACCACGAATACACAACTCAACAAATGGCGTATCCCTTTTAACCGGCTTGTGCAAGTCCAATAGTAGCTCATACCCTTGACTCTCTTTACTCAAGAACCCATGATCACCATGTTCCTTAGTCAAAACCACTTCCAAACCGTCTTCTACTCTCATTTTCTCAAGCAATTCGTCGGCTAGTTCATCCATGGTCTCTATGTAGAAACATTGGCCATCTATGGTGGGTTTATTCATCACCTTGTTGATATCGAACTCAAGGACTTCTCCTTTACCCAAGTAAAGGTCTATTTTGCCTTTCCTCACATCGATTATCGCCCGGCGGTTGCTAGGAATGGCCTACCAAAGATAAGAGGGTCTTTCGGTTCCTCATCCATTTCAAGTACCACGATATCCGTGGGGACAATGAAATCCTTCACCACGATAGGGAGATCCTCAAGCAAACCAATAGGAACCCTAACGCTCCTATCCGCCAATATTAGGGAGATGTTGCATGTCTTGCAGCGTGTGAAGCCTAGCCTCTTGGCTACCGAAAACGGCATGAGGCTTACACTTGCACCAAGATCACACAAACAATGGTTGAAAGCTAGAGGACTAAGTGCACAAGGTAGAGTAAATGATCCCGGATCTCCTAGCTTCTTTGGCACCATATTCTTTTGTATGATGGCACTACACTCGTGAGGTAAAATGACCATAGACTCCATTTCCTTAACCCTCTCATTCACGGCATCTTTCAAGAATTTGGCATATTGAGGGAAAAGTAAGAAGGCATCAATCAAAGGCATTGTGAGTTCTACCTTCTCCATTTGCCTATCAAAGATGGCTTTATACTTGTCCATAAGTTTCTTCTTGAACCGCCTGGGAAAAGGTAGCTTAGGAACATATGGCTTAGGGACAAACACATTTTTATTCGGTTTCTCTTGATCAACAACAACCCTAGGCTTGACCTTCTCTACTTTTTCAACCTTGTCTTGCTCTCTCACTACCTCATCTTCAACCAACTCGTCATCTTCTTGAAGTTCCACCCCCCCCCCCACTACAAGAAAACACAGTTTTTGTGACCAACTTTTGTGACTCTTTTTTTGGTCGCAAAAAAGTGGGACGAAAGTGTGACTAATTTGCGACCATTTTGCGACTACTCACAATGCAGTGGCATAACAGTAGCAAATTAACTACGAAACAGAAGAGTCACAAAAGGGTCTCAAATTTGCGACTGTTTAAGGACTTGCAAAAGTAGTCCCAAATTTGTGACTTATTTGCTTCGGTTTAGCAACTCAACTCGATTTTTTTAAAATAAACATCAAATAATATACAAAAAAATTCTAAACCCTAAAACATCAAATAATATACAAAACATCAAATAAATAAACACCAAATAATATTCAATAAAATCCAACACTTACAATTTTTAAAATATAATCATTTTATAAATCCTATATTATAAACCCTAAACCTCTAACCCTTAACCTTTAACCCTAAACCCTAAACATCTAACCATTAATCATAAACTTGATCTAAATCTAAAATTGTAAACAAAATTTTACACATAAACATCAAATAATATACAAAAAATTCAACACTTACAAATTTTTTTAATATGATCATTTTATAAATCCTAAATTTTTAACCCTAAACCTCTAACCCTTAATCATACTCTCTAAATCTTAAATTGTAAACTAGATCTTACACATCAACATCAAAAAAAAAAAAAAATCTAACACTTACAAAATTTTCAATCTAATCATAACATCTACTAAGTGTTACATGTGTTTTATAAGGAATGATTTTGAAAGATAAAAATTATCTCAAAATTTATTTATTTTTAAGCTTTAACATATTTTTGAAATGATATATACACAAAATCATTGTAAATTCATATTCAAACTTTATAGGTTATTAAAGTTTAGGGTAAAAAAATTTTATTGTCACAAAATAGTCCCAAATTTGCGACCGTTTAGCAATCCCAGTCGATTTTTTTAATAGTAGTCACAAAAGAGTCTCAAATTTGCGACCAAATGACAAAAATAATGAAAACTTCTCATTGGTTAGTTCCTTGTGACGAGGATCGAGATCTTGCACCGTTGATTGGTTTAATCCAACGGTGGAGGATTTAAACAATTTTATTTTATTTTATTTATTTTACTTGATTTTTTTCTTCTTTTTCTCTCTCCTTCTTGCGGTCTTCTTCTTCTTCACTCTCTTCTCTGCTTCCACAACAGTAATGGCTTCCTCCATTAATATCAGCTTCCTCTTCCTCTTCCTCCTTTATTCAACATAAGCTAAAAAAACCTACATCGTCCGAGTCAAACACTCCGATAAACCCGACTCGTTTTCAACTCACCACGATTGGTACACTTCACAACTCCAATCAGAATCTTTTCTTCTCTACACTTACACAACCTCCTTCAATGGCTTCTCCGCTTTCCTCGACTCTAACGAAGCTAAATCCCTCCTCCGCTCCGACTCAGTCCTCGATGTCTTCGAGGATCCTGTCTACACGCTTCACACGACTCTTACTCCCAAATTTCTCGTTCTCAATTCTGAATTCGGTGTTGCTGCTGGCGAGGCTTGGCCGGAGGAGCCCGCGAGTCTGGCCGGAGGAGCAGGTATGTGGCGCTGGAAGAGCAGATCCGCCGTCGAGTGAAGATGAAGATGAAGCAGATCTTCGGCGAGTGAAGATGAAGATGAAGCAGATCTGGGTTTCGATCTTCTTTTTTTTTTCATTTTTTTTTTCATTTTAAATTTTTAATTAATTAATTAATTAAATATATAAAAATATATTTTTTGGAATTTTTGTTTTGCTTTTTTTTTTAATTAGTTTTTTACAAGTAGTCGCAAATCAGTCTCTAAATTAGGACTGATATTATAGTCACATATCAGTCCCAAATTTGGGACCGTTTTGCGACTACTTTATTTAGCGACGAAATATTTGCGACTACTTTTTTTGGTCCCAAAATGGTCGCAAATGTGTCATTTGCGACCATTTTGGGACTCTTTTGGTGGTCGCAAAAATTGTGTTTTCTTGTAGTGCCACTTTGCTTCTCAATGTCCTCATTGAGAGTAGAAAGAGATTTGCTTGGAGGCAAAACCGTGCCACTTCTCAAGGTGATGGCGTTTACATACTCTTTAGGATTAGCTTCGGATTTGCCCGGGAGTTGACCTTGTGGTCGTGAAGAAGAAGCAACACCTTTGTTCTCCATGTGTTTTACCTTGTAGTTCAAAGCCTCAATCTTTGTGTTGAGGTCGTTGTAAGAGCAATCCACCCGCGTATTGATCTCCGCTTGTCCCTGGAGTAATTGTTTGAACATGGAGCTCAAATCAAGCTCTTGCGGTTTAGACGTAGTTGCATGACCTTGAGGCACAAACCCTTGTTGTTGGCCTTGAAAACCGGGTGGAGCTTTGGGTTGGAATCCACTTTGGTTCCCTTGGAATTGGTTCCTTGGGACAACACCTTGTTGGTTGGTATTAGAAGCTTGGCCTTGAGGTTGGAATTTCTTTTGTGGGGTTCCTTGAGCTTTATTAGGTTGCGGAGGGTAGACTTGGTCTTGTGGGTTCTCCACATTTGTGTTCCAGTAAGAGAAGTTGGGGTGGTTCCTATAGTTTTGGTTGAACCCTTGTCTTTGGTAGTTCCCTTGGTTTTGGTAGTTCCCTTGGTTCCCCACGTAGTTCACCTCCTCTTGAGTGTTCATGTCCACGTTCTCCTCTTGATAACAACCTTGGTTCTCATCATAAGCATCCACAAAGTTGACCGTCTTTTGAGAAGACGCTAGGAGTTTATCAATCAAACTCGCTTGCTTGTCCAATTTTTCATTAAGCGCTTTCATGTCCTTGGCCCGCTTGTTCTCATCAATGTCGCTTGTCATCCTTGTGGCATGGTTATTATCATCGCCATAGGTACCGTCACTTTGGGTCAAGTTCTCCAATAGTTCCATGGCTTTGTCTACATCTTTGGCTAAGAAGTTCCCATTAGAGGCCGTGTCTAAGAGCATCCTTATCTTGGGTAGAGCACTGCGATAGAGGGTACTCAAAAGAGAGGCATTGGAGAAGCCATGATGCGGACATTGAGAGGTGTAGCTTCTAAACCGTTCCCAAGCTTCATTGAAGGATTCGTTTCTGCGTTGTGTTAACCCCGAGATTTCGTTCCTCAACTTGGCGGTCCTTGAAGGAGAAAAGAACTTTGCAAGGAAAGCTCGCTTGCAATCGTCCCAAGACATAATTGAACCTTGAGAAAGACTCTTTTCCCATTAATGAGCTTTGTCTCCAAGAGAGAATGGGAAAGGTCTTAGCTTGAAACCGTCTTCCGAAACACCGTTCATCTTGGTTAACACACATATCTTATCAAATTGATTTATATGATCCAATGGATCCTCCATAGATAAGCCGTGGAATTTGTTACTTTGAACCATGTTGATTAATCCCGGCTTTACCTCAAAGTTATTGTTCTCAACCTGCGGAGCTTGTATCCCTTGACGGTTTTGATGGGCATTGGCGGCATCACCGCACCTACCACATTTTGAGCCCTTGGGGGATGGTTAGGGCCTCTCATTGGCCGGCCGGGTCGATGTGGGTTGTTTTGGGCGTGGCCTCCTTGTGCGTGGTGGTTTCCATTACCACCTTGTGCTGGGTGGTTTCCATTACCACCTTGTGCGGGGTGGTTTCCATTACCACCTTGTTGATGATGTGGGAGGTTGGCCACATTGTCATGAATGTCCCCAAGTGGAACATTGTCATAATGATCCATGTCGTTCCCAACTTCTTGTTGTCTCACACGTGCTTCCCTTGTTCGAAACCCTCGGTATGAGCGATGGATGTCGTATCTTGGTTCAACTAGATTATCGTTGCCCCTAGATCGCGTATGCATGCACCTATAGGTTTAGAGAGATCAATGGTGAGTGAAAGACATTAGTAACTTTGGTAGAAAATAAAACTTAAGCTCACTAAGAACCTAAATCCCAATGTTAAAACAAATCCCAATATGGCAACGGCGACAAATTGATACAAGACTTTTTAGTCTCTAGGAGGTATCAATATCCCCAATACGATGTAGTAAAGAGGTTATCAATCCATAATTGAGAGCATTCTAATCACTAAAAATGCAAGGAACTCATGAAAAAAAAGTCTTGCGACAAAAGACTTTTGACCAGGGTTTTCCGACACAAGTACCCACAGCTTGATCGAAAAAAGTCTTCCGACAAAAGACTTTCGACCGTGTTTTCCGACACAAGTACCCACGGCTTGACCGAAAAAGGCTTACAACAAAAGATTTTTGACCGGGAGTTTTTGGCACAAGTACCCACGGCTTTACCGAAAAAAGTCTTACAACAAAAGACTTTCAACCGGGGTTTTTCGACACAACTACCCACGGCTTAAACGAAAAAGTCTTCCGACAAAAGACTTTCGACAGGGTTTTCCGACATAAGTACCCACGACTTGACCGAAAAATAGTCTTCCGACAAAATACTTTCGACCGGTTTTTTCGGCAACTACCCACAGCTTGACCAAAAAAAGTCTTTTGACAAAAGACTTTTGACCAGGTTTTTTCAGCACAAGTATCCACGGCTTGACGGAAGAAGTCTTAAGACAAGATTTTAGACCGGGTTTTCCGGCACAAGTACCCACGGCGTGACCAAAAAAGTCTTATGACAAAATATTTTAGACCGGGTTTTCCGGCATAAATACCCACGGCTTGATCAAAAAAAGTCTTCCGACAAAAGACTTTCGACCGGATTTTCTGGCACAAGTACCCACGAGTTAATCAAAAAAAGTCTTACGACAAAAGATTTTCGACCGGGGTTTTCCAAAAAAAGTACCCACGGCTTGATCGAAAAACGTTTTCCGACAAAAGACTTTCGACCAGGTTTTGCGGCACATGAACCCACAGCTTGACCGAAAAAAATCTTTCGACAAAAGACTTTTGACCGAGTTTTCTGGCATAAGTACCCACGGCTTGACCAAAAAAAAAGTCTTCCGACAAAAGACTTTCGACTAGGTTTTTCGGCAAGTACCCACAACTAGACTAAATAAGGTCTTTTGGCAAAAGGTTTTATACCGGGTTTTCCGGCACAACTATCCACGGCTTGACCGATCAAGTCTTATGACAAATGATTTTAGATCGGATTTTCCGGCACAAGTACCCACGGCTTAACCGAAAAAAATTCTTATGACAAAAGATTTTAGACCGGGGTTTTCCGGCACAAGTACCCACTGTTTAACCGAAAAAGTCTTATGACAAGATTTTAGACCGGGGTTTTCTGGCACATGTACCCATGGTTTAACCGAAAAATAGTCTTATGACAAAAGATTTTAGACCGGAGTTTTTCGGCACAAGTACCCACAGCTTTACCGAAATAAAGTCTTACGACAAAATATTTTATACCGGGAATTTCCGACATAAGGACCCATGAGTTGACCGAAAAAAGATTTCCGACACAAGTATCCACGGCTTGATAAAAAAAAGTCTTCCTACAAAAAACTTTCAATCGAGTTTTCTGGCAAAATTACCCACGGCTTGATCGAAAAAAGTCTTTCGACAAAAGACTTTCGACCGGGTTTTGCGGCACAAGTACCCACGGCTTGACCAAAAAAAGTCTTTCGACAAAAGAATTTTGACCGGGTTTTCCGGCATAGGTACCAACGGCTTGACCGAGAAAAAGTCTTCCCAGAAAAGACTTTCGACCGGGTTTTTCGGCAAGTACCCACAACTTGACTGAAAAAGGCCTTTTGACAAAAGGTTTTAGACCGTGTTTTCCGGCACAAGTACCCACCGCTTGACCGAAAAAAGTCATATGACAAAAGATTTTAGATTGGGTTTTCCGACACATGTACCCACGGTTTGACCGAAAAAGTCTTCTAACAAAAGATTTTAGACGGGAGTTTTCCGGCACAAGTACCCAAGGCTTAACCAAAAAAGTTTTATGACAAAAGAATTTCGACCGGGTTTTCCGACACAAGTACCCACGACTTGACTGAAAAAAATCTTACGACAAAAGACTTTCGACCAGGGTTTTCCGACAAAAGTACCCATGGCTTGACCAAAAAACGTCTTCCGACAAAAGACTTTCGACCGGGGTTTTTCAACAAAAGTACCCACAGCTTGATCGAAAAAGTCTTCCGACAAAAGACTTTCGACCGGGTTTTGTGGTACAAGTACCCACGGTTTGACCGAAAAAAGTCTTTCGACAAAAGACTTTCGACCGGATTTTTCGGCATAAGTACTGATAGTAGACTTTTTCAAGTCTTGAGACCAATTACTCAATATAAAAGTAGTATAAGAGGTATCGAATCCAAAAGGTTAAGTTCCAAACACCAAGAATGCGAAGCACTAATTGAGTTAAGCAAAATATGGGAAATTTGTTGTAGACTAATAAACCTAGCAACTTAAATGAAGTAAGAGAAATAGCAAACCAAACAAATGTAATGCAAAAGATATAAGTGAATCTAAGGACGGGGTAATCGAGTTTGGGTGATCCAAGACCAATTCATGATGCTCAATGAACAAACAAGCTATTCCTAGGCAATGACCATTAAGTGTGGTTAATTCTCTCTCAAGACATTAATCACCATGCTAATTACTAATTCAAGAACAAACTCTCATTTGTGAATCACTAACTAGCAATCACTAAGTGCAAACTATCAAGATCAATTAACCATACACCCTAGACAACTACTCTTATAAGCTAGGAATGCATATCTCTTGATTAGCTTATTAAGGCATTTCATCAAACACCTTGTGGGTGTGAAATGCCCCTTGGTCTAGATTAGCTTTCTCAATCCCAATCTAGAATTAAGACCACTAATCAAGAAGAGAAATAGGATAATCTAACCCCTAAGCATCATAAATCAATCATGGAATCATCCTAACTCTAACCCATCCTCAAACTCTAAGGACTACTCACTAATCACCATGGTTCCACCAAATCCAATCAAAGAAGTGTTAAAACCATGATCAAGATAATTGGATGATTAGAAAATAGAAGATAGATAGATGGAATCAAGGAAATCAATACTCAAATTGCATAAATCAAAATGATCAATCTCTTACAAATCACTCTTAGAGAAAGTTTTTGCTTAAGAAAAGACTTAGCCCATAAAAATTAGGTTTTTGGGCTTAAATAGTGAATAGTGATGAACCGGGTCGACTCGGGACAAACCGGGTACTGACCCGGGTTGAAATGGGCAAAAAGTGTTATGAGAGTCAATACTGAGGTCACTCATCGGTACAACACCTCGGTATTGAACCTGGGTTTGTGTATCGATGAGGGATACCGAGCAGTGACGTCGATACTGAGGTGAAATGCCTTGATGCTCCTGCGATGAATATCAATGTCACTCCTCGGTATTGTAGCTCGGTGTTAAGGGATTTTCCCTCGGATTTCCCCCGAGAGCTGCACCGATATGTTGTACTAAGGAGTGACCTCGGTACAATCCCCTGAAGCCGCGATACCGACGTCACTCCTCACTCCAAAGGAGTTAGCCATTCCTATCTCATCATGCATCAAATCCAAACCCCAATCTACGCAAGCAATCATATTCTCCAACCCCTTAACATTTATTAATGGTGTAACCGTGAATCATGTTTATGCAAGGTTAAATCGAATTCGTTTGGCTAAGGGTATGGTTATGAGATGAAGGTATCTCATTATCATGCATTGGTAATTAAGTTCAAGGATCTCTCATGGGATGAACAAACTTTAGCAAAATGCTCAAAGTAAAAGGCAACCTATGCATAAAAGGGAGAATTCTCATCTATCCAAATGCCTAGAGTGTCTCTAACCTAAAGCCTTCTAACCCGTTGTGCCCACATCCTAAGCTACCTTTTTTTATCCCAAGGCATTTTGCCGTCTGAAACCCACACATGCTTCTTGTGTTCTCGCTTCACCTTCTTTTCACATTGGGGATCGACTTCTTCTTCTTTGATGTCATGGTTTGGTGCTTCCTTGTTTTGACTTAGCTCTTCTTTTCTTCATTTTTTTTGTTCACACCTCTTCTCATCTTGGATGCTTTGGCCATTCGGCTTTCTTCTTTTTCCTTGAATGTTTTTAGGCTATCTTATTCTTAGAGCTAATCTTTATCCTTTATTCTTTGCACCAACCAATCTATATAAATCCGATCCCCTTTTTCTTTTCCCTTTTTCATCTTTTCTAATCCACATTATCATTCCGAACATACCCATTTTCTAAGTTTCAAACCGTTCCCCCAAACTTGAATCAATAACCGCCATACTAACTAGCCTATTCCTAGATTAACTCCGTGATGATGGAGCTAAGTCTACATGAGAATTCCCTCTTGTCGCCCTAAACCTAACACGTTTTGCCAAGTTTGTTCGAAAGAAAGGCCTCACCAATCACACACTAATAACAATGGCTAGAAAGAAGGTTGAGGTTAAGGTAGGAGAAACCATTCCAATGATGTGATATGGCTACTTGGATAAACAAGAGTGGTGGAAGGGAAAAGATTATCCAAGTATGTATAAGTGATCCACGAATTCATTCAAAAATGCATAAACACAATAACTACAAGTCAAGATTAGGGCTATCACTTAGATGGAGTTGGATGCAATTTAAGCTTGTTTCAACCAAGGCAAGTATGATGAAGCATGAGATCTAAAAAATGGTTCGTCTTTACTTTCAAACTCGCCTAAATGTATCAAACAACTACGAACGAATTAATTTCTTTAGGTGCTACCTTAATGAGGAAAAATCATCATTGCTCCCTATGCACGTGTAATACAACCTATATGCACTAGACTCGATCCTATTCAAGAAATGCAAACTAAATGACTTCTTTTTGTTTTCAAATTTTTCGATTTTGTTTTTTTGGTTTTTTCTATGCCTTAGATGAATGAATGAGATGCATGAGACTCGAAAAGCGAAATTGAAAATAAGATCAAAATAAACAAGATTAGATTCTGATCCCTCCCTCAAACTTAAATCACACCGTCTCGGTGTGAAATAAATTTAAGGAAAGGACCAAAAACAAAAGAAAACTAAGCAATGCAAGACTCAAAAGAAAAATATATACAAGAGTTTTGGAAACGTACCTAGAAACTTTGAGATGGGGATGAAGACCCCATCGATTATGATGGATTACTTGAGACAGGAGATGGGGACCGCATCACTCTCCTCTTCGTTGCTTTATCCGCTCGGACTGTGGGTCGGCTAGTACTCATGACCAATTCCCTATCTCCTCCTTGAGGTGTGAGGGTAGTGCCTATGACGACATCTCCTCCTTCACCGGTTCTTGAGGAACTCGCTCCGCAACCTCCGTCTTTGAGCTCATTGATGGTTCGACCCATGGCTTTAACCATCTTCTTCAAAGACTTGATCGTCTTGACCATCTTCTTCATGTTGTTGTTTTGCCACTTGTACATGCGTTGTAGGAGGCGAGTTTGGTGATGAGCGTGTCTTGTAGCCGCATTACGAATAGCCCCATCATAAGGGTCAAAGTGGTAGCGCTCACTACCGTACACGGTTTCGGGTGATGACTCATTTCGCAACTCCTCGTCGAGACCAAGAGACTCGTCGGTGATGGTTCTCCTTTGTGCTCTCTTGCGGAACACTTGCATTGGCGGATCGGCGGTGGGGTTGTAGAGGTACTCTTGGGGAGGGATAAACATGATGTTCTTCGGATCATTGAAGTTGGTGAGCGCGGGATTAGGCAATATGACTTGTGCAATAGACGTCTCGGTGAGTTGGAGGTTGTAAGCTATCTTGCCTTCGATAAATCCCTTGTAGAACCTAGTCTTCGAGAGATAGGCAGCATCCAAAGACTTCCACTCATTGGCGCTAACCGAGACTTTGATGCCCCTTGCCAAGAGAATAGGCGTGATGATCCATCCGATGCAAATGACGGCCTTTTTCGACTTTGTCTTCCAAGCCCAATTTCGGTAAACAAACAAGTGTCTCACCAAGAGCGTTGCGAGAGAAGGAAGTCTCTCCGGTCCCTCGAACGCTCTACCATTGCGGAGAGTGGGGAGAATGGGCTTTAGACCGAGCCCCAATAACTCCATTTCCTCCGTAGTAACCGTGTCAATCTCCACCATGTAATAGAATATGTGGACCAACGCCTTGTGCGCGTAGCGGAGAGCCGGGTGCCATATGCTTGCATTCTTAGAGGCACCGGCCTCAAATTCTCCGGATGCAATCGTTTCCCAAAGATTACGGAGCTCGACCCTCGGATAATCAAAGTATTGCCCACCGTAGGTCCCTTCTTCCTTGAATCCGAATATCTCGCAACGCTCGTGGAAAGTGACTTGGTAGGTGGTGTCCATAAGTCGGAATTTCAAGACTCCAAACCCGGAATTTTCATCACCCGTCTCGTAAAACTTAGCTCGAAAGGTGGCTAGGAACATGTTAGAAAGCGCCTTGAAAGCTTCATGCATCATGCTCATGAATTTCCTTAACCCCATATTCTCAAAAAGCGACCACACCTCATCACTTATTCCCATCTTATCCATCATCTCCGCATCAACGAATTTGCCTTGCTCGAATTTCATTTGGCAAAACTTGTCGAAGTAATCATGCTCGCTTGGCTTTGCTCGTTGCAATTCCGGGATTTTCCCACTTGGGTTCTCACTCTCAACCTCTCCTTCGACTTCTTCAACTCTTTTGCCCTTGCCTTCGGCCGTTTTCTTGGATTTGGAGCTCGTACCCGCGGTTTTGGCCTTTGTCTTGGTACCCTTGGCAATTCTTTTCCCTTTTTCTGCGGCGGTAGCTTTGGCAATACCTTTCCCTTTTCTATCCGTTGAAACCTTGGTCTGTGCCCGTGTCGATGGAGCGCCTTTGTCGGTCATTGTACCTACAAGTATTCTCGAGACAATTTGTGAGCATAGGTACAATTATTTCTCAAAATCAACAAAAGTTCTCCAAAAGATGAGCTAAGAGCAATGAACAAGGTAACAATTCACACTTAGCAAGCAAATTTTTCCAATGCACAATCCCTAATTCTCATTCATCTCAATATTCCAATTCATCAAATTTTCATCAAACTATCAGCTATTGGCACATGAATCATCAACTGCAAGCATAGAGAAACCATCCCCAAGGTATTTGTACAAGTGAAAAGCAATATCAAACCATATTCAAGCAATATGCTCTTAAGAACAAAACTATGGTTTTTCTAAAATTTAATTGATGAATACCTTGGGGGATTGGGAGTAAATGCTTGGAATGATGATAAATCCAAAAAAAGTAGTGAAAATCGAGACTGTAGGGCATGGAATCACAAAATTTGGTTGAGAAAAGAGGAAGATGTGGTGTTGATGCTCTTAAAATCGCGAAAATAGGTTGAGAAAGAAGAGGGGTTCTCGCGTGGAAGAAGAAGAGAAAGAAGAGACTTACATGGGTCGGGTCGGATCTTACCGGGGCAGGAACCGGGTCGGTCAACGAATTTAAAAAAAACTCTGGTCAATACCGATGTCACTCGTCGGTATTGCACATCGGTATTGACGGATTTTAAAAATTTCTCGTTGAATACTGATGTCACTCCTCGGTATTGAGCATCGGTATGGCTATACCGATATCACTGCTCGGTACAACAGATCGGTGCTAAGAAGATTTTCCTTCTGTTTCCATACCGACATGTTGTACCGATTTGTGACGTCGGTATTCGTCCCTTGGCACGGTCGATACCGATGTCTGTGATCGGTATTGAGCATTGGTATGGCTGTACCAACGTCACTCGTCAGTATTGGCCTTTCTCCCTTTGGCAAGTCAGTACCGATGTCACTCCTCTGTATTAAGCATCGGTATGGCTATACCGATGTCACTCCTCGGTGCAACAAATTGGTGCTAAGGAGATTTTCTTTATGTTTCCATACCGACATGTTGTACCGATTTGTGATGTCGGTATTGGCCCCATCTCCCTACGGCAAGTCCATACTGATGTCACACGTCGGTATTGGACGTCGGTATTGCTCAATGACATCGGTATTGGACGTCGGTATTGGTAATGGATATTGGAACCCCTATGCATACTTAACAAAAACATCAAAAACGTTCTAGCAAAGATAGAAAAAGAGATAAAATAAAAGTATATACAATGATAAGCTTGGGGTGTCTCCCAAGAGCACTTTATTTTACGTCGCTAAGTTTGACGTTGGTTACCGTATTCAAGCTCGAGAAACATCAGCGAGGGGAAGCGAGACTCCTTCCTTAATGATTTTATTAGCATGGTACGGCTTTAGTCTTTGGCCGTTCGCAACAAACTCTTCTCCATTCTTATTCAAAAGAACAATTGCTCCATAGGGCCTCACTTCTTTGATCACAAAGGGACCCGACCATCTCGACTTAAGCTTTCTGGGAAACAGCTTCAACCGAGAGTTATACAACAACGCTTGACCTCCAACCTTAAGATCATTGGGCGTTATCTTCTTGTCATGGAATAACTTCGTTCTTTCCTTGTAGAGATGTGAACTTTCATAAGCATCAAGGAGGATTTCATCAAACTCATTCAATTGAAGAAGACACCTTTCCGAGGCTGATTTGGTATCAAAGTTGAGAAGTTTAACCGCCCACAAAGCTTTATATTCCAACTCAACCGGTAAATGACAAGACTTCCCGTAAAGAAGGTTGAATGGCGTTGTCCTAATTGGTGTCTTGTAAGCGGTTCGGTATGCCCACAAAGCGTCATCCAACTTCACGGAGCTATCTTTCCTTGAAACCCCAACGGTCTTCTCAAGGATACCCTTGATTTGCCGATTTGAAACTTCCACTTGGCCACTCGTTTGAGGATGGTAAGGCGTGGCCACCTTGTGCGTCACCCCTTGTTTCCTAAGTAAGCTTTCGAAGACCTTGTTGATGAAGTGTTAGCCCGCATCACTAATCACTACCCGTGGCATTCCAAATCGAGGGAAGATTATCGACTTGAAAATCTTGAGAACGACCTTTTCATCGGTTGTGGCACTTGCAATATCTTCTACCCGCTTAGAGACATAGTCCACCGCCATTAGGATGTATTGATTCCCATACAAAGAGGGGAACGGTCCCATGAAGTCAATGCCCCAAACATCAAATATTTCAACCTCGAGGATAGGATTTTGAGGCATCTCGTTCCGTTTACCAATGTTCCCTATCCTTTTGCAAGCATCACACCTAGACACAAACTCTTGAGCATCTTTGAACATAGTTGGCCACCAAAAACCCGCTTGTAGGACCTTAGCAACTGTCTTGAACAAAGCAAAGTGACCTCCATATGCCGAACCGTGACAATGCATCAAAATGTCCTCAACTTCTTCCTCTGTGATACATCTCCTAAAGAGTTTGTCCTTACATAGAGTATACAAGTAAGGTTCATCCCAATAGACACGAGTGATGTCTCTAAAGAACTTATTCCTTTGATACCCCTCCAAATTAGGCGGTTCTTTCCCGCAAGCTAAGTAGTTGACATAGTCCGCATACCATGGTAACTTTTCATCCTCCAAACTTTTAACCTCTTCAAGAACTCTCACAGTCTTGACACCTTTCTTCAAAACGCTAACCAACATCAATTGCTACTCGGGAAGTTTATCGTCGATCGGGACAAGATCCAGCTGGTAGGCATTGTCATTGATCCTCCTTGTTATTTTGAATGGACCATCGACTCTAGGCATGAGTTTGGACTTTCTCTGATCTGGAAATCGATCCTTCCTCAAGTGTACCCACAAGAGGTCTCCTTCCTCAAAGATCATCTGGCGTATGCCCTTGTTCTGGTATTCAGCATACTTATTCGTTTTCGCTTCTATGATGGCTCGAGCTTCTTCATGAATCTGCTTAACCAGCTCAACTTTTTGTTTTCCATCTAAGCTTACTCTTTCACTCAAAGGCAGATGGGTTAAATCCAAAGGAGATAGAGGGCTAAAACAATAAACAATCTGAAATGGGGAATACTTAGAAGCAGAATGTACATCGTGATTGTATGCAAACTCTATATGCGGTAGGCAATCTTCCCAAGTCCTAGTGTTCTTTTTAATTAGTGCACGCAGAAGAGTCCCTAGAGTCCTATTGACAACTTTTGTAGTAGAGAATAATAGTTTAGTACCTAGCTTAGACCATAATGTTTTCCAAAGAAAACTAAGAAACTTAGTGTCTCTATCAGATACAGTAGTCCTAGGCATGCCATGAAGACGGAAAATTTCCCTAAAGAACAGACTCGCTACATAAAATGCATCATCTATTTTGTGACAAGCAATAAAATGTGACATCGTAGAGAATCGATCTACTACTACAAAGATAGAGTCCTTCCCTGTTCTAGTCCTAGGTAGTCCTAATACAAAATCCATGGATATGTCAGTCCAAGGATGAGTAGGTACAGGGAGAGGGGTATACAAACCGTGTGGCATCACTTTAGACTTAGCATGTTTGCACGTTGTGCACCTGTCACAGATTCTCTCAACATCTCTCTTCATGTGAGGCCAATGGAAGTGATCTTGCATCACCTTCAGGGTCTTAGCAATCCCGATATGTCCCATTAAACCTCCTCCATGTGCTTCCCTAACAAGTAAGTCTCGAACAGAACAGTTAGGTACACACAAGCGATTATCATAGAATAGGAATCCCTCACTTCTATAATAACGGCCAGCAAAAAACTTTTCACAAGATTTAAACACTTCTTGAAAATCAGAATCAGAAGAATATAAGTGCTTAAGCTGCTCAAAACCCAGCAGTTTTGCATATAGACTAGATAGTAACACGTACCTTCGGGACAATGCATCAGCGACTACATTTTCCTTACCTTTTTTGTACTCAATGAACTCGGCCCACCTTGCGTGTCTCTTATTGAGCTTGTGTTGTCCTTTTAGATGCTTTAAATACTCGTGGTCAGTGTGTATTACATACTCCTTAGGCCACATATAGTGTTGCCACGTTTGCAAAACTCTCACTAATGCATACAGCTCCTTGTCGTAAGTGAGATAGTTCAAGGTGGCTCCTCCAAGCTTCTCACTAAAGAAGGCGATGGGCTTCTTATCCTGCATTAAGACAGCTCCAATTCCTACACCAGAAGCATCGCACTCAATTTCAAAAGTCTTAAGAAAACCAGGAAGAGCTAAGAGAGGGGCGTGAATAAGCTTCTCTTTCAAGGCCTGGAAGGCCTCTTCTTGTGCTGCTTCCCATCTAAAGCCAACGTCTTTCTTGATCACTTCAGTGAGAGGTGCAGCAAGAGTGTTGAAGTCTCGAACAAACCGCCTATAGAACCCAGCGAGGCCGTGGAAGCTCCGCACGTCACCTACTGTCTTTGGGCTAGGGCATTCTCTAATGGCCTTACCCCTCTCCTCGTCGACCTTAATCCCATCTGCACTTACAACAAAACCTAAACAGACAAGGTTATCCGTACAAAAAGTGCATTTCTTGAGGTTTGCATAAAGCTTCTCCTCTCTAAGCACGTTCAAGACAGATTGCACATGACTAATATGATCTTCTAGGTTCTTGCTGTATATAAGAATGTCATCAAAGTATACTGCAACAAAGTGACATATGAATGCTCTTAAGACGTGATTCATTAACCTCATGAACGTACTAGTCATTAAGCTTGACAGAAAAAGGTCTTTTGACAAAAGACTTTTGACCAGGTTTTTCCAGCACAAGTACCCACGGTTTGACCAAAAAAGTCTTAAGACAAGATTTTAGATCGGGTTTTCCGGCACAAGTACCCACGGATTGAACGAAAAAAGTCTTACGACAAAAGACTTACGACCGGGGTTTTTCGACACAAGTACCCACGGGTTGACCGAAAAATAGTCTTCCGACAAAAGACTTTCGACCGGTTTTTTCGGCAAGTACCCACAACTTTACCGCAAAAGGCCTTTTGACAAAAGACTTTTGACCAGGTTTTTCCAGCACAAGTACCCACGGCTTGACCGAAAAAGTCTTATGATAATATTTTAGACCGGGTTTTCCTGCACAAGTACTCACGGCTTTATAGGAAAACGTGTTAAGACAAAAGATTTTAGACTGGGTTTTCCGGCATAAGTACCTATGGCTTGACCGAAAAAAGTCTCAATACAAAAGATTTTAGACCGGGTTTTCCGAAAAAGTACCCACGGCTTGGCCAAAAATTTTTTTTGACAAAAGATTTTAGATCGGGTTTTCCGGCACAAGTACCCACGGCTTGATCGAAAAAAGTCCTCTGACAAAAGATTTTAGACCGGGATTTTCTGGCATAAGTACCCACGGCTTGACCAAAAAGAGTCTTCTGACAAAAGATTTTACAACGGGATTTTCCGGCACAAGTACCCACGGGTTGACCGAAAAAAGTCTTGGGACAAAAGACTTTTGACCAGGGTTTTCCGACACAAGTACCCACGGCTTGTTCGAAAAAATCTTCTGAAAAAGACTTTCGACCGGGTTTTCCCACACAAGTACCCACGGCTTGACCTAAAAAGGTCTTATGACAAAAGATTTTAGACCGGGTTTTCCAGCACAAGTACCCACGGCTTGACCGAAAAAAGTCTTACGACAAATGACTTCCGACCGGTGTTTTCCGACACAAATATCCATGGCTTGACCTAAAAGGTCTTCCAACAAAAGTCTTTCGACTGGGTTTTCTAACATAAGTACCCAGTACTTGACCAAAAAATAGTCTTCCGACATAAGACTTTCGACCGGGTTTTTCGGCATGTATCCACACCTTGACTGAAAAAGGTCTTTTGACAAAAGACTTTTGACGAGGGTTTTCCAACACAAGTACCCACTGCTTGATCGAAAAAGTCTTAAGACAAGATTTTAGACCGGGTTTTCCGGCACAAGTACCCACGGCTTGACCGAAAATTTTTTTATGACAAATGATTTTAGACCGGGTTTTCCGGCATAAGTACCAATGGCTTGACCGAAAAAAGTCTTATGATAAATGATTTTAAACCACATTTTCCACCACATGTACCCTCAGATTGACCGAAAAAGTCTTTTGACGAGATTTTGTATCGGCTTTTCCAGCACAAGTACCTACGGCTTGACCAAAAATAAGTTTTATAACAAAGGATTTTTGTAAGGGTTTTTCGGCACAAGTACCCACGGCTTGACCGAAAAAAGTCTTATGACAAAAGATTTTAGACCGGGGTTTTACGGCACAAGTACCCACAGCTTGACCGAAAAAAGTCTTATGACAAAAGATTTTAGACCGGGTTTTTCCAGCACAAGTACCCACGGGTTGACCAAAAACGTCTTGCGACAAAAGACTTTTGACCAGGGTTTTCCGACACAAGTACTCACGGATTGATCGAAAAAAGTTTTCCGCAAAAGACTTTTGACCGAGTTTTCCGACACAAGTACCCACGGCTTGACCAAAAAAAGTCCTACGACAAAAGATTTTTGAACGGAGATTTCCGGCACAAGTATCCATAGCTTGACTGAAAAAAAGTCTTACGACAAAAGACTTTCGACCGGGGTTTTCCGAAACAAGTACCCACGGCTTGACCGAAAAAGTCTTCCGACAAAAGACTTTCGACAGGTTTTTCTGACATAAGTACCCACAACTTGACCGAAAAATAGTTTCCGACAAAAGACTTTCAACCGGGTTTTTCGGCAAGTACTCACATCTTGCCCGAAAAAAGTCTTTTGACCAGTTTTTTTCTGCCAAGTACTCACGGCTTGACCGAAAAAGTCTTAAAACAAGATTTTAGACCGGGTAATCCAGCACAAGTTTCCAACAGAGATCTCCAACAGAGAAATCAAAAGGATATTGGAGAAGACAGTCGGAATAACAAGGAAATATTGGTCCGCTAAGATCGATAATGCTCTTTGGGCCTATAGGACGACCTTCAAAACTATTCTTGGAACAACTCCTTTTCATCTTGTCTATGGAAAGGTATGTCATATTCCTGTTGAGATTGAGTACAAGGCGGAATGGGCAGTAAAGAAGCTGAATTACGACATCAAGACAGCAACTGAGAGACGTTTAGTTCAATTGAATGAGTTAGATGAAATTCGTCATCTTGCCTATGAGAGTTCTAAGATCTACAAGGAGAGAACTAAGGCATATCATGATAAGAAAATAGTCCCCAAGACGTTTTCATCAAACGACCAGGTTCTTCTCTTTAACTCACGGCTTAAACTCTTTCCCGGTAAACTAAAATTGCGATGGTACGGACCGTTCATGTTCAAAGAAGTAAAACCATATGGTGTTTTGGTGCTTTGAAACAGCAACGGAGGTGACTTCACTGTCAAAGGAAAATGTCTAAAGCCATCTCTCGCAGATATTGAAGAAGATGAGAGGGAAACGATTCCGTTAAATGATGCCCCTCATGCCTAAACCGAAAAGGATTCGAATTAACGACGTAAAACAAGCGCCGTGTGGGAGGCAACCCACAATATTTTTTAAAAAATTATTTCAATATTTATAACTCTATTATATGCTTAGTTATTTGATTTTCATATTTAGGAATTTTTCAAAAAAGGTTTAAAAATACAAAAAAAAAAGTTTTTGACGAAGAACGGAGAAGAAACGAGAAGTGTGATAACACCGGTTTTGACCATTTTTATGGATCACTTTCATATTATTTTGCAGGTGTTTTAAGTCCATTTTCAATAGTTTTCAAATGATTTTCATGTTTTAGTGTTTTGAAAGACATTTCAGGTAACTCGGAGTAAAATAGTACGTTCCGAAACAAAAGTACGTTTTTGGATAAACTCATACCGTCAGAAGTTTTGCCATCATAGAGGACTTCTCACCGTCTGATCATCACCAAATTTGTACACAACAAAGTAGAGACAACCAGCTTTCAAATGCAATTGGATTGAGAACAATCCAATGGTTGGATCCCAATATATACTAGAAGCAGCAAATGTTTGACCCGGATTTGCACCCTAAATCCATGACGAATAAACAAGCTCGGCGAGATAAAAGAAAGGCACAACTTAAAACGAGCGTGCTGGAAGCAGCGAGCATGCTGAAAGCACCGAGCACGAAGGAATGGAGCGAGGTCGTTGGGAGCAGGAGCGTGCATATGACCAAGTCAAATGCGCTAACTTGGGATACTAGAATCAAGCTCAGCATTAAAGATAGAGATTATAGATTTAATTCTGCATTTAATGTAAATAATTAAGACTTTGCAGTTACGTTTTCAGCTGGTATAAGTTTGAAAAACAAGCCTTATTGTAAAGGACCGAATTTTTGGCAAATATAAGAATACACACTTTCTTCTCTCAAAATCTTCTAAGTTATTTTCAAGAACATACAATCTGCAAGCCGAGAATTGAGGTTGTGAGATTCTGCTCTCACAATTTGGCGCTGTCTGTGGAGAATGAGCAAAACAATTTCCTTCTTGTAACCTGCAAAACTGATAATTCGAAAGAGGATAATGTCGGGAACAACAAGCGCAACAGTCACTGCTTCATCCGGAGCTATAAATACCTCCATCCCACCATCCTGGCCTTACACCATCTCTCCGGTGAGCTCAAACGGAACAACAGACGTTTCCATCACCACCTCGGAAGCGAATGTCACGACTGGGACCAACGAAACTATTGTTCCTTCGGGACCTGCAGTCTTAAACCAGCCTGCTTTGGATCAAATAGCTGAGATCCGTAACTTGATATCAGTTCTCATAGAACAGAATCGCCTAATCGCTGCTCGCCAAGATGATCTCGAAAGAACGGCTCGGGCAGGCGCGATCGGGTGATCGGTTCTCCAACCTAGGATACAAGCCCCATTTGCACTAGGACAAGGAAGGCTAATGTTTTCACCTCCACCAGTAACGAGGCTAAACTTTTCCGGTATCGATGCCTCGACCAGTAGAACGGTCGGCTCAGCCACCACCTCGCGGTTCAGCTCGATAATATCGGACCCTATATTCACTCCTTCCACGATCCAGACCGCAGAAGGAGGGATTTCGTCAATTGCGACCTTCCCGGGAGTAGGTCGCACCTCAGACCGATTAGCCGGTCATGATCGCTCTGGGAGCGCCAATGAAGTTGAAACTCGGGACAATCCCGAGGTCAAAACGCGACCTGAAAAAGAGGTCAAAAACTGTGCCCCTCTCGCTGGAGGGTCCCTGCTCTGGTCCCCCGCCAATAACGAGAACTGTCTGGGACTCGGCGCCTTGCATGGGTTTGAGTCAATTAAGAAATACTATGAAGAAACCATTGCCGAACTTCAGCGGATGAGATCGCAGGTCCATGCCGCTCTGAGCTCAGCACTTGAAATAGATCGGGTGATTGATGAAGTCAATAAGACCCCATTCACCTCGCGGATTGCGAGCCCCCAACTCGGGGATGTCGGGAACATCCGATTTCCCCGATATAACGGAGAAACCAATCCCAAGGCATTTATGAGAAGTTTCAAATTTGGCTTTCCAAGGGTGTGACTACCCGAGGGAGACTTGGAGGCAACACGCTGTCGTTTCTTTGCTGAAAATCTAACAGATTCAGCCTTGGAATGGTTCACCTCCCTGGAGCAGAATTTGGTTGATAACTTCACCCACCTTCAAGCAGCATTCTTGAAGCAATATTCAGTATTTATCCAGATCGAGACCTCGGAGGCCGATCTGTGGGTACTTACTCAAAAGCCAGGTGACTCGTTGCGGAAGTACATTGACAGTTTTAAGGCTAACAAGGCAAAAATTGCCAATCTACATAATCCAAGAGCCCTGAAAGCTCTTCAAAACGGACTGCTAAAGTCCTCAAAATTCTTTGAGGAGCTCACAGTCCGACAGACGGTGTCACTAGATGATACGCTACACCGCGCTTCACGCTGGGTTATTCTCGAGGAGGCAAGTGCAGCTGAAGCAAAACAGCAAGCACCCGCAACCTCGGGAAGCCCACCTCATAAAAAAATCGAGCCATATGACCCCAACAAGTGGTGTGATTTTCATGAAATCCTGGGTCATTCGACTGAGGAGTGCTACGACGTGAAGAAGCAGCTCGCTGCGAAATTCGCAGCAGGAGAACTAGGGAATGTCGGGCTGGAGAAACCTTCGAGGAGGAGGAACTATCTGAGGATGATCGTAAGCGAGAACGCTTATCCGAGTATTCAACGAGGCGAGAGCGCCCTGATCACAGGAAGGTCAATACCGGATCTCCGAAATAGTAAAGAACAGCATGTACAAGTTCGTCAGGGTGCATAACAACGTACGTGAAAGGAATTCGTGGAATGCTATGGATTTGAGGAAATATTATCATTAACGTAAGTGATACTTGTAAAAATGGAACTACGAAAGGCTTGATCCCTCCCCAGGGTACACGTAGGCAACCTCGCAAGGGTGCATCTATTAAAATATAAAAAATCTTCTCTTAAGCCTGCTAAAAGCAGCCTGAAGTTTCTCAACTTCTATTTACAAGCTAAAAGCTTTACTCCATAAATGAACCATCTTACGAGCTAGAGCATGCTACCAGCTAGAATGACTCGACTTTGCGTCTAAATTGCAAGGTCACAACCTTTCTAGTCTCTAAATGACAACAACCTTTAAGTCTAAACTGTATAGGTTGCATACTTGCCTCTAAACGGCTTCGACCTTGCATTTTAAAATCGCCTTGTCAGCTCCCTAGGTCTCTAAACGACCTGGGAGCAGGGTCTCTAAACGACCTGGGAGCAGGGTATCTAAACGGCTCGGGACCTTGGCTTAAAAAACTGCCTTTGACCCATCGAAAAGTATCAGCCTCTAAATAATTCAAAGGAAAGACGAAAGATTTTTAAAGATCAAAGTAAATAAAATTAAGCCTTCTCGCACGAGCATAAGTTCAACCAAAATGCCAACTAGGGCATAACAACTTCAACTACAGATTCGAACATGATTTAAAGATCAAGTAGATCCCGAGATTGCAGGACCGCATCCTCAGTGACACATGACCAAGGATGCTGGGGGCTACTGTTGGACCCGGATTTAGCAACTTAAATCCATGACGAATAATCAAGCTCGGCGAGATAAAAGAAAGGCACAAGTTAAAACAAGCGTGCTGGAAGCAGCGAGCATGCTGAAAGCACCGAGCATGAAAGAATGGAGCAAGGTCGTTGGGAGCAGGAGCGTGCATTTGACCAAGTCAAATGCGCTAACTTGGGATCCTAGAATCAAGCTCAACATTAAAGATAGAGATTATAGATTTAATTGGCAATTTAATGTAAATAATTAAGACTAGGCAGTTACGTTTTCAGCTGGTATAAGTTTGAAACACCAGCCTTATTGTAAAAGACCGAATTCTTGGCAAATATTCACACACTTTCTTCTCTCTTTTAAGTTATTTTCAAGAACATACAATATGTAAGCCGAGAATTGAGGTTGTGAGATTCTGCTCTCACACCGAAGACCGACGAGGCTGCCGAGAAGCAGTCCACTGCGAGTCGAGAGCTCCCACCCGCGGCCAAATACCAGTCCGCCACTCCTGGAGAGCATGGACCCGCGGCCAGAGCCCAGTTCGCCACTCCTAGAGAGCACGGACCCACGGCCAAGCCAAATTTGCCTAATTCAAGCCGTTTCTTCACCAGAGGCCAAAACCGTCTTTTCCCGTCAAACACTAACTCGACCAAAATGAGTTGAAGACCTATTTATACTTATTTTACAGACTCAATTAGAGAAAGAAACCATAGAGATTAGTTTAGAGATGTTTGTCGCTTTCTTTTGGTTTTTGCAAGACTTTTGTTCGTTACTTTCGAGATTGGTGGAGAGGTGCTCACCGGACTTCGTTCTTAAAATCGTGAGGCTCCTTCATCAATCTCCTGCAATTTATTTAATCGTGATTTTCATCTCATCTATGTGTGGGTAGTTTTATTGTTGGGTTTAAAGAGATTATCAAAGGGGAATTTTATGTTCGCTAATGATTTTGCTCAGTAAAACCATAGCCGATTTCTAGAGTTCTTTCTTATGGATTATTGTTAATGCATGAATCTAGTGGGAACTAGAGGCTGATTCTAGGTGTTTAGAACCACGAGAGTTCTGAATCTAAACATCCGAAAAGTGCATCCATAAGAGCGTGCGCGTCGTAAGATTTCGAAACTATACTTACGGAGTGCCATGAATATATAAACCAGTAGGCTCATCACGATTTATACGCGCGGCCAGAGACGAAAGCTACTGTCGATTGTATAGATACGTTGGTGCGTAGGTTGTACGGGAGTAGACTACGCCATTTTCTGTTCAGTTCGTGGAGTTGAAATCTAGAAACACCGGTTACTAAAGAGCTAGCTAGGGACCGTGTAATTGAATCGAGCATCCCCTGAGATATATCTCTCTCGAACCAGCAACGTTTTAGCATCGTTACAAACCGTTTTCTTAGTGTAGTATAACAATTAGATTCTTTTAGTTTAGGATAGCCATCGATTTTCTTAACCTAGGATCAGTAGTAATTTTCCTTTTTTCGTTCTTTACAATTTTGTGACAAAAACCATATAAAACTCATATTTGTTCTAGGTTTATTTACTACACATTGTCTAAAATCTCATAGAATAGTGCCCTCTCCATGTGGATCGATACCTCAAGTACTACAACGCACATATGTGCACTTGAAGGCTTTAAGGTTTACAAATTTAGGACATGAAGTTTCAGAGACGAATCCGATGCGCATCAAGTTTTTGGCGCCGTTGCCAGGGAGAGATTGCTACAGTTTCTATCACACCTTAGAGGTTAGTAAAATGACTCTAGAACAACTTTTTTCTTTTTGACTTTTGTTTTTGGTTCTCCTTTGTTTAATACTTTGAAAGATGAACTCGCCTCTGGAGCTAGATTGCTACTACGAGCGGGGTTACTACGATCCATCTTGCGCTCATTACTGTCATGACTCACACTTCAACTGTGACTCGTCCTACATGGATCGGAAACCAGCACCGACCATCTACTCTCAAGGACGCCACAAGCCTCCTTATTACTGAGACGAGCCTTTTGCGTCTCCGTCCGTCAACACTAAAAAAAACTCTTGCCATCAGCACCACCAATTTTCGGACCTGCACATCTTTAACTCAAATATTAGCATGAGTTTGGAGCGACTCAACATCATGTTAAACCAGTACCTCGACTGTCAAGTCATAACCGAGGCGGCCATGAACAAACGTCTAGACACAATCCAAATCGAATTCAACAAGAAGTTCGATGACCTTGCTACCCACATCAAATTCCTTGAAGAACATACACTTAAAAATTCTACAACACTCAACGAGAGGATGGAACTCGTTAAAGAACAACAAACAAGACAAAAGTTTGATATTCGAGAAGCTAATGATGGGGTACGTACTTTGAATTACAAGCTTGATGATTTGGATAACTCTGTCAATGACAACAGTAAAACCACCTACGACTACGCCCTTGAACTATGGGAAGGCGTATGTGAAATTAAAGAAAAGACGGAAGAGCTCGACCTTACGCTAGATCGACTCATTTGTGCTATTGACGAAGTGGAAGAGAAGGCGGATACACTTTCTACAAGCTATGAGGAACATGACTCAACGTTTGATGACTATGTTCTTGACCTGGAGGAGAAGCCAAATGACTCCCAAGAACAAGAAAACACCGAAGGAGATGAAAAAGACGATGAACCTGTCAAGTCCCCACAGACTTCTCTCACCACAGGCGCGAGCCTTCTAGCTGAGGCCAGCCCTCCTCTCGCCGTGCCTCCGCCTCCTCGACAACCGGCCGAGATGCCATCCGCCGCGCCTGCGTCCCACCGTCCCGCGACCAGCTCCTGTTCGTCCTACTTTGAGACATTCGAGTCCCGAACACTCTCCTTCGAGCAAGATGCCTTCTTCATTGATTCCCAAGTCTCATCAGGCCCTACAACAAACCTAGAACCAGACTATATTGTCCCTTGCAACATGGTTCTTGCTACTCAACCATCCGAGGAAATTTAAGAACAATACTCCGAAGAAGAAGGTCCAATGTAATTCCTCCATTACTCCTATCTTAGATCTATTTGTGACTCTGAATTCGACCTAACACCTCCCCCAAGCCCAATCCTAGAAGAACCAAAGACGCAAAGTATTACGCGAGAGAGATTGATCGAGTTCAACAACTTTGTGAAGTCAATCCCGATGTACGTTTCTTTCAAAAAAGTGTGGGAAATGGGACCGCTAAATTCTTTCTTTGTCTACAGCAATGAGAGCAAGATAGACATCCACACCTATTTCACGAGAGCAAGAAGTTCAACAACGCCTTATGCCATCTCATGCAATCCGAAACTACCGTCCCGAGAAGTACCGAGAGTACCCAAACAAGATAAGCCGGGAGAAGTTGGAGGAGTTCAACAATGTGGTTCGAAATTTACCTAGAGGATGGCCGTTTCTGTCAACCGTTGGAGCCATCATGGATTGGCCAAATCAAGGTGTGTCCTTTGCAAACATCGGCAAAGATGTGTTCTACGCCGCTGTTGATAAGCTCAAATTAATACCATATAAGTACCAAAACGTTGTCGGTTGTAATACTTAGGGGCCGAATCCACAAAGACTCAAGAAATCACAATATTGATTGTATAGATGAAAATTAAGGTAAGTGATCAATGGAATTGAAAGCAAATACGTAAATTAAACAAGTTGTGATTCGATTTGGAGAAAGATAGGTTCAGGGTGTTTCTCAGGAAATCAATGAATGCAGATAAACTAACAAATCAGGGTTCAGGTTACGCACGGTTCTTGAACTCAAATCACTGAAATATAATTAACCAACTCTCATTGCAAGAATTATCTAAGTCTAAATCCTAGAATTCCAAATCTCTTTGCGAATCCTAAAGTCTAAACCAGCTTTTAGTTCAAGTTTGATTTGTTCACAAAACAACTAAACCAAATCTTTTTGCGAATAGTTATTTTGCTCACCCTAATTTCTATCAGGTTTCTCAATTGCACTCTCGTGCCTGATCGATTAACCTAAGATCTAAGTTCCAGGTAATCAATCCAGAATTAGCTTTGAGAACAACATAAGGCAAAGAACTAATTTAGATTATAAACCCTAATCAATAACTCAACCTAGCATTCAAAAAAATCCCTTATGAGAACCCTAAACCTAACAGAAGATCTACTCAGACATGGAGATTAAAACAATAAACATGACTGAATAAATCCTTGAATAAATAATGAAAAAGAGAGTAAAACAAGGGTTCAAAATCTTCTCTCGGACGAACAGAGTTTCAGACTTGTCTCCCTCCAAAAGCTCTTTCACAAAACCAAAGTAAAATAAAGCATAGCTAACAAAAGTGGCTGAAAAACCTAATAAAATAACCTAAGTCACGTTCTGGGGCTTCTTGTAAATAATATAGTCTTCTGGGGCAATTTGCAGTTTCTCAAATCTTCATAAAAGTCGCGATCCTTCTGTTTCTTCGACGGGTATCGATCGACACCATAAGTGTATCGATCGATACTCGGGCATCAAATCGGTGTCTCAGCTACATGATCTCTGGTTGGCTTCAAAAAGCTCCAAAATGCTTCAGTATCTCCAATAATGCTCCAAACGTACTTAAAACCTGAAAATACTCTAAAAGACTCCAAAATACTAGAAAGACTCTATAAAAAGGACTTATATCATCGCTTAAACGGGTAAAAACAATGATATATCAACTCCTCCAGACTTAGCCTTTGCTTGCCCTCAAGCAAACAGAAAGCCAAACCAGAGAAAGAGGTTTGAAAACACGGAGACTCACATGTTCTTGAAACATTGCATTGACCCTTTTCCTTAGTGCTCCACATATCACGTAACCAGTTCCAAATCTAACCACCATGTACTTCTCCGCAGACATTCACAGTTTCCCAAACTACACACATTATCTCACAGCATCATTCAATCAAGCTCATCATCGCCAGTTTCATTGCTGTGATTAATACCAAGAACCTTCTAGATTCTTTTCCATACAATATCATGACAAGGAACCATCCATTTTCACACTTTCTGGTATTATTTTCTCTCCCCCAGACTTATTTCTTATCACGTTATCTCGCATATACTTATTAAAAGTAACCCGAGTATTGATGGTGTTTGCCACCGAATCCCCGGTTCTTCCTTCAAAAGTGATCAAAGCTGTAGGCGAATAATGATATCACAGGAAATTTTCCCAACCTTGCTTCCACCTTTGTGAGATCATTCCCTCTGAAGTAGAATAATGGGATCGCTGGAAATTTTCCTAACCTCTGCTCAGAAGAAAATCATTTCATCTTTTAATGCATCTTATTTATTAACTTGTAACAGGGGAGAGAAATACCATAACTTTAAACATGTGGGTTCCTTTGTCAGATACGAATGAGGAATCAAGCTCTATGGACATCAATCACATCGATGAAGTGAAAAAATTTGGCTCAGGCTTTAAAGAACTTTGCTGGAAACATGGGTATCTTCTAGTTAACTGGTCAGCCTTTGGATTTTTCATTAGTCGATCTAATATTGATTCTGTAACAATGGTCACTTGAAAACAAGGTCAGAACAATAGAGTAAAGAAAAAGATCACAGTCTCCAACATGTTTTGACTCAATAAAACAAATTTTGACTCAAAAATGACTGACTCTAAGAAAAACAAAAACAATGTCAGCAACTACCTCCCCCAGACTTGAACAACACTGTTCCTAGTGTTATCTAGCCTAAGGTTGGTGAAAGAAATCAAAAGAACAGAGTGGAATCATGAAGAACAAGAAGATACCGTAACGGAACATGGGTATCGATCGACACACGTCCTGGTATCGATCAATACCAGGCGTAAATCGATACATGGAATTCTTCTCAACGACAAGTGACAAAAAAATTGCTCTCAATTTTTGACCAAGGATCCGAAAGTGGTATGGTTAACACTGTTAAATCACTCAAACACAGGTTAAAAGCAACAAGATATCATAACGCATAATCCAACAAAGTTCAAAATCAAAAGAAAATGCAGACATAAAGACGCAAAAGTTCAAAAGAAAAGAAAAAGAAAAAGGAAAAGAAAACCAGATAGAAGAGAGGACTAATCCTCATCAGAATCATCGTCTCCAGCGGTATGAGACGGTCCTTCTCCTCAAGGTGACCGTGGGCTAGGAGGACGGATGCAGCCACATCGTGAAATATGGTTCCAGATGCTTTGGACACTCTCCACCACATACTTCTGAAAGGCAGCTTGCTCCATGGGAATCGCAGGTGGTGGAGGTAAAATACTCGCAGATGATGGAGGATGGCGTGCATGTCGAGAAAGACCTCCAGCAAGGTCAGGTGCTGACTCATCCTCAGCAGCAGCAGGTACGCTAGTAGAAGAGCCGTGGCCCCAGCGAGTGCGAGGTGCAACAATCAATAGGCTCATATCATGCTCAAAACGCAGCTGATCGGGATCGTCACCAATGTCCGTCAGCCCTCTGTTTGGGAGCTGAATCAGAAAATCCCATATGTGTTGGAGAAATACCAACGTCGCTCAGGCTTCAACCACCTAAGGTTCTGCAGATGTCTCTCATCTATGACAGTGTGTGTGGTGACTATTGAACAGCTCGCTGTATTAATACTGAAGTGCTGGAATATAGGGGTAAGAAAACTACCCACTGTCTCGGTCTTCCGAGCTGTACCGCGACTGGCACCCAAGAATGGTTTGGTCTTTAGAGAGACCATGTGATACGCCCATGTGACCAACGAGAACGTAATTTACCAGGAAACATATGCAAACGAGATTTATATAGGAGTACATGGTCATTGGGTTCAAAGTGTCTGGTGAGGATATTTTTGTCGTGATACGCCTTGGTCCGCTCCTTGTACAGTTTTGAGTTTTTATAGGCATGATGCCTGATCTCATACATCTCATTCAGCTGAATCAATCTCTTCTCAGCAGCAGACTTGATGTCGAAATTCATCATCTTTGTAGGCCAGGCTGCCTTATGCTCGATTTCCACCGGAAGGTGACACACTTTCCCATATAGCAAGTGAAACGGTGTAGTCCCAAGTGGTGTCTTGAAAGCGGTCATGTAAGCCCACAGTGCATCATCCAGCCTTGCAGACCAATCCTTCCTAGTAGTACCCACGGTCTTTTCCAGAATTTCCTTGATCTATCTGTTGGAAACCTCAACTTGCCCACTAGTCTAAGAATGATAAGGAGTAGCCACACAATGATTCACACCATGCTTCTTCAGCATCTTCTCGAAAACCTTGTTAATAAAGTGAGAACCACCATCACTTATAACAATCTGAGGTACTCCAAATTGAGGGAAAATGATACTCTTGAATAGCTTGAGGACCACAGAAGAATCGTTGGTGGGACTAGCAATTGGTTCTACCCACTTAGATACATAGTCCACATCAACCAAGATGTACTTGTTTTTATATGACGAAGGAAAAGGACCCATAAAATCGATGCCCCAACAATCAAAAATCTCAACCTCAAGGATGAAATTAGGTGGCATCTTGTGTTTCTTACTGATCTTCCCTCTCCTCTGACACGTATCGCATTGCAAAACGAAAGCATGAGCATCCTTAAACATAGTAGGCCACCAGAAGCCTGCTTGAAGAACCTTGGACACTGTCTTGAAAGTAGCGAAGTGTCCAGCATACTCAGATCCATGACAATGAAACAAAACATTAGGTACCTCTGACTCAGCAATGCATCTCCTGTAGATACCATCTGAACAGTGATTGTACAGGTAAGGTTCATCCCAAAAGAATCGCCTTATGTCACGCATAAACTTCTTCTTGTCATATTTCTTGAGGTGCTTTGGCTCTTCATCTGCAACGAGGTAGTTGGCAATATCAGCGAACCATGGTTGATCAGAATCAGCTGCAGCAACTAGATACTCTTCAGAAGCACCAAGGTGTTCAACGGTCAAAACGAGTCTGGAAATCGCTAGGTATCGACCGATACCAGGGGAGTGTTAATCGATACCAAAACCTGCAATTCGTGGGAATTGCATAGTTTTGTCAAAACCCATTTGAAACTCAGTTTCAATGAAGTAAATAGACTCTTCTGGTAGTTGATCATCAATAGGCACGTCTGCATCGATCCAAATCCTCGAAGGATGGTCAGCAACCCCGTTATCTATTCCTTTCTTGTCATTAACCTCGATATCAAAACCTTGGAGCAAAAGGACCCAACGACAAAGGCGAGGCTTGAGATCCTTATTCTGCATCAAATATTTGAGAGCAGCATGATCAGTATGAACAATCACTTTGTCCCAATCAGGTAGGATCAAATTTTCTCAAAGGGGAAAACAACTACAAGTAGTTCTTTCTTTGTGGTGCTGTAATTCCTCTGAGCATCATCCAATGTCCTGCTGGCATAGTAGATAACTTGCAACTTCCTATCCTTTCTCTGTCCTAGAACTGATCCAATATTAAAATCACTAGCGTCGCACATGAACTCAAAAGGCAAAGTCCAATAAGGAGGTTTCACAATAGGATCACTCACCAAGCCTTTTTAATCTCCTCAAAGGCTGCAAGACACTCAGGTGTGAAGTCGAATTTGATCTCCTTGCATAATAGGGCGGTGAGTGGGCGTGCTAGGTTGGAGAAGTCCTTGATGAACCTTATGTAAAACCCAACATGACCAAGGAAGTTTTGAATATCCTTCACAGAAGTCAGCGGTTGGAAGCTTGTCATGACCTGGATCTTGGCTTTGTCAACTTCGATCCCAGCCTCAGAAACTTTGTGCCCAAGCACGATGCCATCCTGAACCATAAAGTGACACTTTTTCCAATTAAGGACCAAGTGTTTCTCTTCACACCTCTTCACACCTCTGTAGCACCTTGAATAAATTAGCCAAACAGTCCGTGAATGATGATCCATACACCGAAAAATCATCCATGAACACCTCCATACAATTGTCAATCATGTCTGTGAAGATAGACATCATGCATCTCTGAAAGTTGGTTGGGGCATTACACAATCCAAATGGCATTCTCCTGTATGCGAACGTGCCATAAGGACATATAAAAGTTGTCCTCCCTTGATCGTCTGGATGTATAGGAATCTGGAAGAAACCTGAATATCCATCGAGAAAATAGTAGTAGGGATGACTAGCCAACCTCTCCAACATATGGTCAATGAATGGCAATGGGAAGTGATCTTTCCTTGTGGCTGCATTCAACTTCATGTAGTCAATGCACATTCGATGCCCAGTGATAGTCCTAGTAGGAATCATCTCATCCTTCTCATTCTTCACCATAGTTATCCCTCCTTTCTTAGGAATAACGTGCACTGGACCGAGCCAAGAAATGTCCGAGATGGCATAGATAACCCCTGCATCCAAGAGTTTCATGACCTCTATCTTAACCACTTCTTTCAGGTTGGGATTCAGCCTTCTCTGATGCTCAATTGAAGCCTTTGACTCATCCTCAAGATGAATCCTATGCATGCACAGCTCCAGTGATATACCTGAAATGTCATCAAGAGAATAGCCAAGAGCTTTGCGATACTTGCGCATCTTGCTCAGCAGTAAGGTAATCTCTGCGTTGTTCAAAGAAGCATTAATAATCACTGGGTATGTGGAATTAGGACCAAGATATCCATACCTCAGGTTCGTAGGAAGTGGCTTGAGTTACACCTTAGGAGCTTTCTCCTCATTCCAATCTCCAAGCCCATCAACTTGCTTAGAACTTTCGGCCAATTCCCTTTATGGTCGCAGGGTATCGACCGATATAGGGGGGTATCGATCGATACTGGTGGTGTTGTATCGAGCTTCTTCGAGTATCCAGCAGCAACGTCATCCAAGTAAACCTCTGACTCAGCTGAACATATTAATGCTCGTTCTAGTGGATCTTCAGGATGCATCTCCAGGAAGTACTCTTCATCAATGTCACTAAAGGTATCTACAAAGAAAGTCTGCCCATCGATGGTTGGTTTCTTCATCATCTTCTCCATGTGGAAAGTCATGACCAAATCACCGATGTTAAGAGCGATCTTCCCATTCATGCAATCAATCAAAGCACCAGCTGTTGTTAGGAATGACCTTCCCAAGATAAGAGGGTCTTTGGGCTCTGCATCATACTCCAGGACAATGAAATCAGTCAGGATTAAATAATTTCCAATCTTAATCGGGACATCTTCAAGTATTCTCTCTAGAAGTCGAACATAGCGATCAGCAAGTATCAGGGAGATCCTTGTGGCTGTGAAGTCTGTCATCCCCATCCTTTTAGCAACCAAGTATGGCATGAGATTCACACTTGAACCAAGGTCGCAAAGAGAACGTTCGAACCTTTCTGTGAAGATTGTACAATCCAACACAAAACTCCATGAATCTGATAGCTTCTTTGGGATCCTATTTGTCAAGATCGCGCTGCACTCATGAGACATCATCTGAACACCATCCTCAAGGTTCACATTGCTCGATACAATCCTCTTAACGTATCTCATGAAAGCTGGAGAAGTCTTGATAGCGTCGCTAAAAGAAAGTTCAACAATCAACTTATCCATAATTGCCTTGCATCTATAGTCTTCTACCTCCTTCTTAGTCTTCCCAATAGCCCTGGGATAAGGTATCCTCGGTGTGTAAACTCTCTCTGCAACTACATTAGGTACTTCCTTCGAAACCTTAGGTGTTGATTCGACTGCAGTATCAGTGTCGATCGATACATTAGTGGTATCGATCGATACACGGGGCTTTGATTTGTCCCGTGAAAGTATCTTGACAGGTGTCGATCGATGCTGACTAGTGTCGATCGATACTGGAGCGATTTCAGAATCCTCATCGTCAAGATCGACGAAAATATCTGCAGTTTGGCCAATTTTCACTCCTGGATTAATCTCTTTTCCATTCCTCAAGGTGATTGCATTGATGTGTGCCCTTGGGTTTTCTTCTTTCCCTGGAAGAAAACATTCTTATCTTTTCACAGCCTCTGAAGTCTGAGAAACTTGGGTTTCCAGCTTCTTCTGATGAATATTAAGAGCTTCGATCTTTCCACTCAGATCATTGTACATGACATCCATCTTCGCATTGAAATCCACAGTTAGCTTCTGCTGTCCTTGAACAAGCTGTTCAAACATAAACTCAATCTTGCTATCTGGGGTCTTAGCAGGAATAGGTTGATAAAATGAACTCCCATATTTCCTGGTATACCCACTGTTCTGGAATGGTTTCTGGACAAACTGATTCGATCCTCCTTGCTGAGCATTGTTGTTGAAGTTTCTGTTGTTATTCTAGTATTGATTTCTCTGACCTTGAAAACCAGATCCACCAATGTAGTTAACATCATCCACTTCATCTTTATTGAATACCTCAACATCATCTGCAAATTGAACAGCCTTCATCGTCTTTCCCATCAACAGATTGTGCATAGAACCTAACTCGGCTTGAACCACAGCAATATGCGAACCTTCCATGCCACCAGCTAGCTTCTTGCGCTCCATGTCTGCATTATTGGTACTATTGCTAGATGCCAAGTTCTCAATCAGCACATAAGCATTCTCAGGATACCTGGTGTTGAAATTTCCATTGCTCGCAGCATCCAAAGCCATCTGGTACCTCCAATCAATCCCTCTGAAGAAAAGACCCGACAGCTGAACATTAGTGAACCCACGATATAGACAATCCCTCTGATATGACCGGAATCTGAGCCAAGCAGCCTTAAATGCCTCAGTTGGTCCTTGAGAAAACAGGGAAATCTTATTCCTGAGCTCCTCGGATCGTACATCATCATAGAAGTTGTTCAGGAAGGCATTCTTAGTCTCTTCCCAAGTAGTCAGTGATTCAGCTGGTAACTGCTTCAGCCAATAAGCTGCATCCCCACAAAAAGAGTATGGGAAGAGCTTACACAAGAGGTAATCATAGGATACTCCATCGCATTTGATGCTTGTAACCAAATCCTCAAACCTCTCAATGTGATCCATATGATGTTCATTGGAAAGACCATGAAAAGGGTGCTGACCCACAAGAGTGTAGTAAGCAGGCTTCAGCTCAAAGTTGTTTCTCTGAAAAGTAGGATGGCGAATCGCAGAACGATTGGCATATAACTGATCAGGCCTGTTGTACGCACCAATTGTTCTACCACGATTAATCACAGCATTCCCTGCTACAATCTCTTCGACAACAGCAGGAGATGAAATGATGTTCTCCTCTCCACTCAATCGTTGCCCTCTCTCATTGCACAATTGACCCTATTGGTCTCTGTAAGCACCAGCTCCATCTTGAACCAAAACCACTGGAATGTTGTTCATCTCTGCTGGTTTCTTTGCTTTTCTGTTTGCGCGTTCCAAAATTGCTAGCTGATCGTTTGGCAGACTAACTAGCGGAGTGTTCTTGTTCCTCCTCGTTTCACGAATAGGCATGCACCTGAAACACAAAAGTCAAGAACGTAAGTAACACAAAAATTCACGACATGTATTGATCGATACCACTAGGGTGTCGATCGATACTGGTCGAACTTAGTCGAAATTCTCAAACTAAAATCTAATGTCGAATTGAATCCCCGGCAACGGCGCCAAATTTGATAAGCTCAAATTAATACCCTTCAAGTACTAAAGCTTTTTCGGTTGTAATACTTAGAGGTCGAATCCACAAAGACTCAAGAAATCACACAATTGATTGTATAGATGAAAATTAAGCTAAGTGATCAATGGAATTGAAAGCAAATACGTATATTAAACAAGTTGTGATTTGATTGGGAAAAAGATAGGTTCATGGTGTTTCTAAGGAAATTAATGAATGCAGATAAACTAACAAATCAAGGTTCAGGTTACGCACGGTTCTTGAACTCAAATCACTGAAATATAATTAACCAACTCTCGTTGCGAGAATTATCTAAGTCTAAACCCTAGAATTCCAAATCTCTTTGCGAATCATAAAGTCCTTTTAGTTCAAGTTTGATTTGTTCACAAAACAACTAAACCAAATCTCTTTGTGAATAGTTATTTTGCTCACCCTAAGTTCTATCAGGTTTCTCAATTGCACTCTCGTACCTAATCGATTAACCTAAGATCTAAGTTCCAGGTGATCAATCTAGAATTAGCTTTGAGAACAACCTAAGGCAAAGAACTAATTTAGATTATGAATCCTAATCAACAACTCAACCTAGCATTCAAAGAAATCTCTTGTGAGAACCCTAAACCTAACAGAATATCTACTCAGACATGGAGATTGAAACTATAAACATGACTGAATAAATCCTTGAATAAATAATGAAAAAGAGAGTAAAACAAGGGTTCGAAATCTTCTCTCGGACGAAAAGAGTTTCAGACTTGTCTCCCTCCAAAATCTCTCTCACAAAACCAAAGTAATATAAAGCATAGCTCACAAAAGTGGCTGAAAAACCTAATAAAATAACCTAAGTCACGTTCTGGGGCTTTTTGTAAATAATTAGTCTTCTGGGACAATTTGCAGTTTCTCAAATCTTCATAAAAGTCGTGATCCTTCTGTTTCTTCGACGGTTATCGATCGACACCATAAGTGTATCGATCGATACTCGGGCATCAAATCGGTGTCTCACCTACAAGATCTCTGCTTGGCTCCAAAATGCTTCAAATTGTTTCAATATCTCCAATAATGCTTCAAACGTACTTAAAACCTGAAAAGACTCTAAAAGACTCCAAAATACTAGAAAGACTCTATAAAAAGGACTTATAGCATGGCTTAAAACGGGTAAAAACCATGATATATCAACTGTCCCGCTCAATCACAAGAGGGAAGGTCACTTCAATGCAAAAGACCACGATCCTGACTCACTATGGAGCGATGATTCAAAACTTTTGATTCAAAACTATGGAGCGATGATTCAAAACTTGCGTGAGCTTTCAGGATTAAGCAGAACACCAAATCGGTCGATCCAAAACTTTTAGATCGATCGATCCACACCCTTGATCGATCGATCCACCTCCAGCGCACAAAAAGGGGAAATTTTGGTTTTCCTTATTTTGTACCGGTTTCGTCTAAGATTTGGAAAAAATGTGTTTTAGACCTATTTTCAGCCATTGTTTAAGCTACCCTTTATTTTATTCATCAGAGAACTTGGAGTTTTGCACTTGTAAGATTTGATGGAGACGAATCTCTAACTCACACCAGAGAAGATTTTTGAACACTGTTTTCCACTTTCTAATCTTATTATGCAATTCCCTTCTTTTCTCTGTTTTTTCTTTGCTTCCATGTATGTCTGAGTAATCCTCATGTTAGGTTTTTAGGGTTTCAAAGGATTTTTCATGAGTCACTGAAACGGATCTGTTAGAATAAGGAATTATATAGGGTTCTTCATCTAGTGTTGAGATTAAGGCTTAGACTAGATTGATCACATAGTTTATGATCTTAGGATTAATCTATCCATCAAAAGTGATTTAGATTTCATGAAAGAACATAGATGAGCAATTTGTCATTAGCCAACGAAAGCTGATGCTAAGGTAATTTGTGAACCTATCAAACCTGAACTTTAATGCGTGCCTAAAATTCTAAAGTCAAACGACATTTTAGATTCTTAGGTTAATAGTCATAGTAGTTAGTGCCACGACAGTGGGCTAGCTAGATATTCATGTTTGAGTTCGAGAACGGTCTTTAATTTCATTCCTTGTTCGACAGTCTGTTTAATGAGTCTTGGATTCCTGCGAATTACCTGAAAACCTAGCGTTTTCTCTAATCGAATTTACACCTATTTTACTTGCATTCTTAGTTTTAGTTGACTCATAAAACCACAAACAACCATCGCTCGTCTTAGATTTATTTTCCTTATGTATTCTCATAGCGTTACACTTGATCTCCGTTGATTCGATCCTAAAGTATTAAATCGATATACTGTTATGATTGCAGTAGTGTGCACTTTTGTTATTAATTGACTTGGTGAAAACACCTAAATCAATTTGGCGCCGTTGCCGGGGATCAATTGCGATTACTTACGAGTCTTGGACAAAAGTTCAGACTAAGAGTTAGTTTTTGTTAGTAATAATTTGTTTTATTTCTGCTTTCTCTCTTGTGTTTCAGGTTTATGTCCAGAAGCGAAGGCTCTAAAAACCTGCTTCAAGTAAACAATGAGGAGTTAGCACGAATAGAACGAGAAAACAACAGGAGAAGGAGAGAAATTGCTAACTTGCCAGAAAACCGTGATCTCCAACAACCACTCGCAGCTGATAACAATCTGAACGAGTTTGACGAAGAAGGGAATTTCATAAACCCCCTATTTGATGACTTCGATTCAGAAGACCCTCCTGCTGTCGCTGCTGCTGCTGCTGCTCAGAGACAGGCTGAAGAACAGCAGAGAATAGCTGCTGCTGCTGCACTCGGGCGTGGGCGAACTCGGAATGGGATGAACCCAAATGCACCTAACCCCAGGAACCCAAGACAGCCTCCATGCAGACCTATTGGAGCCATCGATACTCCACACCAGCTCTATCAGGACAAGCCTCAGATCATCGTTCTTGTCGAGAGGCATCTGTTCTATGGAAAAGCCTTAGAAAATCCCATGGATCACATTGAAATGTTCGAGAAAATCTGCAGCACTACGAGCTCAAATGGAATCCCTGTGGACTATTTGAAATTCAAGCTTTTCTCCTTCTCTTTTGCTGATCGAGCACCGAGATGGCTAAAATCTCTCGAACCTGGTTCTTTGACCTCTTGTGATGCAATAAGGTCAGCCTTCTTGGACCAGTTCTACACCAAATCCAAGACAGGTTCACTGAGAATCAAGATCACTCAGTTTCAGCAGAACGGTGGAGAACCTTTTAATGAAGCTTGGGAGAGATTCATAGATTATCTCAGGGAATGCCCTCATCATGGCTACTCGGATAAACATGTGCTGAACATTTTCTATGATGGAGTAGATTGGGAATCTAAGAATTGCCTAAATGCATCCAGCAATGGTAACTTCATGAAAAAGACCAAAGAAGAGGCATATGAGCTTATTGAGAATCTTTCTGCAAGCTCAAGTCATCGCAATCCTGAGTATGATAGAACACGGTGTGTTAATAGTGTTGAGACACAGAGGATGGATGAGCTTTTCACAAAAGTTAATGGCATAGCTGCGCTCGTTAAGGGAAATCAAAAGGTTTTTAACTACTGTGAGGATACTGGAGAAGATGGATTCTACCAAGAGGTTGTAGAAGAAGAGGCTGAAAATGTGGATGAAGTGAACTACGTGCAAAACCAGGGATTTTTCAACAAGAGATTCAACAAGAACTACATGAATCATCCGAATATGTCTTACAGAAGCACGAATGTTGAAAACCCTCAAGATCAGGTTTATCCACAACAGACTGGTGTGCAAAATTTGGGAGTGCACAATTTTTAGCCAAAACCGTATGTGCCAAATCAGGGCGTCAGCATATTCTCCAAGGGATTTCAGCAGGCATGCGTGCAAAATCAGGGACATAGGCCTTTTGCACAAAATTTTCAGTGAAAAACGTTCGTGCCAATTCAGGGGCAGAACAATTTTCAAAATCAGGGTGGTTTCCAACATAAACAACAGTTCTCTAACCCTCAGCCTAACCAGGAGTCTAAGCTTGAAGTAATGATGCAGCAGTTGATGATAAATCAGCAGAAGACGGCTAATGAGATGAATGTCAAGGTAGATGGGATGTATCTAGATCTCAATAACAAGTTTGAAGCCCTCTAGACTCATGTGAAGCAGCTTGACACTTAGGTAGCTCAGAGAGCAGAGGCAATTAAAAGGCCTATTGGATTTCTTCCAAGAAAAGGTGAACATAATCCAAGAAATGAGTTTGTCCAAGCAATCACGCTGAGGAATGGGAAGGAGATCGAAACTATGGCTGATTCTGAAAAGAACAAGAAGACTCCTTAGATCATAGACTTAGAAGACGATAGCGCATCTAAATCCACTGGATCTCAGGTAGTCACTAAGGAGCCTGTAGATCCACCAACATGTGTCTATCTGCCTAAGGTTCCTTACCAAGGCACCCGAAGAAGACACAAAGGGATCTTGAGCAGGCGAAATGCAAAACTCTTGTGAATGAACTTTCTGTGAGACTTTCTTTTCTTGATTCAATTCAGATGGTTCATGCTTTGAAGAAATATGTGAAGGACATGGTCACCAACAAGATCACTAGTGAAGATGGTGTGATGATGATCACAGAGGAGTGAAGCGCTCTGTTGCAAGGTAGGATGCCTACGAAATTGGGTGATCCAGGGAGGTTTGTGTTTTCTAGTGAAAATTAGATCTATAACCTTTGAGCGCTCTCTTTGTGATTTGGGAGCTAGTGTGAATCTCATGCCTTACTTTGTTGTTAAGCGTCTTGGTCTCACATCATTCAAACCGGCTAGGGTTTCTTTGGTGTTTGCTGATCGTTCTGTGAAGATTCCACTAGGTATTCTAGAGGACTTGCCAGTGAATATAGGTAATGGCTATATCCCAGTAGATTTATTGGTTCTTGAGTTAGACACATAGCCAAAAGATCCTTTCATTTTGGGAAGACCTTTCTTGGTTACAGCTGGAGCCATTATTGAAGATCGATCTTCATTTAGGTGACTTGGTAATGAAGTTCGAAGTGGATAAGCTGTTGAAAAAGCCAACGATTGATGGACATACATTCTGGATTGACTGTATTTCAGAGGCTACTGAGGGGGTAACAGATAAGATGCTGGTAGACGACCCCCTTGAGATCGCATTGACACAGTCTGAGAGTGAGTTTGGGTACATAAGCGAGGACACAACTGGTTACGCAAAGATTCTTGATTCCAGCGCGAGAATTAAGAAGAAGGTAGCTTTTGTTGCACTTGATGGAGCTGCAGAGAAATCGCCAAATGCTGAGCCTCCTACACCTGCTGTCAATCCATGGAGCGAGCTGAAAGCTCCAAAAATTGAGCTCAAACCACTTCCCACTGGGCTAAAGTACGCGTTTTTTTGTCCTAAATCTACATATCATGTAATCATCAATGCTGAATTGAGCAATGCTGAGACTGCCTTACTCTTGTGCGATCTGAGGCAATATCGTATAGCATTAGGCTATTCTCTAGATGTTATTACATGAATATCACCAGATCTGCATGCATAGGATACATCTAGAAGATGAATCGATGACTTCTATAGAACATCATAGACGGCTAAACCCGAATCTAAAAGATGTTGTAAAGAAAGAGATAATAAAACTTCTAGAGGCTGGTCCATGGGTGAGTCCAGTGCATGTAGTGCCTAAGAAAGGTGGTGTGACAGTAGTTAAGAACGATAGAAATGAGTTGATCCCAACTAGAATTGTCACTGGTCATAGGATGTGCATTGACTATAGAAAATTGAATGGTGCAACTCGCAAAGATCATTTTCCTCTGCTTTTTATGGATCAAATGCTTGAGAGATTGGCTAACCATCCATACTACTATTTTCTAGATGGCTATTCTGGTTTCTTTCATATTCATATTCATCCAGATGACCAGGAGAAGACCACATTCACATGTCCTTATGGCACTTTTGCTTATCGCATAATGCCATTTGGCTTGTGTAATGCGCCAGCCACGTTCCAGCGCTGCATGATGTCAATTTTCACTGACATGATTGAGGACATAATGGAGGTCTTCATTGACGATTTCTCTGTCTATGGATCCTCCTTTCCTGTGTGTCTTTCTAATTTGTGCAGGGTACTCAGGCGCTGTGAGGAGAAGCACTTAGTTTTGAATTGGGAGAAATGCCATTTCATGGTGATATATGGGATTGTCTTGGGCCACATGATTTCAGAGAAGGAGATCGAAGTTGACAAAGCCAAGATCGAGGTTATGACGAGCTTGCAACCACCAAATTCTGTCAAAGGAATCATGAGTTTTCTTGGGCATCTTGGGTTCTACAAGAGGTTCATCAAGGACATCTCAAAGATTTACAGGCCTCTGACGCAGCAGGTGTGAAAAGATGTGAAGTTCAACTTCAAAGATGAGTGTTTGGAAGCTTTCCTTACAATCAAGGGAGCACTTGTCTGTGCACCTATCATGCAACCACTAGACTGGGAATTACCTTCCGAGGTGATGTATTATGCCAGTGACTATGCTGTCGGAGCTGTTTTGGGCCAGCGATAGGAGAAGAGACTGCATGTCATTTATTATGCCAGCAGAAATCTTGATGATGCCCAATAAAAATATGCTACTACGAAGAAGGAGCTTCTTGTTGTGGTCTATGCTTACGAGAAATTCATGATGTATCTTGTAAGTGCCAAGGTCATCGTTCACACAGACCATGCTACCTTGAGGTATATATTCTCTAAAAAAGATACCAAGCCTAGATTGTTGCGATGGATGCTTTTGCTGCAGGAATTTGACCTTAAGGTTAAGGACAAGAAGGGGATTAAAAATGGAGTTGCAGATCACTTATCCAGGCTGCGCGTAGAGGTTGGAGTCCCCATAAACGATTTTCTCCCTGTAGAAAACATCTAAGCGATAGATGTCGTACCTCCATGAGACGCTAAGTTTCATGAGATCCCTTGGTTTGGTGAGATAGCAAACTACCTAGCTGCAGAGGTGAAGCCAGAAGGTTTTGCAAGGTACACAAAGAAGAAGTTTCTGCGCGACATCAGACATTATTTCTGGGATGAACCGTACCTATACAAGCAGTGTTTATATGGAATTTTTAGGAGATGTTTTTCAGAGGAAGAAGTCCCTGGTATTCTCTTCCATTATCATGGGTCGAATTACGAAGGACATTTTGCTACCTTCAAGACGGTGTCTAAGGTGCTGCATGCTGGTTTCTGGTGGCCAACCATGTTTCAAGATACCCGTGCTTTTGTTTCTAAGTGCGATGCCATTCAAAGGCAAGGAAACATTAGCAAGAGAAACGAGATGCCTCAGAATTTCATACTGGAGGTCGAGGTATTTGACTATTGGGGAATCGACTTCATGGGTCCGTTTCCATCTTCTTTTGGGAATAAGTACATCCTTGTCGCTGTGGACTACGTGTCCAAGTGGGTCGAAGCGATGACCAGTCCTACGAATGACTCCAAGATAGTTATCAAAATGTTCAAATCTATGATTTTACCAAGGTTTGGAGTACCACGAGTGGTGATAAACGATGGTGGATCTCATTTCATCAACAAGGTCTTTGAAAATCTCTTGAAAAAGAACGGTGTGAAGCACAAGGTAGCCACTCCTCATCATCCTCAGACGAGTGGCCAAGTTGATATTTCCAACCGGAAAATAAAGAGTATTCTTCAAAAGACTGTAAGCATTACGCGAAAGGATTGGGCTAAGAAGCTTGATGATGCTCTTTGGGCATATAGGACTGCTTACAAGACACATTTTGCCACAACTCCATTGCATCTTGTCTATGAGAAACCATGTCACCTTCCAGTGGAGCTCGAGTACACAGCATCATGGGCAGTGAACTCGTTGAATTTCGATATAAAACATGCGTCCGAGAGAATGATGATTCAGCTGAACGAGTCGGATGAAATTCGTCATATGGCGTATGAAAACTCAAAGATCTACAAGGAAAGAACCAAAGCCTATCATGACAAGAAGATCATCCCCATAAACTTCTCTGTCAATGACCAGGTTTTTCTTTTCAACTCTAGACTAAAACTTTTCCCTGGGAAGCTGAGATCGCGATGGTCTGGACCATTCACAGGTAAGTGTACATACTTCTCTTTTCTTTTTCTTTTGTACTTGATTTTTGGTTTTTGTTCCTTTTATTTCAGGTAAAAGAAAAAAACAAAAAAGGGTCCGAACAGCTAGATGGATCAATCTAGAAATTTGGGATCTATCGATTCCTTGAAGTGGTCAAATCGTGGAACGAGCTCGCATTGCAGGATCGATCGTTCGGCCTTAGAACAGCTGGATCGATCGATCCAGAAATTTGGGATCGATCGATCCCTTAAAGAGGTCAAATCGTGGAACGAGCTCGCATTGCATGATCGATCGTTCGGCCTCATAACAACTGGATCGATCGATCCAGAAAGTTTGGGATCGATCGATCCCTTCAAGCGGTCAAATCGTGGATCGAGCTCACATCGCAGGATCGATCGTTCGTCTTCAGAACAGCGGGATCGATCCGGTCAACACATGCAACGACCTCGGACTGCCGGATCGATCATTCAACTTCATAGGTAAGCTGGATCGATCGATCCGTGTCCAGGTTAGTGTCTTTTCAATTTTTTTGGGTTAAAACCGGTTTAGGCACACTTAATTTAAACCGGTTTTCGCGATTTCCTTTCCTTTCCCCGATAAAAATCGATCCAGAACCCCTTTTCCTCTCACAATTTTCGAAACCATCTTTGTTCTTGAGAGAATTTTGAATTTTAAGTTCAATCTTTCATAACTTTCTCAATTATACACAGATTTGAACGATTTTTGGTGTTATCTCACTCAGTTTTCGAGCCCTTTTTGTTTCTCATATCGCCGTTTTCGATCTGGAAAGGTATGGCACTCGAATTACCTTTCTTCAGTCCGAAAATTCTAGGTTTCTATTTATGAAAATCAAACTTGTGTTTATACCTTGTTCTTGGATTGTTCTATGCTTTCTACACATGCTATAGGCCGATTTTGAGTTGGGTATTTCTTGGAAACACCTAGAATTTGTGTGATTGGTTTGACTTTAGAGATTGTGAGGAGATTTGAGAAATTTGTAAAGGATGTTGATTTTGAGAATTTTGGGAATTCTACATGGCAATTTTTGAGAATTTGATGAAGTTGATGATGGATTTACTCGATCTCGCGCTTGAAATGCACACTAATCATCACCTTTTCAATTTTCGATCTTGATGGTTTGTTTAATCTTGAAACAAAATCCTTACATGTCCCCGTCGTTTATTTTACAGATAATGCCTCCTAAACAACGAGCCATAAAGACGAAGACAACCACTGGGCAAAGGAAGGACCCGCCCCACTATCGAGCCGATACAAATGTAGCCAGCACCTCGGACACATCTCCAAAGACTCATCGCCATGGCCTCGTCCTGAAGGCGCCCATTTTGAGAGCATTTTGTTAGAAATGCTCGGAGACAGCACACCGGAATCCCTTGCCAAGAACATCCGGTATCAGAACAGAGAAGCAGGACATGCATAGGATGATTTTGATTCGCTCTTCTACAAAAGTTTTTTCATAGTCGAGATGGAGCTTACAAAGATCATTGGCCCCATAATTTTGGACGCAATGGGTATACGACAGGATGTGGACTCCATTCTGAGGAAGATTGGGTTGGGAAACATTGCCTCGAGGGAGTTTATGATCTACCCTGATTTGGTGCGCCAATTCCTATCCTCGGTCTGGCTCACTTTCGCGAACCCGAGGTTTGAGACAGTTGCAGGAGCTACATTGTCCTACTTCTCTAGCAGCATACTTTACGAGATATGGATCGAGGATGTCTCCAGGGTATATGGTTTCGACCATCGAAAAGTCGGTGTGAAGTTTGCCGACGCTTTCCCTAACCAGGCAACGATGTGGCAAGCCATTGCTTCGGGACCCTTTCAATCCACATCCGCGAAGCAAGCATTGATAAGAAATCCTGCTATCCGCGAAGCAAGCATTGATCAGCAACATTCTGTTTGCCAAGAACGAGGCTGGTGCAATACGATCTGATGAGCTGTTGTTGCTCCACTATGGGATTGTAGATGAGCTTCCTGAGGTCTACCATCATTATTACCCCAAACCCAATAGTGTGAACTTGGGATTGGCATTTGCTCGAACTATGGTAGCCAAAAAGACGCAATTTCTGGGCAGCAATAAATATAGAGAGGGTACTGGGAGTGTGCTTACTCCTCTCTTCATGCATAATACGGTCAACTTCGCGAACTACAAGTGTATCGACAAGCTGGCATACCTCGACAAGAAGCATCTCAGGGCCTGTTCCATACTTAGGAAAGATTGCATCTACGAGTTATGCGATCGACATGGCCATCTCCTGCACTGCACGCTACCACAGCCAGACAATTCTGTAGTGACTACTCGGGGCAACATCGAGTTCCTGCCCCCCACCAGAGCGCCTTACCATGGCCGCAGCCACCACCACCAGGTGCAGAGGAGGGACCTCCAGAGCTCCTTAGACTCCTCTCGAGGATGATCCCATCCCAAACTTTTTCTCACAGCAGGAAAATGGGCAGACATCTCACTCTCAGGACACGTTCGAGATACTCCTTCCTGAGTACTCGGGTGAGTTTGATGATATATCATGGTTTTTACCCTGTTTAAGCCATGATATAAGTCCTTTTATAGAGTCTTTTCTTGTGTTTTGGAGTCTTTTAGAGTCTTTCACAGGTTATAGCACGTCTGGAGCTTAATTGGAATTATTGGAGCTTTTCTGGAGCATTCTGGAGCGAGACTGAAGTCTGATGACTAAGAGCCCGATCTGAGCACCGAGCATCGATCGATACCCCCTGGTATCGATCGACACTCATCGAGATTTCATGGGCCGCGACTAGTTATGAAACCTTGGAGAATTGCAAAAGCACCCAGAAGACTTTGATAATTACAAGAAGGCCCCAAATCGTGATTTAGGTTATAAATAGGATTTTACAGCCATTGTTTAGGCTATGCTTTATTTTTGTTTAGGTTTAAGAGAGATTTTGGTGAGAGACAAGTCTGGTTTCCCTTCGTCCGAGATCAGATCTCAAAACCTTGTTTCTCTTTCTGATTTAATATAAGAGTATTTATTCAACATGTTTATTAATTTAATATCCATGTCTGAGTAGATCACCTGTTAGGTTTAGGGTTTTCTCATAGGGATTTCTTTGAATGCTAGGTTGATTATCTGTTAGGATTCACTATCTAAATTAGTTCTTCGCCTTAGGTTGTTCTCAAAGCTAATTCTAGGTTGACGAATCTGGAACTTAGATCTTAGGATAATTAATTAGGCACGAGAGTGCGATTAATTACCTGATAGAACCTTAGGTGAGCAAATTGATTATTCGCAAAGAGATTTGGTTTAATTGATTTGTGAACATATCAAACCTGATTTTAAAGCTAATTTAGACTTTAGGATTCGCAAAGAGATTTGGAATTTCTAGAATTTAGATTTAGATAGTTTTCGCAACGAGAGTTGGTTAATTATATTTTAGTGATTTGAGTTCTAGAACAGTGCTTAATCTGGATCCTGTTAGGTAGCTTAGCTGCATTCATTGATTTCCTGAGAAATACCCTAAGCCTACATTCCTCCAATTGAATTTACAAACGTTTTACTTGCAACCCTGTTTTTCAATTACATCATCTGGTTTAGCTTGTTTCTGATCTATAGAATCTATTGAGCGATTCTTGAGTTCTTGTGGTTCGACCCCTACACTTACTACAACAACTGCTTTAGTATCTTAGGGTATTAAATTGAGCATATCAATTTTGGCGCCGTTGCCGGGGACTCAATTCGCCGTTAGATTTTAGCTAGGAAATTCGTCTAAATCGCCCGAGTATCGATCGATACCCTTGAGTATCGGTCGATACCCGTCGTAAATTTCAGTTACTTACGCTCTTTACTTGTGATTTCAGGTGCATGCATAATCTTGAAACCAGAAGCAAAAAGAGTACTCCGCTAGTTGATCTATCACTGGAACAGCTAGCACAAGTGGAACGCACAAACAGGAAAGCAAAGAAGTCAGCTAAGATGAACAACAATCAAGTTGGGTTGGTTCGTGATGCTGCTGGAGCTTACAGGGACCAACAGGGTCGGTTGTGCAATGAGCAAGGACAACGTCTGGATGGAGAGGGGATTGTCATTCAACCTGCTCCGGTTGTCGCTGAGAATGCCGCTAGGAACGCAAGGGATGCTGTGGTTAATCGTGGTAGAACGATTGGTGAACACAACAGGCCAGAGCAATTTTTCGCCAATCGCTCCGCGATTCGTCCCCCTGCGTATGAGCGGAATGACTTTGAGCTGAAGCCTGCTTACTACACTCTAGTAGGACAGCATCTCTTCCATGGTTTGCCTCATGAGCATCCAATGGATCATGTAGAGAAATTCGAGGATTTGGTCACTAGCATCAAGAGCAATGGAGTGTCCTACGATTATCTTTTCTGCAAGCTTTTCCCCTACTCTCTAGGTGGAGAGGCTACTTACTGGCTGAGGCAGTTACCTCCTGGATCACTGACTAATTGGGAAGACACCAAGAGAGCCTTCCTAATTAACTTCTATGATGATGGACGATCTGAAGATCTGAGGAATAAAATCTCCACTTTTTCTCAAGGACCTACTGAGGCGTTCAAGGCTGCTTGGACAAGATTCAGATCATACCAAAGAGACTGTCCACACCATGGATACTCTGATGTGCAGCTGCTAGGTATCTTCTTCAGAGGAATAGATTGGAGGTATCAGATGGCTCTGGACTCTTCAAGCAATGGGAACTTCAACACCAACTATCCTGAGGACGCCTATGTGTTGATTGAGAATTTTGCATCTAGCAGCAGCACAAAGAGTGCAGATTTCGAGCGCAAGAAGCTGGCTGGTAATCAAGATGGATCGCAGATCGCTGAGTTTAAGGCTCAACTAGATTCTATGCACAGTCTTCTGCTGGGAAAGACAACAAAAGCTGTCCATTTTGCTGAGGATGTTGAGGTTTTCAATGAGAATGAAGCAGAAGACGTGAACTACATTGGTGGTTCTGGCTTTCAGGGACAAAGGAACCAGTACAACAACAATCGAGGTTTCAACAACTTCCAGCAAGGAGGATTCAACCAGAAACCTGCCCAGACCAGTGGTTACACCAGGAACTACGGAAATCCTTCTTACGAGCCTGTGACTGCTAAGACATCAGAGAACAAGATTGAAGCCATGCTTGAAACACTCGTTCAAGGACAGCAGCAGATTACAGTAACCTTCAATGGTAAGATGGACGCCATGTACAAAGATCTAAGTGGAAGGATCGATTCTCTGGGTATTGGTCAGAAGAAGCTGGAAACTCAAGTAGCTCAGACTTCGGAGAGTTCAAGAAGACAAGACGGTTTTCTACCAGGAAAAGGAGAGAACCCAAGGGCACACATCAATGCCATTACCTTGAGAAGTGGTAAGGAGGTCAAATCAGGGGCAAAAGTGGATCAGCCTAATGTAAATTTCGAGTTGTCTGACGATGAAGACACTGAAATCGCTAAGGCATCGATCGACACTACTCAGCATCGATCGACACCGATCGCGATTCTCAGACGGGAAAACTCAAATTCCCGTGTATCGATCGATACCCCCCCAGTATCGATCGATACCGAACCTGAGGACGATGCAGAAATTGAGATTGTGAAGGAGAAGCCTAAAGCAGCACCAGAGAGGGTCTACATCCCGAGGGTACCCTATCCCAGAGCTCTTGGGAAGACTAAGAAGGAAGTAGAGGATGCTAAATGCAAGGAAATTTTGGACAAGCTGGTTGTTGAACTTCCCTTCATCGATGCTATCAAGACCTCTGTAGCTTTCAAGAGGTATGTCAAGAAGATGGTGTCCAGCAATGTGAACCTCGAAGAAGGCTGTCTGATGATCACTCATGAGTGCAGTGCAATCCTAAGCAACAGGATCCCAACGAAACTTCCAGATCCAGGGAGCTTTGTCTTGGATTGCACAATAGCTACTGACAGGTTTGAGCGTTCTCTCTGTGACCTTGGCTCAAGTGTCAACCTCATGCCATACTCGGTTGCTAAGAGAATGGGAATGACAGACTTCACTGCTACTAGAATCTCGCTGATTCTCGCTGATCGTTCAATTAGACTTCCAGAAGGATTGCTCGAGGATGTTCCGATTGTGATTGGGAACTGCTTAATCCCAACTGATTTCATTGTCTTGGAGTATGATTCGGAACCCAGAGATCCTCTCATCTTGGGAAGACCATTCCTAGCAACAGCTGGTGCTCTGATTGATTGCAGGAATGGGAAGATATCTCTTAACATTGGTGAGTTGGTCATGAATTTTAACATGGAGAAGATGATGAAGAGACCAACCATCGATGGGCGGACTTTCTTCGTTGATACCTTCTGTGATATTGCTGAGGAGTACTTCTTAGAGATGCATCCTGAGGACCCATTGGAGAGAGCATTGGCCTGTTCTGCTGAGTCAGAGGTTAAGCCACACGATGCTGCTGCTGAATACGGAAGGATACTCGATTCAGCACGACCAGTATCGATCGATACTCTGATGGTATCGATCGATACCCTACGGCCAGAAACCAGTTTGGCCGAAAGAACTATGCAAGCTGCTGGGCTTGGAGATTGGAGCGAGGAGAACGCTCCCAAAGTGGAACTCAAACCACTTCCTGCGAATCTAAGGTATGGTTTTCTTGGTCCTAATTCCACGTACCCTGTAATCCTTAATTCTTCTTTGAACAACGCAGAGGTCACTTTACTGCTAAGCAAGCTGCGCAAGTATCGCAAAGCTCTTGGCTATTCTCTTGATGACATTTCAGGTATTTCCCCGAACCTGTGCATGCATAGGATTCATCTTGAGGACGAGTCAAAGGCTTCAGTTGAGCATCAAAGGAGGCTGAATCCAAACCTGAAGGAAGTGGTTAAGAAAGAGATCATGAAACTTTTAGATGCAGGAGTTATCTATGCTATCTCAGATAGCTCTTGGGTCAGTCCAGTGCACGTTGTTCCTAAGAAAGGAGGGATAACTGTGGTGAAGAACAACATGGATGAGATGATTCCCACGAGGACTATCACAGGGCATCGAATGTGCATTGATTACAGGAAGTTGAACGCGGCCACACGGAAAGATCACTTCCCATTGCCATTCATTGACCAGATGTTGGAGAGATTGGCCAGTCATCCCTACTACTGCTTCCTTGATGGATATTCAGGTTTCTTCCAGATTCCTATCCATCCAGATGACCAAGGGTATACCACTTTCACGTGTCCCTATGGCACGTTCGCATACAGGAGAATGCCATTTGGATTGTGCAACGCTCCAGCCACTTTTCAGAGGTGCATGATGTCTATCTTCACAGACATGATCGAGGACTTCATGGAGGTGTTCATGGATGATTTTTCAGTATATGGGTCATCATTCAAGATCTGTTTGACTAATCTGTGCAAGGTGCTCCAGCGGTGTGAAGAGAAACACTTGGTCCTTAACTGGAAAAAGTGTCATTTTATGGTTCAGGATGGCATTGTACTTGGGCACAAAGTCTCTGAAGCTGGAATCGAAGTTGACAAAGCCAAGATTCAGGTCATGACAAGTCTCCCACCACCTACTTCTGTGAAGGATATTCGGAGTTTCCTTGGTCATGCTGGTTTTTACAGGAGGTTCATCAAGGATTTCTCCAAGATAGCACGTCCACTCACTGCTCTGCTGTGCAAAGAGATCAAATTTGATTTCACAGCCGATTGTCTTGCAGCCTTTGAGGAGATCAAAAAGGCTTTAGTGAGTGCTCCTGTTGTGCAACCTCCTGATTGGACTCTGCCTTTCGAGATCATGTGTGATGCCAGTGACTTTGCTGTGGGGTCAGTTCTGGGTCAGAGGAAAGACAGACAGCTGCACGTCATCTACTATGCCAGCAGGACTTTAGATGACGCTCAGAGGAATTACAGCACCACAGAGAAGGAGCTACTTGCTGTTGTTTTCTCCTTTGAGAAATTCCGATCTTACTTGGTTGGGAGCAAGGTGGTTGTTCATACTGATCATGCTGCTCTCAAGTATCTGATGAACAACAAGGATCTCAAGCCTCGTCTCTGTCGTTGGGTTCTTTTGCTACAAGGGTTTGACATTGAGGTTAAGGACAAGAAAGGCATAGAGAATGGAGTTGCTGACCATCTCTCGCGGATGCGGATCGATGAGGACGTCCCCATTGATGATCAACTACCTGAGGAAGCCATCTACTTCATTGAAACTGGGTTTCAGATGAATCTGGCCGAGAATCAGCAATTTCCACGAGTTGCAGGTTCCGGTATCGATCGATACCATGATAGTATCGGTCGATACCCTGACGATTCAGACGCTGTTTTCATCATCGATCATTCAGTCGTTTCTAACCACCATCTCGTCGCTGCAGCAGATTCTGATACTCCATGGTACGCTGATATTGCAAATTATCTCGCTGCAGATGCAAAGCCAAACCACCTCAAGAAGTATGACAAGAAGAAGTTCATGCGCGACATAAGGAGATTCTTTTGGGATGAACCTTACTTGTACAAGCATTGTTCTGACGGAATATACAGGAGATGCATTGCTGAGTCAGAAGCTTCCGATGTTTTGTTTCATTGCCATGGATCAGACTATGCTGGACACTTTGCCACCTTCAAGACAGTATCCAAGGCTCTTCAAGCAGGCTTCTGGTGGCCTACCATGTTCAAGGATGCTCACACTTTCGTCTCACAGTGCGACGCTTGTCAGAGGAGAGGGAAGATCAGTAAGAGACATGAGATGCCACAAAATTTCATCCTTGAGGTTGAAGTTTTTGATTGCTGGGGCATTGACTTTATGGGTCCTTTCCCATCTTCACACAAGAAGACCTACATCCTGGTTGCTGTGGACTATGTGTCTAAATGGGTGGAAGCGATAGCCAGTGAGAAGAATGACTCTGCGGTGGTTCTTAAGCTGTTTAAGACCATCATTTTCCCTCGCTTTGGAGTACCTCGAATTGTGATAAGTGATGGTGGCTCTCACTTTATCAACAAGGTGTTCGAGAGGTTGTTGAAGCAATATGGTGTAAACCATCGCGTGGCTACTCCATATCACCCTCAGACAAGTGGGCAAGTTGAAGTCTCTAACAGGCAGATCAAGGAGATCTTGGAGAAGACAGTGAATGCTTCTAGGAATAATTGGTCTACAAAGCTGGATGATGCACTTTGGGCATACAGGACTGCCTTCAAGACACCGCTGGGTACTACACCTTTCCAAATGCTGTATGGGAAAGCATGCCACCTTCCAGTAGAGATCGAGCACAAGGCTGCATGGGCAACAAAGATGCTGAACTTCGACATCAAGCCTGCTGCTGAGAGGAGGTTGATTCAGCTGAACGAGCTGGATGAGATCAAGCACCATGCTTATGAGAACTCGAGGCTGTACAAGGAGAGAACTAAAGCTTATCATGATAAGAAAATCATCTCCAGACACTTCGAACCGAACGACCAGGTACTTCTGTATAACTCTCGTTTGCAATTGTTTCCTGGTAAACTGCGTTCACGTTGGTCAGGTCCCTTCACAATCAAAGAGGTCAGACCACATGGTGCTGTGGTGCTGATAAATCGCACAGGCGAGGAATTCACTGTCAATGGACAAAGAGTGAAACACTATTGGGCGCAAGCCGAGATTCCAACTGGGCAGATAATGCCTCTGGATGATGCACCAACAGCCTGAATGGCGTTACAGTCAAGCTATTGACGTTAAACGAGCGCTTGGTGGGAGGCAACCCACTGGTGAGTCTGTCCTTGAGTCGTTTTTCCTTTTGATTTTTCATTTGTTTTGAGTCTGTGTCAGGATGAACAAGGAGCAACTCGCAATCGCCTAAGTATCGATCGATACCCCATTGGTATCGATCGACACCAATCGCGGATGAAAGTTCACCAAGTCGATCTAAGCGTGGTATCGATCGATACCGTGCTGTGTGTCGATCGACACTCGCTGTTCCAGGAAGGTAATTTCTTGTTTCTCTTCATTCTATCCTTTTCTTTTGTTTCTTTCGCTGTTCTAGGCTAGATAACACTGGGGACAGTGTTGTTCAAGTCTGGGGGAGGTGTCTGCTGACATTGTTTTCGTTTTTCTTAGAGTCAGTCGTTTTATCGAGTCAAAACTGTTTTATTGAGTCAAAAATTTGTTGGAGATGATGATCCTGTGCTTGAACCTATTGATTTGATTTTGTTTTTGAGTGCACAGTGTTACAGGATCAGTTCTAGATCGACTAATGAAAAATCCAAAGGCTGACCAGTTGACTAGAAAACATCCATGTCTCCAGCAGAGTTCTTCTGAAACCTGAGCCAAATTTTTGCACTTCATCAATATGGTTAGTGTTCATAGAGCTTGATTCATCATTCATATCTGATAAAGGAACCCGTGTGTTTAGAATTATGGTATCTCTCTCCCCTGAAATAAGTTGATAGATAAGAGCATAAAAGATTGAAATGATTTTCTTCTGAGTAGAGGGTTAGGAAAATTTCCAGCGATCCCATTATTCTACTTGAGAGGGGATGATCACACAAAGGATTGGAAGCGAGGCTAGGATTTTCCTATGATGCCATTATTCGCCGACATCCTTTGATACATAGAGAGGGAAGAACCGGGGATTCGGTGGCAAACACCATCAATACTCGCGTCTCATACCTTGATGTGTATATGCTAAGCTGAAAATAAAAAAAAATATATATAAATAGAACATAATAAGAAATAAGTCTGGGGGAGAGAAATTGATACAAAAAGTGTTAAAAAGGGTGGTTCCTTTGTCATGATATTGTCTGGTAAAGAATCTAGAAAGTTCTTGAACATTAACTGCAGCGATGAAACTGGCGATGAAGGTTTTACTTGAACAATGCTGTGGGATTTTGTGTGGAGTCTGGAAAAGCTGCAAATGTCTACGGAGAAGTACATGGTGGTCAGATCAAAAGCTGATCAGGTGACATTTGGGTGCTTGGAAAGAAGGTCATTTCGATGGTTCAGGAACAGGTGAGTCTCTACGTTTTCAAACCTCTTTTTCTGATTTAGTCTTCTATTTGCTTGAGGACAAGCAAAAGGCTAAGTCTGGGGGAGTTGATATATCATGGTTTTTACCCTGTTTAAGCCATGATATAAGTCCTTTTATAGAGTCTTTTCTTGTGTTTTGGAGTCTTTTAGAGTCTTTCACAGGTTATAGCACGTCTGGAGCTTAATTGGAATTATTGGAGCTTTTCTGGAGCATTCTGGAGCGAGACTGAAGTCTGATGACTAAGAGCCCGATCTGAGCACCGAGCATCGATCGATACCCCCTGGTATCGATCGACACTCATCGAGATTTCATGGGCCGCGACTAGTTATGAAACCTTGGAGAATTGCAAAAGCACCCAGAAGACTTTGATAATTACAAGAAGGCCCCAAATCGTGATTTAGGTTATAAATAGGATTTTACAGCCATTGTTTAGGCTATGCTTTATTTTTGTTTAGGTTTAAGAGAGATTTTGGTGAGAGACAAGTCTGGTTTCCCTTCGTCCGAGATCAGATCTCAAAACCTTGTTTCTCTTTCTGATTTAATATAAGAGTATTTATTCAACATGTTTATTAATTTAATATCCATGTCTGAGTAGATCACCTGTTAGGTTTAGGGTTTTCTCATAGGGATTTCTTTGAATGCTAGGTTGATTATCTGTTAGGATTCACTATCTAAATTAGTTCTTCGCCTTAGGTTGTTCTCAAAGCTAATTCTAGGTTGACGAATCTGGAACTTAGATCTTAGGATAATTAATTAGGCACGAGAGTGCGATTAATTACCTGATAGAACCTTAGGTGAGCAAATTGATTATTCGCAAAGAGATTTGGTTTAATTGATTTGTGAACATATCAAACCTGATTTTAAAGCTAATTTAGACTTTAGGATTCGCAAAGAGATTTGGAATTTCTAGAATTTAGATTTAGATAGTTTTCGCAACGAGAGTTGGTTAATTATATTTTAGTGATTTGAGTTCTAGAACAGTGCTTAATCTGGATCCTGTTAGGTAGCTTAGCTGCATTCATTGATTTCCTGAGAAATACCCTAAGCCTACATTCCTCCAATTGAATTTACAAACGTTTTACTTGCAACCCTGTTTTTCAATTACATCATCTGGTTTAGCTTGTTTCTGATCTATAGAATCTATTGAGCGATTCTTGAGTTCTTGTGGTTCGACCCCTACACTTACTACAACAACTGCTTTAGTATCTTAGGGTATTAAATTGAGCATATCATTTGACCTTACCCCTCTGTCTGCAGATGCCTCAGACAGGGAATACAAAGCCTGGATGGTGGAGTCTCAAAGGAAGAACAACATCATGTTGAAGAAGGTGTGGGGTGCACTGGCCAAGATCCGATGCCCAAGACCACCTTCTTGCTTTCGTGTGGAGCGAACCACGGAGGTCGATGACGACTTGCCTGATGCTGCTAGGGTTGCGCTCGGTGTTGCTAGATACGGGACTCCAGACGATGATGAGACAAGGGATTTATCAGACCCAGGAGCACGTCTTGCTAGAAGCAGGAGAGGTTCGGGACAGAGCAGGAGTGTCAGCCCCGATCACCATCACTGAGCGTATTATCCATTTTTCTTTTTTTTTATTTTATTTCTTTGAATCTGCTTACCTTCTCACTGGTTTGTTTTCACACCGAGACGGTGTAAAATAAGTCTGAGGGAGGATATTTGTCGTTTACTAACAGTGTTTTCTTTCTTTTGTTCTCTCTTGAGTCATTTTGATGTTTTTCTTGAGCCAGTCTGTGTTTTATTGAGTCAAAGGTTGTTGGAGATTATGATCATTTTCTTGGATTTACTATTCTGACTTACACCTAAGTGACCATTGCTGCATAATTAGTTTGAGATCAGATTAATAAAAAATCCAAAGACTGACCAAGTTGTTGGAGATCCATGTTTTCAGAACAATTCGAATAGCCTGAGCTAATTTCTGAGCTCTTCCTCTTACCTCATCGTTGGAAGTTAGTGTCTTCAGAGATTGACTCCTCATTCGTATCCAACAAAGACAATATGTGTGAAAGTATGGTATTCCTCTCCATGTTCTATAAATGGATTCTTCAATGCAAAACGGATAAATAGTGGGGAAGTGAACTGGGGATTCGGTGGCAAAAACCATCAGTACTCGCGTCTCATGTACCTTGATCCTATAATACCCAATGACAAGGCTAGGAAAATTTCCCGTAATGCCATTTTTTATCTTGGAAGCTCAGGTTATAGGTGAGCCTAGGAAAATTTCACGTGATGCCATTATTCGCATATTTTCTTCGAGAAACAGAATAAAATGAATAAGTCAAGGGGAAAGGAAAAATACCATAAGGTGTAAAGATTGTCATGTCGTGATATCGAAAGGGAAAGAGTCTAGAAGGTTCTTGGCACTATGACCTATCGGTGAGATTCAACGATGATGTCTATTGAATCATTTTGAGATACTATGTGTTGAATCTGGGAAGGCTACGATGTCCACGGAGAAGTACATGGTGGTTCTATTTGGAGCTGGTTTGGTAATATGTGGATTACTAAGTTAGATGGTCAAAGCAATGTTCTGAAGAAAAGGTGAATCTATGTGTTTACAAACATCTTTCTTATTCTTTATTTTCTGTTTGCTTGAGGGTAAGCAATATACTAAGTCTGGGGGAGTTGATGTGTCGCATTTTTAACTCACTCTAACTCTTGTTTTGCTAGGTTTTGGAGTCTTTATCGAATCTTTTAGTCCTTTTAGAGTCGTTTCTGGTTGAAAGGCATTTCGAGATGGAGTTTGGAGACTAAGGAGCGGAAAAACGATGGAAGCACAGGACAAAGATTGGATCGATCGATCCAGGCATGCTCGTGTTTCCCAGATCGAGTTCAATATCCAGATCGACCGATCAAAAAAGATTGGATCGATCAATCCCCCCTTGCGTAAGCTTTCTGGATCGAGCAGAACACCAGATCGGTCGATCCAAAACTTTCAAAACGATTGATCCACCCCCTGGATCAATCGATCCACCAACAGCGCACAAAAAATGGAAAATTTCGGTTTTTCTTATTTTGGACCGGTTTCGCCTAGGATTTAGAAAAAACGTGTTTTAGACCTATTTATTCTATTTTTCAGACATTGTTTAGGCTATGCTTTAGTTTTTTCATCAGAGAACTTGGAGTTTTGAACTTGTAAGATTTGAGGGAGACGAATCTCTAACTCACACCGGAGAAGATTTATGAACCCTGTTTTCTACTTTCTAATCTTATTATGCAATTCCTTCCTTTTCTCTGTGTTTTCTTTGCTATCATGTCTGTCTGAGTAATCTTCATGTTAGGTTTTTAATGTTTCAAAGGATTTTTCATGAATCACTGAAACGGATCTCTTAGAATAAGGAATTACATAGGGTTCTTCATCTAGTGTTGAGATTAAGGCTTAGACTAGATTGATCACCTAGTTTATGATCTTAGGATTAATCTATCCATCAAAAGTGATTTAGATTTCCTAAAAGAACATAGATGAGCAATTTGTCCTTAGCCAACGAAAGCTGATGCTAAGGCAATTTGTGAACCTATCAAACCTGAACTTTAATGCGTGCCTAGATCTCTAAGGTCAAACGACAGTTTAGACTCTTAGGTTATTAGGCATAGTAATTAGTGCCACGACAGTGGGCTAGCTAGATATTCATGTTTGAATTCGAGAACGGTCTTTAATTTCATACCTTGTTCGACAGTCTATTTATTGAGTCTTGGATTCCTGCGAATTACCTGAAAGCCTAGCGTTTTCTCCAATCGAATGTACACCAATTTTACTTGCATTCTTAGTTTTATTTGACTCATAAAACCACAAACAACCATCGCTCGTCTTAGATTTACTTTCCTTAGGTATTCTCGTAGCGTTACACTTGATCTCTATGGATTCGATCCTAAAGTATTACATCGATATACTGTTATGATTACAGTAGTGTGCACTTTAGTTATTAATTGACTTGGTGAAAACACCAAAATCACCGGCTTGCCAATGGTTGCGGCTACACAAGCCCGACTCGCGGCCAGCCCCCTGACAATCCCAGTCGACTCTATTCGATCCCCGATCGATTCCCAACCATTACCAAACATCCCCACATCCATTCCCATCACCATATCACCATCTACAATCCCCCATTCAACACCATTCCATCCCCCATTCAATACCACTCCATCCCCACATCCATTCCCCAACCGCATCCAGGTAAGTTTTCTTTTTCCTTTTAATTTTTTCAATTATTTACATCCATCTATTTATTCGTCCTTACCTGATTTATTTCACACTGAGGACGGTGTGATTTAAGTCTAGGGGAGGATTCCATCCTTTATTAACCACCACTTCTTTCATTTGTTTTTGCATTTTGCATTTTTGACGTTTTTCTTAAAAAAATTCAAGTTTTTCAAAAAGCGTATGAATACGTTTTGAGGGAATGATGAAAGGAATCCATGACGATAACCGACCAGTGTGCTTCTACGCTATCTCCTAGTAACATGCTCTTCCGTAATTTGGTTCTAGACTAGGCGGTAGCTAGAGTTTCTGTTATTGTGAAATCCCCAGAGGAATTTAGACCGTAGAGGTTCTTTGTGATGGAATATGCTAGCTCTATTTTATTTGGACTTAATCTTGATTTAATTTTCTCATCAAAGGTTTATGCAAAGATAACGAATCATACATTCATGACGTACTTTTACCTTTTACCACTCTTTGTCCTACATGAATGGCGAGCTCATCTTTAGTTGGTATCCCACCCGAAACTTAACCATTGTTCAAACCTCATTCAACTCTATTTGTGTCTTATGTGCAGATATGTGAAAAAACGCCGGAGAAGGAGGAACGACATAGTTTTCAGTCAATAAAGAGGGAGACTATACGCGATTGGTGGAAGTGAATTCAACAAATAGAAGAGCTTGGTTCTGCCTTAGAAAACTCAAAACATGGTAAATTTTCGTTACCCTAATACTCATTATCATAAAGGCATTTCTAAAAAACAAAAAAACAAAATCGAAAAATAATCGAAAGGGAAAGGAAACAAAGCCTAAAAAGAGTCAAGGTTGATCGAAATACTTATGAGGCATCCACGGTTCGTTTGTGAGAAGTTTGTCATTCCGAGCACATATAAAATTCTAAGTTTGGGGGAATGACAGAAAATTTTTGTTTTCGGAAGAAGGAGGAAGTGCAACATTTTTACGCAAAAAGAAGTGACTGGAAGCTGTGGTTATCAATAGGTCCTTCCTCTCTTGCTGTTTTGCATAATATATCGCATCCTGATAATGGATATTTAGTATCTAATACCAATTACCCGAACGCTATCGTTGTAGCACTTGGGGATCAATCCAAAGAGGCACAAAGAACAACACACTAGGAATGTAAAAAATTACTTAAGCTAATTAACTTAATCAAGATCAAATTCTAATTTGTGAAAAGTTAATTACCAAGCATAAATCAAAAGTTCTAATAGCCATAATACTTCTTAGACAACTACTCTCATAGGCTAAGCAAGCAAAATCTCTTATTTAGTTCATTGGGGAATTTCATCAAACACCTTGTGTGCATGAAATTCTCTATGATATAGATTAACTTTCTCAAGCCTAATCTAGCATTATGATCACTAAATAAGAAAGGAAAGAAGTAATCTAAACCCTAGACATCAAGGATCAATCACGAAATCCTCTAATCTACCTCACCTATAAGCTCTAAAAAGAACTACTCACTAATCATGAAGAACACACCAAATCTCATGAAAGAGGTGTTGTTAATCATGATTAGAGAATAGGAAGATGAACGATTAAAAGAAAATTAAGTAAAACATACTTTAAATTGCATAAAACTCAAGATATCTTTTACAAAATCTCAAGAACACTTAAAAAGAGAAGTTTTTGGCAAAAGGCAAAAAAAAGCTCTATAAAATTAGGTCTAAGGCCTTATATAGAGGTGGTCCATGCCCAGGTCAGAGGGTCAACAACGGCCTGTGGTGGTCAGGTGTGATGGGCCGGTTTGGAATTGAGGCAGCAACACCGGACCATCTTCAAGGGGTGTAGGTGGCCGGTATTATTCCTGCCCAAGGTTTGGTTAAGAACCGGTCCATGACACCGGTTGGTGATCTAGGGAGCTCCTTTGGCCAGTTTTCTTGGCTGTTGCGACACTGGTTGGCTGCAATGGTCGAAGCTGGGCCGGTGTCCTTTGAGCAGAACTCGTTCAGGCACCAGACAGATATGCCCATACTAAATCTGCATTATCTTTCGAATGACTGCTCCAAATGACCTCAAAATACCTCCAGACGATAGCCAACTCAATTTTATACAACTTTCATGAAGACTTCCGAAGCTAATTCTGAATGAAACCCCACTTTCGTCCAGCTAGATCGTGCAGACACCTCATGTGACTTCGGCTGGTTGGGGCGAGAATGGATTTGGATCAATAAATACAACATTAGATCGATCGATCTGAAGTGTTTTGCCTTAAACTTTGCTCCAAATGACTCCTTTTTGGTCCTTTATCTTCTCCTAAACTTCATCAAGACTCTCCAACTCTAAAGGGTACCTAAAATACTCCAAAATGCAACAAAAAATTCAAGAGCTAATCTAAAACTCACTAGACCTTAAATATGAATGCCAAACCAAAGAAAACTATGTAAATGCAAGTGAATGTCATGGAAACCTATCTAAAGTGCATGCTAAAATGAGATGAAATACGAGTATATCAACTCCCCCAAACTTAGTCATTTCCTAGTCCTCAAGCAAACAAACAAGAACAAGAAGAGAGAGAGGTTTGAAGGTGGGAGCTAAAATCCAAAAGTATCATGATATGTTTGGTTTTTACCGTTTTTTAACACATGTTTTGGTGTTCCTTTTGAGTCTTTTATTGAGTCAAAGTGTGTTTTTAGAGGTCAAAGTGTGTTTTTAGAGTATTTTAGTCTTTTATCTAGTCTTTACAGGTTTTAGGTTGATTTGGAGGAAAACAACGCATTTTGGTTGCAAAAGGTGAAACTGGGAATGTGGAGTCATGCAGAACCGTCAGACGTATGTTATTCTTTGAAGGACTTCCCACCGATAGATTGATCTGATATTTTGACAGAAGATAGGGATGTGAATTAGCTTTCATTTTCAAGTTGTTTGAAGCTAATCCAACGGTGCGATCAAGAGTTATACCTGATTTATTGAAGATAGGTTAATATGCTTCGCAGAAGAAGCATCGCAGAACATGGAGGGTTGCACCGACCGGTGCATATCTTGCATCGGTAGATTCTGAACTCTCTGTGGGGGTTTGCATCGACCATCTGCATTGACCTGTGCATATTTGCATCAACCGATGCACTGCCCAGACGAGAAAAAGGCAGTTTCTGTAATTTCTAAACTTCCTATTTTGCCTCAGAATCATCCTAACTTAACCTAATTCGACCCGGGACCTATATATACTTATTTTTGACCCTCTTTGAAGGCTAAGCTTTTATTTTTATTAGACATCTTTCATCTCCTTCAATTGTATGCTTGGGAGAAGATTTCTAAACCACATCTAACAAATTTGGAGAAGATTTCTGAACCCTCTTATTATCGATTGAATTTCTTTATGATTTCTCTCATATCTCTTTGCTTATTCTCTGCAACTATTTGTGATTAGATTTCATAGTTAGGTTTTAGGGTTTTCAAAGGGGATCCATGAATCATTTAATTAGGCACAAATAGGGATTTATCTTTTGTGGTTTTTGCTTATTATTGTGTTTATTGCTTAGGCTTGAGCTAACCGCTAGGTCTATGAACTAGAGTGCAGCTTACCCTATGAGCACTAGAGTGGATTAGAGTACAGTTAACCTATGAGCACGAGAGTGGATTAGGTTGCATAGAAAGAACATAAGTGAGCGAATCGTCCTTAGCCTGCGAGAGTTGATGCTAAGGCGATTCGTGAACAAATTGAACTTGCTCTTTAACGCTGACCTAGAATTCTATGAGCACGAGAGTGGATTAGGTTGCTAGGTTTAGTAACCATGAGCACGATAGTGGATTGGTTAATATTTATGTTTGAGTTTGAAACTTGTGTTTAATTATTCCCTGAATAGTTGTCTGATTCGTGATCTCTGGATTCCTGAGAACAAACCCTTGACCTAACGTTTTTCTCTTATTGAATTGACACCGCTTTTAGTTATTTTCATTACTTTGCAAATCAAACATTATTCTCGTCTTAGCTTAATTTCATCTTGTGAGAATCGTATTGTAACATTGGTCTCTGTGGATTTGATCATAAAGTACTACATTGACATACTGTTATGATTGCTGTGTTGTGCACTTTAGTTATTAATTGACTGAGTGGTAAAACACCGAAATCATATCACTAAAAGAATTCAAACTCAATGTCCAATTTGTTAGCTCTAATATGCGATCAAGAGGAACCTGGCAAACAAATCTACTCGAAAAGAACTAGCCATATCTATCACTACATGAATCAATCCCAAGTCTCAACCTACACAAGAACTCCTATCATCCAATCTTTTGACATTTATTTAATTATTTCAAGTGAACCACATTTATGCAAGACAAGTAAATTCATTTGGCTATTGTAAAGGTCTTGAGATTAAGATGATCTCAAATGTATGTGGTTACTCAAATTCAAGGGATCTCTCTATGAATGTGCAAGCTTTAGCAAAATGCTAAGAGTAAAAGGCAACCTATGCATACAAGGATAAATTTACATCTACCCAATGCCCCAAGTGTCTTTGACTCCTAAATCTAAACCCGTGAAGCTTTCTATTAGACTACCCTTTCCCAATGCATCTTGCTTTCATGATCACCACATCTAGTTGCCGCCTCTTCATCTTCTCAATTGGAGAGTTGTCTTTCTTCATGATTGACTCATGGTATGGCGTCTTTACTTTATTTCCTTTAGCTCTTCTTGTCGACTTTTTGTCTTGCCTCCATCTTCATCACTTTGATGCTTTAGCCATCTTTTTGGCTTCTTTTCTTTTATTATAAACACTTGGAGACTAACCTTAATGTTTAGAGCTAACTCATAACTTTTCCACCAACCATATATACTTGACAATATCCCCTTCTTTACCTTTTCATTCCTTTGGCCTCATTTCTCTTCTCCACCACGATCCCATCGATCATACACTTTCATTCATACCAAACCCCAAAAGTTCTCTTCCTTGCTAGCCTAGCCTTGTCTAGCCCTTATTGTTGGGCTAGATCTACATGCAAACATAACCTTGTCGCCCTAAACTGAACACTTTTTGCCAAGCTTACTCGAAAAATTAGGCCTTACAATCGCACACTAAAGATTTAGCTTGAAAGGAGGGTAAGTTAAAGGTATGGTTAACCGTTCCAGTGATGGGAATCAGCTATTTGAGTTAACAAGAGGGTGGTGAAATGGATAAGAAAACTCAAATATGTATGTCTTATCCATGAATTCATTATGAGATGCATAAACATGATAATTAAAAAGTCAAGATTATGGATGTCATTTAAGTAAGATTGGACTCAATTCGCAACTTGCTTTAGCTAAGACATGAGTAATGAAACACGAGATCAAAATATGGTTCATCTTTGATTTCAAACTCAATCAAAAGGATCAAACAACTAGCAACGAGGGCATTGAACCAAGCTCCTAAAATGATACTCTACAAGAATGTTTCTCCCAATGCAAGTGAGTGCAACCCTATATGATATGTATTTAGACTCAATCTTAATAATGCTAGTGCAACTACATGATTTCTTTTTCAAAAAATTTCAAAATTTTTCAATTTTTGCGAATGCATGATATGCATGAGACTCAAGATGCAAAAATCAAAATAAGAAAACAAAACACATGATTAGATACCGGTCCCTCCCTTAAAATTATTTCACACCATCCTGGTGTGAAATAAATTCAAGGAAGAAATCCAAAACAAAAGATGAAACACAAAGACTCAAAAGAAAATGAGTTACTTACAATGGAGGAGTGGTACTATGTGAATGGAGAGAATGGAGAGCTTTCCAACATCGAACACCGTTGTTGCCTTGCCATGACCTTGTTACCATCAAGACCCTTGCAACCACTTAACAAAATATTAAAAAGCCCTAGAAACAATCAAAATAGAAAGCAAAGAGAATATATACAATGATAAACATGGGAATGTCTCCCAAGTGCACTTTGTTTAAAGTCACTAAGTTTGACTTTAGTTATCCTTTTAGTTGGGCGGTGGAGGAGTGTGAGCACTCCTTGGTAGGTCCTTGAGCTCAAGCTTAAGTACCTTGCTCATGACCTCTTGAAGACCCTTTGAACCTTTCTCTTTAAGCTCGGTGGTGAGGAGCGCTTTAACCTTGGTCAAGGGCTTAGATCTTCCCTTATATTTCACCTTGTACTCAATGGCTCCATCATCATACCTCCAAGGTATGAGTGTCATTGTGTGAGAAGATGGTTCAAGGGTGGGATAGTGGTTATCATTGGGTTTCTTCTTCTTGGTCTTAGTACCTTCACCCTTCTCTTGAACCTTGGTACTTTCTTTCTCTCTCTCCATTATGGCAGAGAAAAGAGATTCCAAGCAAGCACCATATAATGCTAAAGCTTCTTCAACATTACCATAACCCAAAGCTTCCACTTCATGAGATTCTTCCTCATTTTCACAAGCTTTTGGGGGTGGAACCAAATCCATTGTCTTATAACTACCCACATACTCGACTCTTTGAGCTTGAACTTCGTCATCCTTGTACACCGTAACCTCTCTAGCATCGACCTTAGAACCGTAGAGAAGGTTAGAGATCTCTTCAGTTGCTTTTTCATGCTCATTAATCGTCTTCAATACCACAACTTGTACCTCAACCTTCTCCTTGCTAGCAACCATCAATTCTTCATATTGAGAGCCATGGAGAACTTCCTGAATCTCTATTAGAGATTCCTCATTCTCATCAATCAAATGATCCTCCTTTGAGAAGATAACATTACAATACTCCATTTGGCTCTCATCAATTTTTTCTTTGAGAATCTCCATGGAATTACTAGAAAGGGAACGTCCTTGAGAATTTTGATGATCTAAATGCTTGATCCTAGAAGATAGGGCTTCAAACTTTTGGTATAGATCATCATAAGAGCAATCAATCTTGTCAAGAATCACGGCCACCATCTTATTCAACTCATTTGCACCATTAGCTTGCCCGGTTAAGAGTTGTTGAAGCATGCCTTTCATTTCAATATCTTGTTGTGTACCCAAATCCAGATTATCCTCTTCAAACCGTGTAATGGCATCAAAATCTCCATCAAAGTGAACTGGTTTTAGAGAGGCATTGATGAGCTTGTCTATCATTGTGGATTGATTCTCCATTATTTCGTTTAAAGCCTTCATTTCCTTAGTTCTCATTTGCTCCTCATAAGAACACGTGGTCCTTGTAGCCCGAGCATACTCATCACCATAGTTCTCTTCGCTTTGGGCCAAGTTCTCCACAAGTAGCTCGCCTTGATCCACGGTAAGGTTTGTAAAAGGCCCTTACAACTCCCCAATAGAAGATGTTAAGAATGGCTTTTTTCTTGAACACGTGATGGGGACAATCTCGAGTGTATTCTTTAAGTCTTCCCCATGCCTCATGAAAGGTCTCATGGATGCCTTGTTTGAAGCTCAAGATGTCATTCCTAGTTTGGACCGTTCTTTGTATGGGGTAGAACTTGTTAAGGAATATCTCTTTGCAATCATCCCAAGAATTGACCAAGTGAGATGGTAATGCTCTCTCCCATTGGCTTGCTTTTTGTCCAAGAGAAAACGGAAACAAGATGGGCTTGATACTCTCATTGGGCACTCCTCCAATCAGAAATGTGTCACACAACCTCTCAAAGGAGTCCAAATGATTATCAGGGTTCTCCACTTTTGTCCCCAAGAACCTAGACTTTTGAATCAACCTAACCAAGCTTGCTTTGATCTCATAGGCCTTAGCTTCAATTGGAGGAGGGTGGATCCCATACCTCAATCCACGACAACAAGGAGTGTCAAAGCTTCCAATTGTTGGCTTGTTCATTGGAGTTAGGGTCGGGCTTGATGCTAATTCTTGAGGTTGTGGTATTTCTTGAGGTTTTGGAGCGTGATGAATGCTTCTTTGATCCTCCACCTCTTGAGGTTGTAGATCTTTTCTCCCCTTGGTTTAACTCCTCCCAAACCAAGTCTAAACCAATTTAAACCGAATTTTTTCTTCCCCACTTCATAAAAACAATTATTAAGTCGAAGTAAGGGGATTTTTGGATCAAAAACACTAAAACCTCATCTCTTTGTTCTAGAGAGAGTGTTCTTTATCAAAAGACCTAAAAATTGGAGATCTTGTTTAATTTGTTTGGTTTGAGGAGAATTGACCGAGGAGCTGAGCAAATGGACAATGAGCTAGGTAGCCTCTCACTCATCTCTGGTTTCGATCAGACCGAGGCTACCGATGACGATGTCACAAGCCATATGTCACAAGAGGTTGAGTTCGTAGCTGATTCCGACGAGACAGAGGTGCCTTCTCGCGAATCCGACGACAACGAGATTTCATCTTCCATTTCTGAGATGTTTTTATCCAGGTCCCTTCGTCAAAATTTTTCTTTTATTTATTTTCTCCTTAATTATTATTTTTATTTTATCGAGTATGTCCGCTCCCTTCTATCGCTCACTTTCACAGCGAGACGGTGCGAAGTAAGTCTGAGGGAAGATTTATCATTTACTAAATCTATTTTATTTTTCTTTGATGATTATTTTTATTTTTCTTGAGTCATTTTAATTATTTTTCTTGAGTCGATTTTTTGAGTCAAAACTATTATGTTAGAAATTATGAACTTTTCTTGGAACTAACCGTGTGACACCAACCCGTGAGTGTTGGAAAAACCTTTATAGGGGGCTTTCTCACCGTTCTATTAGTAACTGTTCTAGCAGAGATTGACCGCATATTTTTACTAATGGAAAACCTGTGAGTGGACCGACCCGAACTACCATAAAACGCCCATTTCTCTAAGGGACCCGAAGGATTTAGCGCTGGCTTCAACATAATGAACTTAACTTTTCTCATCTTGGGGCTTGGTATACATCGACCAAGACACATTTTTCAAGCCTGCCATGACAAGTATGTGTGAGTACGGTTTCCCTCTCTCTTCCCTTCAGTGAAGTACTTCAATGCAAAAAGGATATAGATGGCGTGGAAGTGAACTGGGGATTCAGTGGCAAAAACCATCAATACTCGTGTCTCATGAAAGTATGCCAAAAGAAGTGAACCGGTGATTCGGTGGCAAATACCATCAGTACTCGCGTCTCATGGAAACTTATAAAAGGAGGTAAACCGGGGATTCGGTGGAAAACACTATCAACACTCGTGTCTCGTAAACCTTGATCTCGTGAAACAAAAAGAAAAATAAGAACTCGATTTAAGGAAGAGAGAAAAAGGGAGAGGAAAGAAACCGGAATTAAGACTGCCAAGGTAAGAAGGAAACTTGATTGAGAAAAGTCTACATGTTCTTTGATCGATACTCCCTTGATGAGACCACACGCCTTTAACTTTAAAGAAGTTAGCAATGGAGAATTCAGGTAACCTTATGAGAATGTGGGTCGGACTTGGGAAGTTAAGAAACAAAACGGCGAAGTACATGGTGGTTTCTATCTAACGTCGAATTTGTTCTAATTGGTGTACGACAATGAAGGTTAGTACAATGTTCTAAAGAATTAGTGAGTTTTCGCGTTTTCAAACCTCCTTTCTATTCTTAGTTTCTTTGTTTGCTTGCGGACAAGCAAAATCTAAGTCTAGAGGAGTTGATACACTATATTTTACTGTTTTTATTATGGATTTTAGTATTTTATCTAAGCATTTTCATTCGGTTTTGTGCTTTTGAGGTAGTTTTCTCGTATTTGTATTTTTAAAGTCTATATAGGTAAAATCATCAAAAAAGTATGCAAAATGGAGCCAAAACGGAGTTTAAAATGTCCAAGAAATATTTCCAAGTCAAACAGATCAGCCAATTATCAAGAAGCCAAGAAAGATGGATTTTCTCAATAGGACTGCACTTCAGCACCAGAGGTTTAATGTTTGTTGGATGCCTTATCTTCGATGGATTGAGCTTAAACTTGGTGCCAAGATATCATATTTAGTAAGCTTTCATCTGGAATTAGTTTCAAATCATTTGGAGCTGTGGTAAAGAAGTTACATCGATTCTACTGGAGACATGTCCGTATGGCTCGCAAAGGAGGCCAATGCAGAATATAGGGTCCAACATCTGCCCAGGGAGAAGAACCTCCAGCCCGATCCCTCCTGGCTGGATCTTGCACATCAAACCAAGGCCAACCATGACCAGGAGCTCAGCCTAGAAGCTTGGCCGATGATGCGCCCCTTGCGAACCAAAACCTTCCTTTCCAGTTTAATGAAACCCTGGATCGACTTTAGGATTATAAATACTTGTTTTTAGCATCTTGTAAGTAGGAATCCACTAAAATAAACCCGTCCACGTTTATCTTATCAACATACATAATTTTTATAAGTTTTTCATAGTTTTTCGATTCAAGAGCTTCCCGGGAGAAGATCTCGCCTTTGTATCTCGATATAGAGAAGATTTCTAAACCCTCTTGCTTCTATTTGAAGTTTACGATTATGAATTGCTTTATATCTCTATGTGTTTCATCTCTGGTCATGTGTGAGTAGTTCCCTCACTAGGTTGTCGGTATTCAATGAGTTCATGGATTGATCGTTAGGTTGTTAGAATTGGGATTATCTTTAAAGTTCTTCATCTAAATTTATGTTTAATTCTTATTGCTTGATTGACCATCTAGCTACTTCTCATAAGTATATTTACTCATGGAAAGTGTTGTTAAATTATCTGAATTGATTTAGATGAGCAAAGTGTGATAACCGACGTGATTGAGTTATTAGACTTTGTGAACATATCGAACTTGAACTATTTATGCATGTTTAACTACTTAATTACCAGCAGGAGTTTAGTGAATTAAGTTTTTTAATCATAGTAATTGGAGCTGCAGAAGTAGGTTAATTATTCATTTGTGATTCGAGTTCAGAACATATTTATTGAATTACATGTCTAAATTATCCGATTAAATCGATCCATGATACTCTACGAATTTTCCGATACCTAGTACTTTCTTTACTGATTTTACATTGTTTCTATTTGCTTTCAAGTGTATTTATTGTTATTTTTGTCACTATTCACATCGCTAAAACAAACCTCATATTTTTCATCTTAGCTTAACTCGATTCTCATAAACTCGTAGTGTGATTCTTTGGTCTCTAGTGGATTCGACCCCTAAGTTTTACTGCGTTAGCTGTGCACTTGTAGGATTATTTCAGGGATTAAAACTATGTGTATCAAGTTTTTGGCGCAGTACCTTAGACTGAACTCTAGTCCGAAACTCGTAGGCAATTGTATTGGTCCCTGAAATAATCTTTCTCTCTTTCATGCAGACTTGTTGCTTCTATTTATAATCTCTTTGTATCTCATTGTCGAAACCAAGTCTTTTTGTTAAATAATTTTGAGAGTTCTCTCTTGCTATTTTCTGTGAAAGATTATAGTTGTCTTCTAAACTTCTTGTGTGGGATTCTTTGAAACTTAGAGTGTATCAGACTTATCATAGATCCTCTTCATAGATATGTGTGGCGTCTCTCGATACCCCTCTGTATCCATTTCCCCCACTTGAATCTGTTGAGAGTGACCTTAATCCAACAACAACTTCACCATCGATTCACTTCACTATATCATCTTTCCAATCGAACCTATTGAGAGTGACCTTAGTCCAGCAACAGTTTCTCCATCAATCTATCCCCTTAGGCTCCAACTCGTTTGGTTCCTATATCCTCTGAGGTAACAATAAGTTTGAATGAACAGACCGATGTGAAGAAGCTTTCCAGGAGTTAAAAAATATTTGGCAAGCCCTCCAATACTCGCCAAACCCGTAAAAGGGGAATCGATATTCCTCTACATCGCTGTTTCTACTACAGCCATTAGCGGAGTGCTCATCAGAGAAGATCAGAGCGAGCAGAAGCTTATCTTCTATGTTAACCAGACCTTAACAGACGCAGAGACGCGATACCCGCAAATGGAGAAGTTGGCACTCGCATAAGTCATGTCCGCTCGGATGTTGAGACCGTACTTTATGTCGCACTCTATCGTGGTGCTGGCCACTTTTCCTCTGCGAACAATCTTGCATAGTTAGAACCAATCAGGAAGACTTGATAAATGGGCCGTAGAACTCAACGAATACGACATCGAGTACCGAAACAGAAGTCATAAGTACTGGCAGATTTTATAGTCGAACTCCCGGCAGTGGGAGTAAAGGAGCCGACACCTAGCATAGTTTGGACACTTCACGTCGATGGGTCATCCTCCAAGCAAGGGTCCGGAGTAGGGATTCGTTTAACGTCGACAACCAGCGAGATCTTGGAGCAGTCATTCTGACTGGAATTTTCAGCATCCAACAACGAAGCAAAGTACGAAGCATTGATCATTGAACTAAAGCTCGCACATGGAATCAATATCCAAAACATTCATGCATTCTGCGATTTACAGCTGGTGACAAACCAATTCAACGGAGAATACCAAGCAAGAGATGAAAGAACGGAGGCTTACTTAAAAGTTATCCAGGAGCTGGCCAAACAATTCGCAGAATTCAAGCTTACTTGAATCCCTAGAGGTGAGAACACTCAAGCAGACGCATTGGCAGGTCTAACATAAACTTCATATTTAGGTTTGAAGAGATTAATTCTGGTTGAGTTTAAAGAACACCCAAGCATTATTGCAACAGGAACGATCAACTTAATTAACCCGCCAGACAACCCACCCGATGAAAACGAAGTAATTGAAATGGACAAAGATACGCAACAAGAAGGAGAGTATGGCTGCAACAAAAAATGGATGAGACATATTCGAACCTCCATTATGGATGGAGAGCTACCACCCGACAAATGGGCTGCTCCAAAACTCAAAGCTCAAGCAATCCGATACATCTTGATCAGAGGGGACGTTTTCAAATAAAGATTTTCAAGACCACTAATGACATGTGTCGAGGGCTCGCAAGCAAGGAAGATCATGGAAGAAGTCCATAGCGGTTCATGTGGAAACCATTCCTGCATGAGAGCCCTATCAATCAAAGCCAAACGTCACGGTAACGTTTGGCCAACCATAATAAAAGATTGCGAAAAATACTCCATGAAGTGCGAGAAATATCAACGACATGTCCTGACGATTCATCAACCAACCGAATTGTTGCCTTCAATATCTTTGCCTTATCTATTCATGTGATGGTCAATAGACATCGTCAGCCCATTGCACCGATCTAAGCAAAAGAGATTCTTGTTGGTTCTGACATATTACTTTTCCAAGTAGATCAAAGCAGACTCTTATGCTAGCATCAAGGACGCCCATGTGGAACATTTTTTCTAGAAAAATATCATATGCTGATACGGAGTTTCATACGAAATCGTCACAGACAACGGCTCTTAATTTATTTCAACAAAATTCTAGGCAATCTGCGAGAAATGTTAAGTAAGTCAACACTATGTCACCTACAAGGAAACGGATATGCAAAAGCAGCCAACAATACCATCCTTGACGGTCTGAAAAAATGTGTCGACGAGAAGAAAGGACGATGGACCGATGAGCTAAAAGGCACACTTTGGTCCCATCGAACTACTCTGCACCGCGCCACATGAGAGACACCATTCGCTTATGTCTACGGAACGGAGTGTGTGATTCCTCCCGAGTTTAAATTTCCCGGAGTACGACGTAGACTTCTCCCCGGACAAGAGGGACTCAATCACTTGATGCTCCTTGATGAATCAGACTTAGTGAACGAGCGACGCGACCAAGCACTGATACGCATTCAGAATTACCAGCAAGCAACAACTAAGTACTACAATTCTAATGTCTGAAGCAGAAAATTCAACGAGGGAGACCTGGTCCTTCGCAAAGTTTTTAAAAACACAGCAGAACGCAATGCCGGAAACCTGGGAGCCAATTGGGAAGGACCCTACAAAGTCACCAAGGTGGTTTGCCTAAGAGTGTACGAGCTCGCTACCATGTCTGACGTTCCAATTCCAAGATCATAGAACGCAATGCATCAGAAGAAGTACTACCATTAAACCATTTTATCTTATCCATGAACTATGGGACGGCTTGATCCCTGCAAAGGGTACGTAGGCAACCAATCTTCGGATAGGTTCAGCTGTCTCCCTTCTCTAAAAAAAAGGGAGCGGGTGCGTATACTCATATACTCTCATCTTTGAAAACGCGATCCTTCGCAAACCAAATTTTTTATCAATATAATTCTATCTTAAACGCACTCTTATCAACTTCGTATGTTGTTGTCAAGAATAACGAATCCACACAGTCCTTTACGGACTTCAACTACTATATCCTATAAGGATTAGGGTTCTATTACAATCTATTGTGGAATAAAGCACGCTAGGTAAATTAAAGACGGGTATGTCTGGACCAAAGGAAGGAAATGACATACCTCGACCGAACCACTCCTAATTTTACTATCGAAACGGGCATGTAAGTCGAGCCTACATCACAAATCCTAAAACCGAGGTAAAATCTAAAACCCAATATTCCATTCTCTATAATCTCTATAGTTCAAATTCCTCTGGGATCTTAATGTCACAAATACTCTAGCTACCGCCTAGTCTAGAAATAAATCATGAAAGAATTGTTACTAGGCATAGCGTAGAAGCACACATGTCAAATTCATCATAGATTTCTATTTCCCTAAAAACTGTATTTTACTTGAAACGAAAAATACGAAAAATGCAAACAAAACATGAGATTTAAAAGTCTCAAGAAAAAAAGGTAGTTAGTAATGGATGAAATCCTCCCCCGGACTTAAATCACATTGTCCCAAGTGTGAAATAAATCGATATATGATAAAAAAAATGATGGAAAAAGGATGAGGAAACTTACCTAGAAGTGGTTGGATGGGGGTGGTGGTGGTGATACGAATGTGTTATGGCTGAATTAGAACTCGAAGTTCTTGTTGTTTGGCCAAGTTTAATGCCTTTAGAATGAGCATGTTCCATGAGACACGTCCGTTTGCAAGATGAACTTGGCATCGGGACGATGAAACAAGATGGTGGAACGAGGTGAATTGTGTCTAAAATTTGGGCTTGATCAGACGGTGAGAAAGTTTTCATCTGGTGTCGAACTTTTGACGATCCGAAACTGTCCAAAATCAGGATTTTGCTCCAATTTGCATTGTTTTTGCCTTGATAACCTAAAAAGAATATTGACACTATAACTATGCTAAAATCAAGGTAAAATGCTCAAAAATCGAGTGGAACACTTATTAAAGTTGTCGACAACCGAATGTAAAATGAGTAAAAACACAGTTATATCATCGTCCGACCAAAGACGTCAGAATCCTCTTCCTCCCGTTTCTAGTCCCTCCCCTTCTCATGGGGGAAAAAACACCACCCTAAAAACCACCACCGACGAGAGTCTCACCGCCTGGTGATTCGCCTCCCACCTCACCAAACTATGTTTCGACCGGAGTGAAGACGAAGGTGGCTATTTCCAGCTCATGATCTTCTTCACCAGACACTAATGCCCTATCTATTGTTGTCACGGCTCTTTGATTGCGATGACTCCCTTCAAGCAGCTGCAAAAAGGAGAAACTAGTGGTACTACGGATCAAACAATTGTGAAGGTTATGCATAAACATCAGAATTTGGAGGCTAAAGAGTCGATGTTGAAGTTTAGTATGAATCTGAGAATTTCTTTGAGGCCGAGCCTGATTGTTCTGATATAGTAACAGAGATATATTGCTGATGAATTAGAAGAAGGGAAATTTCTGATGAGTTGGAGGAAGCTGAGGATACTCCTTTCATTGAGGTAAGAACATGATTTCTAGGAGCAAGAGCCCCAAAAACCTATAAACCCAATGTGTATAGACATTTTTTGTTGGAATGTACGTGGATTTAATATAGCTAGCCATTATACCGGATATAAGAAGTGGTTTAAGAAGAATAAGCCAATTTTTGGGAACCTTTTGGAGACTCATGTAAAACAGCCTAAGGATAGGAATTTTATCACAGATGTACTTCCAGGGTGACATTTTGCAAAGAAATATGAGTTTTCAGAGCTAGGTAAGATATGGGTGGTGTGGCATCCAAGTGTCAAGGTAACCATCATATCTAAGTATTTACAAATGGTTACTTGTGAGGTCAAGTTTCCGGAGTACCCTACTACTTTTGTAATTTCGTCCGTGTATGCTTCAAATGTATCATCATATCAAACTGTTGTTGGAAAGTCTTGGACTGTGTTAGGTGATTTTAATCAAATCTTAGGCCTTAGAGAGCATTCAAACCTTAGGAGTTTAAACATTGATAGGAGAACTAGAGAGTTCCAAGAATGTTTGTCGAAAGCATCCCTTGTTGATTTGACTTTTAGAGGAGGTCTCTTCACGTGGTGAAATAAAAGAGCAGTAAATCATGTTTCTAAAAAGCTAGACATAATTCTTGTCAATGATGAGTTGCAACATCATTTTCCTCTCTCTCATTGAGCTTTTGGAGAGCTTAAATTTTCAGATCATGCATGCTGCTCCATCACTATAAATACAGAAAATCAAAAACAAATAAAGCCTTTCAAGCTATACAACTATCTGCTTAAGAACAGTGAGTTTCTTCAATTAATTTGCTACTATTTGTTCTCTTACAATGTTGCAGGATCGGCGATGCTGCGAGTTTCTTGGAAGCTGAAGGCTTTGAAAGATCTGATAAGATCTTTCAACAAAAACAACTTCTCTAATATGGAAAAGAAAACCGAAGAAGCTCACGAGAGAGTTTTAGATTTGCAAAGTCAGTTGCTGTCAAATTCAAATACTGAGATCATTGAAAGGGAAATTCAAAGAAGCTTGAAGAATTCAACAAGGTAGTTCGTGATCTTTCTCAAGCAATCACATTTGCTAGAGCATGAATGGACCATATGATTGGTCACTTCTTTTGTGAAAGCATGGAATGTGTATCAGAGATACAAGACCTCTTCAACCATGCTAGAACCGAAAGACCAGTTCGATCTTTACACAAGATTCAAGACCAAGGTCAATTTCTCATCACTTGTAGCATTAGAGGAGTTGAATTCCGAAACGTTCTCTATGATTCAGGCTCGTGTCTCAGCATCATCTCCAAAGCAACAGCGCACCGAGTCGGTATCAAGCACGTCTACCCAACCAATATCAAAATTGGACTTGCTGATCAATCTTCTGCAACTACGAAAGGAATTGTCTACGACATGCCTGTCAAGATATGTGACTGCATCGTCCCGGTGGGCCTCTTCATCGTCAAGACTCCCAAAGATGACCACTCACAAATAATATTTGGATGGTCGGTCCTTGCTACTATTGGTGCCATCATGGATTGTCCCAATCGACATGTATCATTAGCTAACATCAACAAAGATATGTTCTATCATGCGATACCATAGAACCTACCAAGTAGCACCCGTTTCAAACGTGGAGATGAAGATGATGAGTCTTCTACAGAAGATGGAAATAAGAGGAGATCGAAAAGAATTTGTCTTCACACATGATCTTTGCCCAACTAAGTTGATCTCCCCATCCAAGTCAAGCTAAAGACTTTAAACAAGCGCTTATGGGAGGCAACCCATGTAGGTAGTTCTTTTTTCTTTCATTTTATTTTCCTTCTAACACTTTGATTTTTGGTTTTGTTTTTTTTAGTTTCAAGTTATCATAAAAACAAGAAAAACACTAAAAAAAAAAATTTAAAACGAAAAGACAAAAAAAAAAAGATTTCGGTTCCAATTGCTCGGCCTAGACAGAACCAGTTTGCCCATGGCAGAACACCTTATGGCCATGAGAGATTTTCTGACCCCATGGTCAAACCCCCTTTGAGTAAAATAGAGTTAGTATATTCCATCCTCTAGAATCTATATAGTTCAAATTCCTCTAAGGATCTTCGTGTCACAAGCACTATAGCTACCGCCTAGTTTAGAACTAAATCACGAAAGAGCAGATACTAGATATAGCGTAGAAGCACACTGGTCGAATTTCATCATAGATTTTTGTCCTTGCTCCCTATAAAATTGTGTTTCAGTTTGAAAAGAAAACACGAAAATGCCAAGACTCATGAAATAAAAGTGCTTAGTGAGGGATGAAATCCTCCCGGGGAGGACCTCCCTCACACTTAAATCACATTGTCCACACTGTGAAACAAATCGGGACATGATGGAAAAGATGATTGAAAAGGGTTTAGAAAACTTACTTGGAGCCTTGGAGGTGGTTGTATGGGGAGGTGGTGGTGGCGATGGCTGTTTGTATGGCCGAATTAGAACTTGGATTTCTTGTTGTTTTGCAAAGTTGAATGCATAGGAAGGGTTTTCTTCAAGTAGGATGTCCAGTGACGAGGTGGAGTTGGGTTTGGAAATGTGAAATATAGTGGTGGAACGAGGTGAGTTGCGGATGGAGTCACCATGCCAGGATTGGTTGGGGTCATGGTGGAACGGGGTTTTTTGTGGGTCTGAAAAATCTCCCATGGTGAAAATGGGTATGGCCGTGATTTGAGGGGACGTGGTCATGGCCAATAAGACAAAGTGTTTTTGAGAGTGGTGTCACGAATTCTAATGATGCAAGCAAAAGCAATAAAAAAATGGTTGTAAACTATGATAACAAAACGCTGGGTCTTCAGGGATATCGTAGAGATTATGATTGATTCAAACAAGTTAGCAAAAACTTATAATTGATTCTACTCAAAGTTCCCTAAACTCGAACACGAAATTGTGGTTAACCTATATTTATAGAGCTAGACACCTATTCTCTAACAACTTAACTACTCAACATTCGTTGGTAGCCACGCAGCAGATCACGCAATATATTCAAGTTCATCAATACGTTAAACAAAACCCTATAAGTGCTTTCGTATCTTATAGTGGTTTTATTAATCCGATTAATTAACTCATCACAACATTGGTTTTACTAATCCTAAGATCAATAGCTAGTTCATGACGCTAATTTCATGCAATAAGAACAAACATAAAATAAAAAAACTTCTAGAAATCGAGCTATGTTCAATACTTGTAATTCTTATCAATCATGAAATCCTCTTTGATTAAAATCCCCTTAAACCCAACTAATAAACAACTCAGATATATATCAGGCAAAACAAAAACTAGTTTATGATTTTCATAATCAATAAATCAGTATAGAAATAAAGAGGGTTCAAGAGAAATCCTTATCTCCCTAAACTAAGAACAAAGAGCAAAAGTAAAAGAGTTTGATGGCTCAAATTCGTAACTAAAGGAGGTACACATTTTTGAGACCTAAAAACAACATATATAGGTCTTGAGGTCTTCAAGAGTCATCTAGGGCTTCTCCTTATCCAAAACGGAAGTGAATTTGAAGTGATCTTTGCAAACGGTCTGAACCGGGAAATTGCTGGGCTGGCCGCATGGAAAAACTGTTACATGCGGTGAACCACACTTTGGCCGCACTCACGACCCTTCAGGTCACGGCCAGGAGTGGTTTCTCCATACTACTGCTTTCATTCGACAGCTTTATGGGGCTTCAATGAACTTCATGTAACTTGTTTGATCCCGATATTTTTTGGTTGGGTGATCCCTATATTTTTTTGTCCAAACCAACTGCAAATGAAAGTTGGTTGATCCCTATATTTTTTGTCCAAAATTGGGCTTGATCCGACGGTGAGAAGGTCTTCATCAAAGGTCGAACATCTGACTGACATGATCCTCCCAAGGATTCTTCACTCTTAAGTTGGTAAAATAGATAGATGTTGATTCAAAGAAACCGCGAAGCCTCAAACATCAACGTGATGGATCGAATGGTCGCACAGAAGTTGCGAAAGACTTCTGATATTCCGGTTGATCCCTTGGATATAACACACCAAGACATATCGATTGTAATCCCTTGCATATGACACATCAAGACGGATCGATTTGATCAATGGATATTACACACCATGATCGAAAGTTCCCAAGGAAATCGAAATGAGAATCACTCTCAAAGGTTTCCAAAAATAATGATTAAAACTTATTTTTTTTCAAATGAGATTACATGAGTATTTATAGAAATATTTGTGGTAAAAACTAGATAATAAATTGTCTTGAAAATCAAAAGGAATAAAGATAATGAGAATTCAACCCTTGGACTTCAAATGTGCTTCTTGATCCTCAAAGGTGACTTTTGATCTTCATTTTCGTCATTTTATTTGGGCAACAAATAAAGTGCATAATTACGGGCCTTCTTGGAATTGTATTAGGCTCAAAGTGGGTTCGACCTGATATATATCATCCCCAATGGATTTCTGAATATTCTCCTTGTCCAAAATCTCTTGAATTAGCCCATTAAGTGCCTCCTTAAGTTGTTTAGCTCGAGCTCTTGTTACTGGCCCAACCGGTACAAGCAATGCATCCTCTTGATCCTACTTGCTGCTCATGATGATCACATCTTTTTGCTTTCTCTTTTCTTTTTGCAGGAGTGTTAAGACAAAAGTTAAAATTCAAATAAGTTGGCGGGAATTTCAATTACTTACCGTTTTGGTCCAGGCCAGAAAGTCAACACGCTAACTTAGCATGTGTGGCGGGTTGGGTGTTACAATTTGGTATTAGAGCCCTAGGTTATATCAAACCGGTTTTGACCCGGTAGACAGTCCTGAAGAAGAATTTGCAAAAGTTTTAAAAGTTGTTTTATGAAAAGTTTTACGAGCTCATAAAAGTCTTTAAAAATGATTTCAAAAAATGCCAACTAAATTTGAATGAGAGTTTTGACGTTTAGTTAAGTGGTTTCGAGTCAAGTTTGTTACTTGATGCACTGGATTTATCATTGGAGATATCCATTTACAGAAAAGCGCTCAGTTTGGACTAATCAAGATTGGCCACCAGGTTGTGGGCCCATGTATGTCAGGGAGCAAGAGATGTTGTAACCGCAAGTGCCTAACTCAGAGCCGTCGTAGCGTAAGAGAGGCAGATCCAGGATGAACCCACTAAAGGAAATCGCTAGTAGTTCACAACAGAGAGGTGCTGAGGTTCGAGGAATTGAGAAGTCTTATGGAGTGTAGCAAAAAGATAAGTCAATCCGATAGTACTGCAGAAGTTAGAGCAGGTGGTTAACATTCTGAAAAGTCAAAGTGACAGAAACTGGCTAGCGCGGGTATTCCAAGGAGGATTGAGATCGGAGCTGCAAGCTGGACTTCGTGAACACTTTGGGAAGTGAATTTTATGATGGTTGACAACGTGGTAAAATGTGCTAGCCAAGGGAGGAGCAGTTCATGCAAGAGAGACTTCACATAGAGCCCATCACCATTTCAGATAGCAGTGAGGAGCCTGAACCGTTTGGAGACCAAATATCCAACCAAGAAGACACCATGTGGGACCCTCGTGGCTAGAGTTGTCTTTGTTTCTTAGTAGGGAGTGGGACTAGGTGTTGTATGATGTTTAAGGTGATTTTGATGATTTAGTGTTTGGTAGACTTTTGGTATTTTTAAAGTAGTTTTCCTACTCCATATTTATTTATTAAATTGATCCTTTGATTTTTAACCCGAGGAAGAAAGTCTTTCGAGTTATGTGTAAACCCTAAAATCCGCCGTGTGCTCCAAGTAAAAAAATCTTCCGAGATTTCATGTGATCCCGAGTAACCATCTTTGTTGCGTAAGTAAGAGTCAAATCCGCATTTAAGCAGGAAGAAAAGAAGCACTACAAGAAATCGGGGTATTCATAGCACCCGAAAAACGCTATTTATCGTTTTCATAGCGGTTTAGAAAACGCTCTATCTACCCCCGTCATAGTAGATCAAACACTTTACATAACGGTTTTTCGTGTGCTACAATAGAGTTATTTACAATAGCGCTCATTTCAGTGCAATTATACAGTATATAATAGCATTATGTTTTTGTTATTATTTATTTTATACACAGCAGTTTTTACTATAGCATTCGCATTTTGTATTGCTGTTATTTCTGTTGTTCTTTTTGTTCTAATTGCTAAATATGGAAACCTGCTTGAAATGAATATATATAAACCAAACATATCATGCTGAAAAACCATGTTTGTATTATTAAGCAAAGCCACAACTAAAAACAAGTTCTACAACACATAACAAGTTCTAAAAGTCATTGAGCTCTACATACTACACCACAAAATTCACACCAATGCATCAGATAAAAACAAGTTTGTCATTTGGCCAAGCCACTATAGTACCTAATGCATCAGCAATGAATTCAACTTCTGAATTTGGTCTCCAAACTGGTACATCTCCAACCTTAGAAACCTCTACCCAAACCTTGGTAGCATTAGGACCCAATGGAAAAAAATGGATGGTATATGTTGGGTTTGTTGAACAAACTCTGCCTTCTGCAACCTTTTCTCCTGTTCCAGAGCAATCTAAGAGGATGCATTTCTTCTTTCCACCTTTGCTGGTGTCGGTGCTGTTACTTACACTTAGACTCTACAATCAACAGTCAAAAACAAATAATCTCATAGTCAATCACTACAATCAAATTATCCAGAAAATGCAATAATCCAACACCACATATAAAAGACAAAAAGTTTTGAATTTTACCTTAGGTGATGGGTTTTTTTGAAACTGATTCATGCCGTGATTGTGGTTGATTAATGAGCTGTATCTTATGTAAAGGCCATACGATGTTCTCATGTTAGAACTTGGTCTCCAAAGAAAAGCCTCTTTGTTAACCACTTTACAAACTTTCACAATTGCAGCATTTGGACCCAAAGAAATATTGTTGACCAGCTCTTTTGGGTCCGTTGTATACAAACTACCCTCAGCAATTAGTTGATCCTCCGAAATCCAATCAAAAATATGGATCCTATCATCTAATGCATTTGTATCCTAAAGAGTCATCAAAAATAATATATTATAGGTGATCTAATCATAAGCTTCAAATTTGTACAAGTTCAAAGGAAAGAACTTTTAGCGATGAACCAGCAGTTTTAATTCCATTTGGTGAGTCCATATTGTCCAGAATTATCTTATCGAATGGCCATGCAATTTTGCATCCAACAGCTTCACCAAGTGAAGTAATAGTTGTTGTAGGCCTCCAGATAGATGTATCTTTGTTTGATGCAGACTTCACCAAAACAGTTGCTGCATTAGGACCAAGTGGAATACGTCCAATCTTGTACATTGGATCAGCAAAGCAGAATTCTGCTTCTCCGACAACAACCTCATCCTCTGAATACCATTCCAGCAGCTGACACCTCAGCCCTCCATTGTTAACATTACTGGACTCGGAGTTGGAACCATCATCACGCTGTCTCTGAGAAGAAAACAAAGAAATATTTAAAAAACATACAAGTTGACATGAAATTAAAAACAATCTGAATATTAACATATATACCATTTTCCCTGCAGCTAAGTCACGAACTACATTATGTAGGTCTTCAACCTTGCTGAGCAATTTTGCTTGTGTTGCTTCAAGCTTCTCCACATGTGTGTCTCCAGCCTGTATGAATGCTAGTTTGGTAGCAGTTATCCCTCTGCCCATTCCTCTAACTCTTCCAGATTTGTCTTTTCCTAATACTTGACTCACAGCATCATCTCGGATACTAATACTAGAGGTGGAGTCCTTCTGACTATCTATTGTTTTTATTTTATCCTGAATCAAAAAATTTGAACACAATTACTATAAGCTACACACTAACTCCATAATAAGAAGTTGATAAGTTCTTACAATAACAACTTCAAACTCTGGCTTAACAGGTCTCCCATCTGAATGTGTATGTCCTGCTACCCAGACTTTACTTCTTGTTACCTTGCTAGGGTCAGAACTTTTTTTCTTCTACAAGTAACAAGTGAATAAAAAAAGTTGACCTCTGTCTTTTCTGTGTAACTAATCAGTATAGAATTTCAAAGAAACATACCATTTCATGAGCTAGGCGAACCATTCCTTTCCGGCTGGTGGTGTGGGGAATCTGATTCCTCCTCAAATCCCTATATTTTTCACATTGTACCTGCAAGTATAATCCAGAAATTAAGATAACAAAATTCCTAAAACAAACATCTACTAAAGATAACAGTGAAACCTATATACCACTACAAGAAAACAGCCTTTTTACAACAAACATAATCGTCGTAAATCGGTCGTAAAATATGAATTACGACGGATTAGCGACGATTAACAATTCGTCGTAATATGATCGTCGTTAATCGTAAATCGTCGTAAATTGGTCGTACTATTAAGGAGGACTAAAAATCGTCGTAAAATCGATGTAATATATTCGTCGTAAAATCGTTGTATATTTACATCGAATGTACGACGAATATATTACATCGATTTTACGACGAATATATTACATCGATTTTACATCGATATAATGATAAAACATTACATCGATTTTACATCGAATTATACAATTTTTTTTTCGACAAACCGTCGTAAATTCGTCGTAATAGGATGAAACATTACATCGAATTTACAACGAATTATAAAATTTCTGTTTTTACGGATTCGTCGTAAATTCGTCGTCATATGTAGATGTAAATACGTTGGTAAATCGATGTAAAATATTCGATGTAAATTCGTCGTAACTTTTGAACGATGTAAAATCGATGTAAAACTATTGATGTAAAATCGATGTAAATTATGGAACGATGTAAAATCGATGTAAAATATTCGATGTAAATTAGTCGTAATTTAAATATAATTTTTATATAAATTAAATAAAACTAAAAAAAAAATTAAAAAATTATATTTAAAAAATTATATTTAAAAATTAAATTTTATAAATAAATTCAAAATATAAAATAAAATTTAAAATACAAAATAAAATTTTTATTACAAACTAATTCCTAGCCGAAAAACGTAAATTATCAAAAAGTTCTTCGTCTGATCCATTCTGCTCCATATTCGCTCGTTCTTGCGCGAGCGGATCAGTTGGCTGGCCCGATGTCGATCCTTCCTGCTGCCTTAGTGCAGCCGCCAAAGTCGGGTTACTCAGGACAATAATATCGAAGAGAGTGTTGTATCCTTGGATTGTTTTATCGTATCCTTGGATCGTTTTATCGTATCCTTGGATCTTCTCATCGTATATCACCTGCTTCGCCCGCAAATTGTTGATCTCGGAGTTGGCGTTGTTTAACTCCGTCCGCAAAATAACCAGATCGTCGAAAAGCTGACGACGGGACGACGCGGCGGCACTATCTACGATCGATCCCATCCCTAAAACTCTGCCCTTTTTCTTCGGGGCAACCTTTTAAAAAAGAAACGAAAAATTTAATAAATTGTATAAAAAAACATTAACTTTGTAAAAAAAAAACGTTAAATTACCTCTGCGTATATGTCGTCCATCTGGGCAACCGTCAAAGTCGCAGTGGATTGGACCGAACTACCGCCAGGTGATAGCTGCTGAGAAAGCTGAGTTTGACGCTCGCCGATCCTTGCATGCGCGTCATTGTAGATTGCCTCAGCTCGAGGATCTACAAAAGATCCGTCATCTTCTTGTGAGTTTCCGCAAAAACTCGGGTCATCGGAGGAAGTTCGCCTCCATTTGCCTAACAAAAAAGACATTAAAAAAGAAATCAAACCGTTGATGGATAATAAAAATTAATAACAAATTAAAATTACATAAATAAAATTATAAGCGAAAAAATTATTACCATTTGAAGGCGTCTTCCCGCAAAAATTATTACGTATGAGGCATAAGCGCTGGAAGACCGTCTGGACCCAATGTGTTTCGAGAAGCCGAACACTTAGCGGCCACTTGCTGCGCATGTGGATCTCTCCAGTATGCCGTCAAGCCGTTCCAAACATCGTAAGACATGTATGGCGGCTTCCCATGATCGCCTTTAACCTCCAACTTCCTCTTCCAATCGGAAATGGTATTGTTGAGCCGCAATTTTCCCTTCTTTTTGAATTCCGCCTTCACCGTCTCGTTGATCGTAACGTCCCAATGCCATTTTTGCTATACAAAAAAACAAAAAATAGAAACGATATATTAAAGATAAAGAATTCTCCAAAATAATATTGAATTAAAAAAAAAAAATTTACCGCGAAACATTTAAACCATGTCTCGACAACGTCTTCCGGAACCGAAGACCAATTGCGGTGAGGCTCCATGAAATAGGCTTTAATGGTGTCAGCCACACTCCGTCCAACTTTGTTATCTTCCTTAAACCTGAGAAAAAAACAAAAATTATTAGTAAAAAAACAAATTCATAATGTTATTAAAAAAAACAATTTGTAGGTACGTACCAAAAAGTATTCGGGAGCCATCGCGGAACTAACCGGTCTAAAGAATCATGCCCCGGCGACTGCAAATTATCTTCGACCGTCAATCCTGCATACAACAACGGCGGTCGAGCAACTGCTTCTGGAGGCGGCGCTGGTCCGGAAAAAGAATCCGGAACAGCGGATTGTGTCGCAGAAGATGACGGGAGAGGCGGATTTTCACTCGGCCCCGTCTCGAGAAACTGCCGATAGTGTGACTTACGTGGCGCCATATCTAAAAAATATTTAAAAATAACTCAATTTTAGTATAATACAATTCCATTCCTAACTAATAATTACAATCCTAACTAATAAATATTACAATCCTAACTAACAATTCAAAATCCTTAGAACGATAATATAATTTATAAAAAAAAATATGTTACCTTTTTTAGAGAGAGGGCAGAGATTTTAGAGAGAGAGAGTTGAGAGATTAGTTATTTTAGAGAGAGAGAGTGTCGAGAGATTGTGAGGGAGGGAGGAAAAATTTGATCGCGTATATATAGATTTTGTGGTCGTCGTAAATTCGTTGGTAATTTACAACGATTTTACGACGGATTCGTCATAAAATCGTCGTAAAACTGTAACCAAAAATTCAACCTATCGCAATTTCCCCCCACGCGGTAAATTAAATATTTGGGTATTACAACGGAATTACGACGGATTCGTCGTAAATTCGTTGTAATTTTACAACGATTTTACGACGAATCGGTCGTAAAATCGTTGTAATAGATTAAATCTATACCCTAAACCCTAATAGATTTTACGAAGTATATTTTTATGCATCTAATACTTCTAATATTTAACAATAGATTCAATAACGACGATTGAATCTATATCGTCGTCGATTTCCTTATTTTACATAATAATGTATAGCATTCGTTCTTATAAGTATATTCGTAATTACATGCATGACTTAAATAATGTAAATGATTTTGTAAAAACATAAAATTGTTTATACTATGATTAGAACTTACGTAAAACAAGATATAAGATAGAAAAAACTAAACAAGTAAATCAAACCCTAAACACTATATTTTAAGTATTACAACGATTTTACGACGAATCCGTCGTAAAATCGTTGTAATAGATTAAATCTATACCCTAAACCCTAATAGATTTTACGAAGTATATTTGTGCATCTAATACTTATAATATTTAACAATAGATTCAATAACGACGATTGAATCTATATCGTCGTCGATTTCCTTATTTTACATAATAATGTATAGCATTCGTTCTTATAAGTATATTCGTAACATGCATGACTTAAATAATGTAAATGATTTTGTAAAAACATAAAATTGTTTATACTATGATTAGAACTTACGTAAAACAAGATATAAGATAGAAAAAACTAAACAAGTAAATCAAACCCTAAACCCTATATTTTAAGTATTACAACGATTTTACGACGAATCCGTCGTAAAATTGTTGTAATAGATTAAATCTATACCCTAAACCCTAATAGATTTTACGAAGTATATTTGTGCATCTAATACTTCTAATATTTAACAATAGATTCAATAACAACGATTGAATCTATATCATCGTCGATTTCCTTATTTTACATAATAATGTATAGCATTCGTTCTTATAAGTATATTCGTAACATGCATGACTTAAATAATGTAAATGATTTTGTAAAAACACAAAATTGTTTATACTATGATTAGAACTTACGTAAAACAAGATATAAGATAGAAAAAACTAAACAAGTAAATTAAACCCTAAACCCTATATTTTAAGTATTACAACGATTTTACGACGGATTCGTCGTAAAATCGTTGTAAATTTACAACGATTTTACGACGAATCCGTCGTAAAATCGTTGTAATAGATTAAATCTATACCCTAAACCCTAATAGATTTTACGAAGTATATTTGTGCATCTAATACTTCTAATATTTAACAATAGATTCAATAACGACGATTGAATCTATATCGTCGTCGATTTCCTTATTTTACATAATAATGTATAGCATTCGTTCTTATAAGTATATTCGTAACATGCATGACTTAAATAATGGAAATGATTTTGTAAAAACATAAAATTGTTTATACTATGATTAGAACTTACGTAAAACAAGATATAAGATAGAAAAAACTAAACAAGTAAATCAAACCCTAAACCCTATATTTTAAGAATTACAACGATTTTACGACGAATCCGTCGTAAAATCGTTGTAATAGATTAAATCTATACCCTAAACCCTAATAGATTTTACGAAGTATATTTGTGCATCTAATACTTCTAATATTTAACAATAGATTCAATAACGACGATTGAATCTATATCGTCGTCGATTTCCTTATTTTACATAATAATGTATACCATTCGTTCTAATGCTAATCGATGTAAAACCGTTGTAAAATTTCGTTGCAAATCCGTTGGTAATTTCTAAATTGTCGTAAACCAGTCGTAAAATAACGACGATTTCACGTCGACTCTGAGAGTTTGGTAAAACACGTTTTTTTAATAGGTCACCTAATTATTTACATCGCATTTTGTAGACGTAATTTCGTCGCATATTCGATGTAAAATCGTTGTAATGCTAATCGATGTAAAACCGTTGTAAATTTTCGTTGCAAATCCGTTGGTAATTTCTTAAAAATTTCTATAAATACGTTCCACACCTTCAATGTTAACTAAAAAAAACACAAATTTCCTTGAGTTTTTACACTGATCATTGTGTTCCCACTTCTTGATGATCTGGCCAACAAATAATCATGTATGATCTTGTTTTCAAGTAAAGACAGTCTTCAACTACCATAGGGTGAATGATTCATAGAATTGGACATCTATGTAAATCTTTCGTAATATAAGGATGTCCAATTCTATGTATCTTTCACTTATGGTGGTTGGTCTTTATGAATATAGAAAACTTGATCTCTAGAATTCTTTGTTGGCCAGATCATCAGAAGCGGGTATACAATGTTCTACTCCTAAACCCAAGATGACATTACGACGATTTTACAACGGAATAGTCGTAAAATCGTCGTAATACTGAAACCGAAAATTTAACCTATCGAAATTTCCCCCACGCGGGTAAATTAAAATATTTTGGGTATTACGACGAAATTACGACGTATTCGTCGTAAAATCGTTGTAAGTGTACAACGAATTTACGACGAATACGTCGTAATTTCGTTGTTATAAAATAAATATATACCCTAAACCCTAAACCCTAAATCTTTATAGCTATTGGATATACCTCCATTCATTTTCAAAATTTGCATAAACGAAGATTATAAACAATTCTACCACAGAAAATCCGACTTTGACAGTTGCGCACCAGTCACGCCCTCGTAACTAATACCTCTGGAAAGATAGAGCGACGATTGATAAACCATAATATTTCATATGTCCTCGATTTTGCGATTTTGGGTGGGATGGAGCTACGGCCCCGCAATAACGCGATTCCTTCTTCGACCAAAGGTAACCTTCTTTTGATTTCTTTCTATTGATCCTTCCTTGATCGTCTCTGGTACCCGAGAAATTGCCGAAATAGTGAAGTGGTGTCTGTGTTTCGGTGCGGTCTGGACGAATTGTTTTGGCATCAAGCAATTCTTGGGGAAAATCATGAATTTAATCGCCGAATACGTCGTAATTTCGTTTAATATATAATTTTACAACAAAAACTTAAACATATAACAAACCGAAAATTACATATATATATAAGCTTTCAATCAGAATCATCATCTTCGTTGGGTTCATCATCTTGATTGGGTTCATCATCTTCAGGTCCATCATCATCGTCAGTTTCTTCAAACTCGTCGGAATCGCCTTCTTCTTCTGTGTCGTTAGGTAGATATTCAAGTTGCCTGTTTCGTGGATCAATTAAAAGAACGTTCTCTGTAATCTCTGGTTCTGTAATATCAAGGCAAGAATCTTGTTGCATTGGAAGATCATCAACACCAACAATTTTACCCCTTGGAGCTATTTTAATAACCGATAACCATGAGATCCCAGATGTTCGAACTCGCGTATATGGAAAGAACGTTACTTGTTCTGCTTGTGATGCTAGGATGAATGGCTCAAACTTGTTGTAACGTCGTGCTTTGTTGACGTCAACCACACCAAATTTGTTAATTCGCACCCCTCGACCGACTGTTGGATCGAACCAATCACATTTGAAGAGAACGCATTTCAACCTAACCAGTCCGGGGTACTCCACTTCAATTATTTCCTGCAAAACCCCATAAAAATCTATTTCACCCCTAACACATACTCCGTAGTTGGTAGTTGCTCGACGAACGCCATACTTGTATGTATGAAACACATAACCACGGGTAAAATACATGGGTGCGGTCGTTATCTTCCCGATGGGGCCTAGGAGTAACTCATTAAACCAAAATGGATATGCGGGATCGCCATGATCAACCTATGATAAGTGTAAAAGTTAGATTGAAAGCCGATATAATTAATTAAATGAAATATTTATAACTATATTAACTTACTTGCGTCTTCAACCACTCAACAAAGTGACGATCTTTACGGTCGTTTATTTCATCATCTGAAACCCCTTCAATGCATTCTCGTACCTGTGTATCAAATAAGCTGCAAAATACATATATAGACATAAAAATTAACACATTTAATTATAATTATATTAATTATTAATTATTAATGACTGATTAATTAAATAGTTTTGTTATTATACCTTTCGAAAGGACTCACTTCATCACAGTTTAGGAGGATGTACGTATGTGCGCTGTGCCTGTCATGCTCGTTATCCCACCAAACTTCCTTCAATTTTCCACTAAGACGACCAATTGGTGAGAATATATCTGGGACACCCTCTACTGCATAAATTCGTCCCACACAGCCATCATCGTATCGTCGGGGAGCCCGTTTGCGTGTACGAACTTTTGGAGCGAAATAATATGAAGTGAAGTGTGAAGTTTCTTCTGTCAAACTTCCCGCAACAATTGATCCTTCAACCCTTGCTAGATTTTTTGCCTTTCCCTTTAAATGTTTCATGAAGCGCTCGAATGGGTACATCCACCTAAACTGAACACAGCCTCCTAGTTCTGCTTCGTGGGGGAGATGAATGGGAAGATGTTCCATAACATCAAAAAACGCAGGGGGGAATATCTTCTCCAAATTGCACAACAAGATTGGAATATTAGCAGCCAGTTGTGCAATTACATCTTCTGACAACGTCCGTGTACTAAGATCCCGGAAAAACTCTTCGATGCCTGCAAAGACAAAATTATATACATTGTAACATATATATATATATATATAATTAATCTCAATAATTTTTTATGTGATGAAGTATCTTACCTCCAATTGCTTCATGAACATTTTCTGGAAGGAGTTCGACAAATGCGAAAGGAAGTAAACGTTGTATAAACACGTGGCAGTCATGACTCTTCATCCCTGAAAACTTTTCTCCTTTCTCAACAGATTTAGCAAGATTGGATACATACCCATCAGGAAACTTCACGTCAGATGAAACCCAATTGAACAACGATGCCTTTTGTTCTGCACCCAACCGAAATATAGGAACTGGTGATTTTCCATTGCTCATTATATGCAACTCATTTCTGTTGCAAATATCTGGCAAGTCCAACCTTGACTTTCCGCTGTCTTTGGTTCTTCCTTTCACGTTTAACACTGTATGCATGATGTTATCAAAAAAGTTTTTCTCAATGTGCATGACATCAAGATTGTGTCTCAGTAGATGATTTTTCCAGTACGGAAGATCCCAAAAAATGCTTTTCTTGTGCCAATTGTGATTAACCCCGTATCCATCAGGCATATTAGCTGGAGTGTGCCAATTTCCCCCACGATTCACAGTTTCTAGTCCCCCAAAATGATCTATTTGCGCTTCTAGATCTTCCCCAGATAGATACACTGGTGGGGGGGACACGCACGATTTTGTTCTTCCTAAACAACCGCCTGTTTCTCATATATGGATGATTGATTGGTAAAAACCGGCGGTGACAATCAAACCAGCATGTTTTTCGACCATGTTTCAGTTGAAACGCATCTGTCCGATCGAGGCAATAAGGACAAGATAACCTCCCATGCGTCGTCCAACCTGATAGCATTCCGTATGCAGGGAAGTCGCTTATTGTCCACATAAGCACCGCACGCATCGTAAAATTTTTTTTCCTCGAACAATCATATGTCCGCACTCCTGAATACCACAACTGTTTCAACTCATGAATGAGAGGCTGCAAAAACACATCAAGGGACCGCTTCGGATGATTGGGACCAGGGACTAAAATATTCAGGAAAAGAAATTCCATTTGCATGCACATATCTGGGGGAAGGTTATAAGGAGTTACGATAACTGGCCACAAAGAATATTGCCTACCAGACATACCGAATGGACTAAAACCATCAGTGCAAAGACCAAGATACACATTTCGCTTAGATTTAGCAAAATCAGGGTGTACCGTGTTAAAGTGTTTCCAAGCTTTTGCATCTGACGGGTGAGTCACTTCTCCTTCTCTCTGTTAATGTTCTGCATGCCACCTCATCGATGCAGCTGTCCTTTCAGATTGATACAATCGTTTCAACCTATCAGTTATAGGAAGATACCACATCCGTTGGTATGGTATCTTTTTACGCCCAGTTGTTTGGGGCCTAAATCTCGGTTTTTGGCAAAATCGACATTCCTGCAGCTTATCATCATCTTTCCAAAAAAGCATACAATTGTCAACACATACATCTATCATCTCTGAAGGCAACCCAAGACTAAACACCAACTTCTGTATCTCATAGTATGTTTCGGCAGCCAAATTATCCTCTGGCAAATACTCTTTAATAAGATCAGGCCAATCATCCATGCAAACCTCAGCTAAGTTATGATCAGTTTTAATTGTCATCATCCTAGCAGCTAACGACAATTTAGACTGACATTCTCTACATCCATCGTAGAGTGGCTGGTTTGCAGCGTCTAGCATATCATAAAATCGCTTCGCATCTACGTTGGGTTCCTCAACAGTACTATTATCAGCATTTGTTTCATTAAATGCATCATTAACCATGGCATGCATCCTATCATGATCTGCACCCTGATCAAATTGATGTTGACCATGATCATAACTACCTTGATAATTTGATTCTACTTGACCTTGATAATTACTACTACTATCCGTTGCTTGAGTTCTTTCAAAACCCTCTCCATGTTGATACCAAACATAATATTGCGGCATAAACCCTCTATTTAGTAAATGCTTCCACACCGTCTCAATAAACATATATATCGTATTCTTGCATTTACGACAAGGACAGAACATCTTACCACTTTCCAGGGTTGTTTGCATATTTCCGGCCTGATACATGAATATTTCAAGCCCTTCTTTGAATTCTTCCGTCAAATCTCCCTCTGAATCCTTTTGCGTATACATCCATTTTCGTAGTTCGTATATAGACATTTATATATATATATATATATATATATATATTTTTTTTTTCTGTTTGTTTTTTTTTTTTTGATTCTTTCGTTTGAAGTTAGGCTGTATTTATAGAAATTTTTTCAGAATTACCAACGATTTTCCAACTGATTTACGACGAATTTTACGATGTAAATTCGATGTAAATTTAGTAGGTGGACCTATTTAAAAACGTGGTCTACCTAACTGGGAACATGTGACGTCAAATCGTCGTAATATCAACGTAATATACAGAAGAAATATTCGTCGTAATATCGATGTAATTTTACGACGCCATTACGACGATTTATGTTGTCGTCGTAATGTCGTCGTAAATTAGTCGTAAATTTACATCGAAATTACGACGACACATATTTACGACGATTTTACATCGAACACATATTTCGTCGTAAATTCGTCGTAATGTCGATGTAAAGTTACATCGATTTAAATCGGTCGTAAATTTTCGTTGGAAATAGACAGTTTTCTTGTAGTGTACACAACCTTAAAAGACGTGGTAGTCCTACTATTAACCCACTTTGTCCAAGCTGTCACAGATTGTATGTTGCGTGGTTTCAAGGTAAGTATCTGTTGCTTACTCCTTGCAGAACGCACTTGGGTATCAAGCCTAGACTTAGAAGCCCTCCATATACATCCCATTTGTTTGTAAACACAATCTTTTTGCCAATCTTTTGACAAATTGAACCTTCCTTACAATACATTACAAAGTTTCATAAACACTTTGTAAAACGAAGTACTTTTCGTAATAAACATAATACCTGGATTTCCTCCCATATTGTGAATTTTGTTTGATCATCAAGGCGCCTTAGATACTGAGTCTCAAACCTCAATACCTTCATTCCATAGATCCTTTAGATCATCTATCAATGGTTGAAGATACACATCGATGTTGTTGCTCGGTGCAGTTGGTCCAGGGATCAACAGAGTCAACATTATATTTTCTGCCTTCATACACAATGTCGGATGCATGTTGTAGTTCACTAGCAATACTGGCCATGTACTGTACTTCGTGTTCTGAATAGAAAATGGATTCATACCATCTGTAGATAGACCGAGTCGAAGGTTTCTCGATTCAGCAGCAAACTGTGGCCATTGATCATTAATTTGGGCCCAAGTTAATGAGTCCACAGGGTGTCGGATTGTTCCATCAGTACTAGCATTGCTGAAATGCCACCGCAGATCCTCATCCATTCTTTTTTATCTAAACATCCTTCTGAATCTGTCCTTTATTGGGAAATACCTATGAACTTTACCTGGAATCCCTTTCTTTTCCTCACCTGTGTGCTTATCCAATTCCCATCTTGAAGCACTGCATCTAGGGCAGCTTCTCATATCTTCATACTGCTTCCTGTAAAGGATGCAATCATTCTTGCATGCGTGAATAATATCATACCCAAAACCAAATATCTTCAAGAACTTCTTCATCTCATCTATGGATGTTGGAAGCACATTACCTTCGGGTAGCATGTCGTGTACCATTTTCAAAAGCTAATCGAAATAGTTCTCCGACATCCCACTATTCACTTTTATTCGGTAAAGACCCATTATTGCAGAAACCTTGGTGTAGTTAGGACAGCTAGAGTAGAGTGGAGTTTCAGCATCGTTTAACTTCTTCTCTTAAACTCTGAATCTTCTTTACTTTCAACATCCTCATGCTGATCTCCATTGTCGTTCCAAGACTGTGAATTTTCCTCATCCTCAAAAAAGCTATTCTAAACAACTCATAAGCTTCAAATGAAGAACTCGGATTATCATCTGTCTTATTCCTTATCTCCCCATGAATACTCCAGCATGAATTCCTCTTATACTTCTGATCCATACCCCCTAATCACCAGATGATCAAGTACTGTGTCTACTGGTTGATGGCACACATTACGGAAATCAATACAAGGACAAAACATGTTGGGAGGATTACCCAGCTTCCTTGCTGATGCATTCACAAAATCAGTTGCTCCTTGCTCATACTCAAGGCTATTTCTGTAGGTTAATAAACATTTCAAAGTTCAATCAAAAGTCAGAAACCCATATCCTACCAAAGAAAATAACTAAAATACATATGAAAGTCCATACCTTGGAAGCCAAACCCAAGACTTGTCCATGTTACTACAACACCACAGCTCCACGACCAAATGATACGTACATTTGTGATATTTTTTCTTCAATAAGACACTCTAATAGCTAAACCACATCAAAATCACAGAAGATAATATGAAGGATGGAGTATAATACCTCTAAGTAACAATAATCTTGTAGAAAAGAAACTGCAAGAACAAAGGAAGCTTTTATACTCAGAGAACGAAAATCGAACAACAAATCGAAAAACAAATCGAAAGAGCAAACTGAAACGAAACTCTTGAAAGTTCGAGATACCTTTGCTTGAATCGAAGATCGAAATCTTCCTCTGAAAAACCCCAAAAAAATGGAAAGCTAATCAATACGGGAAACAATAACCACTAATAAAAAGCACAAACTGAAAACAAAAACCCTAAAATATCTCATACATTTGCTTCAATCGAACACCAATCGAACTCTTCGCCTGTGAAAAACCCAAAATAAATCGAAAGAAATCAATTCGGGAAACTGTAACCCTAAATCGAAACCGCAAACTGAAACGAAATCCTTTAAAATTTGAGATACCTTTAATTCAATCGAACATAAGAAGCTTCATGTGAAAAACCCAAAACAGACAAAAGAAATCAGTACCAAAGCATGTAAAACCCAAAATCTATATGAGTATCCAAACCCAGAACTGACAAACCTTCAATCGCGTTATCTCTTTGGGATTAAGAGGAGAGAGGAAGAGAAATTAATTGTGAAGAAAGCTTGAAACGTTAAAAAATGGAGTGAGAGAGAGGGTGAAACAATTTTTGGGGAGTGTCGAGAGAGAGTGCGAGGGATTGTCGAAATTTTTGGGGGAAAATTTTAGTAAGTGTTAAGCGGACAAACTATTAGTTTTTCCGCCTAAACATTATACAGCATTTCAGAAGTAATTAGTGATGTGTATACTACGTTCACCTATAGCGTTACCCAAATTAAATAGTTGACCACCCAAAAATAGCGTTTACACATTTGAAAACGCTATAAAAAAGGGGGTGATATTTACCATAGCAGAAAAGCACAGAACGCTATATTCTACTGCTATGAATACCCCAATTTCTTGTAGTGAAGAAATCTCATCGTTCCAAGTTAGAGCCGTGGAAGATCATTTCAGATCGGAACATATGGAAATGGGACGGAAACCCACTTGTTCCAGTTAAAGTTGCTTCCAATAAACCTCAAGAGCTGACGGAACGCTCATCGAATATAAACCTTAGATGCTACTGTGGTTGCTTTAGACGCAAGAAACCCCAGATATTTCAGAGACGGACTAATTTTTACGCTAAGTTTGGAAACAATTGCGAATAAGGGATTTGTGAGACCATTTCCCGATGAACCAGAAGGAACTGAAACGTGATCTAGATATCAATGGAGAGATATCGTTATGAGGAGTTAACTGGCGCAAACAGACAGTTGATCAGGGTTATCACAAACCCAGAAATTTGAATCGTAAGTTGGACGGAATACCAGACTTGTACTTGTTTCGGAAACGGAATAGTATCACCGTTGTCATAAAATTTTCATGGGCCATCTAGAGACTAAAACGGAACCCGATCGAGCTGAATATTGGAAGGACGCTTGACGACACATCGAACTTCAAATCCAAATGTGAAATTGAAATCTTAACGGTCGGATTTAAATTTATTCACGCATTTCCAAAGGTACAGTATGATATTAGGACATAGCTAACTAAAAGCTTATTGGAGAATTCTCGCCACAGAATTCGAGGACGAATTCATTTCTAGTGGGAGAGAATTGTAACATCCCGGATCCACTGGCCAAGGCCCATTTAAAACTTTTGTGGCTCAATAAGCCCATTTATTTTCTTCTTTGGTTTGTCGACCAATACATACGACTAGGATTTAACCCGCGCTAATTATAGCATGGAGTAAGTTTTTTAAAATAAATTGTTTTGAAATTTAAGAAAATTGATTTTATCTGAATTTTAGAATATAGCTAACTAATGATTATTGATTATAGATAAAGTTGTCAATTTTGTAATAATTTATTTATTTAACCCGTTTTGCAGTAAACCAAAATATTATTCGGGCTAACCCGCAAAAATTTATAATTTTAAAAACATAACTCTAATATGATTCGTTAAATAACTCTAGTTTTTGTGGTTAGTCTACGGACTCTTAAAAAAATTATAGTTTTCTTGTGTCTAATATTTTTATAAAATTAGTAAAATATTTTTCAACTTTTGTTTTGATATATATTTAAATAAAATATAATAAATTATAGTGAAAAATATAGCAAAATTTTGAATAGATTTTTTTCTTTGAATATATATGAATTGGTTATTATTTAAAAATATATAGTATTAAAATAATTAAAAAATGAAATAATAAATAGCCTCTTTAATGCAAAATATATAATTTCTATATTCTAATCAATAATTTTAAAAGACTATTATATCCTTTCCTATTTCAATTATGTTTTGTTATTTGTAATGACATTTCATGTAATAACTTACAAAAAAAAGTTCATTTTTAAAAATGTCTTCTTAAATAATATTATAGAGATAGTATTAAAAATAATTAAGAAATAAAATATTAAATAACCTCTTTAATACAAAATATATACTTTCTATATTCTAATCAATAATTATAAAAGACTATTATATCATTTCCTATTTCAATTATTCTTTGTTATTTTTAATGGCATTTCATGTAATAACTTACAAAACAAAGTTCATTTTTAAAAATGTCTTTTTAAATAATATTATAGAGATGTATGTATCCTCCTCTTCGTTTGACCTAATGGTGCGCCGCTTCCTTCATCGATTGAGAGAGAGAGAGAGAGAGTTGTAGACTCGTCTCGCCTTGCCGTGTCACCGTTGCTGCGCCGTCGTGAGGTAACCGTCATCATCTTCTTCTCCGCTTCGTTTCTTTGGTCCGTGTGTAGTGTGTGTGGTGTGTGTGTGTTGAACACCACCACCACCAATGCATATGTTCTTCGTTGTAGAGTCTCCGGCGTATATCAGGGATGACGCCGCCGTCATTGGAGAGCTGCCGCATCACCGTCGAGCCCTGGAATCGTGACCTAAGTTGGATTTGAGTTGTTGCTTGCGTCGCAAGGTACTGATGGACCTCCTCCGTTTGAGTGGTCGATGACTGATATGCTCAAATTAATACCCTAAAAGTACTAAGCAGTAGTTGCAGTATAGTAGGAGTCGAACACAAGGACTCACAGAGACACACAATAGATTATGAAGACGAGAATTAAGCTAAGCAATCAATAATATTGAAAATAAGACTTAAATTAAAACGGTTGTAAATTAATTGGAGAAAGATAGGTTCAAAGTTTTTTTCTCAGGAGATCAATGAATGCAGATAAACTAACTAGTTAGGATTCAGAGTTAGAACGGTTCTTGAACTCAAATCACTAAAGTATAATTAACCAACTGTCGTTGCGAGAATTATCAAAATCTAAATCCTAGGAATTTCAAATTTCTTTGCAAATTCCTAAGAATAAATCAGCCTTAATATCGAGTTTGATATGTTCACAAATCAACTAAACCAAATCTCTTTGCGAATAGTTAATTTGCTCACCCTAAGTTCTATCAGGTAATTAATCGCACTGTCGTGCCTAATCAATTATCCTAAGATCTAAGTTCTAGGTGATCAATCCAGAATTAGCTTTGAGAACAACCTAAGGCGAAGAACTAATTCAGATTGTGAGCCCTAAACAACTAATCAACCTAGCATTCAAAGAAATCCCTTATGAGAACCCTAAACCTAAAGTGGATCTACTCAGACATGGAAATTGAAGCAATAAACATGTTTGAATAAATCATCAAATAAAACAGAAAGAGTAACAAGAAGGTTCGAAATCTTCTCTCGGACGAAGAGAGTTTCAGACTTGTCTTCCTCACAAAGCCCTCTCTCAAAACCCAAGTAAAATAAAACATAACCAACAAAGTTGCTGTAAAACCTAATTAAATAGTCTAAACACGAATTGGGGTCTTCTTGTAAATATTAAAGTCTTCTGGGTAAGTTATGCAATTCTTCAAACTTCATTAAAAGCCGCGAGTCGTGTCTGCTGCGATGGGTATCGATCGATACCAAGGAGGTATCGATGGATGCCTGACACTTCGATCGGACACTTAGTCACCAGAATTCAGTTTTGCTCCAGAATGCTCCATAAAACTCCAATATCTCCAATAATGCTCTAAAAGAGCTTAAACCTGTAAAAGACTCTAAAACACTACGAAATAATAGAAAAACTCTATAAAACGGACTTATATCATGGCCTAAAAGGGGTAAAACCCATGATATATCAACTCCCCCAGACTTAGTCTTTGCTTGCCCTCAAGCAAATAGAAGACTAAGCCAGAGAAAGAGGTTTGAAAACATAAAGACTCACCTGTTCTTGAAACATCGAAATGAACAATTTCCCAAGCACCCAAATGTTACCTAACCAGCTTTTTGATCTAACCACCATGTACTTCTCCGTAGACATTCGCAGCTTCCTAGACTACACACATTATCTCATAGCATCGTTCAATCAAGCCATCCTCGCCCGTTTCATCGCTGTGAATTAATATCAAGAACCTCTTAGATTCTTTCCGATACAATATCATGACAAGGAACCACCCTTTTTCACACTTTTTGGTATTATTTCTCTCCCCAGACTTATTTCTTATTATATCTCTTTTCTCTTTTTTTAGATATGCATATACATATCAAGGTATGAGACGCGAGTATTGATGGTGTTTGCCACCAAATCCGCGGTTCTTCCCTCTCAATGTATCAAATGATGTAGGCGAATAATGGCATCATAGGAAACTCCTAGCCTCGCTTCGAATCCTTTGTGTGATCATTCCTCACCAAGTAGAATAATGGGATCGCTGGAAATTTTCCTAACCCTCTACTCAGAAGAAAATCATTTCATCTTTTAATGCATCTTATTTATTAACTTATAACAGGGAGAGAAATATCATAACTTCAAACACATGGGTTCCTTTGTCAGATACGAATGAGGAATCAAGCTCTTTGAATACTAACCACATCGATGAAGTGCAAAAATTTGGCTCAGGCTTTAAGGAACTTTGATGGAAACATGAGTGTCTTCTAGTTAATTGGTCAGTCTTTGGATTTTTCATTAGTCGATCTAGAGCTGATTCTGTAACAATGGTCACTTAGAAGCAAGGTCAGGTCAATAGGTTCAAGAAAAAGATCACAGTCTCCAACAAAATTTTGACTCAATAAAACAACGAATGACTCAAAATTGACTGACTCTAAGAAAAACAAAAACAAAGTCAGCGACTACCTCCCCCAGACTTAAACAACACTGTCACCAGTGTTATCTAGCCTAGAGTTGGTGAAAGAAAACAAATGGATCAAATGGAAATATGAGAAACAAGAAGTTACCGTGCTGGAACATTGAGTATCGATCGACACACAGCTTGGTATCGGACGATACCATGCTTAAACTGATACATATCCTTTTATTCGCGTAGGGTGTCGACCGATACTCAAGGGTATCGATCGACACTCAGACGATTCCGAGTTTTTGCTTCTTGTTTATCCTGAAACAGACACACAAAAACGAAAAAAAAAAAAAAACTCAAAAACAGACTTAGCAGTGGGTTGCCTCCCACCAAGCGCTCATTTTATGTCATTAGCTTGACTGTTTGGACGATCATGCCGGATAAGAATGAAAACTTGCGCCAAAACAAGCTCCACAATTTGACATTGCCAGCTTCAGAATCCTGCGCATCATACTCTGCACAAACTCTTGTCCTTTCTCTTTCAGCTCCGAAGTAAGAAGAACTCTAGCTTTAGAGAATGGTTTCGAGGTTCCCTTGCACTTCACCTTGTATTCAATCGAATCCCCATCACACTTTTGAGGGATTAAAGTCATAGAGGGAGCAGCTTTCACTCCTTTGCTCTTCACCTTCTTCTTTGCCTTAGCTGTTTTGACGTCTTTCTTAGTGATGACTGAAAGACTATCTAGAAGGTCTATGGCAGTTCGCTTGTCAGGAGGTTCTTCCACAAGATTAACTACCAACGTCTCTTCTGTAACAACATCGATGCAAGAGACACGTGTGGGAGTTCCTCTAGGGATAGCTTTGTAGTACACCTCCTTGTCAATGTATGAGAACGAGATTTGCTTGCTGGGTGTGTCCATAATGGCACCAACCGTAGCCATGAACGGTCTTCCAAGAATCAACTGCGTACGAGATTGTGCACTCATCTCCACAACATGAAAATCAGTAGGAACCAGATACACTCCTACTTTAACCAGCAAATCAGGGATTGTACGATATGGAAGTGAGGTGGAACAATTCGCGAATGTGATAGATGACATGGGCGGTCGAATATCAGCTCCCAATCTCTCTGCAATTTTCCTTGACATGACATTGACGCTAGCCCCTGAGTCAACGAGAGACTCTTTGAATGCAATTTCACAGATGGAAAATGGAACGGAGAATATGCATGGGTCTTCCCTCTTGGTCAACTGCCTCAGCGGTAGTGACTTGCTTCTTGCCTTGATGAAGAGTACTTCGATCTCTTCCAGGGTTTCTTGAAGTGACTTAGCAGAGGCCAGCCCTCTAGAGCTTCTTCAAAAGTGGACGAATGGGGTATCCTTCGTACCATCGTCTCAAAGCCACGCAGCTGCTTTGGAGTGATGGGGGCTCGGAGGTGTTGGGGAATAGGATTCAACTTCTTGGGCTTGCGAAGTCTGTCAACACTCATACGCAGCTCCTTTGTTGTATCTGGGAGGGTGTCGATCGATGTATGGAGGGCATCGATCGATGCTTGCTCCTTCGAGACGTCCTTGACAAATTCTTGGACGAGTGTCGATCGATACAAGAGAGTATCGGTCGACACATGAGTGGTGTTTGAATTCTCATCATCAGATGTATCATCAACAAAAGGAAGCTCCACAACTAACTTATCCAACATAGCTTTGCATCTGCCGTCCTCCCATTCCTTCTTTGTCATCTTAAGAGGCATTGGATAAGGTAATTTGGGTTTGTACACCCTCTCCTTGACAATCTCTGGTTCTTTCTCGACATGCGCCTCAGTATCGACCGACACAGAAGTACTATCGATCGATATACGGAGATTTTCTGTCAACACGAAAATTTTCTGCTATTTGAGTTTCCAGTATCTTCTGATGAATACTGAGAGACTCAATTTTCCCATTCAGATATGTGTACATAGCGTCCATCTTCCCATTGAAGTTTAGTGTCATCTTCTGCTGTCCCTGAAGAAGTTGTTCAAGCATGGATTCCATCTTACTCTCATAAGTTCTGGGTGGTGTGGGTGGGCATTGATACCTTTGATCTTGAAATCCATCTCCATCAATGTGGTTAACAAATTCCACTCCATCTTTTTTAGCAAAACGAACAGCCTTCTGCTGCTTTTCCATCAACAAATCTAACTTAGCATTCACTTCAGCAATCTGACTGCAATCCAAGTTACCAGCTTGATTCTTGCGCTCCATGTCTGCATTTTTGGTACTATTGCTAGAAACCAAGTTCTCAATAAGCACATAGGCATCGTCAGGATATCTCGTGTAAAAATTTCCATTGCTCACAGCATCTAGAGCCATATGATACCTCCAATCGATTCCTCTGTAGAAAGTACACAGCAGCTGAACCTGAGTGAGACCATGGTGCGGGCAATCTCTCTGATATGACTTGAAACGAATCCAAGCAGCCTTGAGTGCCTCAGTCGGTCCTTGAGAAAACTGAGAAATCTTGTTCCTGAGATCCTCGGATCGTGCATCATCATAAAAGTTGTTCAGGAAGGCAGTCTTATTTTCTTCCCAAGTAGTCAGTGATCCAGGAGGTAACTGCTTCTGCCAGTAGGTCGCATCTCCACCAAGAGAGTATGGGAAGAGCTTGCAGAAGAGGTAATCATAGGACACTCCATTGCTCTTGATGATTGTAACCAGATCCTCAAACCTCTCAATGTGATCCATACGGTGTTCATGAGGAAAACCATGAAAAAGATGCTGACCCACAAGAGTGAAGTATGCAGGTTTTAGCTCAAAGTCATTCCTCTGAAAAGTTGGAGGACGAATCGCTGATCGATTGGCATAAAACTGATCAGGCCTGTTATACTCACCAATCGTTCCACCGCGAGCAGCCACAGCATTCCTTGCATTCGCGTTCCCAGCGATATTCCCAGCGACAACAGGAGCAGGTGGAATGATGTTCCCCTCTCCATCCAGACGTTGTCCTCTCTCGTTGCACAACTTACCCTCTTGGTCTCTCAAAACTCCAACAGCATCCTGAATCAGAATCATCGTGTTGTTCATCTCTGCTGGCTTCTTTGCTTTACTGTTTGCACGTTCCAAATTCACACCTGAAACACACTAGGCAAAGCACGTAAGTAACAAAAAACACGTTGAGTATCGATCGACACTGGGTGGTGTCGATCGATATCAACAAAAGAAGACGACGAGTATCGACCGATACTAGGTAGTATCGATCGATACTGTCGAACTTATTCGAAATTCTCAGACTAAAATCTAATGGCGAAATTGAGTCCCCGGCAACGGTGCCAAATTTGATATGCTCAAATTAATATACTAAAAGTACTAAGCATTAGTTGCAGTATAGTAGGGGTCGAACACAAGGACTCACAGAGACACACAATAGATTATGAAGACGAGAATTAAGCTAAGCAATCAATAATATTGAAAACAAGACTTAAATTAAAACGGTTGTAAATTCAATTGGAGAAAGATAGGTTCAAAGTTTTTTTCTCAGGAGATCAATGAATGCAGATAAACTAACTAGTTAGGATTCAGAGTTAGAACGGTTCTTGAACTCAAATAATTAAGGTATAATTAACCAACTGTCGTTGCGATAATTATCTAAATCTAAATCCTAGGAATTCCAAATTTCTTTGCAAATTCCTAAGAATAATTCAGCCTTAATATCGAGTTTGATATGTTCACAAATCAACTAAACCAAATCTCTTTGCGAATAGTTAATTTGCTCACTAAGTTCTATCAGGTAATTAATCGCATTGTCGTGCCTAATCAATTATCCTAAGATCTAAGTTCTAGGTGATCAATCCAAAATTATCTTTGAGAACAATCTAAGGCGAAGAACTAATTCAGATTGTGAACCCTAAGCAACTAATCAACCTAGCATTCAAAGAAATCCCTTATGAGAACCCTGAACCTAAAGTGGATCTACTCAGACATGGAAATTGAAGCAATAAACATGTTTGAATAAATCATCAAATAAAACAGAAAGAGTACAAAGAGGGTTCGAAATCTTCTCTCGGACGAAGGAAGTTTCAGACTTGTCTTCCTCACAATGCCCTCTCTCAAAACCAAAGTAAAATAAAACGTAGCCAACAAAGTGGCTGTAAAACCTAATTAAATAGTCTAAACACGAATTGGGGTCTTCTTGTAAATATTAAAATCTTATGGGCAAGTTCTGCAATTCTTCAAACATCATTAAAGTCGCGAGTCGTGTCTGCTGCGATGGGTATCGATCGATACCTCATTGGTATCGATCGATGCCTGACACTTCGATCGGACACTTAGTCACCAGACTTCAGTTTTGCTCCAGAACGCTCCATAAAACTACAATATCTCTAATAATGCTCCAAAAGTGCTTAAACCTGTAAAAGACTCTAAAACACTACGAAATAATAGAAAGACTCTATAAAACGGACTTATATCATGGCCTAAAAGGGGTAAAAACCATGATATATCAATGACATCAGTCACTCCGATCTGCTCCGTTAGCCTCGCCATTGCACTACCGTCGTTCAGTTGTTGTCCGTTCATCGATCTGAGCCGCCACTGGTGTTTGTTGCCTTCGCACGACTCCGCTTCCTTCAAGCCTTGCTTGTCGCCAACCACCGTCGAGACCCGACCGGAGAGCTTTCGTCGCCGATGTCTCTGTTTACGCTTTGCCGCCGCCGAGCTCCACCCAGAGGGATCAGTGAGAACCCTTTTTCCCGAGATGTGACGTTGTCGTTTTGGCATAGGATTATGGATTTGCAATTTAGAGATTGGTTCAGCCGGTTTAGCTTGGTTAAGTTAATCAGATTTTTGCAATTGGATTTGAATTGGAATTGGATTGGTAATCAGCTTGGTTTGGTCGTGGAATTGTAATCGGAGTTGTTGGATTGTTGCAGCAAATTGGGACATGGAAATTGATTTAATCGGTTAAGTTTGGTTCAATTGGTTTAGTTGGTTGTGGCTGCAAATTGAAAATTAATTGGTTTAATTGGTTTAATTGGTTTTTGTTTTGGAATTGTGAATTGGTTTATGATTGGTTTAGTTGGTAATTAATTAATTGAGTATTAATTAATTATGAGTCCGGTTTAGCTAAACCAAGGATCCTAGTGGTAGTGTTTTGGTTTAATTAAATCAAGGATCCGTGTTTCTATACCAATTCAACTTCCTAACCCGGCGTTGTTGTGTATCCGTTATAGATTAAAATGGAACCTGACTTGAACCGTGAGTTCATGAATGAGAGCCTCCTAGTTGTGTTCTCCGCTTCAAAGGCAAAGGTGAGAGTGGGCCCAACTTTTACTCTCCATGTTTGGATTAAGATTTAATTCTTAGCCAAATTTAAATCGATCATTGTTTGTTAATTGCTTTCCACGCAAGTTTGACTAGAATTTCGGAATGTGAGTCGAGTTGTTATTCGTTCTAAGTGTGGAATATTGATAAGTAAAGTGGAATGTTAATTAATGAATTGATTCATGATTGTTGAATTGCCTCGTGATTGTAGATTGAGAACCTGGAGCGCATGTTAGGGAAATGTGAATTAAACTGGAACTTGGTTGCTGATTGAGATGTGTTAGGATGCGGTAAAAGTTGTTACGGTTGTGCGTAAAGCACGGGTAACGGTTGACCGTATTATTTCCTGCCTAGGAGTGGTCATCCATGGTTAAGACCGTGATGCCAGTTTAACATGGAGGGGCTAGCCTTTGCAGTTGTGTGGTGGTCCATAGGGTGCTCGTGACTAGCCCATGGGTCAAGATGGCTGACGAGCCAGGAAGGCGATGAAGTACTGAAAGCACGAAAGATCGGTTCGATGAAGTGCTGAAAGTACGAAGGATCGGTAGACGGGAGTGCGTGCTAGTATGGGCACGCAGGGCATTCATGGTAAAGACCGAGATCACTCGTGATATCATGGAATGACACTATTTGTCAGTTTAGTGGGTTCAAGTCCCACATGTGTTTTGCGTGCTATGTTCGAGTGTGTCGTAAGTCTTAGGACTATTGCTTGTTGTCGTTTTAACCTTAGTCTGAACGTTGTCGTAGTTTAGGCGTGGCAAGTTTATGTTGTGTTCATTCTCACTGGGTAATCTAAATTACTCATCCCCTCCTCCTCGTGTTTCCCTTTCTCTTTTCTTTTGCAAGAGTGTTAAGACAAAAGTTCAAATTCAAATAAGTTGGCGGAAATTTCAGTTACTTACCATTTTGGGCCAGGCCAGAAAGTCAACATGCTGACTTAAGCCTGTGTGACGGGTCGGATGTTACATAAAGTGTCAGGGATTCTCCTCTAAGTTGACATAGGAAGCAAACAGACCTAGAGAAGAAGAGAAAGAATGGTACAAATTAGTGTGGTTCAAAGGAGCAATTCATGCTTTCATGTTTTGGACAATTCAGTTAGACGAATTGCTTACTAAAAATAGGTTGGAAAATTTGGGAATGAACATACCCACAACATGTGTTCTATGTACATTAAACCCAGCTACTCGGGACCATTTGTTGCTTAATTGCAGCTACATCAACGACATCTCGACAGTGATCAAGCAAAGACTGCATATTTCAACTTAAATATTCCATGACTAGTTATCTCTCCCAACGTGGATAAATGATTCATATGTGGAATCGTCATCGATGCTTCGTAAATTGGTTTCACAAACTACAATCTACGCCATATGGTTACATAGAAATCATGATCTATAATCAGCAGGCTATTCCTTCTCTGATTCTGTTCAAATAGATTGATCGATGGGTTAAAAACACCATCACGACAGAGGCATAAGAAAAGCTTCAACAACTTAATGCTACTTTGGTTAAATTGAGTTGTAACTCTACAAATTCTACAAATCTTTGATACCTTGTTTTTTATTTTTATTTTTATTATTTTTATTTTTGTGAAGGTATCTACAAGTTGGCCACAAAAAAAATGGACGATTACGGTCAAATTAGTTGAATTGCTAGTATGACCGGTTCGATGTGTAATTATAATTACAATGAGTGATTTACGGAATGAGGCACTTTTTCAAGATTTCTTACGGAAGTAGGCACTTTCAACTATTGACACACTTTTTTTACTGTTCATTTTCATTAAATCCGAAATTGTCCCTGTGTACACGATAACAGTGGATGCAACGACGTGGATGAGTTAGAAAGTTAAAAAACAAGTAAAGTATTTATTATTCCCCAACTGATTTGTTTTCGATTTTTGTATAATGTGAAAGACATAAATGATTTTTTTTCTATTACAATGAATTATAATTCTATTTTCCCTTTATTTTAAGATCCAATTTACTATAGTTTAGATGTCAAAATCTAAATAAATAAATAAAAATCTACTCATGCGAAAAAAATATTCATTCATCTGGATGATGAGCGTGGACGATGTAATATGGACAGATCGTCGTGGACATGATTTGCAAGTTATTTATAGCTAGCGGAGCTCAAACACCAATTATGGTGACCGTAAATCATATGGAAGAAGGTTTACGATGTTCTATCCACGCTCTCGTATCCACGTTTTCGTATCCACACTTTCGTATCCACGCTCTCGTATCCACGCTTTCGTATCCACGATCTCGTATCCACGCTTTCCAAAATCTAATTGAGATCTAATTAGTAATTATAGTGTTTATTTATATCGATCTCAAAATTTCGGATTTTAGTTTGGTTTCGATATCTTAGCTTCCGATTTATGGTATAATTTTAGGGCTCGTGGGATAACACAATTCTTAGATTTTTGTTAAGATCGATATCTCACTTCCGACTTCTGATTTTAGGTTTTGCGTAGATAGATTTCTAATTTCAGTTTTAGGGATTGATTAAAGTGGGCAACATTGAATATAGTCATTCAAGCACACCTTTTTATTCTGTCTTAAACAATGGATGGTGTTGCTTTTAATTAGGATTTGTTGTTATTGTTTTCTTTGTATGCACAGTTCAATATGATTTGCTTGAACCGTTAAGTTCGGTCTTTATTCTGAAAGTTTGAATCTAAATTGGTTTCCCCTTGACTCTTTTTAGGCTGCTAACTACCTGAATATCAAGGGACTGTTGGACTTGACCTGCCAGACTGTGGCTGATATGATTAAAGGAAAAACGCCGGAAGAAATCCGCAAGACTTTCAATATCAAGAACGATTTCACGCCAGAGGAAGAAGAAGAGGTTCGCCGTGAGAACCAGTGGGCATTTGAATGATTAAGTAAGAAGAAATTGCCAAGTCGTGTGTCTCCCTGTTTAAATCTTTCGTCTTTGACTATATATATGTTCTCTTCTATGTGTTGGTTCTGATAAAAAATATTGCTTCAAATGTTATGCTATGAATGTTAATTAAATACTTAACTACCAACTATATGGAAGTTGTTACTCATAAGAGGGGATCGTTTTAAAATGGAAAAAACCCCCGATTCGGGTGTTTGATGGGTTATCCGGCTCTGATTAGTTGTATGCGCATTGATCGGCCCATAACGCCGGTTCTGGTACACCCCGATTCGGGTGTTTGATGGGTTAATTGGATCGAATGAGATGGATTGGGAAGCCATTGAGCGGAGGAGGAAGAAGGAGGAGACGACGGAGGGAGAAAGGATTTGCCATGGGTGCAAAGCTAGCTGACCCGCAGAACTCACTCGTTGCGCAATCTGACGTCGTTTTCTCCATCCTCGGTTACCCATCCGATTTCTGCCACGTCCTCCTCGATCCAATCTCCGGCGCTTTATCCGGTCTAACTCCAGGCAGCGTCCTCGTCGATATGACAACCTCTGAGTCTTCCTTTGCCGAGGAGATATCTAAAGCCGCTACCTCTGCGAACTGCTTTTCGATCGACGCTCCTATTTTTCCGGCGGAGATCTCGGTGCTAAGAACGGGAAGCTAGCAATATTCGGCGGATGGGGCGATAGACCACCGTGAAACGACTAGATCAATTGTTTTCTCAGATAGGTAAAGTGAATTTCATGAGAACAAGCGAGAAAGGGCAATTCGCGAAGCTAGCGAATCAGATCACGATCGCTTCGACAATGTTAGGCCTCGTCGAAGGGATGATCTATGCTCCGGGCTCGATGTTAGGAAGTTTCTAGAAGCGACCTCGACCAGAGGTGCATGTTCAAAGTCGATAGATTTGTATGGAGATCGGATTCTGAATAGATATTTCGATCCAGGGTTATACGTGAACCATTTTGTCAAGGACAAACCCTAAATCGAAATCGATTTTAATTTCCCCCCAAATGGAAACGCCGCCGTTTTGTTCTTGTATTTTTTTGACTCTAGACAAATTAAAACGACGTCGTTCTCGTTAAATGGCCACCGTGTCTGCCTTGTCAGCATTTCGTGAAGGTTGACTAACATATTTGCATGATTAAGTTTAGAATCGCTAGTTTGGGTAGGAAATTTGAATATTTGTGTCGTTTAGGTAGGAAATATCACCCTATTTTAATTCGGGTTTTTTTTTGGCACACTAATTTTATTACAAGTTGATTTTGACCCTTTTCCCCTCATAGTACTGGTTTTCTGTTAAATTTTCAGTCATTCTGATAGGTTGTGGCTTGTCTCAGTATTACTAAGCAATTGGGGAAACAAGCACTAGTGAATGATTTATTTGTCTTTCCATAAACATATATATAGTCTTTCGGTCATTTTCTTGAAGGTCTTTAGGGATTGATTGCTTGTCATACTTTTGTTCTCAAATTTGATGTTTGTGGACGAGTAGGATCAAATGCTCATATGTCTTTTTTAGAAGAACCGAATTTTCAGACGCCTATGTTATAAAAACTAAATTTTTATTGAATTTCTTTTAAATCGATAAAGCGTTAAAAGACTGCTCACCCTAAACAAACTTTGTTAATTACGAACCCAATCAACCATATCCACACCCAAACCCGCGCATTCCACACCCCATCCGCGACACTACACAAGACCCGCGATAACTGGTCGAATTCGATGAAATCAGGTCAAAACCCAAATAAGAACCTAGTATTATTGAACTACTTCCACGAACTTGTGCAAAAAACTCATCAATTTTCCCTCTTATTTGGAACAAAAAGGTATAACTAAAACTGAGTGGGAGTGTTTTTTTGTGGATTCCTCGAATCAACTCTAAATCTGATTTGTTCTTCTTATTCTTCTGATTTCCAAGAAAATTTTTGTATCTTTTATTTATGGGTTGCATAGAAAGTAATTCGATTTTAGTTTAGAGTTGTATTTCGGATGCTAATGGATTGTCTTAAAACTTCGTAGAACTTGTGTTATGAATTATGTTATGGCTATTGTCGGAGAAATTGGGGGACACATCCGCTGCCGGCAATTTATAAAAAATCGCCTAGAGCCGCCGCGAGATAACATAGTAGTCGATTCTGAAGCTAATTAGTTAATGTTGTGGTGGTAGCCAACGTATAACTAGGAGGAAGACTGATAGTGGATAATTGTGTGTATCCAAACCAATTACCCAAATGCTATCGTTGTAGCACTTGGGGATCAATCCAAGGAGGCACAAAGAACAACACACTAGGAATGCAAGAAATAACTTAAGCTAAGCAAACAAAGGTGGTTTTAGTTTTCAAACAACCTAAATGATTCAAATTAAAAGCAAGAACACAAGTAAACAAGTGCTAGACGAGATTAAAAAGATGATAAAAGGTGAATTCAAGGATAAGGTAATTGAGATAAGGCAATCCAATGGCTAATTAATGATGTCCAATGCTTAATGAAGACTAATCCCTATGCAAAGATCACTAATCTTAACTAATCTTTTTTCAAGGCATTAATTACTTTGCTAATCACTAATTCAAGATCAAATTTTCATTTGTGAATCACTAATTAGCAAGCTTTAAGTCTAAACATTCAAGATTAACCAAATAATCACTCTAGACAACTAATCTCTTAGGCTAGAAATGAATATCTCTTGATTAGTTCATCAAGCATCAAGGCATTTCATCGAACACCTTGTGTGCATGAAATGCCTTATGATCTAGATCCACTTTCTCAAGCTAGATGTAGCTTTAAAACCACTAATCAAGAAGGGAAATCATATAATCTAATCCTAGACATCATTAATCATCCATCAAATCACCCTAAATCTACCAAATCCTCAAATCCTAAAAGACTACTCACTAATCATGAAGAACACACCAAATCTTGTGAAAGAGATGATGTTAATCATGATTAGAGATTAGGAAGATGAAAGATTAGAGAAAGAACACAAGAACTAAACTCAAACTTTCATAAATCAAAAGATCCTTGAGAAAAATCCCCAAAATCCTAAAAATAGAGGTTTTTGTTCTTGAGAGAAAATGAGAGAAAAATGATAAAAAGTGAGATAGATCTAAAAAATGGGTCTCAAAAATATTTAAAAGTGTTTTCTTGAGCTGGGTCGGACTGGGTCAACCCGGAACAAACCGGGTATTGACCCGGCCAAAACTTGGATATGTCTTCAGTGAATCGGCCATAACTCCTGAACCTGACATCCGAATGACCTGAATCTAACTCCAGAAGACATCCAACTCAATTATCTACAACTTCTATGAAGAACGTAGAAGCTGAATCAGAGTGGAAACCCTTCGTCTGGGTTGATCTTTCAGACGTCGTATTTGAAGCAGAACTCGTTTGGATTCCAGACAGACACGTCCTTGCTATATTTGCCATATCTCTTGAACGGCCGATCTGAATGACATGAAACCACCACTAAACGAATGTTAGCTCGATTGTCTATGACGTTCATGAAGACCTCAGATTAAACTGGGTACGGGAAGGTCTTCATTTGGCCTTATCTTTGAGTCACTTTGGCTGGTCCTTCATCGATCAGTTACATCGACCTGTGGAGTAGATATAACTGTCCTGAGGTGAAGCATCGAGGTAACAGGTCAATTTAAGAAGGGGTTGGGTTGATGTTAAAGGTCATGGACCTCCACCGATCAGTTGCATCGCTCCGTGGCGTCGGTGTAAGTCGAAGCTTACTCGGCAGGCGGACATATCTCTGGTAAAATGGCCGTAACTCCCGCACAAAACGTCCGAATGGCCTGAATCAAACTCCCATGGATAGCTAACTCACCCCTATACAACATTCATAAAGGTCATCCAAGCCGATTCGGACCGGAATGTCTCCATCCAGCTACATCTTTACGGTGTTTTGGATGGACCTTACACTCTACTTTGGTCCAACTCTCCAAATATGCACAAATTGCCTCCAATCACCTAGAAAGTACTCCAAAACATTTAATAACTCACTAGACCTAATGAAATATGTCCTAATCTCTAAATGATACCAAAATGGAAGACAAAACCATGATTATAAATGTAAATGACACAAAACTCTAAGTGAGATGCATGCTAAAACATGCAATATATGAGTATATCAATTCCCCCAAACTTAAACATTTGCTTGTCCTCAAGCAAACAAAAATAAAGAAAGGGAGAAGAATAAAAATGGGAGCTCAAATCCAAAAGTGCCATAAAAAGAATTCAACTCAATGTCCAAGTTACTAGCTCTAAGATGCGTTCAAACAAGTCTACTCAAAAAGAGCTAGCCATATCTTTCCCTATACGAATCAAATTCAAGCCTTAACCTACACAAGCATTAATATCATCCAATCCTTTAACATTCATTATTTGTTTCAAGTGAATCATGCTCATGCAAGTCAAGTGAATCCATTTGGCTAAGGTGAAGGTCTTGAGATAAAGATGATCTCAAATGTATGGGATTACTCCAATGCAAGGGATCTCTCAATGAATGAGCAAGCTTTAGCAAAATGTTAAGAGTAAAAGGCAATCTATGCATATAAGGATAGACTCACATCTACCCAATTCCTAAAATATCTCTAACCCTAGCATATCTACCCATGAAGTCTTCATCCTAAGCTACCCTTTTCTCACTTGGCCTTTTTGCCGTCATGTCCCATACTTGAACTCCTTCTTCCACTTCATCCTTTCTCACTTGGGTAATTTCTTCTTCTCCATTGAATCTTGTGGTCTCGTGCTTCTTTTTGTTGTTTCTTTAGCTCTTCTTTCTTTCTTTTTCTTTGCCTTGCCACTTTGAATCAAGCTCTAAAAATGACACTTTACAAGGATAAATATATCATTGCTCCTAATGCTCATGCAAAGCTACCTAATATGTTATGCATCTAGACTCAATCCTATATAGAATGCACAAAAGTTCAAACTTTTTCAAAATTATTGAAAATGCATGATATGCATGAGACTCAAGATGCAAAAGGCAAAATAAGATCACAAAACACAAAGTTAGATAACACATAGACCCTCCCCCAAACTTAAATTACACAGTCCCTTGTGTAATAGAAGCTTAAGAGATAGCTAGACAATGCATGAAAGAGAGAAGAATATATGATTCTAAATACTATTCACAAAATTTGGAGTATTACCTTGGAAATGAATGGAGGGAACGAGAGTGATCACCTCAATCTTACACACCTTTGTCCTTAAGCCCATGACCATTAGACCATCAAGAACCTATTCATAATAAGCAAACCCATCAAAAAGAACAAGAAAACATAGAAAGTCATAGAAAGAGAGTATGTACAAGGATAAGTTTGGGGTGCCTCCCAAGAGCACTTTGTTTAAAGTCACTAAGTTTGATTTTGGTTACCTTTTTAGGCGGGTGAGAGGGGAGTGTGAGCACTCCATGGCGGATCTTTGAGCTCGAGCTTGAGCACCTTGCTCATGAACTCTTGAAGACCCTTTGAACCTTTCTCCTTAAGTTCGGTGGTGAGAAGCGCTTTAACCTTTGCAAATGGCTTACATCTTCCCTTACACTTCACTTTGTAATGAATGGCTACATCGTCATACATCCAAGGTATGAGTGTCATTGTGTGAGAAGATGGTTCAAGTGTGGGAGGGTGGTTGCCATTGGGTTTCTTCTTCTTGAACTTAGTGCTTTCACCCTTCTCTTGATCATTGGTACTTTCTTTCTCTCTCCCCATTGTGGTAGAGAAAAGAGATTCCAAGCAAGCTCCATCTAATGCTAAAGCTTCTTCAACATTACCATAACCCAAAGCATTCTTGTCATGGGATTCTATCTTCTTCATACGAGCTTTTGGGGGTGAAGCTTTTTCTATCTTCCCACAACTACCCATGTCTTTTACTTTCTTAGCATTCCTCTCTTGCTCATCATTTTCCTTAATCTCAAATAAAGGAAAGAAGAAAGAGCTTAGGCATTTTCCATCTAGAGCAATTTCATCGTCAATAGCATCTCCAAAAGTTGTTTCCCCTTTGTTTTTCTCAAAACAACTCTCTTCTTCATGAGTGCATCGGGCGGAGGCTAAGACATACCTTGGAGTTTTGTCAACGTCTCTAACTTCCTCTTCTTGCTTGGAGTCTCCAATTTGCTCATTAAAACCCATGGAAGTCCTTTCTTCATCAATCTCAACATTAACATTTGGTAAAACCCTCACTTCATTTGGTTCCTCGGATGGTAAAGAGAGTGTGACCAATTTGGGTTCCAAGGTTTCCAAATGGAACGCTAGTTGCTCAATCTTATTGGTGATCTCATCATGCAATATCTTTATTTTATCATTCATTGTTCCCATCATCTTACCAACCTTGATATCATTCATTTGTTGATCTTCTAGGAATTGATGGAGCACCTTTCTTTGTTGCACACCTATGAGCTTTTCCGTTGTATCCAATTCATCTTGCAAGCCTTTAAATTTAGAGCCTTGACATGATCCTTCTAGAGGGGTCGTATCATTCCTCTCCATATAGCTTTCAAGACTCTTAGCAAAGTTCTCAACAAGTAGCTCTCCTTGCTCGACGGTGACGTTTGCAAAACGCCCTTTGCTAGCGGCATCCAACATCTATTTGTGCTCTTGGTCAACTCCCCAATAGAAGATGCTAAGAATGGCTCTTTTCATGAACCCATGATGGGGACAATCTCGAGTGTATCCCTTGAGTCTTCCCCACGTATCATCAAAACTCTCATGTGTGCCTTGCTTGAAGCTCAAGATGTCCTTCCTAGTTTGGATCGTTCTTTGGATGGGATAGAACTTGTTAAGGAAGATCTCTTTGCAATCATCCCAAGACTTGACCAAGTGGGAAGGTAATGCTCTCTCCCATCGGCTTGCCTTTTCTCCAAGAGAAAACGGAAACAAGATGAGCTTGATACACTCATGGAGCACTCCTTTAATCCTAATTATGTCACATAATCTCTCAAATGAGTCCAAATGATCATAAGGATTCTCCTCCTTTGTCCCCAAGAACCTAGACTCTTGAATTAATCTAACCAAGCTTGCTTTGATCTCAAAAGCATTGGCTTTAATTGGAGGAGGGTGGACACCATACCTCAATCCACGACAACAAGGAGTGTCAAAGCTTCCAACCGTTGGCTTGTCCCTTGGAGCTTGGGTCGGACTTGATGCCAACACTTGAGGACGTGGCTTTCCTTGAAGTTGTGTCATTTCTTGAGGTTTTGGAGCTTGAGAGATGCTACCTTGGTTGTCCATCTCTTGAGGTTTAACATCTTCAAGAATGACTTTTCGATTGACCGCCTCAAACACCTCAATTGATCTTGTCTTCCCATGTCTCTTCCATTGATCTTGGTACCTTTGAAAGCACAAAAGAGCTAAGGAAGACAAGTTAGTAACAATAAATAAAAGAAAATTCATCATCACAACGAGATGCATACTCTTAGTGATATGCATAAACATAGTGAAAATAAAAGTTTAGTCTCAAGCAAAATCTAAATCCAAATGGTTATTGCTATAGCCTCCCCGGCAACGGCGCCAAATTGATAGTGAATAATTGTGTGTATCCAAACCAATTACCCAAATGCTATCGTTGTAGCACTTGGGGATCAATCCAAAGAGGCACAAAGAACAACACACTAGGAGTGCAAGAAATAACTTAAGCTAAGCAAACAAAAGTGGTTTTAGTTTTCAAACAACCTAAATGATTCAAATTAAAAACAAGAACACAAGTAAACAAATGCTAGACGGGATTAAAAAGATGATAAAATACGAATTCAAGGATAAGGTAATTGAGATAAGGCAATCCAATGGCTAATTAATGATGTCCAATGCTTAATGAAGACTAATCCCTAGGCAAAGATCACTAATCTTAACTAATCCTTTCTCAAGGCATTAATTACTTTGCTAATCACTAATTCAAGATAAAATTCTCATTTGTGAATCAATAATTAGCAAGCTTTAAGTCTAAACATTCAAGATCAACCAAATAATCACTCTAGACAACTAATCTCTTAAGCTAGAAATGAATATCTCTTGATTAGTTCATCAAGGCATTTCATCGAACACCTTATGTGCATGAAATGCCTTATGATCTAGATCCACTTTCTCAAACTAGATATAGCTTTAAAACCACTAATCAATAACAGAAATCATATAATCTAATCCTAGACATCATTAATCATCCATCAAATCACCTAAATCTACCAAATCCTCAAATCCTAAAAGACTACTCACTAATCATGAAGAACACACCAAATTTTGTGAAAGAGGTGATGTTAATCATGATTAGAGATTAGGAAGATGAAAGATTAGAGAAAGAAGACAAGAACTAAACTCAAACTTTCATAAATCAAAATATCATTGGGAAAAATCCCAAAAACCCTAAAAATAGAGGTTTTTGTTCTTGAGAGAAAAGGAGAGAAAAAGATAAAAAGTGAGATGTCGAAAAAAAAACAAAAAGTGAGATAGATATAAAAAAGGGTCTCAACAATATTTAAAAGTGTTTTCTTGAGCTGGGTCGGACCGGGTTAACCCGGAACAAACCGGGTATTGACCCGGCCGAAACTGTGATATGTCTTCAGTGAATCGGACATAACTCCTGCACCTGACATCCGAATGACCTGAATCCAACTCCAGAAGACAGCAACTTAATTATCTACAACTTCTATGAAGAACGCAGAAGCTGAATCGGAGTGGAAACCCTTCGTCTGGGTTGATCTTTCAAACGTCGTATTTGAAGCAGAACTCGTTTGGATTCCAAATAGACACGTCCTTGCTATATTTGCCATATCTCTTGAACGGTCGATCTGAATGACATGAAACTACCACTAAACGAACTTCAGCTCGATTGTCTATGTCTTTTATGAAGACCTCAGATTAAACTGGGCTTGGAAAGATCTTCATTTGGCCTGATATTTGAGTCACTGCGGCTGGTGCTGCATCGATCAGTTGCATCAACCTGTGGAGTATATGTAACTGTCCTGAGGTGAAGCATCGAGGTAACAGATCGATGTAAGAAGGGTCTGGGTCGATGTTAAGGGCCTCTCCACCGATCAGTTTCATCGCTCCGTGGCGTCGGTGTAAGTCGAAGCTTACTCGGCAGGCGGATATATCTCTGGTAAAATGGCCGTAACTCCCGAACCAAATGTCCGAATGGCTTGAATCCAACTCCCCTGGACAGCTAACTCGCCCCTCTACAACATTCATAAAGGTCATTAAAGCCGTCTCGGATTGGAAGGTCTCCGTCCAGCCACATCTTTACGGTATACCGGATGGACCTTGCAGTCTACTTTGGTCCAACTCTCCAAATATACCAAAATTGCCTCCAATCACCTATAAAGTACTCCAAAACATGCAAGAACTCACTAGACCTAATGAAATATGTCCTAATCTCTAAATGATACCTAAATGCAAGACAAAACCATGATTATGCATGTAAATGACACAAAACTCTAAGTGAGATGCATGCTAAAACATGCAATATATGAGTATATCAAAGACATGCCATTTCAACCTGAGAGGATGTTCTTTGGTCCAACTGAGTATAACAAGGGAATCAAGTTGGGAAAAAGGTGTTATATCCACAAAGCAATGGAAAAATTGGAGTTTACAGGACTCAAACCCATGCGATGAGGTGCTTTACAGAGCATCCGCAGTTCAAGCATTTTTAGCACATGCATAGGGTCATGAAAATGCACCCAACACATAAGATGATAGGCGTGTGGATGCTCCTTCTTCGGACGACAAGTACAAATAAGAGGAAGGAATGTTGGTTTGTTGTTAATGCCGTTCTCATCCGCTATTCCCTCAGAGATGATACACTCCTATATGGATTAGACTGTCGCCCGTATCCATATGACTATGAGAAAATGGGCAGTAATGAGTTTAAGTTGATGCATTTTAAGAAAAGAATCATCCCCTCAATTGATGTTGTTGAAGAAAAGCTCGATAAGATGCGAGCTTGTCCAGATCGGTTGAAGATGTATGTCCTATACCTCTTATCTAGCATAATTAGTGGAAAGTCGAGTTTCTGAGAATTGTGAACGATCTCGACGCGTGCCAAACGTTCCCATGGGGGTGGTTTTCCTTCGATGTGAATATGAAGGAAATTGATCATACAATGAATCATTTCAATGAAGCCATCGAAACAGATTCATGGACTTTTCCAAGCTTTGTTACTCCGTTGGAGGTAAATAATATGATTTTGAATGTGAATAAGTATTCATTTCCTAGTTTTTATGATTTTATTTGTAATTTCATGTGTTATGTGTAGATCCTAGATTTTGAGGCAATTCCAAATCTGAAAATCAAATACAGAGAAGATGTTAGAAGAGCAGAGAGGGGTTGTCCTCGGATGTGCAAACAAAAGTTCTAACCATTAACACTCAAAAGTTTTCCTTTATCGGGACTATATGAAACAGTTGATGATACTAAGGTTGGAAATCATCATATTCATTATTTATTTATCATGTATTTATTTATATTTACAGAATATTCACACTATCTTGCAACCATCCGTGGATGAGCAAGTTATGATGTCTCGAATTGTGGATGGGGAATATGAGGAGCCAGTGTGATGTAGTTCATGATAGTTAGTAGAAGCGTCTAATTGATGAAGAAAATACGATATTCTGGAAAGAGTTATTCAACATTGATGTACGTTCCAAATTTGCTAGCTCCTTGTTGGAAAGATTAACTAGCTGCGTGCTCTTGTTCCTCCTGGTTTCGCGAGTAGGCATACACCTGAAACACAAAAGAGAAGGCACGTAAGTAACAAAAATAAGAAAAATAGTAAAATAAAATGATAAGTATCGACCGACACTGGGTGGTGTCGCTCGACACTATCGAACTTAGTCGAAATTCTAGACTAAAATCTAATGGCGAATTAAGAGTCTCCGGCAACGGCGCCAAATTTTGATAAGCTCAAAATTTAATACCCTAAAGTACTAACAGCTTTGCAGTTGCAATATGTATGGGTCGAACCACATAGACTCAAGAATCACACAATAGATTATATAGATTCAAATTAGATATAGTGAGAATTCGATGGAGGTAAAAGCTAGGCTTAAGGAATTTCCAATTTGAGAATTAGAATAAAACAAAGCAAACAAAGCAAACAGATCTAGTGAGAATTCGATGGAGGTAAAAGCTAGGCTTAAGGAATTTCGCAGAGATTCAAGTTTAGCACATGGATAGAACGTAGAGATTCTAATTAAGCACGGTTCTAGAACTCAGAACACTACACCAAGTCAACCAAATTTCGCTGCACTGATTACTATATTTAAGAAATTAAGAAACCAAATTTCTTTGCGAAACCTAGACAACTAAACATGCAATAAGCTCAGGTCTGACTTGTTCACAATTCTCCCTAGCCAATTTTTTTTGCACTAAACAGAATTGCTCATCTAAGTCTTTCAAGTTAATTAACCAACTTTCGCTGAGAGAACTAACCTATGATCTTAATTCTAGGTAGCTAATCTAGAACAAGCTTTAAGAACTACTTAGATGACGAACTCAATAAGATGAATCTCTAGATAGTTTAACCAATTTAACAATTCATGAAGAGCTCTTTGAAAAACCCTAAACTCTACTAGCAAACTACTCAGACATGATCAATGGAACAGAAATCATAGATGAATAGAATTGTATAAAAGAAATCAATAAGAAAACAAAGGGGTTCAGAATTGTCTCCCCAAAAGCCCTCAAAACAAAGCTCTCTCAAAGTATGAAGAAATAATAATCACCTCCCAACCGGTGGCTGAAAAACCTAATTATAAGCTAAAACACGTTTTGGGGCTTCTTGTAAATAATACATACTTCTGGACCAAATTGCAAATTCTTCAAACTTGTAAAAACTCACGTTTCCTTCTTCATGAATTCGGTGTCGACCGACACCAGGTTGTATCGCTCGACACAAGGCTTCTGTGTCGTCTCTTCAGGTTGGTGTCGATCGACACAAGTACCATAAATCGAGCTTCACACCTACATGATCCTTGCTTAGCTCCAAAATGCTCCAGAATGCTTCAATATCTCCAACTAAGCTCCAAACGTATCTAAACCTGAAAAGACTCAAAAAGACTCCAAAAAATACTAGAAATACTCTATAAATAAGACCTATATCATGGTTAAAAACGGGTAAAAACTATGATATATCATACATCTTCAACCGATTTGAACTGTACAAGCTCGCATCTTGTCGAGATTTTCTTCAACAACATCAATTGAGGGGACATTTCCTTTCTTAAAATGCCTCAAGTTGAACTCATTACTGCCCATTCTTTCAAAGTCATTTGGATACGAACGACAGTCTAATTCAGATAGAAGTGCAGGTTCTCTGAGGTAATAGCGGATGGGAACGCCATTAACAACAAACCAATATTATTTCCTTTTATTTGTACTTGTCTTCCATTTTCATGGTTCTATGCATGTGCCAAAAATGCTTGAACTGCGGATGCTCTGTAAACCACCTTAGTTCGTCAGGTTTAAGTCATATAGACTCTGATTTTTCCACTGCTTTATCGATATAACACCTTATTCCCAACTTGATTCCATTATTATACTAAGTTGGACCAAAGAAAATTATCTCAGGTTGCAATGGCTGGTCTTCCTCATGGGTATACGTTGGCTGCCACATCACTAACTAATTAGCTTCAATGATGTTATCTCGTGGCGGTTCTGGGCGAGTTTTCATAAATTGCCGGTAGAGGGTGCATCTCAATTTCTTAGACAAAAGCCATAACACAAGTTCTACAAAGTTATAACACAATCCATTAGCATCTGAAATCCAACTCTATACAAAAATTGAATTCCATTATACACAAAATCGAATTCCATTCTATGCAACCCAGAAAAGTAGAAATAAAAAAATACGAAACTTTTCTTGGAAATCAGAAGAATAAGCAGATGGAATCTGATTTAGAGTTGATTCGAGGAATCCGCAGTAAATCACTCCCACTCGGTCTTAGTTGTACCTTTTTTTTATCAAAAAGGATGGAAAATTGATGATTTTTTTTGCACAAGTAGATGGAAGTAGTTCGACAATTTTAGATTCTTATTTAGGTTTTGACCCGATTTCATAAAATTCGACACATTATCGCGGATCTAGTTTTGTGTTGCTGGTGAGGTGTGGATATCGCGGTTTTGTGTGTGGATATGGCTGGTTGGGGTTTGTAATTAAAATTTTTTTTAAGGGTGACACTACAAGAAAACATGTGTATTTCCGACAGCAATTCCGACGGCAATAATTCCGTCGGAAATTTCTGACGACTTTCCGACGGATTTCCGACTAACTTCTCATCCGTCGGAAATCCGTCGGAATTTCCGACGGATTTCCGACGACAATAATCCGTCGGACACTTTTCGACAGATTTCCGACGACTTTTTGACGAATTCTGATGTTGCCGACATACTGCCGACGGATTTCCGACGACGTTCATCCGTCGGAATTTTCCGACGGATTTCCGACAGATGCCGACATGGTTGCCGACATGGTTGCCGACATCGATAATATCTACTTTATATCCGTCGGAAATCCGTCGGAAAATGCACAAAATTTTCCTTATAAAAACGTTTCCACGCTTCATTTATAATCACAACAATAAAAAATCTCTGTTATCTAATTCCTTACGAAAATGTCTTCTTCAAATCCTTATAATTATTTTCGATCATGGATGGACAAGCCTCATCAAATTCCGGACACGGGCCTAGTTACGGAGGAATTCAAAAAAGGTCTACATGAATTCATGGCATTTGCGGGTATGCAGAAGAAAGCAAAAAAAACCGGTAAAATCTATTGCCCTTGTACCAATTGTGGGAATCGTAGATTTATCGTGATAGATGAAGTATGGTCACACTTGTATTGTCATGGGTTTATGCCGGGTTACAAGATTTGGTATTATCATGGAGAAAATGATACAATGGTGGTTAATTATCCTAGTACTAGTGAACATTATATTGGGGATAACACTATCTTAGAAGAACCCGCAATGGAAGAACAAAGTACTGTAGGTCATGTTCAGATGGTGAACGATGCATTTCGTGAAAGTATACCATCGGTTGCTGAGTATGGAGATAGGGGAGAAGAACCTAATTTAGAAGCTCGGAGATTCTTTGATATGTTAGACGCTGCTAAACATCCGTTATATGATGGGTGTAGAGGTGAACATTCCCCTTTATCAACTGCAACAAGGATGATGGGTATAAAGACGGATTTCAATTTGAGTGAGGAGTGCGTGGATGCAATCGCTGATTTTGTGAAAGAAATTTTGCCAGAAGATAATCTTTCACCGGCATCATACTATGAGATACAGAAACTTGTTCAAGGTCTAGGATTGCCGTATCAGATGATAGATGTATGCATAGACAACTGTATGCTCTACTGGAGAGAGGACGCAGATCGTACGACATGTCGTTTTTGTCGCAAACCTCGGTATAAGGAAACAGGTGGAAGAGTGCCAGTGCCATATAAACGGATGTGGTATTTACCGTTAATAAAGAGATTGAAGAGGTTATATCAGTCAGAGCGCACAGCAGGAGCAATGAGATGGCATGAAGAGCATACAACAGATGGACAAATCGCCCATCCGTCAGATGCAGGAGCATGGAAACATTTTTAATCCATTTATCCCAGCTTTGCGTTTGAGGCAAGGAACGTATACCTTGTATTATGTACCGATGGTTTCAGCCCTTTTGGGAAGCACGGCAGAAAATATTCTTTGTGGCCAGTAATTGTAACACCTTACAATTTGCCGCCATCTTTGTGCATGCGAAGGGAGTTCTTGTTCCTTAGCATTCTCGTTCCTGGACCAGAGCATCCGAAGAGATCACTTGATGTGTTTTTGCAACCATTGATTTATGAGCTGCGAATGTTATGGGACCAAGGTATTGAAGCGTTTGATGTTTCTTGTCACCAAAATTTCATCATGCGGTCGGTACTTTTGTGGACTATTAGCGATTTTTCAGCATATGGCATGTTATCAGGATGGACAACGCACGGAAGGTTATCGTTCCCGTACTGTCAAGATAACACTGATGCGTTCCAATTGAAGCACGGACGGAAAACGTCTTGGTTTGATTGTCATAGGCGATACCTACATAGCGATCATCCTTATCGTCGGAGCACCACATTGTTTAGGAAGAACCGGAAAGTATTTGACGGTCCTCCTCCTGAGTTAGACGGTGAGTATTTGTTGACTCAGTTTAGAGATTTTGGTGCAGAGAGGACCGTTGATTGTGGTGGTAATGGACATCATCCTGTTGATGGTTGTGGCAACGTTCATAATTGGCACAAGAGGAGCATATTCTGGGATTTGCCTTATTGGAAGAACCATCTTTTGAGGCATAATCTGGATGTCATGCACATTGAGAAGAATTGTTTCGACAACATTATGAACACCGTTCTCAATGTCAAAGGGAAGACGAAGGACAATCTGAAGTCTAGATTGGACTTGCCAGACATTTGTTCTCGTAGAGCACTACATGTGACAGGGAACGGGAAGCCTCCGGTCCCGGCTTTTCGTTTCGATGAACCTTCAAAGGCCGAGTTTTTTGACTGGATTACCGAAAGTGTTAGATTCCCGGACGGATACGCATCTAACCTTCGGAACTGCGTTGATCATGGAGAAGGGAAGTTTACTGGGATGAAGAGTCATGATTGTCATGTGGTGATGCAGCGCCTCCTTCCATTTGCCTTTGCATGTCTTCTACCACGTAATGTCCACGAAGCAATTGCAGGTACAATCATGAAATTATTTATTTACTAATTTATACAATATATACTTCATTATTTAATTATTCATTTGTTATCCATATATTGCAGGGATTGGTGCCTTTTTCCGAGATATATGTTCTCGCTCTCTTACATCAGACGGTATCCGCAATCTTGGGGCTAATATACCTGTAATCCTTTGCAATTTGGAGAAGATATTTCCTCCTTCATTCTTTGATGTTATGGAACATTTAACAATTCATCTCCCTCGAGAAGCAGAGCTTGGGGGCCCGGTTCAGTACCGTTCGATGTATCCTTTCGAACGGTATATGTTACATCTAAAGAAGAAGGTGAAAATTTTGAGTAGAGTGGAGGGTTCTATCGTCGCACAGACCATCAATGAAGAAACCTCACATTTTGCCGAGTCCTACTTTCCATCACAAGTCAAAACAAAGAGTCGTAGAGCAGCTCGACATGATGACGGAGGCGTCCTACCTTTCTATCCGGTCGATGTACCTCATATATTTTTACAGATTGGACGACTTAGTGGAAAAGGCAAGAAGAGGAGACTTTCACCACAAGAGCGAGAGCATTTGCATATGTATATTCTCACAAACTACGACGGAGTTGATGAATATGAGAGGTATTATATATTGAACTTAATTTTTAATTACTTATTGGGTTCTTGATTATATATATATGTACTAACGTGATAATTGTTTCAATCTCACAGGATGTATATGGCTTATCAACGTTTTGCATTTCCTGACAAAACAGAGGACGAGCTAATCGAGCTCAAACAGGAAGAGTTCGGACGTTGGTTAAGAGATTATGTAAGTCTTTTAATTGCCTTGTTTTTAGCAATCATCATATGTAATGAAAGATTTAATTATTTGAAGTATTTTTATTTTAATTGTGCAGGTGACGACAGAGAAGGCTAACGGACAAACATTTCCCACGTGGTTAGAAGAAATTGTGAGATTTCCACTAGCAACCGTGCATTCACATGTGATGTATAGCACACGGGGGTACGCTTTTAAGATTCTTCGGGATGATAGGAGTGCGACAACTTCAGATTACGGTGTATCAACTCAGTCAGGTGATCTTGTATACTATGGTGTCGTACGTGAGATTTTTGATGTTCAGTATTTAAAAATCTTGTTTAGGGTATAGGGTATAGGTTTTTTTGTGGCAAAAGTTTACAAACACTTGTATGATGTATATAAAATAGGTTAACCTTGTATATACATCAAGAAAATGTGTTATATAGAATTTATAAATTTTGATGGAAGTGTTTGTATAAGTTATAGTATAAGATATAGTTGATTTATGTGAAATGATATGTTTTGATGTTGTATAATTTTTAAACAAATGCAAAGCCTTTAATATTGATGAACTTAATATATATATTGAATGAAACATGTAAATAACATATCCCTAAATCATATAAAGAAACCCTAAACCCTAAACCCCAAATGATATGATCATGGAAAGCAAGGAAGTTGAGGAAGTAGAAGCAGACAAGGAGCTTGAGCCAGTTGGAGTGATCACTCGATCCAGAGCTAAGAAGATGGCAAGTGAAGCTCACTCACTCCTACTTCACGCATTCACTCGCACTCACTCATCACTCAATCTGCCATCGATCCAAGTCTTCAATATCTCCACTTTGAAGACTACACTCGATCCTGAAGACTAAATAACTTAGGTGAGAATTCTGTACTCTTTTCCATGTTGAGTTTTGTCCCACTGGGTTTTCTCAACATGGTTTTTAACGAGGCAGATGAATCACTACGTCGAGTTACTTAGGAGATCATGATCAATGGGTAATAATGTATAAGTCACATGGACTATGTACTTAGTTGTTTTAGAGGTGCACCGAGTAGGAGCCTTATGGCTGGGACGCCTCGCTGTTTTTATTCAAGTTTTAAACACCTTGTAGTTTTATTTCAAACGCTCTGTAGTTTAGGGCTTTGTCGATTTGGGTTGAATTATAAAACCTAGATCACGCCTCCTTGTTTTCTTTAGCGAAGATCATTAATGCAATTGCAAGTTTCAGAGTTCTTCTCTCAACCTGATTCATCGAGTTATCACATTGAATTCGAGTTTCTATACACCTGTGTGATCCAGAAACTCTTCTATCTGTTCTATTCCATCTAATCCCCTAAAATCATACACCATATCGTCACTTGTTCTTCTATTTTCCCGAACCCTAACCCGCGCAACACTTCACCGCCCTTCACCATCACCATCGTCGCGATTTCCTTGCTGCAGATCCGTCTTCATCAGCCTTCCTCCGGAGTTGATCAAGCAGGGACGCATCAAGTGGTATCAGAGCTTGCTCTGGACCAAAGGCTGAGAAAACCCCTCACTCTAACTCTCTTGTTTTCGCGATTTGCTTAGTTCTAGACCTAGGGTTCGCGAGTGTCGAGCACCCTCGGGTTGTTGTTGCGAATTAGTTTAGGACCTAGGGGCTTGTCGATCTTTGTGTTAATCATATCTAGCTAGTCTAGATATCTTCTTAGGCTGTTAGGTTTCTGTTTTCCAGATCGCATCATCCCCTAGGCCGCGCGATTGCAGGTTTTTAGATCTAGGACTTGTCGGATTGCTGTGTTTCTTTTGTTTATCATCTTAGGTTGCTAGTATTCTGTGTTAGTTTGTTTCTGTTTTATAAATCGCATCATACCTAATCCACACAGCACCTGTTTTGTTTGTCGCGATTTGCTTGTTCTTAGAAGCCTAGGTTTTGCGTTCTTTCTTGAGTCTTAGGTCGCGATTTGCGTGTTTTAGTCTAGGACCATTGATTGTTGCTGTTCTGTTTAGTTCTAGGCCTGCATAGCTGCATAGAAAGTGCATAGTCTGAGTTCTGTTGCATCTCATTACCTGCATCAAATCGAACCTGCATCAATTAGTACCTGCATCATATCTGTTTGCGATTTTAGTTAAAATCAGATTACTGCGAGTTGTTGTTTGATTCTCAGGTACCATGGAGCTGTCAGCTGAGACCATGGCAGCCCTGAACAAAGCTATGGCAGAACAAATCAGGGAATCAAACCAAGCTGTGACAACACAACTCACTCAACAGATTGAACAGCTCAATGCGAAGTTCGACGCTCAGATTAGTGGTATACTCCAAAATCAGAGTGCAAGTGGAGATGAGTCTTCAGATACACCAACTCCCTCAGAGGCTATACGCATCACTAGGGGCAAAGGACACATTGGGGCCTCTTCTCAACGTGATACCAGACCTAAAGCCAAGAATCATCGAAGTCAATTCGGGAGCAGAGATACACTGCCTAGGAAACGAGGTGATGACAGAGCTGAAGGACATCCAGCACAAAGGCATCGTAGAGGAGAGTATATAGCTGGGCACCGAGTCTTCATGGGAACCGATCCAGAAGACTATGAAGATGGAGAAGCTTCTGTTCATAGTCAAGAGACATTGAGAAGAAGAGATGAGAATAGAGGCAATACCAGGGACTATGATCCTATAAGACAGCAGCTAAACCATATCAAGGTTCAATATCCTGCATTCTATGGCACCAATGACCCAGAAGTATATCTCGATTGGGAAAGGAAGATGGAATCAAATTTCCTGGTTCAAGGCACATATGAGCTTAATAAGGTGAAGATAGCTGTGTCTGAATTCAGTAGTTATGCACTTTTATGGTGGGAACAGCTGGGGATTACTAGGCAACGACACAGAGAGCCTCCTGTTACTACTTGGGCTCAGCTAGTCACGCAGATGAGAAGAAGATTCGTGCCTGCACACTATCAAAGAGAACTCCTACACAAGCTTAGACGTCTCAATCAGGGCACAAAATCAGTTAGAGACTACTTTCAGGAGCTGGAGAAGTTGATGATCAGGGCTGACCTGAATGAGAGTGACGACATGGTACTGTCACGATTCCTTGGAGGACTAAACAGAGAGATTCAAGACAAGGTGGAACTGCAGAGTTATGGAGATTTACAAGAGTTGGTGCATAAGGCAGAGTTGATTGAATCGCAGATTAAGAGAAGGATTGGGAGAACAACATTCACTCCTAACATTCCAAAGCCAAGGGAAATCAGCAAACCTGCATACACCAGAGACACTAAGCCAGCAACACCTGCTGTTAAAGAAGAGACCATGGCCGATTTTAAACCCAGAAATGGCACATTAACAAGCCATATAAGGTGCTTTAAGTGCCAAGGCATGGGGCATTACTCTAGAGACTGTCCTAACAAGAAGATGTTCCTGCTGCAAGAAGGAGGACAGATTGTCCCTCAAGATGGTTCAGAAGGCGAGACAGACACTGAATCAATAGAAGAAGAAGAAGAAGAACCAGCAGCAGTTGGAGAAATGCTTGTAGCACGCAGAACACTAAGTGTTCAGGTTCACCCAGATGACAGGGAGCAGCGTGAGAACCTTTTTCATACTAGATGTGTAGTTCAAGACAAGGTCTGTACCTTGATTGTAGATGGAGGAAGTTGCACCAATGCTGCTAGTGAAGAGATGGTACAGAAACTTAATCTGAAGACCACGCCCCATCCCAGGCCGTATCAGTTACAATGGCTGAACAACAAAGGAGCTTTAACTGTCTCACAGCAAGTGTTAGTCAAGCTAGCAATTGGAAAGTATGAAGATGAGTTGCTGTGTGATGTAATCCCCATGAAGTCTAGTCATGTTCTCCTGGGAAGACCTTGGCAATTCGACAGAAGAGTTATGCATGATGGCTATACCAACAAGCAGTCTTTTGAGTTCAAAGGACGCAAAGTCACTCTTCTGCCTCTAACACCGAGTGAAATCTACAAGGACCAGCTGCATATGAGTCGCCATGATAAGGAGAAGGTGTCAAACAACCTCTACATCAATCACAATGAATTCTCTGAACTTTTTGATCCTGAATTAACTACTTTTATGTTTGTGTACAAGGACATCCTTGTTAGTACTAACCAATCACAGGAGCTTCCTAGTGCTATGACAGAGATCTTGCAGGAATACAGGGATGTTTTTCCTGAAGAGATACCACCAGGCTTGCCTCCAATTCGAGGGATAGAGCACCAGATCGATTTTGTACCAGGTTCTGCCTTGCCTAACAGACCAGCATATCGAACTAATCCAGTAGAGACCAAGGAGCTACAGAAACAAGTGGAAGAGCTGATGAGTAAAGGACATATACGAGAGAGTTTGAGTCCTTGTGCAGTACCTGTTCTGCTAGTTCCTAAGAAAGATGGGACGTGGAGGATGTGTGTGGACTGCCGAGCTATCAACAACATAACAGTGAAGTATAGGCATCCAATCCCAAGACTAGATGACATGCTGGACGAGCTGTGTGGGTCTACAATCTTCTCCAAAATCGACTTAAAGAGTGGGTATCATCAGATCAGAATGAAGGAAGGAGATGAGTGGAAGACAGCATTCAAAACCAAGCAGGGGCTATACGAATGGCTGGTTATGCCGTTTGGTCTCACCAACGCTCCTAGCACCTTCATGAGGCTGATGAATCACGCCTTAAGACCCTTCATTGGCGTGTTCGTGGTAGTCTACTTCGATGACATACTCATCTACAGTAAAGGTTTGGAGGAACATCTAAACCACATCAGATCGGTCCTAGATGTTCTTCGCTCTCAATCACTCTTTGCTAACTTTTCAAAGTGTTCTTTTTGTACTAATGAAGTTGTCTTTTTAGGCTTTGTAGTAAGTGCAGAAGGAGTTAAAGTAGATGAAGAAAAGATCAAAGCTATCAAGGAATGGCCGACTCCTAAGAATGTGGGAGAGGTTCGAAGTTTTCATGGCTTAGCAGGATTCTACAGACGTTTTGTTCGCAACTTCAGCTCCATAGCTGCACCATTGACAGAAGTTATCAAGAAAGAAGTGGGATTCAAGTGGGGAGACGCACAAGAGCAGGCTTTTACAGCCCTTAAAGAGAAGCTTATCAATTCACCTCTCTTAGTACTTCCAGATTTTTTGAAAACGTTTGAAGTAGAATGTGATGCATCTGGAATTGGTATTGGCGCTGTGTTGATGCAAGACAGGAAACCGGTGGCTTACTTCAGTGAGAAGCTGGGAGGATCAACCCTCAACTATCCTACATACGACAAGGAGCTCTATGCATTGGTTCGAGCTCTTCAAACGTGGCAGCACTACCTGTGGCCCAAAGAATTCGTCATTCACACAGACCATGAGTCTCTGAAGTACCTCAAAGGACAGCAGAAGCTCAACAAGAGACATGCCAGGTGGATGGAGTTCATTGAGACATTCCCATACATTGTTAAGTACAAGAAAGGTAAGGATAATGTAGTTGCAGATGCATTATCCCGAAGGTACACCCTTGTCTCTACTTTGTCTGCGAAAATTGATGGGTTTGAGCATATAATAGTTATGTACGAAACTGATCTTGATTTTGCTGAGAACTATGGCAAATGTCATAAGTTTGCTTTTGAGAAATACTTTAGGCAGGATGGATACTTGTTCTACAACAACAGGCTGTGCATACCGCGAGGGTCAATCAGAGAGCTGCTAGTTCGAGAAGCCCATAGTGGCGGACTAGCTGGACATTTCGGTATATCAAAGACTCTACTTGCACTGCAGGATCGTTTCTACTAGCCTAACATGAAGTCGGACGTCGAGAGGGTTTGTTCTAGGTGTGCTGTTTGCAAGATGGCAAAGAGTAAAGTACAGCCTCACGGTTTGTATACCCCTCTACCTATTCCTTCTCAACCTTGGACTCATATATCTATGGATTTTGTATTGGGCTTACCTCGAACCAGAAATGGTAGAGATTCGATTTTTGTAGTTGTTGACAGGTTTAGCAAGATGGCTCACTTCATTGCTAGTCACAAGACAGATGATGCTGTTAGTGTAGCTAATTTGTTTTTCAGGGAGATAGTACGTCTTCACGGCATACCTCAAGAGATAGTGTCAGACCGAGACACCAAGTTTCTAGGACACTTCTGGAGAACGTTATGGGCAAAGCTAGGAACTAAGCTGGCCTTTTCTACTACTTGTCATCCTCAGACTGATGGCCAGACAGAGGTGGTGAATAGGACGTTGTCTACACTCCTCAGGGCGTTGGTTAAAGATAATATCAAGTCCTGGGAAGCCTGCTTACCACACGTAGAGTTTGCCTATAATCACGCTAAGCACTCTGCAACTCTATTTTCTCCTTTTGAAATCGTCTATGGCTTTAACCCTCAATCACCTCTAGACTTGATCTCTTTGCCTTTAAGTGTTCAATGTAGTTTAGATGGTACAGCAAAGGCTGCACAGGTCAGGGAAATACACGCGAAAGCGAAGGAGAACATAGAGAAGAGGACTAAGCAGTATGAGAAACAAGCAAACAAGGGCAGGAAGGAGATGGTCTTTGAAGAAGGCGACTTGGTGTGGATTCACCTACGCAAGGACAGATTTCCAGAAGAGAGAAAGAGCAAACTGATGCCGCGAGTGGATGGACCCTTTGAAGTCGTCAAGAAGATCAACAACAATGCCTACCAGATCGATCTCCAAGGTAAGTATAATGTATCTCCATCGTTCAATGTTTCTGACTTGCTTCCTTATCTGGCAGATTTCGATTTGAGGACAAATCCTTTTCAAGAGGGAGGGGATGATATGATCATGGAAAGCAAGGAAGTTGAGGAAGTAGAAGCAGACAAGGAGCTTGAGCCAGTTGGAGTGATCACTCGATCCAGAGCTAAGAAGATGGCAAGTGAAGCTCACTCACTCCTACTTCACGCATTCACTCGCACTCACTCATCACTCAATCTGCCATCGATCCAAGTCTTCAATATCTCCACTTTGAAGACTACACTCGATCCTGAAGACTAAATAACTTAGGTGAGAATTCTGTACTCTTTTCCATGTTGAGTTTTGTCCCACTGGGTTTTCTCAACATGGTTTTTAACGAGGCAGATGAATCACTACGTCGAGTTACTTAGGAGATCATGATCAATGGGTAATAATGTATAAGTCCCATGGACTATGTACTTAGTTGTTTTAGAGGTGCACCGAGTAGGAGCCTTATGGCTGGGACGCCTCGCTGTTTTTATTCAAGTTTTAAACACCTTGTAGTTTTATTTCAAACGCTCTGTAGTTTAGGGCTTTGTCGATTTGGGTTGAATTATAAAACCTAGATCACGCCTCCTTGTTTTCTTTAGCGAAGATCATTAATGCAATTGCAAGTTTCAGAGTTCTTCTCTCAACCTGATTCATCGAGTTATCTCATTGAATTCGAGTTTCTATACACCTGTGTGATCCAGAAACTCTTCTATCTGTTCTATTCCATCTAATCCCCTAAAATCATACACCATATCGTCACTTGTTCTTCTATTTTCCCGAACCCTAACCCGCGCAACACTTCACCGCCCTTCACCATCACCATCGTCGCGATTTCCTTGCTGCAGATCCGTCTTCATCAGCCTTCCTCCGGAGTTGATCAAGCAGGGACGCATCACCAAATATACCCTAATTCCGTCGGAAAGCCATCGAAAAGTTCCGACGGATTTCCGACGGATCTGAAAAATTAGACACGTGCTTGTTGACTGACCAATCGACAAACATGCAAGGAATATACCTTATCCGTCGGAAATCCGTCGGAAATTTCCGACGGCTTTCCGACGGATATGAAAAATTAGACACGTGCTTGTTTACTGACTAATCGACAAACATGCAAGGAATAAACCTTATCTTCTCCAATCCGTCGGAAATCCGTCGGAAATTTCCGACGGATTTCCGACAGACTTTGATATTTTCGAGACCGCGGGAATATCAACCGCGTAAATGAAATTATTTTTCGAAATCCGACGGAATTCCGACGGATTTCCGACGGACATCGAATTATATCGACGAAACGTAAGTTTTTTTCCTTATTTCTCCCTTCTTCCTCTCTCTCTCTTCCGTCGCTTCTTCTCCCTCTTCTCTCTTCTTCTTCCTTACCGAAAATCTCTTCTTCTCCCTCTTCTCTTCTTCTTCTTCTTCACAATTTCAGTTTTAATCTTCAATTCATCAACTCCTCTTCATCAATTCCTCAATTCTTCTCCAACAAAACCATGTAAGTTTAATCAATTCCTTTAAATTTTTTTTATATCATGTTAGTTTTAGGGAATATATTAGTTAGGTTGTTAGAATTCTATTTATGTGAATTGTTAAGTGGTTATAATAGAATTTGTTCTTTAGAATAATATTAGTGTTAGGGTTTATGTGTTTAGATTGTTGATTTAGAATTGTTAGATCTAGAAAACAAATTTTTGATCTTGTTATATTTTCTAAAAATATTAAAATCGTTTTTAGATCTTGTTTAATTTTCTAAAAATATTTTAAAAACGTTTCTAGATATTGTTTGAATTTTTAAAAATATTTGTATATATTAAAATCATTTTTAAAATATTGTTTAAGTAATAAAAACGTTTAGACAATATTTGTATATATTAAAAACGTTTTTAATATATTTGTTAAGTAATAAAAACCTTTTCATAATATTTGTATATATTAAAATTGTTTTTAAAATTTTTAACTAATAAAAACGTTTTTAAAATATTTCTATATATTTAAGTTGATGTTAAAATATTTTTTTAATTATAAAAACGTTTTTATAATATGTGTATATATTAAAATCGTTTATAATATGTTTTAACTAATAAAAACGTTTTTAAAATATTTCTATATATTTAAGTTGATGTTAAAATATTTTTTTAATAATAAAAACCTTTTTCAAATATTATTTTAGAAATAAAATCGTTTTAAATATTTTTTATAGTAATAAAACGTTTTCTAAATATTTTTATATATTAAAACTGATTTTAAAATATTTTAGCAAATTTTGAAAATTTTTGAAAAATTTGAATTTTTAGTAAACTTTGAATTTTTTGGAAAATTTGAATTTTTTGGAAAATTTGAATTTTCTGGAAAATTTGAATTTTTCCTAAATTTTTTTCCGGAAATTTCAAAAATTTTGGTAACTTTTGAATTTTTTGTTAATTTACTAACAATTTTACCGTTTTCCGCAGGGATCACGACGAAGTTCTTCAGTTGGGAGACGGCAACCAAGGACGCCGTTCTCGGGGTTCTCAGTGTACGCCTCCTCCGGGACCAACGAGCTCGGGAACTCACATCCCAGATTCCCAGCAATCCGCTGCTCGGAGCCACATTGAGATCGAGGAGCTAGTCCGGCAGCCTAACCGGGGCCATTGCATTCGACTCGACCCGAAGTTTGAGGACGGCACTTGGTAAGAAAATTTTTGTACATTATTTCAATTTATTTAGATTTTTAAACTTAACATATTTATATCTTTTCATAATGTTTTCAGGTTTAAGCTGTCGACTCAGATCACCAAGGCGATATTACGGATGCTCCACAACATGTTGGACAAACCGTACGAGAAGTATTCGGACATGCCTACCGAGGAGAAAGACGTGTGGCACCGGACTTTCGCGGTAAGTTATTTATTGATATATTATTTATTATAAATTTCATTTTGTCAATTTTTCTTTTTGATATGTAACATATTTTTAAAAAAAATTGTAGCAAGAGTTCACGTGGGACTCTCATTATACGCGCAAAGTCATTGACACATTCGACAAGTATGCCGCAAACTCGTACTCGAAGCACATGTACGAGTGGAAGCAGAAGTGGAAGCACAACAAAGACAAGCCGAAGGACCTTGACGACGACGTCTGGAAGGGCTTCTGTGAGTACTGGAGTAGGCCTGCGACGAAAAAGACCTCCGAGCAACAGTCGAAGAACAGAAATAGCCAACGAGGCGGGAAAGGGGTCTACATCCACAACGCGGGCGCAAAGACCATCGAACGGGAAGCGATGGAAATGGTAAGTTTAATTTAAATTTTTTATTGTTAATTCTGTTTTTTATATTTATTTAACTTAACAAATTTTCGCAGGCGAGAGAATCTGGTTCCGAACCCGATTATCTTCAACTCATCGAGAATAGACACACCAACAAGAAAACCGGTCAGATACAGGACTTGGGGATGCGGGATGTTGTCGAGAAGAGCAAGAAGACGAAGCTGGACCGTGAACTATCATCGCAGCTCACTATCGAAGGATCGACGTCCTCGAACTCTTTGTCCCGGGAAGAGATAAACCAGATTGTACTTGAGGTAAGTTTTAATTTCATTTCGTTTTTTTATTTTCGTTATTTAATTATTATCGGTTATAATTATTCACAGCAAACCCGGCAAGTGAAAGGTCGATTCGCTGGGTTAGGCACCCTTCCGACCCAGGAATCTTCTTCCTCGCTTCCTCGTTATCCTTCGGAGTACCGGGTAGAAATCGAGAGGCTCACCCAAACGGTGAAAGACCGTGACCAGCAGGTTGAAGAGCTACGGACGGAGCAACAGACTACCAACAAGAAGCTCTCCTGCTTGGAGAAGATGATGGAGAAAATGCTTCCCGCATATGTTTTGGGATAATAATCCTGACGACGGAGATTCTCCAACCGTTTAAATATTTGCTTTTAATGCTTTTTTTTGAACAATTTATTTTAATGTGTAATGAATTTTTTAATTTTGTTTAATGAATTTATATATTTATTATTTCTATTTTTAATTTATATTTCAAATTTATATAATTTTAATATATAAATTTCAAAAACATAAATAATTAAATAAAATTCAAAATAAAATTCAAAATACCAATTCCGTCGGAAAACCGTCGGAATAAGTTACCGTCGTAAATCCGTCGGAACCTATTTCCGACGAATAACCGACGGACTTCCGAGACAACTTCCGATCAAATTATCCGTCGTAACTCCGTCGAAAATAGTTACCGTCGGAAATCCGTCGGAAATATCTTCCGACGGATTTACGACGGACTTCCGACAAATTCATCCGATCACCATCCGTCGGAAATTCTGTAGGTAATATATCTGTCGGAAGTCCGTCGGAAATTACCGACGGATTTCCGACGGCATTTCCGACTGAATATCCGTCGGAACGTACGCGGTCGGAAATCCGTCGGAGTATCCGTCGGAACGTACGCGGTCGGAAATCCGTCGGAAATGTCTGACGGCTTTCCGACGGCACAAAACCGTCGGAAATTTCCGACGTATTCTGACGGAAACCATATTTCCGACGAACTGTAACCGACAGCTTAAATCCGTCGGAAATCCGTCAGAAAATGCCCTTTCCGACGGATTTGCCCGTCGGAAATATCCCTGTTTTCTTGTAGTGTGAGTAGTCTTTTAACGCTTTATCGATTTAAAAAACATTCAATAAAAAAATAGTTTTTATAACAGGGCGCATATGAGAATTCGGTTCTTCTAAAAAGGACATCTGAGCATTTGATCTGGGTATTTGACATCAATCATAAGAACCGTTTAGTACAATTTTTAGAATTTTTTTAAATCATTATAAATCTCATATTTTCCGAATGTTTTTATTTGTGGTGGGTGATTGTAGAAAAAGAAAAAGAAAAAAAATCACCGTTTGTTTTTAAGGGAATTTAATGAAAATTACTGCCGACACAAGTACACACGATATAATGGTTATTCTGATACAAGAATCTCAGCCTTAATCATTAAACAGAAAATGTAGTAACTTTCTGTTGGAAGCCGAGACTGATAGTCTAACGAACCCTCCTGCAGTTAAGCCTGACCTCTTTACCATTCCCACTGATACTACTCATCTTGATCATAGACTTCACAAAAGCCCTCTCGTAATCTTCCATGGAACTCGCGTACTTGGCCACGAGTTTTTTAGTTGAGGGAGTTGTAAGAAGCGCTTGGTCGGATGAGAAGAGTGACTGGCCTTGCATAAGCATCTTGTAGTATACATTGTCGAATGACGTTGTGGTTGCATCCATTGTGGCTCCAGCGTTTTTCTCCTTGTTATGGGCTGGGCAAATTCCGTTCAAGCTGGCCGCGAATGATGGGTTTAGTGTTGGGTCGACCTGTTTTTGTGTGTTGAAGTTGTGGATCCTATTCTGGAACGATGAGCAGTGGGAGAATCCTAGTGTGTGTCCTCCTGTCATTTCATCAGAGCATTCCGAATTTATGATTATTAAGATCATCTCGAACTATATTTGTGTATTTGTAAATTGCAATGTTCAAAAAATCGTTACAAACGCTGATCAGTATTATACTACCTAGTGTCTAAACTGTGTAGATGACTATTTATATTATTTTCCGTTACATATATGTATGTTATATCTTGTAGCAAACAGTTTATATATGGATTATGTAAACTCTCGTTTTACTTAATATAAAGTATGTTTTACGTCGAAAAAAATAAAATAAAATCTTGTAGCAATGCTTAATAATTTATTTTCATGAATTCTTAATTTGTCAAAATATTAAGTGAACGTCTACGCCAATTTTTTGAATTTTAGTATATCTTAAGTATACGAGAGAATGTAGAATACCCGAGAGAACAACAAGATCGTGCATAGAGAGGCCTCTTTGGCCAAAATTTTGTTGCAATTGAGATATGTTGAACGTAGGAGCTGGTAGTTGTCTTGTTTCTATTGCCTTTGATATTCTTCCATCCTTTCTCCCTTTTGGCACTTCCCACGTAGGCCCTCCTGACTATTATAACATCCAAACATAGTATTTAGAAGAATCATTCATTATAGTCATATAAAATAAAACTACTATTTGGAATATCAGATGGTGCGGGACTAACGAGAGCGACTGCATCTCGTGCAGCGAGTGAAAGGACGTCGGCACAAGAGACGACACCGGGACATTGCTCTTCTAATGCTTTCTTTGCATTGTCAATCACATAAAATGCATGGAGTGAGATGTTAGGAGGTCCATCTTTCTCTGCTTTGGTCTTTCCCTTCGAGTCCAAAAGCACCGACGCATCACATCCCTTTAATCATCAAAAATATTCACCAACGTTATTTCTTTAGTATATACAGACATAAGATGGAATGATGAAAAGGATGTGGTGTGTAAGTAGTAGATACCCTAACGAAACAGTCGTGGAAATGCATCCTCAAGAGCGCAGCAGGGACAGTTTTGTCATTTGACATTGCTTTCTTGACTGCATTGGTGACAATGTGGTCGGCTTGTGGACATGACTGGTCGTAGTAGTGAGGACTGAGTGCTTCAACGTCGAGAGAAACGGATAAGATGACCGTGAGAAGGAGATAGGGCAAATGTGCATTCATTTCGGAGTCGTAATTACTTACAATTTTTTATAAAAAAAATTCTTGATCTAAAGAAATGTATTTAGACTGAATATTTTGGGTTGCTTAGATGATGGAGAATGGACAAGATTTTATAGGCATAGCTAAAGGCGTTTAAGTTTTGGGTAATGGAGTTGTTAGTGAGACGATAAGGTTGTTAAGCAAATTAGGTCATGAAGACAAAGACTCGTTTGGTTGTGGTGGAGTAGAGTTTAAGCATTTGTAATTTAGATTCCTGAAAATGACAGATCAAAACAAAGAAAAAAAGTTCAACAGAGCAATAATATGTGTGCGGTAGACAGATTTCTTTTTTACGTCGAAAATTAACGTTTTTTTAAGAATGTTGATGGATTTTGACATTTGATATTGAAACTCTAATTAAATAAGGTTCGGTTGTGGTGTAGTAGATTTTAAGCATTAAATTAGATTCCTGAAAATGACAGCCCAAAACAAAAGAAAATAGTCCAATATAGCAATAATATTGTGTACGTAAGAAATTAACGATTTTTTAAAGAAAGTTCGCATTTGACATTTGATATTACAACTCTAAACAACCAAGTCTGCTTTTTAAGACATTCGAACAACCAATAAGTATGTTTTTAATAATATTAAAGCAACCTACCAAATCCTGTCGAAACAGAAAAAAAAAAAACGTAATTGTTTGTTGAGTCCAGAAAGCAAAGTGCATGGTCTCTCTAACGGTATATGATTGACCCATTGTCCACATGTACATGTTAAGTGGATGCTTGTTTTCTTCTTCTTGTTCTCGAGCAGCGTTACCTATTAACTATTTATGTTTTTTATATGAACGAATATAAACTTTATTAGGTTCCAATTACATACTTAATTTGCAAGACTGATTTATATGTTTTCAAACAGGTCGGGGTTTGGGATTTTTATACATGGCAGCTGTGTTGTTGGAGTTTTGATTGACTCACATAGTTTATAGATAAAAAAGTACGCAACCGAATCAGCGCCATCTGCAAAACCGAAGACCGTTCATACGACGATGCTCTTATTGTGGGGTTTGCCACACGACCACCTTAAATATCCATCACGTCAAGGCTCAGCCAAGTTCCGCAATCAATCTCTTCGAAACAATTTTTCTTTTGATTCTTTAAACAAAAAGATGCATTATTTGTATAGATGATTTTTTTTGGGTTCAAATATAATTTTATATTCAATTCAAAAAAAAAATGTTGTTGGAGTTTTGCGGAAATAGATGTTAATTTGTATAATTGGTCTCGAGATTGAAATTCGGTTGGAAGACGATTCCGAAGATTGACGACACAATGTGGTAAGATTTGAAAACAAAATTACAATAACAGTTGCATTATATATTAAATTATTCTATCGTTTTTTTGTTTTTGTTGTTTGTTTGGATAAAATCTATTTGTGGGGATGAAAATCTCGGCCCAGTAAACCAAGGCTAATAAGAAAATGATAAAAAAGACGGAGAAGTGAAATACAAAAACGAGGTGAAAAGCCTAGCTGAAAGGCACGCCGGAATGACTTACGATAAAAAGAGAATAAATGTTAATCCGCCAGTCAACCACGCAGTGACTAAAGAGACATTCAAACCGGTGAGTTAAGGCGCATGAGTGTAAGTACCTAATCCACCATATTAATTGCCATTCATGGCGAATCAAACGGAGTAAATGACAACGTTAAACATATACTCGGAGTATAAAAGCAAGGGCAAGAGAAATGAGCAAAAACAACTTCTTCCACTCACAAATAGATATACGCTTAAACACTTATCAATTCTTTGTTCTTGTTCTTGTGTAAACACTCTCGATGACGAAATACTAAAATCATTCACTCCCGCATTTCGTCTCTAAAATATTCTTTGATCCACTCAGCTCACTCCGAGCAATAATCTTTCTATTTATTTCTCAAAAGCCATTCGATTATTATGTTAATAAAGATAAGCCAAAGTCTTTCGATTATCACTATTTATAACTTATGACCGTAGTAATTCCAACTACAACAGTTTGGCGCTAGAAGGAGGGGAGGGGATATGCAACTCTAACTCCAACACAGAAGATTCGCAATCGAAGGCGACCACAATGTCGTCTAGGAAGCCCTAAGTAAGGTTTCCACGCGATGGTCATTGGGGGCAATGGCCATAGTGACGAAAATATGGAGAAAATCACCAGCGATCATGTGGCATTGACCCAATCAATCGCCAAGCTCCGCTCAGAGGTGGTGCAAACACGAGAACCCCCAACAACATGTGTTTCACCAACACCACCAACCAATTTGCCACCTATGAGCAATGGGAATGGCACCTCGCTCCCATGTTCACTCAACCTTGGGACATGGCAATTCCATCTTGGCCATAATAGCAACAACACACAAATACCTCCAAGGGGTGGGAATCAATTCAATCCCACGACTCTCCCTCCACCACCTCCTCTTGGTCCGCTTAACTCGCCTCAACAAAACCAAGATCAGAGAACTCTCCCGTCCCCAGAGTCTGAGCGTAGGAGTGGTCAAGGCCAATTTGGTCCTCAAATGGTAGGAAGTCACGACCAATTCATTGACAACTTCAGAAGGGATCTCGATCCCACAAGTCTATAATACTTTCGTCAGGCCATGACGGAAATGAGAGAAGGACTACAGACCATGAGTTCGAGGGTCCACAACACCATAAGCGCATCTCTCGAGAGCGATCGCGTAGTTGAATAAACCAAGCGCACTTCGTTCTCTGACCGGATCGAGAACACACCAATCAAAGATGTGCGAAAGCTTAGGCTTCCCATCTATGAAGGAAAGACGGATCCCATATTGCATTTAACCGCATTTAAGATTGCAATAGAAAGATCTCACTTTAATGAGTTCGAGAAGGATGCCGAATTATACAAACTCTTCGCAGAGCACCCTTTAGAGCCAAACTTCGATTTATTCTCTTGATTGGAGGAATGGTCCATTGACAATATCTATCAGCTCTGTGTCAGCTTTCTGAAATAATATTCGGTGTACATCCAGAAGACTGCCTTGGGAGCGGAACTCTGTGTCCTATCGCAGGGACTCCAGTATTCACTTCACTCATACATCACAAAGTTCAAGAAGATCATTGCCATGATGCCCTTCGTCCACGACGAAACAGCCTTGGCGACCTTAAAGATGGGACTATGGCACGATTCAACGTTTGGGGATGATCTTGTTGTCAATGAACTGATGACAATCCATGATGCGCTTCCTGAGGTGCGGGTTGAGAAACAGCTGAAGAAGAAGGCAACGCTTTGGAAAAGCAATACATGAACTCAAAATCTCAACCTCCGGGAAACCTAACTACTCCCCGAAGTGATAGAAGAAGGGAGAAAAGATACGAGCCAGATCGAGGGCTTGCACACTAATCCAATTCAAAAGAAATCAAAGAGAAGCAAAGAAAACAGACCCTTGAGGTATGACGACACTCTTTGGAGAGATACGGAAGCATACTGCGACTACCACCAACGATATGGACATTCAACTCCGAAGTGATACAGGCTGAAATACATACGTGTAGATATGTACGCGGAAGGCAAGTTAGGCGATGTCAAAATTGATAATTCTCCACCGTCGGGGTCGAACAAAGAGTCTTTTGATAAACAAGAGCCCACAGAGCAAGAGCATGACCAGAAGAAGAGAATCAATTTGTTAATAAGAGGGTCAAAACTCTACGGATATACAACTGAATCAATCAAAAGCCACCATCGGCGTGCATACACGGAGAAGGCTAACAAGGGGGGGGGGGGGGGGGGGGGGGGGGTTCTTCCCCAAAGTCGAGATATCTTTCTCTGAGAAGGATCACTTCGACAAAGAGGCTTCCGAGAAGGACATCCTAACTATAAGTCTTGATATTGGAGCTAACTGTGAAGTTTCTCGAGTTTTGATTGACACAAGGAGTTCGATGGGCGTTATATTCCTAAAGACTCTTAAACGAATGGGAATTGAGAAATCAGATTTCCCAGGTCCAAGATCAGTCCTTATGGGATTCTGTGGTGACTCCGCTATTTCAAATGGCACTATTGAGCTTCCGGTATTAGCTGCCAAAATGATGATATTGGTCGACTTCACCGTGGTAAATCATGCAACTCCATACAACACAATTTTGGGAAAACCTTGGCTGAGTGCAATAATGGCAGTGCCCTCGACTTACCATTAGTGAGCCAAGTTTCCAATTTCAGAAGTAGTCGGAGTCGTGAGAAGGGTAAGGTCAGTTTGCCCGAAAAACTGATTAGATCTTAACTTCGCGGATAATACAGTAGACAAAAGTCATGAAACAACTAAGTAAAATTGTCCCAAAGTGCTAAGGGAGATAAAACGAACTACGTAGTGGCTTCATCCTGAATAGGGTACGTAGGTAACTTGCGAAGTCAAGTACAACTACTAAAATCAAATCAACACTTTATACTAAACCATCACATCGAAAACAATTTCTCCACTCGTGTTTCGTTAGGGACAAATACAAGATATATAATGACAAGACTATTAAAAGGAACTTCTCCGAACTGGCGCCTTATGCCAGAGGATGGGAAGAGCTTGAACGTGGGGAAAAGAACATCTCAGAAGACTTATCCTCCTTGTTTCCGTTTCAGATTGACGAAACAGTCCAAAAACGTAGCACACACTACTCGGACAGAATTCATTTGGTTCTCGTGATTTTCCTCGCATCTTGAGAATAGGGATCTCTTCCCAAGAACCTCATCATAGGACACAATCGACGTTCGAAACCCTACGAGCAACTAAGGAGGAGAAGAAAAAGTCGGGAGAAGCATAACTAAACGCTAACAAGTAAAAGCAATTAAAGAAATTTGGAAATTCTACCTAATCGTTGAGAATCAGACTTTGTAGGAAATTCCTTACAACACAATTAAGAGGAACCATGGAAACCACTCTCAAAGTTATTTTCGATGGATCCGGTGGGGACAACGCGAGATCTATCATCTAAACCAATAAATTGGTAACCATCGACGAGGAAGACAAACAGAAAGCAACATAAATAACTTATTTCAAATAAGGAAAATGTTTCTGAGGTGTGAGAAAGAACGAGGGGCTAAGATGCCTTTAATATAAAAACAGGTAAACCCAAAGGGCTCCTCGGAAAAAGGAATAATTGATATACGTCAATGAAGGAGGGGAAATATTCCCATATTCTCCAAGAGTCGTTTTTTACTTAAAGTCAAAATAATAAATATTGAAAGATCACACACGACTCAATGAAACTCAAACGACGTGAAAAATGAGACCAAACGCTCTACACGAACTCATTCAAAACATGGTAAAACGTGAAAACCCTACGAACGGTGAATCTCCCCTCATGCTACGGTAAAAAGGGAGTAGATGATATGTAAAAATTCACTCCGAAAATAGTTCTCACCTCATACTACGGTAAAAGGGAGTAGACCAGTCCAGATTATTTTATGTTTTCACCTTATACTAAGGTTAAAGGGAGTAGAACGATTGAAAATCATTTCAAATTTTCACCTCATGCCACGGCAAAATCGAGTAGAATTTTGTAAAGCAATTTTCACCTCATGCTACGACAAAATCGAGTAGAATGTTTCAAGCACAAAAGAAGCAGTATACTCATTTTACAAAATAAATGAACATAATTACAAGGGTTCAAATCCTGACCCATCGGGAAAAAAATCAAAGTCCAAATTCATCTACATTAAAAGAAGAAAGAGAAATGCTCTCCACTTCGGACCTAAGCTGAGGGATGCTCTCCCAGACGCGAAAAGCTTCAACATTGATGTTGGTGATTCTTCCTCTGAAAATATCCGAAAGAAATGAAAAGTTGGCATGGGCATGACTATATAGTTGCAACTTTGGACTGACATCCTTAAGGCAGCATATTAGGGCCTGAGCTCGGAGCATAGCAAGATTGAACAAGGCCAAGACGGATTCTCTCCCGGATTGAAAGGTGGAAGACTTCACCTCTTGTATTTACACGGAGTGAATCAGTTCCTTTTCTTTAAGTACATGCTTAATGCCAATGTTGTTGCATCTCTGTCTCGCATAATGGCTGATTCAAAAATGTTGTGATGCGTTTCCCTTACTCCAGGGGCAAAAATATTTAAGAGAAGAAGGGAACCCCCTTTGCTGTCGAAGATCAGGCGATCATGATTCTCGTGGATAATTTGGGTCATCCATCTCGCAATAAACATGCGTTTTTCCCCAGATAAGTTCTATGGAACTAGACACTGCGTAAACGGAACCATCTCATTCCCGACAACCTCAGAAGGACCCGCTTCATGCGATGTTGAAGCAAGGGTAAGCAAAGTATTATCCTGGAAATGCTCATTAGAAACCTCTCTATAAGAAGAAGTCATCCCATCAACCTCTGGAAGTTCACCCTCCCTATCTAACAACAAGAGAGAGGGGTCACCACGAGGTAAAATTTCGCATCCGGGGAAGGAAGCTCAACCCTATCACTAGATTTTGCTGCAGACGCTTCACGTTGAGCGTAGGATGAGGTGGACGACTCCCGTCTATGATGTTTTAGTGGAACTACGTCATCATCCAAGACCTCATCCTCGATAGCGACACTTTAAAAACTCGAAGAGGAGGGGACAAGGGCTTCCCGTTATTCTACTTCCCAAATCTGTGAGGTGGCAAAGGAACCTGAAATGTCTGAAATAGCAAGGCTTATGTCCGGAGAAAACAAAGGTGGGTCAAGAATTCTCCACTCAGAAGAGGACGAAGGACGACGAGGATTACTTCGCTTGTGAACAATCCTGACTGATGCGCGAGGTACGTCTAGAAGAAACATCTAACCATTCAAAAAAGGGAAATAAATCAGAAAGATGGGTATAAAGATACCTAGAAATCAAGGATGGAAGGAGAAAACGTTAGAAACATCTGGGAAACCTTGAGCAGTCAAATCATGCCCTTGTTTGATGGAGTTAACAATATTCACTGGACCGAGGACATCCCATCTCTTGGCTCTTTCCATCAATTTATGGAGGACAGTCATGAATCGAGAGGAATCGACAAGAATCGGGGTGAATACTAATAAGAAAAGAAAAGAAAGCCAACAATATAATGAAAGTCAAAAAGAGAAGAATGTTGACGGGGTGAAACATGTTTTTCTCTCTCATTCCAAACAAAGAGGACGAGAATTCTGCTCTATCAAAAAGGTACAAGATGATTTTTCGGCCATACCAGGTTACGAATCGCAGAGTTCTGAGGTGTGAGGGATTCTTTTCCGGATAACCCAGACGGTAAATATATCGCAAATGCAGAGAATAACCTGAGTTATTGGCTACATCAATAATGGCAAGTTTGCACGAAGGGTTCATATGAATTCAGAAGTACAACTGGTTGATGACCAAAGACACAATTTGATAGCAGAAGAGTAAGAAAGCGCCATCAAAATAGCAGAAGAGTAAGAAAGCGCCATCAAAAAAATTTAATCGGAGAATCGGAGAAGATGAACAATTAAGAATATGAATGAACAGAGAGAATGAAATTGAATCGTTAAGCCATGATTTCTGCTTATTGAAGGTAATTAAGGAGTGAGATTCCTTAAAAGGGATTTGAAGTCCGCATTTAAGAAATTGGGGGGCTAACCGTGGAACTGAAAATCTCGGCCCAGTAAAACAGGCCCTATAAGCAAATGGTAAAAATGTCGGAAAAGTAAAATACAGAAACGAAATGAAGAGGCGAGTTGAAAGACACAAAAGAATGACTTACGACCAAAGGAAAATAAATGCTAATATGTCAATCAACCCCACAATGACCAAAAACTTATTAACGACCAAATTTACCAAATCAATTGTCATTGATGGTGAATCAATTGGAGTAAATTAAATGACAATGTTAAACACGGACTCGGAGTATAAAAACAAGGGCAAGATTAAAGAGCAAGAACAACGTCTTTCACTCACAATGATTAAACACTTATCAATTTTTAATTCTTGTTCTTGTGTAAACACTCTCGAGGACAAAATACGAAACCCATTTACTCCCGCATTTCGTCTCTAAAATTGTCTTTGATCCACTCAGCTCACTCCAAACATCAATCTTTCTGTTTATTGCTCAAAAGCCATTGATTCTTCTGTTATTAAAGATAAACCAAACTATTCCATTATCATTATTTATAAATATTGACCGTCGTTATTCACGCTGAAACAAAATTTGAAACCAAAATTACAAAACAGATGCATTATATATTATATCATTTTTATATAAAATCTATCATATTTTAAATGAAATTTTCAATATATTTGTTTTATAAAAAACATATTACTATCAACAATATTTATTATGCATATAAATCAGTCTTGCACATATACTGCAAGCCATGATCTGCCTAAGTTGGAAGTGTCTAGTTGTAGAACTTGCCTGGGAGTAAGTTCTCAATCCTCTCCTAACTGATCACCTAAGCTAGAGTCAAGCTACTGACTTAAAACGAGCGCTTGGTGGGAGGCAACCCACTGCTGAGTTTTTTATGAGTCTTTTTCTTTTTATTTTCGTTTTGTGTTTGTGTCAGGATAAACGAGGAGCAAACACGAAATCGCCGGAGTATCGAATGATACACTATTGGTATTGGTCGATACCCTACGCGAATGAGAAATGTTCATCGTGTCGACTTAAGCTTGGTATCGATCGATACCAGGGCGTGTGTCGGTCGATATTCGATTTTCCATTACGGTAACTTCTTGTTCCTCACATTTTCACTATGTTCTTTTGTTTTCTTTCACCAAATCTGGGCTAGATAACACTGGGGACAGTGTTGTTCAAGTCTGGGGGAGGTAGTCGCTGACATTGTTTTTGTTTTTCTTAGAGTCAGTCGTTTTTGAGTCATTCGTTGTTTTATTGAGTCAAAATCTGTTGGAGACTGTGATCTTTTTCTTGACTCTATTGATCTGACCTTGCTTCTAAGTTACCATTGTTACAGAATCAGTTACAGATCGACTAATGAAAAAGCCAAAGGCTGACCAGTTAACTAGAAGACACTCATGTTTCCAGCAAAGTTCTTTAAAGCATGAGCCAAAATTTTGAACTTCATCGATGTGGTTAGTATCCATAGAGCTGATTCCTCATTCGTATCTGACAAAGGAACCCAAGTGTTTAAAGTAATAGTATCTCTCTCCCCTGTTACAAGTTAATAAATAAGAGCATAAAAAGATGAAATGATTTTCTTCTGAGTAGAGGGTTAGGAAAATTTCCAGCGATCCCATTATTCTACTTCAGCGGGAATGATCACACAAAGGTGGAAGCGAGGTTAGGAAAATTTCATTTGATACTATTATTCGCCTACACCTTTGATTACTTTTTAAGGGAAGAACCGGGGATTCGGTGGCAAACACCATCAATACTCGCGTCTCGAACCTTAATAAGCATATGCGAGAATATAATAAGAAATAAGTCTGGGGGAGATAAAATAATACCAGAAAGTGTGAAATTGGATGGTTCTTTGTCATGATATTGTATGGGAAAGAATCTGGAAGGTTCTTGGTATTAATCGCAGCAATGAAACTGGCAAGGAAGGCTTTATTGGGTAATGCTGTGAAATAATGTGTGTAGTCTGGGAAGCTGCGAATGTCTACGGAGAAGTACATGGTGGTTAGATTTGAAACTGGTTAGGTGGTATGTGGAGTACTAAGGAAAAAGGTCATTGAAATGTTTCATGAACATGTGAGTCTCCGTGTTTTCAAACCTCTCTCTCTGGTTTTGTATTCTATTTGTTTGAGGGCAAGCAAATGCTAAGTCTGAGGGAGTGGATATATCATGGTTTTTACCCATTTTAGACCATGATATATATCCTATTTATGGAGTCTCTTAGAGTCTTTTCAGGTTTTAGCACGTTTGGAGCACAATTGGAGAAAAGGAGCCGTTTTGGGTGAAAATGAGCATATGGAGATGCAGAGTCATGCAGAGACGTCAGAAATTTGGCATTCGTTGAAGAACTTCCCACCGATGGATTGCAGTCAAAATTTGGATACAAGATAGATCAATGGATTAGCTTTAATTTGGAATGGTTTGAGGCCATTCCAACGGTGCGATCAAAAGTTATGCCAGTTTTCGTGAAGACAGTCCAGTCTGGCGAGAAGAAGAGTCGACACAGAGGATGAGTATCGACCGTTACTACTTAGTATCGATCGATACTGCTCGGGAAAACAGGAAACTCGACTTTTTACAAGTCTGGAAAGTTTGCATCTTAGTCCAGAAGTCTTAATTATTACAATAAGCCCCAAAACGTGTTTTTAGCATTATAATTAGGTTTTACAGCCACTTTGGTGGCTAAGCTTTCATAACGCTTGATTTTACTTTGATTTTTGGAGAGACAACTCTGAACTCCTGTTTTCTTATTGATTTCTTTGATTATCTATTCAATCATGTTGTTTTCATTCTCCATGTCTGAGTAGATCAACTTTAGGTTTAGGGTTCTCATAAGGGTTTTCTCTGAATGCTATGTTGATTAGTTGATTGGGATTCACCATCTGAATTAGTTATTCACCATAGGTTGTTCTCAAAGCTAATTCTAGGTTGACGAATCTGGAACTTAGATCTTAGGATAATTGATTAGGCACGAGAGTGCGATTAATTACTTGATAGAACTTATGGTGAGCAAAATAACAATTCGCAAAGAGATTTGGTTTAGTTGTTTTGTGAACAAATCAAACTTGAACTAAAAGCTGGTTTAGACTTTAGGATTCGCAAAGAGATTTGGAATTATAGGATTTAGACATAGATAATTCTCGCAACGAGAGTTGGTTAATTATACTTTAGTGATTTGAGTTCAAGAACCGCGCTAAATCTGAATCCTGACTAGTTAGTTTATCTGCATTCATTGATTTCCTGAGAAATACCATGAACCTATCTTTCTCCCAATCGAATTACAACTTGTTTAATTTATGTATTGCTTTCAATTACGTCTTTTAATTTAGCTTAATTCGAATATATCTGATCTATTGTGTGATTTCTTGAGTTTTTGTGGTTCGACCCCTACTTTACTACAACTACTGCTTTAGTACTTTTAGAGTATTAATTTGAGCATATCAAGCTTTTCATACCCTAGCCAACGAGAGTTGATGTTTAGGGTGATTAGTGAACTAATTGGATTGTTTATTAATTCTCATTGATAATCTAATTGCAAACGAGAGTTTATGTCAATTAGCGGAGAAATTTAATCTAGATCATAGGGTATTACATGCACATAAGGTGTTCGATGAAATTCCCCAATGAACTAAATAAGAGATTTTCATACTTAACTCATGAGAATGAATGTTTAAGATGAATTTTGGCTAATAGAACTTTTATTTAATGCTTGCTAATCATATAATCACAAATGAGAATTTGATATTGATTAAGTGATTAACAAAGAGATTAGTATCATGAGAATGAACTAATCTTATTCAAGCGTTCTAAGCCTAAGGAATAGCATAGATTGTATGCATTAACATCATAATTGATGATGAATTGGATTGCATCTTGTTAGTCCCTTCACATAGATTGGATCTTAATACTAGTTTTGAAATGAGAAACCAAATCTAGAACTTAAGCATTTCATGCCTGAGAGGTGCTTGTGAAAATGCTTGAACCAAATCTATTGTGAGCTTTTCACATCCTAGTTAACGAGAGTTGATGTTTAGGGTGATTAGTGAATTTATTGGAATTATATATTAATAATCATTGATTATCTAATTGCAAACGAGAGTTTATGTTAATTAGGTGATTAGTGAAGTGATTAGTGCCATGAGAATGAATTAGTCATATTTGTGAATTCCATGTTCTAGGAAATGTTTAATTCAATCTTTGTCATCATTATTTGATTGTTAATCATTTCTTTGATAGTCTAATCCATGATCCAACACTTCTATCTTTTGTTTTCTTTCTTGCATTTGTTTTCTTTTCGATTAAATCATAAAAACCAAAAAACCATTTACTCTAGCTTGAGAAATTTCATGCATTCCTAGTGCATTAGTCTTAACCCCTATGGATTGACATCTCTTATGCTACAATGACAAGCATAGAGGAATTGATATGAACTTAACAAAGATCCCTTATCAAGCTCGTGGAAAACCTTGATCAAAGTGATGGCACATATGGTGATGACTATGATAGAGCTACAAGGACCACAAGTGAATTTGAGGAGCAAAGAAGGACTAAAGAAATGAAGGTTCTCAATGATAAGATAGACAAGCAATCTGCCATGATGGATAAGCTTCTCAATGCTTCTCAAAAGTTGGTTCACTTTGTTGGAGATTTTGAGGAAAACTAAGGCTACCAAGAGGACAATGTGGACTTGATCACACAAGAAGAAATCAACTATGTGGGTAACCAAGGTGACTACCAAAGGGGCATATTCAATAATAATTACTGAAACCACCCAATTTCTCTTACCAAAACCCGAATGTGGAGAACCCACAAGATCAAGTGTATCCACAACAACATCTTCAAGGCAACCAAGGAGCTCAACAAAAGAACTTCACTACTCAAAACCAAGGTCAAGCCTCCAACAATCAACAACAAAGCTTTGTTCCTAAAAATCAGTTTCAAGGGAACCAAAGGGGTTACCAAAACAAAGCTCCCTTCATGCCTCCACCCAATTTTCAACATGGTTTTGCCCCCCAAGGTCAATTTACTTCATCTAAGCCTCAAGACATTGACTTGAATAGCATTTTTCAACAACTAATAAAGGGTAAAGCGAAAAGCAATACAAAGGTGGATTATTCATACAATGATCTCCACAACAAAATTGAGACCTTGAGCTCCAAAGTGCAACAAATTGAGACCAAGGGACCCACTTCTTCATCACGCGCTCAAGGTAATTTTCCCGGAAAACCAGAGCCAAACCCAAAAGAGTATGTTAATGTAATTACTCTTAGAAGTGGCAAAGAACTACTACCAAGAGAAGCCCCTAAGTTGATCGATCAGGACATCGAAGTTCAAGGTGGGGAGGAGATGCATGAAACCGAAGAAGTCCTGGTTAAATACGGTATTGTGGGTAATGAAGACAAGGGTAAAGGAGTTGTTGTTCAAGAGAAGACCAAGGAGAAGCCTAATAGGAAAGAGACATTGTTTGTTCCACCACCATACGAGACCAAGCTCCCATTTCTGGGTCGCTTCAAGAAGTAACTCTTGGAAAAATATAGAGCAGTCTTTGATAAGCAAATGGAAAAGGTAGAGGTCATTATGCCATTGATGGATGCCTTTCTTCTAGTGCCTTAATATGCGAAGTTTTTCAAAGATGCCATCAAGGATAGAACCAAGGAGGTGGATAGTATGGTTATGCTCACTCATGAGTGTAGTGCAATCATCCAAAAGAAAGTTATACCAACGAAGCTAGGGGATCCGGGAAGCTTCACTCTCCCATGTACTCTAGGAACTTTGGTGTTCAACAATTGTATTTGCGACCTTGGGGCAAGCGTGAGCCTCATGCCATTCTCCATTGCCAAAAGGTTGGGTTTCACCAACTATAAGGCATGTAGGATCTCCCTTGTCCTTGCAGATAGAAGTATACAAATCCCCATTGGAATTCTTGAAAACTTGCCGGTGATGGTTAGAGATTTCGTGGTGCCAACCGATTTTGTTGTTCTAGAAATGGATGAGGAGCCCTAGGACCCTCTAATCTTTGGTAGACCCTTCTTAGCCACCGCCAGTGCTATCATTGATGTTATGAAGGGGAAGATTGACCTCCACTTGGGCAAAGATTAGATACTTGTGTTCGATATAAACGATGTTATGAACAGACCCACCATTGATGGCCAAGTCTTCTACATCAAAGCAATGAATGAGTTGGCGGACGAAAGAGGAATTATAGAGAAAAAGCGAGAGAGGAATTCCGGAAAATATTCCGGCGAGTGAGAATAAATTCAGGCGAATACTCCGGCGAGGCGGGAAGGATATTCCGGCGAGAGGAGCTAAGTCCAAGAAGCTTCCCAAAGGTGATCACGGGACGACGGCGAGCAGTTTGGCCGAAGAATCAGAATCTTTCCTGATAGTATAATCGAACCTAGAGAACTTCCATCCGGAAGCACGGTGAGTTATCGATGATGATTGTTGATTATTTACGTGAGTTATGAGCTATGTTTGTTGTGTGATTGCGTGTTTAGTTTAAATGCTTGGATGTGTGAATGCGTGGTTAGATCTATCTTGTTTGCATCATAAGCAACTAGATCTAAGTGTTGTTAATCCCCTGCCCACAATTTTTTATCTTGTTTCATTTCTGTCTCTTAGACTTCCTTGAAACAGATCTACTGCAACGATTTTTATCTTTGTTCTATTTGTGTCTTTCCAACTTCCTTTGAATTTGATCTATTTGTTTATTTGAGAGACAGGAGGATTTCGTGATTATGGGAGAACCATGAGATGTGAAAATAGCTCAGTTACTTGCTGCTCTTCAAACGCAAATGCAGACACAATTTCAAACTCTTGGAGAACTCATAAATCGCATAGAACAACCACCACTAGCACGTAGAGGTCCCATTAGAAATGTGAATCCACAAAGAGCAAACCAAGACGAAGATGCTCTTGATGATTTTGATGCTGAGCCACCAGACCCTGATCCAAGACCAAGGATGCAACACAACGAACACAGAGATATTAAACTTGTAGCTCCAACTTTTGCTGGAAAAGTTAATCTTGATGCTTACCTTGATTGGGAAAGACGTATGGAGTATATATTTGAGCATTATAACTATTCTGATCAAAGTAAGGTGTCTCTAGAGCTGGGACAGAGATGTGTCCGAAAGAAGAAGGCATAGACACGGTCAGATCAGTAATTGGGAAGATATGAGGTTTGCTATGAGAAAAAGATATGTTCCTGCATACTACTATAGAGAGTGGCAAAAGAAATTCAGAAAGCTCACTCAATGATCCAAATCTGTTGAAGAATACTTCGATGAGTTCGAAATGCTTAAAAACATATTGGAAACTGAAGATTCGGAGGAGACTTTTATGGCACAGTTTGTTGATGGTCTTCAAGATCGAATTGCTTGGAAGGTTGAGAGACAGAATTATCTTGACATGGATGAGCTGCTGCATCTTGCAAATCAGGCTGTACAACACATCAAAAGGAATACACTAGCAACTAGCCGTAGCAAGTATACTTGGAATCAGCAACCGCAAAAAGTTTTAGACAAAGGAAAGTCTATTGAAGCGGATTCCAGATTCAAGAAATCTGCCCCCAAAATGTCTAAGCAAGACAAAGCAGAGCCTAGTAAGTTCCCTACTCAAAGAACTCGTGATATAACTTGTTTTAAATGTCAGGGAAACGGACATTACGAAAGGGACTGCCCAAATCAGAGAGTTATGATTCTAAAAGCTAATGGAGAATATGAGTCTTAAGAAGAGGCAGAGTATGAACCAGAAGAGTCAGAAGGAGATGTTGTAGACTATGCTGACACCGGAGAGCTTTCTAGTTGCAAGGAGAGCACTCAGCGTTATCTTTGATCCATACACTATTCAAAGAGAAAACATCTTTCACTCTCGTTGCACCGTAAACTCCAAGGTATGTAGCTTAATCATTGATGGTGGTTCTTGTACTAACGTAGCCAGCAAGTATTTGGTTGATAAGCTAGGTATCCCAAAGACAAAGCATCATAGACCATACATGCTTAAGTGGTTGAATGATGATACTGAACTCAAGATCGCCGAGCAAGTCACTATACCATTCAACATTGGCAAGTATGCATATCAAGTTGTGTGTGATGTGGTTCCTATGCAAGCTGGACATCTGCTCTTAGTTCGTCCATGGTAGTTCGATAAGGAAGCACTACACAATGGCCGTACTAATTACTATAGCTTCGTGCACAACAACAAGAAGCACAATCTTGAACCTTTAACTCCAACAGAAGTGCATGAGATACGACCAAAGGAAACAAGCTAATTAAAACAAATATTTATGTAACACCTAATATTATTTTTAAATCACGAGAACAGGTGCTACTAATGGTTTTCAAAGAAGGATTGTTTTCAGGTCAAGAGAAACAGGATTTACCAGCTGCTGTTCTAGAGCTTCTTGATCAGTTTAATGTTGTGTTCCCCGAAGAGATACAATTCGGATTACCACCAATAAAAGGAATCGAGCATCAAATTGATCTAGTCCCTAGTGCACCCTTGCATAACAGAGCTGCTTATAGAGTAAATCTAGAAGAAGCAAAGGAGTTGGAAAAGTGATTTAAGCGTTTTCACTCAGTCAATTAAAACTAAAGTTCACACTATCGCAATCATAACAGTTGTCAATGCAGTACATTAGGATGGAATTCACAGAGACCAAGATTACATTACTATTCTCACAATTATGAAATTAAGCTAAGACAGAAATATGATTTATTTTAGAAAGGTAACGAGAGCGATTTAAACGATGTAAATTCAATAAAGGAAAAGCTTTAGGTCGAGGGTTTATTCGCAGGAATCCAGAGATCATAAATCAGACAACTATTCAGGGAATAATTAAAAGCAAGTTTCAAACTCAAACATAAATATTAACCAATCCACTCTCGTGCTCATGGTTACTAAACCTAACAACCTAATCCACTCTCGTGCTCATATAATTCTAGATCAGCCTTAACGAGCAAGTTCAATATGTTCACGAATCAACCCAATACACTCTCGCGCTACTAGGTGATTCGCTCGCTTATGTTCTTTCTAGCAATCTTCACACTTCCGCGCTGTTAGATTAAGCCCTTGTTCATAGACCTAGCGGTTAGCTCAAGTCTAAGTAATAAACACAACAATATGCAAAAACCATAAAAGATAAATCCCTATTTGTGTCTGATTCAATGACTCATGAATCCCCTTGAAAACCCTAACCTAACTATGGAACTACTCAGACATAGTAACGGAGAACAAGCAAAGAGATGAAGAAATCATAATATAAATAAAGAGATAAATGGTTTAGAATTCTTCTCAATAGATGCAGAGATTCTTCTCCAAAGCATACAATGATTCAATATCAAAATGTCTGAATAGAACAAAAGGTGGCATCGACTCGTCTTCTTCTCGTCTCTTTTGGCATCGGTCGATGCTGACCTCTTGGGTAGGGGTAGCATCGACCCGTCTTCTTCAGTATCGATCGATGCTGACCTCTTGGGTAGGGGTAGCATCGACCCGTCTTCTTTAGCATCGGTCGATGCCGACCTCTCGGGTAGGGGTGGTATCGACCTGTTCCACGTGTATCGACCGATACTGGCTCTTTCTTCACGGTTTCGTGCGTTTTTGCCCTCGTGACTCCAATTTCGTCCTTGAACGCCTTTTTTACCCGAGATATCTAAATAGAAGACTAAAAGACTCTAAAACGGACTTTGAATCGATAAATTTTTTGAAACATATATTAAAACATACGTTAGAAAGAGGTAAAAACCAAGCATATCAATTCCCCCAGACTTAGTATTTTGCTTGTCCTCGAGCAAACAGAAGACTAGCAAGGAAGAAAAGTTTGAAAACTCGGAGATTCACACTACCTTTAAAATCCCGCAATGACCGTCACCTTATCAAGCATTCACAGCCTCCCAGCTTCAACACATAATCTCACAGAACAATTTCAAAATTATCATTGATGGGTCTCATCAAAGGTCATAGTGCGAAGAACCTTATAGACTCTTTCCCTTTCGATATTGCGATAAGACAACAACACAACCCTTGGTACCTTTCCCCTCCCCCATACTTATAAGTTCCTTACTTGTTTTTCATAGGTCTAATGGCTGATGGAACGCGAGTACTGATGATTTTAGCCACCGAGCCCCCGGTTCATTTTAGTGCCACCTTTTCAATCTAAGACGTAGGTGAATAGTGGTATCTTCGGAAATTTTCCTAACCTCGCTTCAAACCTTAGTGTGATCATCTCCTTTGAAGTAAAATAATGGGATCGTTGGAAATTTTCATAGCCCTTTACTCGAAAGAAAATCATTTCATCTTTTCTGCTTTTTATTAAAAATGAGGGAGATGGGTACCATACTTTAACACAGGTTGTCTTGTCAGATATGAACGAGGAATCAGGCTCTGAAAACACCAATCACGATGATGAGGAAAAAAGAAGAGCGCATAAACTAGCTCAAATTTTGAAAATTTTCCTGCAAATATGGTTGCCTCTGAATAACTGTTTGGCCTTTCGATTTTCCATTAGTCTTGTCGGGAGCTAAATCTGTAGCAGTGGTCACTTAGATGCAAATCATATTAAAAATTTAAGAGTGGTGATCTTAATCTTCAACAAGTTTTGACTCAATAAAATATAATTAACTTAAGAAAAAAATGCTTCAAGAGTAAAACAAAAGAAAGAAACATAGCGTTAGTAACGATAGGTACCTTCCCCCAAACTTACTTCACACCGTCTCGGTGTGAAAATAAACGAGGAAGAAGGTTAACCAGTCTCAAATAAAATAAAGGGAAAATAAAAATTGAAAGAAAAACGTACTGGTGGGTTGTCTCTTACCAAGCGCTTGTTTTAAGTCATTAGCTTGACTTGCCAGCCTTTTTAGGCGATGGAAGGCTCATCGAAGAGAATTGTTTCTTCGCCATCGAATCCTATGTCAGCTAGGTATGGTTTGAGGCGCTGACCGTTAACCACAAACTCGTCTCCAGCGGTGTTCAGCAACACTACGGCTCCGTACGGTCGCACTTCGTTAACGGTGAATGGTCCGGACCATCTCGATTTCAGCTTTCCTGGGAAAAGTTTAATGCGAGAATTGAATAGCATCACCTGATCGTTTACAGTGAAGTTCTTTGGGGCTATCTTCTTGTCATGATAAGACTTGGTCTTCTCCTTATAGATCTTCGAGCTCTCATAATCCATTTGACGAATTTCCTCCAATTCGTGGAGTTGCATCGTTCTTTGCTCAAAAGCATATTTGATTTCGAAGTTAAGCAACTTTACAGCCCATGACGCCTTGTATTCGAGCTCTACCGAGAGGTGACATGATTTTCCGTAAACCAGGTGGAACAGTGTTGTCCCGAGGGGCATTTTGTAGGCAGTTCTGTACTCCCAAAGAGCATCATCCAGCTTCGTAGCCCAGTCCATTCTCGTTGTGTTCACTGTCTTTTGCAGGATGACCTTGATCTCTCTGTTGGAAACCTCAACATGTCCACTCGTCTGGGAGTGATAAGTAGTGACCACCTTGTGCTTGACTTCGTGCTTCCTTAAAAGACTCTCGAAGATCCTCTTAATAAAATGAGACCCGCCATCGCTGATCACTACTCGAGGTACACCGAACCTTGGGAATATCACTGTCTTGAACATCTTCAAAACTACCTTGGCGTCGTTAGTTGGGCTAGCCAGTGCTTCAACCCATTTAAACACATAGTCTACGGCGACGAGGATGTATTGATTACCATATGAAGACGAAAAAGGACCCATGAAATCGATCCCCCACATGTCGAACACCTCAACCTCCAAGATGAAGTTCTGAGGCATTTCATTTCGTTTGTTGATATTCCCTTGCCTTTGACATGAGTCGCACTTGGAGATGAAAGCATGTGCATCGTGAAACATAGTCGGCCACCAAAACCCGGCTTGCAAAGCTTTGGATACCGTTTTGAACGTGGCGAAGTGTCCCGCATAGCTCGAGCCGTGACTGTAACACCTTCGATTCCGACCTAAGAATTTCCATCATCTCCAAGCCGAGACCGGGAGGTGTTGCCAGTTATAGTGAAGGGAGAACCGCCGAGACGATCCAGCTAGGAAAGCATCTCATACTACTTTCCCGGCCAAACTATCTCGACTGATTGCATCTCTTTTATACCCTTTGACCGATGGCCTAAGGATTTTCAACCCGTACCGTCTGGCAAAGGTTGTTTCGGCCCGGACTAGGCCTAGTATCCTAAGAATCGAGGTTTTAAGCTTGAAAACATCTTTATTAAAGTTTATAGGCGGGGGGGGGGGGGGGGGGGGAGTTGGTTGGGTGCTTGCCACTTGTGCCACTTGCTCCACTTGCAAGAAGACTAGTCAAAGTACTTTCTCTCCAAGTTTCTCTTCTTTGACCACGTTTTCAACTCTTCATGCCACTTTGTAGGCTAAACCGTAGCCTTTCCCTTAGGTTTCGGCTAGAGTGTCAATCTTGTCTCTTCTTTGTCCAACATCTTCACATCAAGTCCTTTCATGTCTTCTTTAGGTTAGTAGGCCGAGACTAGGTCTCCATGGCCATCCCATCACCGTTTCTCGTCGGAAGACTAGTCTTTGGTCCAAGGTTTGAAAAAAATCGCCTTGGTCTCCATTGTGGGGAACATACCGATGTGGTCACTTCCCATGGTGACAAGCGATTTGATGTTTTGACCGGTCATGTGGCCACCAATCGGCTACTTGGTCCATTCTCCTCCGTTCGTTCGTTTTTGGTAAAAATGGCCGTCGTGCTGGGTTTTCGACGTTCAATTGGCCGGGCAAACTTGATCCTTCCTCCTTCTTGACGTGCGCCCCGGTTTGGATCGTCCATGGTCCACTCGGTCAAAATTTGTAAAGTTAGAAAATCTTGATTTTTCTTGATGCATATCATCCTTTCCTTGCCCAAAAATTTTCTTTCTGGTCGAAATTTCGTTTGGATCACCTTTTGCTGGCTTTGGTAAGGTTTTTAGCTTTCTCTCGGCTAAAAATCATACTCTCGGCTAAAACCACAAATTTCCCTCGGCTGAAAATCTGTTCTCGGCTAAAACCGCTCTTCTCGGCTAAAACTGCTTTTCTCGGCTGAAAACTGCTTCTTCTCGGCAAGACTGAAATTTTAGCCGGCTAAAACAGAATTGTCTGGATAACTCTTTTTTCGTTGGAGCTATCCAAATTCTGACTCAACCAATAGGTTTCTTTTGCCCTGATCCTTTGGAAAACGTCTTCACTCAGTCGCTCCTCGACTTTTGGTTTTTCCCTCGATCATCGACCAAAATTTACTCCATCGGACGGGTTATCACAACCTCCCCACTCATTAGAATTCCTCCCGAATTCTCCTAAGGTCGTAGTGATTCCCATCCTTCTTCTGGAAACGTCGTGATGTCTTCCTTGGCTCGTAAGAATTTCTCCTGAATTCTTGCACGGGCAACTCCTTCGTCTTCTGGACTCCTCTCGGAAATCTCTCCTATATTTCGCATTGAAGTCTTATGTTCCTTCTTCACACGCCTTAGTTGATACCAACCTTCTAAGATACCAACTTCCAAACTACCAACTTCTCTCCTGGTAGAAGACTCTCGTCTTTTCACCATTTTGTTTACCACAGCTTGACCCTCCTGGTCTGCTCCTTTCTGTTGATGCTGCCGTTCCCTTGGCTTTCTAGCATCGTCATCATCATCATTCTAGTATATGTCCCGGTTGGGCTCCTGCCTGTCATCCCGTCATCTCCACTTTATATTTCCTTGGGTTACTTTCCTCCGTCTACACGGACTTTATAACACTCCCACACTGGCGGTTAGACTTCTTTGGTTTTCTCGTTCTGCGGTAGGTCCTCCTGATCTGTCCTTGCTCAGGCGACCCTCCTGGTCTTCTCTGGCATGTCAGCACTTCCAGCTCCTCGTCCTTTCCCCTCTCCCAGGCTATAATAGTCTCCTCACTTATGAACCGATCCCAACCTTCCTTAAGGTCCTTGCAAATCTTTATCCGATTTGCAAGTGGTGGATCTTCATACCTTTACGAGCAATCAATCCATGGCATACTTAGAGTAGTGATGACTCGGCTCACAACTCTACGTAGCCAATCCAAACCATCCTTGGTTCATATTATAAGGCATAATATAACCATCCATGATTTCACAAACATACTTCACATATGATTCATATTTCACATATTCACATATGCTACATATTTCACATACTTCACATATGCCTTAAACTACTCCACAAGTGACGCGGCTCGTCCTCCCGACTACCGATCACACTACTTTCACATGGTCCTAGCCCTCCCGGCTGTCATGTGACTTATTCACTCAAGCAATATAAACAGGAAATTAAAACCCTAACGTACCTCCCTATATACGGCTGGCGGGTTACCTGCTATCTATACTAGACACACTACTTAAAAGTCATGCCGAACCAATCCATGGATCCTCCTGATCCATCGGTTTCTCCAGATTCGTCGGTCTCTTTGGAATCGCTTGCGCCATTGGATGTCGAGCTCGTAGTTGTATGAGTGCCTGATCGCGCTAGTTCGTCTTCCTGAGGGTCCATTCCAAATCCGCAAGTATAACATAACCCCATTGGCGGTAATAGATGTCTCCCAAACTCTGTGCTGTGACACGCCCAGGTTGTATGGCTCCTCATGCCACAATTCTTGCATGGCCCCATCATTCGTGAGGGAGTCATGCCTCTCCTTTGGGCCGGTATCCTTCCACGGTATGGCCTCACGGGCATCCTTGCCCGTTCGTTCTCTTCAGATGATGGTGGTTCTCCATCCGTTCCTTCGTTTTGTTCGTCGTTCTCCGACTCCTATTCATTATCTTCTTCTCTCCTTTGTATGAGGTCCAAGGTTGGACCTAACACTAGCCCCAAATACGGCCTACCAACGCTGTCCACTTCTTGTGCGATGCTCTGGCGTCTTGCTCGGAATTCCTCCGCGTCTTCTTCATTGAGTGGTGGCCCCACCCAATCGAATGTGTTCGTCCAAGCTTCTTGTTGCCAAACACTGTCAATTGGATCGTTTGACCTTGATTCGTAGTCTAGTTCTGTCTCCGGTCTTGGTTCGCGGTTGGTTTATTATCCGGCTATTCTTGTTTCTGGCCCAGGCCCTTCGGCTTCGTTCTCGCCCTGGCCTTCGTCGGAATAGTGGTATTGTGGTACCACCGCGTCTTCTTCTTCTGATTCTTCGGGGTTGCTTTCGTCATAGTTTCTTAGCAATGACTAGACCTCCTCATGGCTTAGCGTTCTTGGCTCGTCCAAAGTCATGTCCCGATTCCGTATGACTTCCTCCCGAGTGTTAGTCCAATAGCGTTGGACTCGCTCGGCTTCCTCTCTCTCCGCATCGGAAGTAACGGTTCCTCTCCAGCGGTCATGCTGCTCCTGAACCATCCTTTCTGCTTCGGTCCGTCTCGCCGCTGGCCCCTCCGTTGCTCTCCGCTCTGTGTCAGGATGCTCATGATCGTCGGTCCGATCCTCCCATGGCTCCTGCGGTGCATAGGTGCATTCCATGTTGTGCACATATGGCATATGAATCCTTGCAGAAATCTCCGGTCCGCTTGTGATGGACATATCCGATCCAGACGTGATCGCTATGTCTGCTCTGCCGCTCCAACTCGAGGTATCGGATGATATGCCGTCGGTACTAGCATACTTCCTCTATAAGGTTGGATTGCCTCCATCTCGTCCTCTGCTTGTGGAATGGACTCCATATGAATATCCAGGTTAAGCCCATCGAACATCTCGGCATCGTCCAGGATTGTTTCCGAGAATGCCTCATCGGTTTCCATGTCGAGATCGGCTCCGGACGGCGTGTTCGAGTTGATGAGATAGATCTCTTCCAATGAATTTGAACTCTCGTCACTCGTTGAGTCCGAATCATCCCATGAGTCGGATCCTCCCGATCCATAAAACATCGGCCAACGGTTACCTTGCTTCCCCTCAGAACCAGGCGTCCACTCCGCATCTCTCTCATACTTTCCTCGTCTCCTCGACATCCTGCGATTATTCAAACAAGACAAGTCAGTCATAAGGATTTTTCCTAAATCCTAATGACGCCGAGCTACCAGATTCCTAATAGTGTTAGTGAGACTCTATTTTTGACTCGAAAAACGTTTGAAAACATTTTTGAAAACTCGTTCTCGTGAGCATGATCATGAACCATGCTCTGATACCAACTTCTGTAACACCCCCGATTCCGACCTAAGATTTTCCATCATCTCCAAGCCGAGATCGGGAGGTGTTGCCAATTATAGTGAAGGGAGAACCGCCGAGACGGTCCAGCTAGGAAGGCATCCCATACAACTTTCCCGGCCAAACTATCTCGACTGATTGCATATCTTTTATACCCTTTGACCGATGGCCTAAGGCTTTTCAACCCGTACCGTCCGTCAAAGGTTGTTTCGAGGCCTAGTATCCTAAGAATCGAGGTTTTAAGCTTGAAAACATCTTTATTAAACTTTAAAAATATTCTTCACAATGGATTGGATCGTCTTCAAAATATTCTTCAAAATATCCTAAGAATCGAGGTTTTAAGCTTGAAAACTTCCTCCTTCTTGACGTGCGCCCCGGTTTGGATCGTCCATGGCCCACTCGGCCAGAATTTGTAAAGTTGGAATATCTTGATTTTTCTTGATGGATAACATCCTTTCCTTGCCCGAAAATTTTCTGTCTAGTCGAAATTTCGTTTGGAACACCTTTTGCTGGCTTTGGTTAGGTTTTTACCTTTCTCTCTGCTAAAAATCCTCCTCTCGGCTAAAACCGCATATTTCTCTCGGCTGATAATCTGTTCTCGGCTAAAACTGCTTCTCTCGGCTGAAAACTGCTTCTTCTCGGCAATACTGAAATTTTAGCCAGCTAAAACAGAATTGTCCGGATAACTCTTTTTCCGTTCGAGCTATCCAAATTCTGACTTGACCAATAGGTTTCTTTTGCCTTGATCCTTTGGAAAACGTCTTCCCTCAGTCGCTCCTCGACTTTTGGTTTTTCCCTCGATCATCGACCAAAATTTACTCCATCGGACGGGTTATCATAGTGACAGTGGAATAAGATACCAGGAATCTCCTCCTCCGAAACGTATCTTCGAAAGGCGCCATCCGAGCATTGCTTGTAGAGATATGGCTTGTCCCAAAAATACCGTTGAATGTCCCTCAAAAACTTCTTTTTCTTGTTTCCCGCAAAGCCAATTGGTTCCTTCTCCGCAGCCAAGTAATTTGCTATCTCTCCGAACCAAGGCATTTCAGGGAGCTCGGTGCGGCGTGGGGGTGTAGAGTGGTCACTGCTCCCGATGCTAATTGCATAAACGTTCTCCTCAGGTAGGCGATCGTCTAAAGGGATTTCTTCGTCCACACGCAATCTCGATAGGTGGTCTGCAACGCCATTCTCGATCCCCTTCTTGTCATTGATCTCAAGGTCAAATTTTTGTAACAGAAGGACCAAACGCAAGAGTCGAGGTTTGGCATCCTTCTTGGTGAGTAGATACCTCAGAGCCGCGTGATCTGTGTGTACTATGACCTTAGATCCTACAAGATACGACCGGAACTTCTCAAAACCAAACACTATGGCAAGAAGTTCCTTTTCGGTTGTGGCATACTTGCACTGTGCGTCATCCAGAGTCCTGCAAGCGTAGTAGATAACATGAAGCTTCTTGTCCTTTCGATGTCCCAAAACAGCTCCTACCGCGAAATTGCTGGCATCAGTCATTACTTCGAAAGGGAGCTCATGGTATTCTCATATATTGCATGTTTAGCATGCATTTCATTTAGAGTTTTGTGTAATTCACATGCATAATTATGGTCTAGTCTTGCATTTAGGTCTCATTTAGAGTAATAGGTGGTTGCATTAGGTCTTAGTGAGTTTTGCATACATTTGGAGTGTTTTTAGGTGTCTTGGAGACAATTGACGGTGTTTGGAGTTATGTAGCATAAGAGGAATGCAAAGCCCATCCGAGATACCGGAAAGATATAGCTGGACGAAGGCCCTCCGATATGAATCAGCCTTGAAGATCTTCATAGTAATTGTAGAGCAGTGAGTCATCTGTCTACATGAGTTGGATTCAGGCAATTTAGACATCTGGTTAAGGAGTTATCACAGATTTACTGATGATATCTCTGCCTGGCCGAGGAGCTTTCTCTTGTCTCGGCTAAAAACTCCCTCAGCATTGTCCCGCTCTTATTTTAGCCGGCACCAGAAATCCCTCAAGCCGACACAGGAATTTTCCCTCGGCAGGAGATATGCCGGCTGCGTGTCCCGGATAGAATCTCACCGGGACCAAATCTATTGGCTGAAAATCCCTCAGCTCGTCCCGGTCTGATTTTAGCCGACCCATCGTCCCGCCTTGAATCGACCCGGCACAAGTCTCTCGACGATTTCCTCCTCAGCTCGTTCCGGTCTGATTTTAGCCGGGACAAGAAAATTCCTCAGCCCGGCACAAGAAGAATCCCTCGGCAAGAGATATGCCGGCCTATCGCCCCTGCTAAAAACAGCCCGGGACCAATCTCTCGTCTAAAAACTCATCAGCTCGTCCCGGTCTGATTTTAGCCGGCACAAAAGAAGTCCCTCAGCCCGGCACAAGAAGAATCCCTCGGCATGAGATATACCGGCCTATCGTCCCGGCTAAAAACAGCCAGAGACCAATCTCTCTGTTAAAAACTCATCATCTCGTCCCGGTCTGATTTTAGACGGCACGCATTTTCTCCTCGACCAGGAGATATGCCGGTCTCTTGTCCCAGCCAGAATCGACCCGGCACACAGTGCCTCGGCTAAATCTCTCGTCCTGGTCTCCCTCGTCCCGACTATAATCAAGCCGGCACACAACTTCGGCTAAAAAGCCCCTCATCTCGGTCCCTTGTCCCGGCTAGACACAAGCCGGGATAGACTCCTCGCCTTAAACTTTTCCGGGTCAAAACCCAGTTTGTTCCGGGTTGACCCGGTTCCCCTTTTCTTTTATAAATATCCGAAAACCGTAATTTTATTGGGATGATATTTGTTAGTCAAAAACAAGAGACCTTTGGAGAGAGTTTGAGATTTGTAAGAGAGATCTTTGTTCATTTATGCAATTAAGTGTTTATCTCATTGAAACTCTTCCATCTATCTTCTTTCCTTATTGATTATTCAACATCTATCCATGGAATCATCCTCTATCAAAATTTATTTTGAGGGGTTCTTAATGGGTCTTGAGTAGTCTTTTAGGATCTTGAGATGGGGTAGATTAGGATGTTCCTAGACTTGATTCATGATGTTTAGGGCTAGATCTTCTTATATTCTTTCTTGTTTAATGTTCTTAAGGCTAAATCTAGCTTGAAAAAGTAGGTTTAGATCATAAGGCATTTCATGCACACCAAGTGTTTGATGAAATGCCTTGATGAATTAAACATGAGATTTACATTCCTAGCCTATGACAATAGTTGTCTAGGGTGTATTTTTGGTTGATCTTGTTGATTTAAACTTAATGCTTGCTAATCAATGATCCACAAATGATGATTTGCTAATGGGTTAGGTGATTAGCATAGTGATTAATTTCTTGAAAGAGAATTAGTCAAGTTTAGGATCTTATGCCTAGGGATTAGCTTGTTTGAGTAAATGAACATCATGAATTAAACTTGGAACTTCTTATATCGATAACCCTATCTCTATATTCGCTTTTGCTTATTGATTTACAACCTTGCTTAGTGTTTTTGCTTAATTCTAAATTGGATACTTAACAACAAACCACAATTCTAAATTTACCATAAGCACTTTGCATTCTTAGTGATTAGGATAAATCCCAATTATGGATTGATAACCTCTTATACTACATTGTATAGGGGATATTGATACCTCTTAAAGACCAAAAAGTCTTGTATCAATTTGGCGCCGTTGCCATATTGGGATTTGTTTTAACATTGAGATTTAGGCTCTTCGTGAGATTAAGCCTTATTTGCTACTAAGTTACTAATCTTCTTTACTTCCTAGTGGTCTTTCTCTCTATAGGTGCATGCATACCCGTTCCCGTGGCAACGAGGGACGACATTGATCAACTTGAGAGGTTCAAGGGAAAGACGAAACCGAGGTACAAGAAGAAGTTGGTAACAATATGGAAGATCTCCATGATATTCCTCTTGGGAACATTCATGAAAACATTCCCCACCAAAGGAACGGTGGGAATGGGAACAACCCAGGAGGTGGTGGCAATAGAAACCATCACCAACCAAACCGTCCCAACCACACACCGAGAGCTAGGCATGTCTTTTGAGAAGGTGATGCGGCTAATGCTCACCAAAACCGGCAAGGTATTCAAGCACCACCGGTGGAGAACAACAACTTCGAAGTGAAGCCGGGGTTATCAACATGGTTCAAGCCAACAAATTTCACGGCTTGTCCATGGAGGATCCCTTAGACCACATTGACCAATTTGACCGGATATGTGGTCTAACAAAGATCAATGGGGTCTCCGAAAACGGGTTTAAGCTTCGTCTCTTCCCGTTCTCTTTGGGTGACAAGGCTCACCAATGGAAAAAGACCTTACCTCAAGGATCTATCACCTCGTGGGATGATTGCAAACGTGCGTTCCTCGCCAAATTCTTCTCACCGGCTAGAACCGCCAAGCTTCGCAACGAGATCTCAAGCTTCACACAACGGTCCAATGAGTCTTTCAACGAGGCTTGGGAGAGATTTAGAAGCTACACTTCTCAATGCCCACATCATGGCTTCTCCAAGGCCTCACTTCTTATCACTCTCTACCGAGGCGCTTTACCTAAGATTCGAATGCTACTTGACACGAATTCGAATGGTAACTTCTTAGCTAAGGACGTAGAGGAGGCAATGGAGCTAGTGGAAAACTTGGCTCAAAGTGATGGTACTATGGCGACGATTATGACCGTGCCACAAGAACCACAAGTGATTTTGATGAGAACAAGAGAGCCAAGGACATGAAAGCCTTGAATGAGAAGTTGGATAAACAAGCCTCCATGATAGATAAGCTTCTTGTGGCTTCAAAAGAGTCTCAAAAGGCGGTCCATTTCATTGGTGACTACGAGAACAATCAAGCTTGCTATCAAGAGGAAGCCGTGGAAACACAAGAGGAAGTGAACTACGTGGGGAACCAAGGTAACTTCCAAAGACAAGGGTTCAACCAAAACTATAGGAATCCACAAGACCAACTCTACCCTCAAAAATCTACTCAAGCTCAAGGAGTCCCACAACAACAATTCCAATCTCATGGTCAATTCTTTCACTCAAACCAACAAGGGTATGTTCCAAGGAACCAATTCCAAGGAAACCAAAGTGGATTCCAACCAAACCCCCCACCCGGTTTTCAAGGTCAACAACAAGGGTTTGTGCCCCAAGGTCAAGCACCTACATCTAAACAACAAGAGCTTGACTTGGCCTCCATGTTCCAACAACTAATCAAAGGCCAAGCGGAAACCACTAACAAGGTCATTTGCTCTTACAACGATCTTAATAGCAAGGTTGAGGCATTGAGCTCAAGGGTGAAATCAATAGAGCAACGGAGTGCCTCCCCTTCCTCAAATCATCTCAATGCTCTTCAAATGGGAAGACAATACTAACCTCTAAAGACTCTTGGAACACCTTTTCAATTCTTGAGGAGCAAGATCACATAATTGCGGGCTTCCTAGGGTTAGTCTCTAACCTCAATGAGGACATTGAGCAACAAGGTGGGGAGGTGACCCTTGGGAGTGAGAATAATATGATGTTGATTGGAGAAAAGAGTAACAAGGTTGAGAAGTCCATCAAGGACGTGGTTAAAGTGAAAAACGTGGAGACACTTTTTGAGTCAAAGAGAGAGCCTCCACCTCCATATGAGCCTCCACTTCCATTTCTCGGTTGTTTCCTCAATAAGGCACAAGAGAAAGTGCCTCCAAGCACAACAAGGATCGAGCCTAAAACTCTCCCAAAGCTTGGAAACCCCCGGGAAATTCTCAATATCTTGCACACTTGGACTCTTGGAAGTTGATGATGCTTTGTGTGACTCGGGCTCAACCGTTAATGTCATGACTTTGGAGATGGCTAAAAGTCTTGGGATAGATAAGTTGAACGATTACCCCTCTAACATTTGGAGACTCTTCTACGAAGAAACCTATTGGCTTGGTTGAAGACTTTCCTCTCATAATTGGGAAGAGTCTTGTACCAACGGACTTCGTTGTAATGGAGATGGCACCAAACATAAAGCTCCCTCTACTCCTCGGGACTCCATTCCTCAACACAACCGGTGCAAGCTTGGACTTCGTAAATAAGAGGGTTGTTCTTAAGAACGTGGATGACAAGAAGTTATACACAATGATGCCTTCTCCCACCGCTATTTGTGGGACTATTATTTGTGGGGACAATGAAGCCCAAGCCCGGAAGGTTGAGTATTTGGGCATTTGTGAGACGGTGAGTCAAGGAATGATTGAAGAAGCCCTTGCTTTAGATGGAAGTTGCTTGAATTCCCTCTTTCACACCACGATGGAGAGTGAGGGTGAAAGTGCTAAGGTTGACAATAATAGGACAAAGACTAGGTCCGAGGAGAGGAAACCAAGCATGCTCAAGGGGATTGGACCCTTGCTAGACCAACCTTCGATCGTGACTCTCATCCCGTGGAAACATGAAGAAGGGATGGTTGAGTACAAGGTCAAATGTAGAGGGCGTCCCAAGCCTTTTACCAAGGCCATAGCAACCCTCACACCGGAGGTTAGAGAGGGAGATCAAACCGGTCTTCAAGGCTTAGTGGGTAAAGTTCTCAAACTCGAGTTTAAGGAACCGCCATGGAGTGCTCGCGCTCCTCAATCACCCACCTAAAAGGGTAACAAACGTCGAACTTAGTGACGTTAAACAAAGTGCTCTTGGGAGACACCCCAAGCTTATCCTTGTACATATTTCCTTTTATGCTTTTCTTTCGTTGTTAGTTCCGTTGGATGGGTTTTCCTAGTACGAGTAGGTTTTCGATGGCCATATGGGCATGAACTTATGGACTAAAGTGCTTAGGATGATGAGGTGATGAAATATGGTGTCCCTTGATCCCTCTTGCCCCCTCCATCGTTTTCCAAGGTAACACTCTAAACTTTGTATATAGCATTTAGAATCGCATCTTTTTCCTTCTTTCATGCATTGTTTAACTCTTCCTCAAGCTTCTATTACACAAGGGACTGTGTAAATTAAGTTTGGGGGAGGGTTTAAGTGTTATCTAACATCGTTTTTGGTGTCTTATTTTGTATTTTGCACCTTGAGTCTCATGCATATCATGCATTTTCAATAAATTTGAAAATTTTGAACTTTTGTGCATTCCATATAGGATTGAGTCTAGATGCATAGCATATAAGGTAGCTTTGCATGAGCATTAGGAGCAATGATAGATTTGTCCTCGTAAAGTATCATATTAAGAGCTTAGTCCAATGCCATTGTTGCTAGTTACTTGATGCTTTGATCTCGTGTAGAAATTAAGAACGAACCATGCCTTGATCTCATGTTTTATTGTTCTTGCCTTGATTGAAGCAAACTTTGACTTGAATTTAACCCCATCTAAGTGATAACCTTAATTTTGACTTGTAAATATTGTGTTTATGCATTTTTGAATGAATTCGTGGATCACTTCATACATACTTGGATAATCTTTTCCCTTTGGTCCCTCTTGTTTATCCAAGTAGCCATGTCCCATCATTGGAATGGTTTCCCCTACCCTAACCTCAATCTTCTTTCTAGCCATTGATATTCGTGTGTGATTGGTGAGGCCTTCTTTCGAGCAAACTTGGCAAAAAGTGTTAGGTTTAGGGCGACAAGGAGGAATTCTCATGTAGATTTAGCACCATCATCACAAAGTTAATCTAGGAATAGCACTACAAGAAAACACAGTTTTTGCGACTACCAAAAGAGTTTCAAAATGGTCGCAAATGATTCATTTGCGACCATTTTGAGACCAAAAACAGTAGTCGCAAATATTTGGTCGCTAAATAAAATGGTCGCAAAACGGTCACAAATTTGAGACTGATATGTGACTATAATATCAGTCTTAAATTAGACTGATTTTGCGACTACTTGTTAACAAAAAATTTAAAAAAAAACAAAAACAAAAGTTCAAAAAAACAATATTTTTATTTATTTAATTAATTCATTACAAAAAATGAAAAAAAAAAATAAAAAATAAAGAAAAAAAAAACAGACGGTCTTCTTCGCCGGTGGTCTCCTCCTCTTCGCCGGTGAGCCTTCTTCGCCAGTGAGCCTTCTTCGCCGGTGGTCTCCTCCTCTTCTCCATCCTCTTCTCTATCCTCTTCTTCATCCTCGTGGGTCTCCTCCTCTTCTCCATCCTCTCCTACGCCGGCGGCTGGATCTGGAAAGAGGAGATGAAGCTTCTCCGAGATGAAGCCGCCGAGATGAAGCTTCTCCGAGATGAAGCTTCTCCGAGACAAATCCGGGAGAGACTAGATCTGCAAAAAAAAAGGAGTTATCTGCAATAATTAAAAAGGAGTTAGATCTGCAAGAATTAAAAAGTAAGAGAAGGAAGAAGGAGGAGAAGAAGAGAATCGTGGGAAAGAGAGAGAGAGATAGAAAAGGAAGCTTTTATTTCAAGGAAAAGAAGGAAGAAGAAGAAGAGCATATGAGGGAGGGAGAGAGAGAGAAGGAAAAAGGAAGAAGAAGATCATCGCAGGAAGAGAGATAATTAAAAAAAAATAAAATAAATAAAGCAGATTAAATCCTCACCATTGGATTAAACAAATCAACGGTGTAGGATCTCAATCCGCGCGACAATAAAGTAGCCAATAAGAAACTTTTATTGTTTTTTGTCATTTTATCGCAAATTAGTCGCAAATTTGAGACTACTTTGTGACTCCTATTAAAAAAAATCGTGTGGAGTCACTAAAGAGTCCCAAATTTGAGATCAATTTGTGACAATCAAAAACCTTTAACCTAAACCCTAAACTTTAAGAACCTATAAGGTTTGAATATGATTTTACAATGATTTTGTGTATATCTAGCATTTCAAAAATTTGTTAAAACTTAAAATAAGTAAATTTTGAGAGAATTTTTATCTTTCGAAATTATTTCTTATAAAACACATGTAACACTTAGTAGATGTTATGGTTAGATTGAAAATTTTGAAAATGTTATATTTTTTGTATATTATTTGATGTTTATGTGTAAGATCTAGTTTACAATCTAAGATTTAGAGCTAGAGGTTTAGGGTTGAAAATTTAGGATTTATAAAATGATCATATTTTATAAAAATTTGTAAGTGTTGAATTTTTTGTATATTATTTTATGTTTATTTGTAAGATCTAATTTAAAATACTTTTTAGATCAAATTTATGATTAAGGGGTAGATGTTTAGGGTTTAGGGTTAAGGGTTTGTGGTTTGGGTTTAGAATTTATTGATTTCTATAAAACTCCATTGAAGTTGCAAATTAGTTGCAAATTTCGGACTATTTTGTGACTGTTATTGAGTAGAGTCGCAAATTAGTCTTAAATTTGTGACTATTTTATGACCACTTTCGAAGATAATAGCAAATTAGTCTCATATTGGTCACAAAAACTGGGTTTTAGATTTAGAATTTATGATTAAGGGTTAGAGGTTTATGATTTAAGATATAGAGTTTATGATTAAGAGTTAGATGTTTATGATTTAAGATTTATAGTTTATGATTTAAGATTTAGGGTTTGCAAATTAGTGTACATGTTACCCTAAAGCCTAAAATGATTATATTTTGAAACAAAAATTGTAAGTGTTGAATATTTTGTATATTATTTGATGTTTATGTGTAGGATCTAGTTTACAATTTAATATTTTTGTATATTATTTATGTTTATGTGTAATATATATATTTTACAATTTAAGATTTAGAGTTTATGATTAAAGGTTAGAGGTTTAGGGTTTAGAATTTAGGATTTATAAATGATTATATTTTTAAAAATAGTAAGTTTGAATTTTTTTTATTATTATTTGAATTTTTGTATATTATTTGATGGTTTAGGTTTTAGAATTTAGAGTTTATATTTTTAATATTATTTGATGTTTATTTAAAAAAATCGAGTGGAGTCGCTAAATCGAAGCAAATCAGTCACAAATTTGGGACTACTTTTGCAAGTCCTTAAACAGTCGCAAATAAGCGACTTTTTCTGACCAATTTTTTTGTCGGTAATTTGGGACTCTTTTGCCACTGCAATACCAGTGGTCGCAAATCCGTCGAAAAGTGGTTGCACTTTCGTCTCACTTTTTTGCGAAAAAAAAGAGTCACAAAAAGTGGTCGCAAAAACTGTTTTTTCTTGTAGTGTAGGCTAGATATGTTGGCGGTTCTTGGTTTAATTTTGGGGGAACGGTTTGGAAATTTGGTGATCGGATGTGTTTGGAATAGATTGTGGAATGGGAAAGATGAATAAGGAGAAAGGGAAAGGGGATCAAATTTATAGATTGGTTGGTGCAAAATTATAAGACTAGCTCTAAGAATAAGATAGCCTCGAGAGATCCAAAGAAAAAGAAGAAAGCCGAAAAGGCCAAAGCATCAAAGAAGAAAAAGAGGCGTGAACAAAAATTAAGAAAAAAGAGCTAAGTCACAACAAAGAAGCACCAAACCATGAGAACAAGGAAGAAGAAGTTGATCCCCAAATGAGAAGAAGGTGAAGTGAAAGGACAAGAAGCATGTGTGGGTTTCAGAAAGCAAATGCCTCAAGATTAAAAGGGTAGCTTAGGATGTGGGCACAAACGGGTTAGAAGGCTTTAGGTTAGAGACATTCTAGGCATTTGGGTAGATGAGAATTCTCCCTTGTATGCATAGGTTGCCTTTTACCTTTAGCATTTTGCTAAAGTTTGCTCTTTCCATGAGAGATCCTTATACTTGATTACCCATTCATGATAATGAGATCATCTTCATCTCATAACCTAACCCTTAGCCAAACGAATTCATTTGATCTTACATAAACATGATTCATGCTTATTACACTTAATCAATGATAAGGAGTTGGAGGACATGAAAGTTTGTGTAGGTTGAGGTTCGAATGTAAGTCATGTAAGGATAAGTATGGCTAGTCACTTTTGAGTAAGTTGTTTGATTCTTTTTAAGCTACTTTCGGATTTGAGCTCCCATATTCTGGTCTTCTCCCTTTTCTTATTCTTGTTTGCTTGAGGACAAGCAAAGGTTTAAGTTTGGGGGAATTGATATGCTTATATATTGCATGTTTAGCATGTATTTCATTTAGAATTTTGTGTAATTCACATGCATAATTATGGTCTAGTCTTGCATTTAGGTCTCATTTAGAGTAATAGGTGTTTGCATTAGGTCTTAGTGAGTTTTGCATACATTTGGAGTGTTTTTAGGTGTCTTGGAGAAAATTGACGATGTTTGGAGTTATGGAGCATAAGAGGAATGCAAAGCCCATCCGAGATGCCATAAAGATGTAACTGGAGGAAGGCCCTCCGATATGAATCAGCCTTGAATCTCTTTATAGGAGTTGTAGAGGAGTAAGTCATCTGTCTACATGAGTTGGATTCAGGCCATTTGGACATCTGGTTAAGGAGTTATCGCGGATTTACTGAAGACATCTATGCCTGGCCGAGGAGCTTTCTCTTGTCTCGGCTAAAAACTCCCTCAGCATCGTCCCGCTCTGATTTTAGCCGGCACCCGAAATCCCTCAAGCCGGCATAGGAATTTTGCCTCGGCAGGAGATATGCCGGCTGCGTGTCCCGACTAGAATCTCACCGGGACCAGATCTATCAGCTGAAAATCCCTCAGCTCATCCCGGTCTGATTTTAGCCGGTCCATCGTCCCGCCTTGAATCGACCCGGCACAAGTCTCTCGACGATTTCCTCCTCAGCTCGTCCCGGTCTAATTTTAGCCGGGACAAGAAAATCCCTCAGCCAGGTACAAGAATAATCCCACGGCAGGAGATATGCCGGCCTATCGTCCCGGTCTGATTTTGGCCGGCACAAAAGAAGTCCCTCAGCCCGGCACAAGAAGAATCCCTCGGCAGGAGATATGTCGGCCTATCGTCCCGGCTAAAAACAGCCAGGGACCAATCTCTCGGCTAAAAACTCATCAGCTCGTCGCGGTCAAATTTTAGCTGGCACAAAAGAAGTCCCTAAGCCCGGCACAAGAAGAATCCCTCGGCAGGATATATGCCGGCCTATCGTCACGGCTAAAAACAGCCCGGGACCAATTTCTCAGCTAAAAACTCATCAGCTCATCCCGGTCTGATTTTAGCCGGCACAAAAGAAGTCCCTCAGCCCGGCACGCATTTTCTCCTCGACCAGGAGATATGCCGGTCTCTTGTCCCGGCCAGAATCGACCCGGCACACAGTGCTTCGGCTAAATCTCTCATCCTGGTCTCCCTCGTCCTAGCTAGAATCAAGCCGGCACACAGCTTCAGCTAAAAAGCCCTTCATTCCGGTCCCTTGTCCCGGCTAGACACAGGACGGGATAGACTCCTCGCCCTAAACTTTTCTGGGTCAAAACCCGGTTTGTCCCGGGTTGACCCGGTTCCCCTTTAATTTTTTAAATATCCGAAAACCCTAATTTTATTGGGATGCTTTTTGTTAGTCAAAAACAAGAGACCTTCAGAGAGTTTGAGATTTTTAAGAGAGATCTTTGTTCATTTATGCAATTAAGTGTTTATATCATTGAATCTCTTCCATCTATCTTCTTTTCCTATTGATTATTCAACATCTATCCATGGAATCATCCTCAATCAAAATCGATTTTGAGGGGTTCTTAATGGGTCTTGAGTAGTCTTTTAGGATCTTGAGATGGGGTAGATTAGGATGTTCCTAGGCTTGATTCATGATGTTTAGGGCTAGATCTTCTTATATCCTTTTTGTTTAATGTTCTTAAGGCTAAATCTAGCTTGAAAAAGTAGGTTTAGATCATAAAGCATTTCATGCACACCAAGTGTTTGATGAAATGCCTTGATTAATTAAACAAGAGATTTACATTCCTAGCCTATGACAATAGTTGTCTAGGGTGTATTTTTGGTTGATCTTGTTGATTTAAACTTAATGCTTGCTAATCAATGATCCACAAATGATGATTTGCTAATGGGTTAGGTGGTTAGCATAGTGATTAATTGCTTGAAAGAGAATTAGTCAAGTTTAGGATCTTATTCCTAGGGATTAGGTTGTTTGAGTAAATGAACATCATGAATTGAATTTGGAACTTCTTATATCGATAACCCTATATCTAGATTCGCTTTTTCTTATTGATTTACAACCTCGCTTAATGCTTTTGTTTAATTCTAAATTGGATACTTAACAACAAACCACTTGTTTAGCTTAATTTACCATAAGCACCTTGCATTCTTAGTGATTAGGATAAATCCCAATTATGGATTGATAACCTCTTATACTACATCGTATATGGGATATTGATACCTCTTAAAGACCAAAAAGTCTTGTATCAGCTCCCAATCAGGCGGTTGGACTATTGTTGCGCTAACGAGCGCTTCCTTAGTTGTGTGAAATGCCTCAAGGCAATCGTTGTCAAAATCAAATTTGACCTCCTTGCAAAGCAGTTGGGTTAAAGGTCTTGAGATCTTGGAGAAATCCTTGATGAATCTCCTGTAGAACCCCGCATGTCCTAGGAAACTTCTAATCCCCTTGACAGACTCATGAGGTTGTAGACTACTCATCACTTCTATCTTTTCCTTGTCCACCTCGATTCCTTGCTCTAAAATCCGATGGCACAAGACAGTCCCATTTCTGACCATGAAGTGGCACTTCTCCCAATTCAACACCAGGTGCTTTTCCTCGCAGCGTTGCAATACCCCGCATAAATTAGAAAGATAAACAGAGAACGAGGATACATAGACAGAGAAGTTGTGATAACCCGATCAATGGCTAAAAATTCGGTCGATGGTCGAAGAAAATCCGAAATCAAGGAAACAACTAAGGAAGGTATGTTTTCAAATGAAAAGACCAAAAGAAACACTTTGGCCAAGACGGTTTTGCAATGGAACGGACATAAAATGAGCTAGCCTCAAAAGCTCATTTCTGGCCGAGAAGGACCTGAAACCAGCCAAAGTGAACAGTAGCCACATGGCCAGGACGCAGGCCACTGCGATGAACAGTAACCGCTGGGCAAAAACCCTAATTTTGTCGAGAATGGGATTTTTGGGCAAGAAAGGCAATTTCTTGCCGATTGACATGTTGGATGACAAAGAGAATCCCGAAGGTGTTCCGAATGCGATTTCGGACACGTAGCAAGGACAGGCACATCGCCCTTGTGGAGCGCCAAGCCGAGAGACCCAGAGCCGAGGTGACCGGCTGGGACAAAAGTTGGAATTTTGCCGAGATATTCCCAGCGTGCGACAACCGCCTCATTTCCGGCGAGGATCGGCAGTTAGATCACCGGAAATTTGATGAGCCGCCTTTGTTGACCGGAGAGTCAAAGGTTGACCAAAAGTCTAAGTTTGACCAAAAAGTCAAAGCCGCCAATTTTGACCAATCCAAGAAGCTTGCTCCCTAAGATTTGACCAAGACCAAGCAAGTGGCCAAATTGATTCTCAAGACTTGCACCCCAAGACTTAGTAGCCTATAAATACCCCCTAACCCTCCTTAGATTTCTCATCTCACTTAAACTTAACTTAGAGAGAAGTTAGAGCAAAGTAGAGAGAGAAAGAGAAGGGCGAGAGCAAACCGAAGAATTTTTCCGGCAAACGGCGCGGAGGTTCGGAGTTTGGTTCGGGGAAGAGTAAAGGCTCTAAGAGAATAACTTAGGTCAGGGAGGACCTAAGGTATTATGAGTCCGGTTATGTGTTTTATGCTATGTATACAGGGAGGTTGACGTAAGCTAGGAGAGCTTTTCCAACCGTGTTACAATAGTGCATCGACAGAGACAAAGAATTCGACATCATGGTTCAGGAGGAACGGCTTGTCTCGATTTCTACCTGAGGACGTTGACTTGTTAGGGCGTGGATGGCCCTCGGGAGTACCTCTAACATGTAACGGTCCTTGTGGGGTCTAGAGCGCGGAGGGCCTTCGTGAGTGCGCGCTAGACCTTTTGTGTGTTGCATATAAGATATACGTTTCAGTAGGAAGCGTATGTCCTAGTAGGGGTGTACAAGACGCGTTCCCATAACCTGAACTATGTAGTACAGGACTACAGAGGGGTAAGACTCTGGAGCATGTAGGGTAGTGCCCAAGTGCTGAGTGGGCCCGGACAGGGGTTCCGGGTAGTCGTGGGGGATCCAAGATGATCCTGTGTGGTGATTCGCGGGCGTCATGACGTGGGGACTGAGGCGTCCGTACACATAGAGGCCTCATAGTTAGACATGAGTAGTTAGCTCCCGCATGTGCATATTCTGTGATTGACTGTTCATTGTGCATAGTCTAGTAGGGACTCTAATATATTTTTAGGTTCCCGGAGCTCACTGAGTATTGCTAGAATACTCATGACTCATTTTGTTTTGCAGGTAACCATTAGGTGGCAGAACGTTAGGATAGCCGGAGTAGATTGCCTTGGCTTTTGCAAAACAGGTTTTCAAAGTACATATTAAGTATGTTTTGGCACTAGGCCGACCAAACCTAAGTATAAAAACCCTTTTCAAGAAAGTATTTTCAAAAATATGAATATTATGTAATATTTGCCTAAAAGTTCAGTTTGTGTATAATGGTACAAGTTTAGTCCGAACAGAAACAACTCGACACTAGGGAACGGGTTGCAAAGCCTTAGGCCTTGGTAGAGAGGTGCGCCCTCGGGGACAATCTGGCTAGAGTAGTATGGGATGCTCGGGTCGGTATGCCTCAGTGGAACGCATTCTGCCAGCATTCCCGGCTCCGACCGTTGTGGCACAAGTCGGGGGTGTTATAGAAGTTGGTATCAGAGCAGGGTTTCATGATCATGCTCACTGAGCAAACTGTTTTCAAAACGTTTTATCGAGTCAAAAAGGAGTCACAAAAGCCAATTAGGAATCCGGCCACGTTCTGTCTAGATATTAGACTTACCCTCATCTGTTATGCAGATGGCATACGACCAAGGGAGCAGACCGAGGGGTTCGTCGTCAGGCAACGGCATTCCAGCTAAGTACGAGATTCACCAAGTTGTCGAAAAGGCGGTAGACACCGAACGATTTTGGAAGAAGGCTATGTCAAAAGACGATGAAGGATCTGGTGCCGGCCAACCAAACAAACCAAGAAACCAAGAAAGAAAACCCAGGCGGGGACCAGGACCGCCAAATGATGGAACAAGTAGAGGAGCTACTTGCTTCCTATGCAGAGAAGATGGCCACACGTTTCGTAACTGCCCAAATAAAGATGGGTACGTCAATAAGGCAGCAAGTATCGTGTGCTTTAGATGCCGAGAACTAGGACACTACGCGAACTGATGTCCAAAGGGATGGACGGAACCATCCAAATCATGGGGAAAGGAGCCGGCCGCGACTTCGAACGAGCCCTCGGCGAAGAAAAAGGCAGTGGCATATAAGGTCTGCGCGTTAGAGGTAGACTTCCCTAAACCTCTAGGCCAAGGGAAGGGCCCCATAGTAGGTAAGTGGTCACTAAGCCCTCTTTTGAGTGAATGCATGGTTGCATATTGCATGTTTGATTGCATGAGTATTGGGAATATGTTCGGGATGAACGTATCACCCATAGTAGGAACACTACGTGTCGGAGAGAATCCCAAACACCTTTTGTTCGATTCGAGAGCAACACATAGTTTTGTGACTCCCAAGGTAGCGTCAGAGTTCGACGACGCACTACAAGAAAACACAGTTTTTGTGACTATTTTTTGCGACTACTTTTTTTAGTCACAAAAAAGAGGTACGATATTGTGACTGATTTGCGACTACTCATAATGGAGAGGCATAATAGTCACAAATTACCGACTAAAAAAAGTAGTCAGACAATAGTCGCTTATTTGCGACTGTTTAAGGACTTGCAAAACTAGTCCTAAATTTGTGACTGATTTTCTTCGGTTTAGCAACTCCACTCGATTTTTTTTAAATAAACATCAAATAATATATATAAATAATTCTAAACCCTAAATTCTAAACCCTAAACCATCAAATAATATACAAAAACATCAAATAAATAAACATCAAATAATATACAAAAATTTCTACACTTACAATTTTTAAAATATAATAATTTTATAAATCCTAAATTATAAACCCTAAACATCATAAAATCTAAATTTTAAATTGTAAAATATATTTTTGAACAACTATATACCCAAAATCATTGTAAATTGATATTCAAACCTTATATGTTCTTAAATTTTAGGGTTTAAGGTAACATGTACACTAATTTGCAAACCCAGTTTTTGTGACTAATTTGCGACTAATTTTAAATAGTAGTCACAAAATAGTCCTAAATTTGGGACTAATTTGCAACTCCACTTGATTTTTTATATAGAAATCAATAAATTCTAAACTCAAACCACAAACCCTTAACCCTAAACCCTAAACCTCTAACCCTTAATCATAAACTTGATCTAAATCTTAAATTTTAAACTAAATCTTACACATAAACATCAAATAATATACAAAAAAATTCAAAACTTACAATTTTTTAAAATATGATCATTTATAATCCCTTTTATAAATCCTAAATTCTAAACCCTAAACCATCAAATAATATACAAAAACATCAAATAAATAAACATCAAATAATATACAAAACAATTCAACACTTACAATGTTTTAAAATATAATCATTTTATAAATCCTAAATTCTAAACCTACCTCTAACCCTTAATCATAAATTTTAAATCTTAAATTGTAAAATATATTTTTGAATAGCTATATACCTAGAATCATTGTAAAGTGATATTCAAACCTTATATGTTCTTAAAGTTTAGGGTTTAGGGTAACTTGTACACTAATTTGCAAACCCAGTTTTTGTGACTAATTTGCGACTAATTTTAAATAGTAGTCACAAAATAGTCCCAAATTTGGGACTAATTTGCAACTCCACTTGATTTTTTTATAGAAATCAATAAATTCTATACTCAAACCACAAACCCTAAACCCTAAACCTTTAACCATTAATCATAAAATTGATATAAATCTTAAATTTTAAACTAAATCTTATACATTAACATCAAATAATATACAAAAAAATTCAAAACTTACAATTTTTTTAAAATATGATCATTTATAATCCCTTTTATAAATCATAAATTCTAAACCATAAACCTCTAACCCTTAATCATAAACTATAAATCTTAAATTATAAACTAGATTTACACATAAACATACAAATAATAAACAAAAAATATAATACTTACAAAAATTTCAATCTAATCATAACATCTACTAAGTGCTACATGTGTTTTATAAGGAATGATTTTGAAAGATAAAAATTATCTCAAAATTTATTTATTTATAAGTTTTAACATATTTTTGAACAGCTATATACACAAAATTATTGTAAAGTCATATTCAAACTTTCTAGGTTCTTAAAGTTTAGGGTTTAGGGGAAAGATTTTTAATTGTCACAAAATAGTCCCAAATTTGGGACTGTTTAGCAACCCAATCGATTTTTTTTTAATAGTAGTCACAAAATAGTCCCAAATTTGTGACTAATTTGCGACAAAATGACAAAAATAATGAAAGCTTCTCATTGGCTAGTTCATTAAGACGAGGATCGAGATCCTCCACCGTTGATTGGTTTAATCCAACGGTGGAGGATTTATAATACTTTTTTTTGTTTAATTCTTTGCTTCTCTTTCTCTCTCCTTCCCACGACTCTTCTTCTTCTTCCTTCTCTTTCTTCTCTTCCTTTTCTAATTCTTGAGTTGATCTAACTCTTTTTTTGTTTGCAGATCCAGGTGCAGTCGGAATTTGTCGTCGGAGGAGCAGACTGGCCGGAGGAGCAGATCCATGTTTCTGCGGCGGCTTCTTCTTCTGCGGCGAGCTTCTTCTTCTCCAGACGGCGAGCTTCTTCTTCTCCAGACGGCGAGCTTCTTCTTCTCCAGACGGCGAGCTTCTTCTTCTCCACCCGGCGAGGCTTCTTCTTCTCTAGCCGGCGAGACTTCTTCTTCTCCAGCCGCCAGCGAGGCTTCTCCTCTTTCCAGATCCAGCCGCGGGCGATGAAGGAGCAGATGCGCCGGAGTGAATAGGAGCATAACCGCGGAGGAGCAGATGCTGGAGCAGAACCGCGGAGGAGCAGATGCCGGAGCAGAACCACGGAGCAGATCGGAGGAGATCTGTCGACATCGTTTTCAATTTTTTTTTTTTTTTAATTTTAAAATTTTTTTTTTTTGTAATTAGTTAATTTATTAAATAAAAATATATATTTTTTGGAATTTTGTTTTTGTTTAAAAAAAAAAAATTTTTACAAGTAGTCTCAAATTTAGTATCTAAATTAGGACTGATATTAGAGTCACATATTAGTCGCAAAAGAGCGACTATTTTGCGACTACTGTATTTAGCGACCAATTATTTGCGGCTAATTTTTTTAGTCCCAAAATAGTCGCAAATGACTCATTTGCGACTATTTTGTGACTATTTTGGTAGTAAAAAAAACTGTGTTTTCTTGTAGTGACGTGTCAGTAACGAGGAAGACTAGGGTCTCTGTGCTAACTCCAAGAGACCAGATCTTAGAAGCCTCACGCGAGTTGACAGGAGTGGCAGTAGAGGTACATGAGTGAATCCTGTTGGCAAACCTGATCGTGGTACCTCTATGAAGATTTGAAGTTATCTTCGGGATGGATTGGTTAAGTAGGCACAAGGCGCATCTGGATTGTAGTCGAGGAAGGATTACTTTTGAAGAGAAAGGAGCGGCCATGGTTGAGATTCAAGGAATAAAACCAAGCAACGGCGCAACCTTACTCTCAACTTTGAGAGCTAAGAAACAGCTAGAGGCTGGAGAAGCCTACCTTGTCGCTATCAGCGTGGTAAAAGAAGAAATCGACGATGAGCTAGAAGCTACATACATACCCATAGTGGAGGGGTTTGAAGATGTCTTTGAACCGTTAACGGAGTTACCACCACCTAGGAGTAACCCGTTCACGATTAGTTTGGAGCCAGTAGCGGCACCAATTGCGAAGGCACCATACCGAATGGCACCGGCAGAACTGGCGGAGTTGAAGACGCAACTAGAAGAAATTTTGGAGAAAGGTTTTATTCGGCCAAGTTCCTCATCGTGGGGAGCTCCAGTTCTGTTAGTCAAGAAAAAGGATGGCAGTATGAGACTGTGCATCGATTATAGAGGAATCAACAACGTCACGATTAAGGACAAATACCCTTTGCCTAGCATCGATGAGTTGTTGGATCAACTACGAGGTGCAAGCTGGTTTTCCAAGATAGATTTGGCGTCAGGATATTATCAGATCCCTATCTTGGAAAAGGACGTGAAGAAGACAGCGTTCAACACTCGGTACGGGCAGTACGAGTTCGTGGTGATGCCGTTTGGGCTAACGAATGCACCCGCAATATTTATGAGGTTGATGAACAAGGTGTTTCACGATATACTGATCTACTCGAAGACCAAGGAGGAGCATGCAGAGCACCTAGGAGAGGTCTTGAACCAGTTGAGAGCGAAAAGGCTATATGCTAAGTTTAGCAAATGCCGATTCTGGAAGAGAGAGATAGGATTCCTAGGACATAGAGTTTCCGAGCGAGGAGTGTCTGCGGATCCAGAGAAGATAGAAGCCATCAGGGTGTGGCCACAACCAACCACCGCAACCGAGATAAGGAGTTTTCTCGGGTAGCTGGTTATTACCGAAAATTTGTTAAGGGATTCTCATCATTGGCAAAACCCCTAACAAAGCTCACGGGGAAAGGAGTTCCCTATGAGTGGGACGATAAGATGGAGGAAGCATTCGCAAAGATAAAGGAGGCCCTGATCATAGCACCAGTGCTAGTCCTGCCAGAACCAGGACATCCGTACAAGGTTTACACGGATGCGTCCAAGGTAGGATTAGGGGCGGTCCTAACACAAGAAGGGAAGGTGATCGCGTATGCATCATGCCAACTAAGGAAACACGAGGAGAACTACCCCACTCACGACTTAGAGATGGCGGCAGTTGTGTTTGCCTTGAAGATATGGAGGTCTTACCTTTATGGATAGAGTGTCCAAGTATTTACAGACCACATGATACAAGACTTTTTAGTCTTTAAGAGGTATCAATATCCCCTATACGGTGTAGCATAAGTGGTTATCAATCCATAATTGTGATATATCCTAATCACTAAGAATGCAAGGTGCTTATGGTAAGTTAAGCTAAACAAGTGTGTTGTGATTAAGTAACTAAATCAAAATTTAGCAAAAACACTAAGTAATATTGTAAATCAATAAGCAAAAGCGAATCTAGAGATAGGGTTATCGATATAAGAAGTCCTAAGTTCAATTCATGATGTTCATTTACTCAAACAAGCTAATCCCTAGGCATAAGATCCTAAACTTGACTAATTCTCTTTCAAGCAATTAATCACTATGCTAATCACCTAACCCATTAGCAAATCATCATTTGTGGATCATTGATTAGCAAGCATTAAGTTTAAATCAACAAGATCAACCAAAAATACACCCTAGACAACTATTGTCATAGGCTAGGAATGTAAATCTCTTGTTTAATTCATCAAGGCATTTCATCAAACACTTGGTGTGCATGAAATGCCTTATGATCTAAACCTACTTTTTCAAGCTAGATTTAGCCTTAAGAACATTAAACAAGAAAGGATATAATAAGATCTAGCCCTAAACACCATGAATCAAGCCTAGGAACATCCTAATCTACCCCATCTCAAGATCTTAAAAGACTACTCAAGACCCATTAAGAACCCCTCAAAATCGATTTTGATAGAGGATGATTTCATGGATAGATGTTGAATAATCAATAAGAAAAGAAGATAGATGGAAGAGATTCAATGAGATAAACAATAAATTGCATAAATGAACAAAGATCTCTCTTACAAATCTCAAACTCTCTCCAAAGGTCTCTTGTTTTTGACTCACAAAAAGCATACTAATAAAATTAGGGTTTTAGGATATTTATAATAAAAAGAGGGGAACCCGGTCAACCCGGAACAAACCGGGTTTTGACCCGGAAATTTTTGGGTCGAGGAGTCTATCCCGGGCTGTTTTTGGTCGGGACAAGGGACCGGGATGAGAGTTTTAGCAGAGAGATTTGTGTCCCGGGGAGATTATAGCCGGGACGATAGGCCGGCATATATCCTGCCAATGGATTCTTCTTGTGCCGGGCTGAGGGGGATTTTTGTGCCGGCTAAAATCAGCCCGGGACGGTGCTGAGATATTTTTAGCCGAGAGAATTGTGCCGGGTTGATTCAAGGCGGGACGAGGGGCCGGCATATCTCCTGTCTGAGGAGAATTCATGTGCCGGGCTGAGGGATTTTCTTGTCCCGGGGGACTTCTAGTCGGGACGATGCTGAGGGAGTTTTTAGACGAGAGAAACGGATACTCCTCAGAAAATCGGCCATATCTCTCAATCCACATGTCCGTATGGCCTGAATCCAACTCTGGTAGACAGATAACTCGTTCCTCTACATCTTCCATGAAGACTGTTGAGGCTGATTCAGATCAGAGAGTCTTCGTCTAGACACATCTTTTTGGAATCTCGGATGGGCTTTGCATTCCTCTTATGCTCCATAACTCCAAACATCATCAATTGTCTCCAAGACACCTAAAAATACTCCAAATGTATGCAAAACTCACTAAGACATAATGCAAACACTTATTACCCTAAATGATACGAGCTCAAGTGTTGACGAAGCTGGACTAAGGTCTCTCTCTTCTGTCAACGGGATAAGATGGAGGCTGCTGGTGGGGCGATGAGAACCACAAGAGAGGCGACGGTCTCTTGATACTTCAAGGGGTTTCCCTAAGGATCGGACTCACTCACGATCTAAAGAGAGAAAACGTTTTTGTGAAGAACAAAAACTCGAAAATTAACCAAGAAAAATACTTATGTCTGCGTGACCAAGAAGAACAAGGCCTTAGGGTTTTTAAAGAGAGCTCACGCCCCCAAAGAAAAGGAAATAAACCGAAAAGGAAATAACAAGACGGGTCCTTAACAATTTAGGCCCGTTTACAAAATAATTAAAAGACTAAGAGAAAAAGAAGTGAGGGCTCGTGTAGCTGGTCTTCATGGGCTTACAGAGAGTCATTAATTGGGCCAGTAATATTGCAAGTCGTTTGGCCTCGGTAAAAACCCATCTTCGCAAAACCCATTGGGATAAAAACGAAGGTTGGGACAAGAGCACCAAACGCCTTACAAACCCAAGTAATGACCTTCCTTGGGCCTAAGTCATCTCTGGTGAAGTGAAATCGACCATAGATAAGTGGGCCACGAGCCTGGGCTTGATGAGTGGCCACTTAGTGTTATCGGCCAGCAAAGGATCCAGCCGATATGTCTTCAGTGTTTGGACGTTCTGGTCCGAATGGTAAGGATTATTGGGCTGATCTTTAGTGTTCTGGAAACTAGACTCAAAGAGCTTCAAATCCATATGTGGATCGCCTTCTGGATCGTCCGGGATCATGAGTGGATCCTGCTTCAAAGTATCGGCCCAATAACTGCTCGCAAATGGGCTTAGCGGACTAGTGTCCGTTTTGAAGAAACCTTCTTGTCTGAGCTGGTCCATGAATATGTTGAACTTTTTTTCTATGTCCCTGCTCCTGGTTCTAGTCACTGGTCCACTTGGTACTAGTGGTGCTTGTATGACTTGGGTCGATGACTCGATGTCCTCATCACTCCCTCCCTCTTCATGAGGTTTTGACCCCAAAACATCATCACCTGCATCAAAATGAGCTAAGTCAGAAACATTGAATGTAGCAGACACTTTAAACTCACCTGGGAGCTCGAGCTTGTAGGCATTGTCATTGATTTTCTCCAAGATTTTGAATGGGCCGTCTCCGCGGGGCGATAGCTTCGATTTGCGTTTGTCCGGGAATCGCTCCGATCTCATGTGCAACCACACCCATTCTCCAAGTTCAAAAGACATGTGCTTCCTGCCCTTGTTGGCATTCTTCACATTGGTGTAGCTTTTGAGCTGATCTTTGACCGATTGGTGTAGCTTTTTCACGTCCGCGGCCTTCTTAACTCCATCGAGGTTTAAAAACTCCGTTTGAGGTAGAGGCTTAAGATCCAATGGTGTCTGTGGATTAAATCCATATGCAACCTGAAAAGGAAACAAATGAGTAGCACTATGGACAGCTCTATTATAAGCAAACTCGACAAAAGGTAGAGCTTCAAGCAAAGTTTTGAGATTTCTCCCTATTGTTGCTCGAAGCAACGTTCCAAGTGTACGGTTAATGACTTCAGTTTGGCCATCGGTTTGTGGATGGCAGGTCGTGGAGAAGAGCAGCTTGGTTCCTAGCTTCTTCCAGAGGGTTCTCCAAAAGTGGCTCAGGAACTTGGTGTCGCGATCTGAGGCGATCGTCCTAGGTACTCCATGTAGGCGGACAATCTCTTTGAAAAAGAGGTCCGCGGTGTGTGTAGCATCGTTTATCTTGGCACATGGGATGAAGTGTGCCATCTTTGAGAACCGATCCACCACGACAAAGATGGAGTCTTTGTGTCTGATCTTAGGCAAACCTAACACAAAGTCCATAGAAATATCAATCCATGGTAAATTAGGAATCGGTAAAGGAAGATACAAACCGTGCGGGTGAACCCGAGACTTGGCTTTCTTGCAAGTGATACATCTTGCACAGAAAGTTTCGACCGACTTCTTAAGGTGTGGCTAAAAGAAGTGTTCCTTCAGCATGGCAAGAGTCTTCTCAACGCCAAAATGACCCATGAGGCCTCCTCCATGAGCTTCTCAGACTATAAGTTCTCGTAACGAACATTGCGGGATGCATAGGCGTTTATCTTTAAAAAGATAACCGTCATGGACATAGTAAGAAGCGTGGGCTCCCTTTCCATGGTTCTTGTATATCTCTGCAAAATCAACATCAGATTCATACAATGGAATAATCATTTCAAATCCAAGAACCTTGGCTTCCATGGTCGATATTAGCGCGTATCTCCGAGATAGTGCATCGGCCACCACATTATCTTTTCCCTTCTTGTACTTGATCACATAGGGGAACGTCTCTATAAACTCCAGCCATTTAGCATGTCTTCTCTTGAGGTTAGTCTGACCCCTAAGATGCTTCAAAGTCTCATGGTCCGTGTGGATGACACACTCCTTCGATAGTAGGTAATGCTGCCACGTCTCCATTGCTCGGACTAAGGCGTAGAGCTCCTTATCATAAGTAGGATAGTTGAGAGTGGCTCCACTAAGTTTCTCACTGAAGTAAGCAACAGGTTTGCCTCCTTGAGTAAGCACAGCACCGATCCCTAAACCTGAGGCATCACACTCAATTTCAAACGTTTTAGAGAAATCGGGTAAAGTTAAAACGGGAGCATGAGTCAAACGATCCTTTAGGCCTTTGAAGGCCTCTTCCTGGGCGTCTCCCCACTTGAATGCCACGTCCTTCTTGATGATGGCAGTTAGAGGTGCAGCAAGGGTGCTGAAGTCCTTCACGAACCGTCGGTAAAAGCTAGCCAAGCCGTGAAAGCTTCGAACTTGGCTAACGGTTGTTGGCGTAGGCCATTCTTGGATGGCTTGGACCTTCTCCTGGTCCACTCTAAGTCCCTGTGAACTCACAACAAAGCCTAAAAACACAAGCTCATTAGCGCAAAATGTGCACTTCTTCAAGTTGGCGTAAAGACCATCTCGTTGAAGCGTCTTAAGAATTTGTTCCAAATGAGATAAATGTTCAGCTAGAGTTCGACTATAAATGAGAATATCATCGAAGTATACCACTACAAACTTACTAATGTAGGGTCTAAGAACCTCATTCATGAGTCGCATGAAGGTACTTGGCGCGTTAGTTAGCCCAAAAGGCATAACTAGCCATTCGTAGAGGCCTTGCTTCGTCTTGAAGGCCGTCTTCCATTCGTCACCTTCTCGCATTCGTACTTGGTGGTATCCACTCCTGAGATCAATCTTGGAAAATAAATTAGAACCAGAAAGCTCATCAAGCATGTCATCTAACCTTGGTATCGGATGTCGGTATTTGATCGTTATGTTGTTTATCGCGCGACAATCCACGCACATCCTCCACGTCCCATCTTTTTTTGGAACCAAAAGGACTGGCACGGCACATGGACTAAGGCTCTCACGAACATAGCCCTTGTCCATAAGTTCTCTCACTTGCTTCTCTAGTTCCTTGGCTTCGTCCGGATTAACGCGATATGCGGCTCGATTGGGTAATGGGGCTCCGGGCATAAAATCGATCTGGTGCTCTATTCCTCTTATAGGAGGTAAGCCAGGAGGTATCTCATCAGGAAACACATCAGCAAATCGGTCCAAGAGTTGAGTAACCTCAGTAGGAAGATGTTGCTCCAACGCCCTAGAACCTGCACTTAAAGTCTCCTTAAAGATCATTAGTAATACCGGTTCTTTGCAAGTGATTGCCTTAGAAATATAACTTGACTTGATAAACAAATTGTTCCTGGTCGATGCATCCTTTTCTTTTAACATTTTAACTTGTAATTCGTGTACTTGAGTAGGTGTAAGAGGTGTTAAATTATACTTCTTTTTATCATGCACAAACGAATACATGTTACTTCGGCCATGGTGAATGGCGTCCTTGTCAAACTGCCAAGGTCTACCAAGAAGAAGATGGCCAGCTTGCATAGGAACTACATCACACACAACTTCATCTGAGTACTTGCCCACATTGAATGGTACAAGCACTTGGTCCGTGACGCGTAATTCAACCTTATCGTTCAACCATCTTAGCTTATATGGGTGAGGGTGTTTAGCACGTTCTAGACAGAGCTTAGTGACCATGTAGTCACTTGCTACATTGGTACACGACCCTCCATCAATTACCAAGTTACATACCTTGCCTTGGATGGAACATCTTGTATGAAAGATGTTGTCTCTTTGGGCTGTCTCGTCGGGATGAACCGTGAGGTTCAAGGCTCGTCTTATGACCAGAGACTCACCATATTCAGCCTCACAATCTACTTCTTCAGTGGCTGCTTCGGTCATTTGCACATCGGCCTCATCTTGAGACTCGTACTCACCCGAATCCAACATGATCATAACTCGGGGATTTGGGCATTCTCTAGCCATGTTTCCTCTGCCCTTGCACTTAAAACATGTTATGTCACGAGTTCTAGAAGTACTTGGGTTAGAAAACTTACCTTGATTAGGCTCAGAGGCCTTAGAAGTGAACCTAGGGTCGATTTCGACCGACTTGCCCTTCTCCGCGGCCTTAAATGGAAAGCTGGTTGGAGTTTGGGTCTTGGCTCGGTTCTGGTCCCATGTTTGGTTACTCCATGTCCGTCCAGTAGCATAGGACTTCTTCTTCAAGTGTTGCTCAGCTTGAATGGCATGGTGTAAGATGTCCTTCAAGTCGTGGTATGGAAGCTTCTCCACTTTGTGACTTAGTCGTTCATTGAGTCCGTCTAGGAACTGAACCATGAGTGTCTCGGTGTCTTCGTCCAGCTCCAAACGATTTCTAAGATGTTCAAACTCTTCAAAGTATTCTTCCACGCTCCTGGTTCCTTGGGATAATTTTCGGAACCTCTTTTGAAGATCTCGATGATAATAGCTCGGAACATATCGCTTCTTCATGAGCTGTCTCATCTCTCGCCAAGTACTGACCTGAGGTGATTGGCTCCTTCTTCTGTCAGCTACCTCACGATCCCACCATGAGAGAGCATGGTCAGTGAGTTGAGCAACGGCCAAAGCCAGCCTTCTTTGCTCGTTGTAGTCGTAGTACACGAAGATATGCTCCATGCGTTGCTCCCACTCCAAATAAGCCTCGGGATCGACTCTTCCAGCAAACGTAGGTGCCTTAAGCTTCATGTCCTGGAAGTGTTGGTGCCTTGGAAAGTCACCTTCGTTCTCCTCAAAGATGTCTTGTCTCGGTCCTCGTCTCCTTACTCGCGGCTGCTCCTCTATCGGAACATCGTCCGGATCTTCGCCTAGATTGTTGGCTCGTCGTTGTGCTCTTCGTAGAGAATTGTTGTTGGCTTGAGGCTGCTCCCTCTGGTCTAGCCTTTGGACTATGCTCTGGAGTTGTTGCTGCATAGCCATGATTGCTTGCATGAGAATGACGTTAGGATCTTGCGGTACAGCATTGTTTTCCATTGTTTCTCCTTGCAAAAGATTCAACAAGGTGTATCAATGAAACCCAAAAAAAAAATCGACAATGACAAGTGAGGTAAGAAACAAAATTCTGCAAATATATGTTCTAGTATATGGTTCCTTTCTTTCTTTTTTTTGACTAAAATCCTAAAAGGAACAATTGAAAAAAATCAATTAACTAAGAATATGCTAAGTTTCCTTTTCTTTTTTTTTGTTTGATCAAAATTGGTAAAGTACCAAAACAAAATCGACACAAGGGATTAGGGTTCTTCTATTTTTTTTTTTTTTTTGAATCTAGCAACCTAACAAGAACAAGAAAAAAAAATACAGAAAATTAAAGGATGATAAGGGAACGTTTACACCTTAGATTCAGGAGCTTTGAAGTTCTGATACCAAAATGATACGAGCTCAAGTGTTGAAGAAGCTGGACTAAGGTCTCTCTCTTCTGTCAACGGGATAAGATGGAGGCTGCTGGTGGGGCGATGAGAACCACAAGAGAGGCGACGGTCTCTTGATACTTCAAGGGGTTTCCCTAAGGATCGGACTCACTCACGATCTAAAGAGAAAAAACGTTTTTGTGAAGAACAAAAACTCGAAAATTAACCAAGAAAAATACTTATGTCTGCGTGACCAAGAAGAACAAGGCCTTAGGGTTTTTAAAGAGAGCTCACGCCCCCAAATAAAAGGAAATAAACCGAAAATGAAATAACAAGACGGGTCCTTAACAATTTAGGCCCGTTTACAAAATAATTAAAAGACTAAGAGAAAAAGAAGTGAGGGCTCGTGTAGCTGGTCTTCATGGGCTTACAGAGAGTCATTAATTGGGCTAATAATATTGCATGTAGTTTGGCCTCGGTAAAAACCCATCTTCGCAAAACCCATTGGGATAAAAACGAAGGTTGGGAAAAGAGCACCAAACGACTTACAAACCCAGGTAATGACCTTCCTTGGGCCTAAGTCATCTCTGGTGAAGTGAAATCGACCATAGATAAGTGGGCCACGAGCCTGGGCTTGATGAGTGGCCACTTAGTGTTATCGGCCAGCAAAGGATCCAGCCGATATATCTTCAGTGTTTGGACGTTCTGGTCCGAATGGTAAGGATTCTTGGGCTGATCTTTAGTGTTATGGAAACTAGACTCAAAGAGCTTCAAATCAATATGTGGATCGCCTTCTGGATCGTCCGGGATCATGAGTGGATCCTGCTTCAAAGTATCGGACCAATAACTGCTCGCAAATGGGCTTAGCGGACTAGTGTACGTTTTGAAGAAACCTTCTTGTCTGAGCTGGTCCATGAACATGTTGAACTTCTTTTCCATGTCCCTGCTCCTGGTTCTAGTCACTGGTCCACTTGGTACTAGTGGTGCTTGTATGACTTGGGTCGATGACTCGATGTCCTCATCACTAAATGAAACCTAAATGCAAGACTAGACATAAAAAACTCTAAATGAAATGCGTGCTAAACGTGCAATATATGATCATATCAATTCCCCCAAACTTAAACCTTTGCTTGTCCTCAAGCAAACAAGAATAAAAATAAGGAGAAGACAAGAATACGGGAGCTCAGATCCGAAAGTGCCATAAAAAGAATCCGAGCCCAATGTCCAGGTTGCAAACTTCTTGATGCGATCAAACAACTTACTCAAAAGTGACTAGCCATACTTATCCTTACATGACTTACATTCAAACCTCAACGTACACAAACTTTCAAATCCTCCAACCCCTTGACATTGATTAAGTGTAATAAGCGTTAATCATGTTTATGCAAAATCAAATGAATTCGCTTGGCTAAGGGTTAGGTTATGAGATGAAGATGATCTCATTATCATGCATGGGTAATCAAGTATAAGGATCTCTCATGGAAAGAGTAAACGTTAGCAAAATGCTAAAGTTAAAAGGCAACATATGCATACAAGGGAGAATTCTCATCTACCCAAATGCCTAGAGTGTCTCTAACCTAAAGCCTTCTAAACCGTTTGTGCCCACATCCTAAGCTACCCTTTTCATCTTAAGGCATTTTCCTTCTTAATACCACATATGCTTCTTGTCTTTTCACTTCACCTTCTTCTCATTTGGGGATCAACTTCTTCTTCCTTGTTCTCATGGGTTGGTGCCCCTTTTTTGTTGTGACTTAGCTTTCTTTTTTCTTCATTTTTGTTCACGCCTCTTTTTCTTCTTTGATGGTTTGGCCTCTTCGGCTTTTTCTTTTTCTTTGGATCTCTCGAGGCTATCTTATTCTTAGAGCTAGTCTTATAATTTTGCACCAACCAATCTATAAATTTGATCCCCTTTTCCTTTCTCCTTATTCATCTTTCCCATTCCACAATCTATTCCAAACACATATGTTCACCAAATTTCCAAACCGTCCCCCCAAACTTAAACCAAGAACCGCCAACCTATCTAGCCTATTCCTAGATTAACTTCGTGATGGTGGAGCTAAATCTACATGAGAATTCCTCCTTATCGCCATAAACCTAACACTTTTTGCCAAGTTTGCTCGAAAGAAGGCCTCACCAATCACACACGAATATCAATGGCTAGAAAGAAGGTTGAGGTTAGGGTAGGGGAAACCATTCCAATGATGGGACATGGCTACTTGGATAAACAAGAGTGGTGAAAGGGAAAAGATTATCCAAGTATGTATGAAGTGATCCACGAATTCATTCAAAAATGCATAAACGCAATATTTACAAATCAAAATTAAGGTTATCACTTAGATGGGGTTGAATTCAACTCAAGGTTTGCTTGAATCAAGGCAAGAACAATACGACATGAGATCAAGGCATGGTTTGTTCTTAATTTCTACACGAGATCAAAGCATCAAGTAACTAGCAACAATGGCATTGGACTATGCTCTTAATAAGGTACTTTACAAGGACAAATCTATCATTGCTCCTAATGCTCATGCAAAGCTACCTTATTTGCTATGCATCTGGACTCAATCCTATATGGAATGCACAAAAGTTCAAAATTTTCAAATTTATTGAAAATGCATGATATGCATGAGACTCAAGGTGCAAAAGGCAAAATAAGAACACCAAAAACGATGTTAGATAACACACAAACCCTCCCCCAAACTTAAATTACATAGTCCCTTGTCTAATAGAAGCTTAAGGAAGAGTTAAACAATGCATGAAAGAAGGAAAGAATATATGATTCTAAATGCTATGTACAATGTTTGGAATGTTACCTTGGAAAAGGATGGAGGGGACGAGAGGGATCAAGGGACGCCATATTCCATCACCTCATCCTAAGCACTTTAGTCCATAATTCTATGCCCATAAGACCATCGAAAACCTACTTGCACTAAGAAAACCCACCAAAAGGAACTACTAAAGAAAGAAAAGCATAAAAGGAAATATGTACAAGGATAAGCTTGGGGTGTATCCCAAGAGAACTTAGTTTAACGTCACTAAGTTCGACGTTTGTTACCCTTTTAGACGGGTGATTGGGGAGCATGAGTACTCCATGGCGGTTCGGTAAGCTCGAGTTTGAGAACTTTACCCATTAAGCCTTGAAAACTGGCGTGATTTGGCTCCCTAACCTCCGGTGTGAGGGTTGCTATGGCCTTGGCAAAAGGATTAGGACGCCCTCTACATTTGACCTTGTACTCAATCATCCCTTCTTCATGTTTCCATGGGATGAGAGTCACGATCGAAGGTTAGTTTAACAAGGGTCCAATCCCCTTGAGCATGCTCGGTTTCCTCCCCTCGGACCTAGGCTTTATCCTCTTCTTATCAACCTTAGCACTTTCACTCTCACTCTCCGTTGTGGTGCGAAAGAGGGAATTCAAGCAACTTCCATCTAAAGCAAGGGCTTCTTCAACCCTTCCTATACTCACCGTCTCACATAGGCCCACATACTTAACCTTCTGGGCTTTGGCTTCATTGTCCCCACAAATAATAACCCCACAAATAGCGGTGGAAGAAGGCATCATTGTGTAGAAATTCTTGTCATCCACGTTCTTAAGAACAACCTTCTTGTTTATGAAGTCCAAGCTTGCACCGGTTGTGTTGAGGAATGGAGTCCCGAGGAGTAGAGGGAGCTTTACGTTTGGTGCCATCTCCATTACCACAAAGTCCGTTGGTACAAAACACTTTCCAATTATGAGAGGAAAGTCTTCAACTAAGCCAAGAGGTTTCTTCGTAGAAGAGTCTCCAAATGTTATGGTGGAGGAGTAATCATTCAACTTATCTATCCCAAGACTTTTAGCTATCTCCAAAGTCATGACATTAACGGTTGAGCCCGAGTCACACAAAGCATCATCAACTTCCAAGTGTGCAAGATAGTGAAAATTTTCCGGGGTTTCCAAGCTTTGGGAGAGTCTTAGGCTCGATCCTTGTTGTGCTTGGAGGCACTTTCTCTTGTGCCTTATTGACGAAACGACCGGGAAATGGAAGTGGAAGCTCATATGGAGGTGGAGGCTCTCTTTTTGACTCAACAAGTGTCTCAACGTTTTTCACTTTAACCACGTCCTTGATGGACTTCTCAACCTTGTTACTCTTTTCTCCAATCAACATCATATCATTCTCACTCACAAGGGTCACCTCCCCACCTTGTTGCTCAATGTCCTCATTGAGGCTAGAGACTAACCCGAGGAACTCCTCAATAATGTGATCTTGCTCTTTAAGAGTGAAAAATGTGTTGCAAGACTCTTTAGAGGTTAGTATGGCCTTTCCATTTGAAGAGCCTTGAGGATGATGTGAAGAAGGGGCGGCACTCCTTTGCTTTATTAGTTTCACCTTTGAGCTCAATGCCTCAAACTTGCTATTAAGATCATTGTAAGAGCAAATGACCTTGTTAGTGGTTTCCGTTTGACCCTTGATTAGTTGTTGGAACATGGAGGCCAAGTCAATCTCTTATGGTTTAGACGTATGTGCTTGACCTTGGGGCACAAACCCTTGTTGTTGACCTTGAAAACCGGGTGGGACTTTTGGTTGGAATCCACTTTGGTTTCCTTGGAGTTGGTTCTTTGGGATATACCCTTGTTGGTTGGAGTTAGAAGGTTGATCTTGAGATTGGAATTGTTGTTGTGGAACTCCTTGAGCTTGAGTAGATTGTTGAGGGTAGAGTTGGTCTTGTGGATTCCTATAGGTTTGGTTGAACCCTTGTCTTTGGAAGTTACCTTGGTTCCCTACGTAGTTCACTTCCTCTTGTGTTTCCACGACTTCCTCTTGATAACAAGCTTGATTGTTCTCGTAGTCACCAATGAAATGGACCTCCTTTTGAGACTCTTTTGAAGCCACAAGAAGCTTATCTATCATGGCGGCTTGTTTATCCAACTTCTCATTCAAGGCTTTCATGTCCTTGGCACTCTTGTTCTCATCAAAGTCACTCGTGGTCCTTGTGGCACGGTCATAATCGTCGCCATAGGTGCCATCACTTTGAGCCAAGTTTTCTACCAACTCCATTGTATCCTCCATGTCCTTAGCTAGGAAATTACCATTCGATGCCGTATCAAGTAGCATTCGAATTTTAGGTAAAGCGCATCGGTAGAGAGTACTAAGAAGTAAGGCGTTGGAGAAGCCATGATGTTTGGCGGTGTGAAGCTTGAAATCTCATTGCTAAGTTTGGCGGTTCTAGCCGGTGAGAAGAATTTGGCTAGAAAGGCCATTTTGCAATCATCCCATGAAGTAATAGAACCTTGAGGCAAGCTTTTCTCCCATTTGTGAGCCTTGTCACCCAAAGAGAACGGGAAGAGACGAAGCTTGAAACCATCTTCGGATACTCCGTTAATCTTGGTGATACCACATATCCGGTCAAATTGGTCAATGTGATCTAGAGGATCCTCCATTGACAACCCATGGAACTTGTTAGCTTGAACCATGTTGATTAGTCCGGGTTTGACCTCAAAGTTGTTGTTTTCAACCGGAGGTGGTTGAATCCCTTGACGGTTTTGGTGTGCATTTGCCGCATCACCTTCTCCAACAACATGCCTAGCTCTAGGCGGGTGGTTAGGACGGTGATGGTTTCCATTGCCACCACCTCCTTGATTGTTGCAGTGTCCATCCCCATTCCCACCGTTCCTTTGGTGGGGAATGGGTTCATTGATGTTCCCAAGTGGAACATTCTCAAAGTGCTCCATGTCGTTACCAACCTCTTCTTGAACTCTCACACGGTTCCTTCTTGCTCTTGAACCCCTCTCAAGTTGATCAATATCGTCTCTTGGTTGTATGAGATTGGTATTGCCACGGGAACGGGTATGCATACACCTAGAGAGAGCAAAAGCAATGGGAAGTGAAGAAGATTAGTAACTTAGTATAGAATAATACTTAAGCTCACTAAGAACCTAAATCTCAATGTTAAAACAAATCCCAATATGGCAACGGCACCAAATTGATACAAGACTTCTTAGTCTTTAAGAGGTATCAATATCCCCTATACGGTGTAGCATAAGAGGTTATCTGAAAGGACCGCATTTTTTTTTTTTTTTGCAAAGAAAATAAACATATAATTAACATTAACAATATTAAACAAACAGTACAACGCAAGTACTACAGCTTAAACAAGCTAACGGTTTATATAACAACAACTGGTATCGATCGATACTCCCCTAGTGTCGATCGATACCCAAACAACAAAAGCAAGCCCCGGGTCCTAATCATCCCCTCTTCACCGCCTTGATTCCACGATCACGCCTTATCTTTACCTGCATCGACAAAAGTGATGCATCAACATTTGGCTAACCAAATGCTGAGTGAGATTGATCATCCCAACAACAGGCTACCAATAAGCACAAAATAACAATATCCACAACCATACAAGAATTAATTATCCACAACTAAACTGTCACAAAACAACCGGTATCGATCGATACCCCCCCATGGTATCGATCGATGCCCAACAACACACAAGTCCCGACAAGGGACAGATATCGATCGACACCCAAACACAACACTTGGTATCGATCGACACAACACGGTTCAAGTCTATCACCTCGATACACTACAATTCGAGACCACCGCCTATGGTCTGGTATCGATCGATACACACATGGTATCGATCGATGCCCACGAGACCTAAACACAGGAATCGCCATACAAGCCATAAAAGCATCAACCAAGCTTTAACAATGCACCACGCAAGCTCACTTGCTAACCTTTGGTCACAACTCACCTTAAACAAGAAGGATCGAGCTCTAAAACGACTTCTCAAGCTTAAGAAGATCTCCCTCTCTTCTCACAAGCTTACGTCGAACCCAAGCTCGTCAAACCTCTTCTTCGAGCTTCTCAAGCTCAAACTCTCTTTCGATCTCGCAAGATCCAAGACCGTTGAGGCGAGACCTTTGAGAGTTCTCGAGCGGAGGGTCAAGGAGCTTCGTCGGAAGAGGATTCCGATGATGCGAGTTCTGTGGGACTGTGACGGGGTGCAGGAGGAGCAGGTTGAGGAGTCGCGTGCGAGTCAGATTGGGTCTGAGGGTGTGGCTGGCGTGAGTGCCAGTGTGGCAGGTGTTCCAGCGGGTGCTGCGGAGGTAGCAGCGGGTGATGCTCGGGCCCGAGATGATCGCATAGCGGATCTGTTGTCGAGGTTGTTGGAGCGGTTACCAGAGAGAGTGCCGGTTCAGGCTCCTGTAGTCCCGGTAGTTGTGGAGGTTCAACCTCAGGTGGCAGCTGCGGTTGCTGAGGAGCTCCCGTCCTACCTTAGGATGGTGGAGCAGATGCAGAGGATTGGCACGGGGTTCTTCTCTGGAGGTGCTAATCCTGAGGACGCTGATGCGTGGTTGAGAAGGGTGGAGAGGAATTTCCTCTCAAGTAGGTGTCCCGCGGGATACCAGGTGGACATTGCGGTCCATTATCTGGAAGGTGACGCGCATCTCTGGTGGAGGGGTGTGGCATCACGGAGAGTTCAGGCCGCGATGTCTTGGGCGGATTTTGTGGAGGAGTTTAACTCCAAGTATTTCCCTCAGGAGGCGTTCCACCGGATCCAGTCGAGGCTTGCGAGTTTGACTCAGGGGGATCGGTCGGTACGCGAGTATGAGGTGGAGTTCAACCGGCTCGGGTCTTATGTTAGACGAGCGGCTGAGAGTGAGTCGGACCGTGTTCAGAGGTTTCTGATGGGTCTTCGGGTCGACTTGAGGAACCGTTGCATGGTGAGGGCTTTTTGCACGGTTGATGAGTTGGTTGAGACTGCGGCCTTGCTTGAGGAGGGTCTGAAGGACGAGGTGGTAGCGGTTACACCGAGCTTTCAGGCAAGATCTGTGCAGCAGCAGTCCGGTCCAAGCAGAAGCAGTAAGCCGATGCAAGGACAGAAGCGGAAGCGAGAAGGCGCTTCGAGAGGTAGTCGGGGTGGTCCGGGTTGCTTCGGGTGTGGGAGCATGGATCACCGAGTGGCGAACTGTCCTCAGAAGGGCGGGGTGCGGGTGGATTCTCGAGTGTGCTATCACTGCAAGGAGCCGGGTCACCTCAGGCCTCAGTGTCCCCAGTTGCGGCAGAGTGAGACCACGGTGGTGCAGCCCGTCAGGCAGGTGGCATCAGCGCCTCGAGTGTACTCCATCGCCGAGTCCGGAGAGCCGAGTTCCAGGCCGATCACAGGTATTTTCTTAGACGCATCTAAGTTTAATTCTGTGTTGGGGAACGTCGTGCTTGTCGGGGTGTTAAGGTTCTTGGCACATGTATATGTGCAGGGACCTTGTGTGTTGGAGGTGTAGAGTGTCATGTGTTGTTTGACACGGGAGCATCGCATTGCTTCGTTTCCCCGGAGTTGGCCGAGAAGGCTAATTTACGGAACGAGCCCAGTGTGAGTTTGGGTTTCGTGGAGGTTGCCGGAGGGAAGCTCCTGAGGATTCACGGTCGTGTGCGGGACGTGGATGTTCAGGTAGCAGGAGAGTCCATGGCTGCCGATTTGATTATCTGCTCCGTGGAGCTGTACGATGTCATCTTGGGCATGGATTGGCTCGGGAAGTTCAGAGCGCATCTGGACTGTCACCGAGGGCGGGTCGAGTTCGACCGAGGAGAAGGGAAGTGGGTGTATCAGGGTGTGAGACCGACTTCCGGGAGTCTCGTGATCTCGGTTGTGCACGCGGAGCGTCTGATCGAGAAAGGTTGCGAGGCGTATTTAGCTACGATTTCCTTGCCGGAGGCCGTCGGAGAGGCCAGGGTGCAGGATATTCGGGTGGTTAGTGAGTTCCAGGATGTGTTCCAGTCGTTGCAGGGGTTGCCACCGTCTAGGTCGGATCCCTTCACGATCGAGTTGGAACCAGGGACGGCACCGATATCCAGGACTCCTTATAGGATGGCTCCAGCAGAAATGGCCGAGCTGAAGAGGCAGCTGGCGGAGTTGTTGAACAAAGGGTTCATTCGTCCGAGTTCTTCACCGTGGGGAGCACCGGTGTTGTTCGTGAAGAAGAAGGACGGGAGTTTTCGGTTGTGTAATAAGATGAGTATTTCTTATTATTGGTGACTTTGGGAGTCACGGTGTCGCATTGCGTTTGGGGTAAAAGCGTTAATGCAAGAGAGTGATAAGATGGATATTCTTATTGCTGTTGTGGGCGGTGCGATGACCGGGTTATTGGTCATGCACGGCAGATATTCCGGGTATGGAATATGGGTGATGCCGGTGTTGCCTTGCGAGGATTTACACGGATCACGAGAGGTAGTTCAGTCGAAATGCTTAGTGATATGTGACTTATTGCTCGTTGAGAGGACTGGTTCCTCTGGTGCCGATAGCTCGCAGGACTGTGTGTCTTGAGAGTGTGAGTGGCGATGTACCCAGACTCGGGAGGTTTATAGCCTAGAGTAATACGTGATACCGTGGATTCGTAAGGAGTATATCGTAGACGTATGATATATTCCCTAGAATTGAGTGGTATGGGGTATCGAGACTCTTGTAGGTTATATTCTTGAGTGGAGTGGTACGGCAGATACCCAGAACTCGGAGATGCTGCGGTGTCTTGGGTGATGTGGTATGGTTGATATCCTGCGGGATATGGCTGATGCTCGGAACTCGGAGATGCTGCGGTGTCTTGAGTGATGGGGTTGGCGTGTGTTTGAGCAATAAGTACATATGATGCCGCGGTGTCATAAGCATAGGGACTGAGTGGGAAACCTCGGAGGTTAGTTTTGAACCTCGTGTGAGTATTTCGTTGGCCGGGTTGGCCAAGGGTTGTGTAATCGTTGCGACGATTAGGGTTCATTGGAGATGGACGGTTCATGGGAGATGAACGGTAACGAAGATTCGAGGACGAATCTAAGTTAGTGGGGGAGAATTGTAACGCCCGTGTTCCGGAAGAGTTAATTATTGTGGAGGAATAATTAATTCGGGTTGTTTCGGGGGGCGGTATCGATCGATACTGGCAGGCATCGATCGATACCAGCCGGGTTTTTCTCGGGATTATCTTCTTCTCTTATCTTCTTCGAGTATAAAAACGTATCCTTGGAGGATAAGACCAGAGTTGGTCGAAAAAGAGAGAAAGGAAGAGAGAGAGAGAGAGAAGGAGAAAGAGAGAGAAGATAATCCCGAGAAAAACCCGGCTGGTATCGATCGATGCCTGCCAGTATCGATCGATACCGCCCCCCGGAACAACCCGAATTAATTATTCCTCCACAATAATTAACTCTTCCGGAACACGGGCGTTACATTATCAATCCATAATTGGGATTTATCCTAATCACTAAGAATGCAAGGTGCTTATGGTAAGTTAAGCTAAACAAGTGTGTTGTGATTAAGTAACCAAATCAAAATTTAGCAAAAGCACTAAGCAATATTGTAAATCAATAAGCAAAAGCAAATCTAGAGATAGGGTTATCGATATAAGAAGTCCTAAGTTCAATTCATGATGTTCATTTACTCAAACAAGCTAATCCCTAGGCATAAGATCCTAAACTTGACTAATTCTCTTTCAAGCAATTAATCACTATGCTAATCACCTAACCCATTAGAAAATCATCATTTGTGGATCATTGATTAGCAAGCATTAAGTTTAAATCAACAAGATCAACCTAAAATACACCCTAGACAACTATTGTCATAGGCTAGGAATGTAAATCTCTTGTTTAATTCATCAAGGCATTTCATCAAACACTTGGTGTGCATGAAATGCCTTATGATCTAAACCTAGTTTTTCAAGTTAGATTTAGCCTTAAGAACATTAAACAAGAAAGGATATAAGAAGATCTAGCCCTAAACATATTGAATCAAGCCTAAACATCCTAATCTACCCCATCTCAAGATCCTAAAGGACTACTCAAGACCCATTAAAATCCCCTCAAAATCGATTTTGATAGAGGATGATTCCAGGGATAGATGTTGAATAATCAATAAGAAAAGAAGATAGATGGAAGAGATTCAATGAGATAAACACTTAATTGCATAAATGAACAAAGATCTCTCTTACAAATCCCAAACTCTCTCCAAAGATCTCTTGTTTTTGACTCACAAAAAGCATACTAATAAAATTAGGGTTGTAGGATATTTATAATAAAAAGAGGGGAACCGGGTCAACCCGGAACAAACCGGGTTTTGACATGGAAATTTTTGGGTCGAGGAGTCTGTCCCGGGCTGTTTTTGGTCGGGCCAAGGGACCGGGATGATAGTTTTAGCCGAGAGATTTGTGTCCCGGGGAGATTATAGCCGGGACAATAGGCCGGCATATCTCCTGGTCGAGGAGAAATCGCGTGCCGGGCTGAGGGACTTCTTTTGTGCCGGATAAAATCAACCAGGGACGAGCTGATGAGTTTTTAGCCGAGAGAACTGATCCCGGGGAGATTCTAGCTGGGACTATGGCCGGAATATCTCCTGCCGAGGGATTCTTCTTGTGCCGGGCTGAGGGACTCCTTTGTGCTGGCTAAAATCAGAGCGGGACGATGATGAAGCAATTTAGCCGAGCTTTTTGGTCCCGAGCTGTTTTTAGCCGGGGCGATAGGCCGGCATATCTCCTACCGAGGGATTCTTCTAGTGCCGGGCTGAGGGGGATTTTTGTGCCAGCTAAAATCAGCCAGGGACGGTGCTGAGGGATTTTTAGCCGAGAGAATTGTTCCAGGTCAATTCAAGGGGCCGACATATCTCCTGCCTGAGGAGAATTCTTGTGCCGGGCTGAGGGATTTTCTTGTCCCGTGGGACTTCTAGCCGGAACGATGCTGAGAGAGTTTTTAGACGAGAGAAACGGATACTCCTCATAAAATCGGCCATATCTCTCAATAAACATGTCCGAATGGCCTAAATCCAACTCTGCTAGATAGCTAACTCCTTCCTCTACATTTTCCATGAAGACCGTTGTGGCTGATTCAGATCGGAGAGCCTTCGTCCAGACACATATTTCTGGCATCTTGGATGGGCTTTGCATTCCTCTTATGCTCCATAACCCGAAACATCATCAATTGTCTACAAGACACCTAAAAACACTCCAAATGTATGCAAAACTCACTAAGATCTAATGCAAACACTTATTACCCTAAATGAGACGAAAATACAAGACTATACCATAATTATGCATGTGAATTATAAAAAATTCTAAATGAAATGCGTGCTAAACATGCAATATATGAGCATATCACCACAATAGCCTAAAATACTTGTTCACTCAAGCTAATCTGAATCTACGCCAACAGAGATGGATGGAGTTCATCACGGACTACGACGTTCAGATTCAGTATCACCCGGGCAAGGCGAACGTAGTCGCCGATGCGTTAAGCCGAAGGAGGGCTAAACTCGACATAGAGAAGTAGTTGGAAACTCTGAACCGATCAAGATAGGGTTAAGACGAATCAAGGAGTTGAAGAAATGAGCGATTCTGAAAATCCAAGTGTTTTGGGGGAGACAAAACCGAATGGTGATCACTTGGGAAGACGAAGCACGATTCCGAGAGGAACATCCAGAGTTCTTCGCGGAGGAGAGGAAAATCGAGCCCGGAGAGATATCACAACCTTAGTTGAATTCGGAAATCCGAATAAGGGGGGAGAATGTGATAACCCGATCAATGGCATAAAATCCGGTCGATGGTCGAAGAAAATCCCAAATCAAGGAAACGACTAAGGAAGGTATCTTTTCAAATGAAAAGACCAAAAGAAACACTTTGGTCGAGACGGTTTTGCAATGCCACAGACAGAAAATGAGATAGCCTCAAAAAGCTCATTTCTGGCCGAGAAGGACCTGAACAGTAACCGCTGGGCAAAAACCCTAATTTTGTCGAGAATGGAATTTTTGGGCGAGAAAGGGCAGTTTCTTGCTGATTGACATATTGGATGACCAAGAGCATCCCGAAGGTGTTCCGAATGCGATTTCGGACACGTTGCAAGGACTGGCACATCGCCCTTGTGGAGCGCCAGACCGAGAGACCCGGAGCCGAGGAAACCGACAGGGACAAAAGTTGGAATTTCGCCGAGATATTCCCGGCGTGCGAGAACCGCCTCATTTCCGGCGAGGATCGGCGGTTAGATCACGGGAAATTTGATGAGCCGTTTTTGTTGCCCAAAAAGTCAAAGGTTGACCAAAAGTCAAAGTTTGACTAAAAAGTCAAAGACGCTAATTTTGACCAATCCAAGAAGCTTGCTCCCTAAGATTTGACCAAGACCAAGCAAGTGGCCAACTTTCTTCTCAAGACTTGCACCCCAAGACTTAGTAGCCTATAAATACCCCCTCACCCTCCTTAGATTTCTCATCTCACTTAAACTTAACTTAGAGAGAAGTTAGAGCAAAGTAGAGAGAGAAAGAGAAGGGCGAGAGCAAACCGAAGAATTTTTCCAGCAAACGGCGTGGAGGTTCGGAGTTCAGTTCGGGGAAGAGTTAAGGCGCTAAGAGAATAACTTAGGTCAGGAAGGACCTAAGGTATTGGTGAGTCTGGTTATGTGTTTTATGCTATGTATACAGGGAGGTTGACGTAAGCTAGGAGAGCTTTTCCAACCGTGTTACAAGAGTGCATCGACAGAAACAAAGAATTCGACATCATGGTTTAGGAGGAATGGCTTGTCTCGATTTCTACCTGAGGACGTTGACGTCTTAGGGCGTGGATGGCCCTCGGGAGTACCCCTAACATGTAACGGTCCTTGTTGGGTCTAGAGCGCGGAGGTCCTTCGGGAGTGCGCGCTAGAACTTTTGTATGTTGCATCTAAGATATACGTTTCAGTAGGAAGCGTATGTCCTAGTAGGGGTGTACATAACGCGTTCCCATGACCCGAACTCTATAGTACATGACTACAGAGGAGTAAGACTCTGGAGCATGTAGGGTAGCGCCCAAGTGTCGAGTGGGCCCGGACAGGGGTTCCGGGTAGTCGTGGCGGATCCAAGATGATCATGTGTAGTGATTCGCGGGCGTCACAACGTGGGGACTGATCTGTACACATAGAGGCCTCATAGTTAGACATGAGTAGTTAGCTTCCGCATGTTCATATTCTGTGATTGAGTGTTCATTGTGCACAGTCCAGTAGGGACTCTAATGTGTTTTTAGGTTCCCTCACTGAGTATTGCTAGAATACTCATGACTAATTTGGTTTTGCAGGTAACCATTAGGTGGCGGAACGTTAGGACAGCCGGAGTAGATTGCCTTGGCTTTTGCAAAACAGGTTTTCAAAGTACATATTAAGTATGTTTTGGCACTAGGCCGACCAAACCTAAGTATAAAAACCCTTTTCAAAAAATTATTTTCAAAAATATGAATATTATGTAAGATTTGCCTAAAAGTTCAGTTTGTGTCTAATGGTACAAGTTTAGTCCGAACTGAAACAACTCGACACTAGGGAATGGGTTGCAAAGCCTCAGGCCATGGTAGAGTAGTATGGGATGCTCGGGCCGGTATGCCTCTGTGGAACGCATTCTGCCAGCATTCCCGGCTCTGACCTTTGTGGCACTAGTCGGGGGTGTTACAGAAGTCGTCCATGAAAACCTCCATTATGTCCTCAATCAAATCGGTAAAGATCGACATCATGCATCGCTGGAAAGTTATCGGGGCGTTACACAAGCCAAACGGCATTCTACGATAGGCAAAAGTGCCATAAGGACACGTGAACGTGGTCTTTTCTTGGTCGTCCGGGTGGATGGGAATCTGGAAGAAACCAGAATAGCCGTTAGAAAATAGTAGTATGGGTGGTTAGCCAATCTTTCAAGCATTTGATCGATAAAAGGTAAAGGAAAATGATCCTTGCGATTAGCAGCATTTAACTTATGGTAATCATTACACATCCTATGCCCCGTTACAGTTCTAGTTGGGATCAACTCATTTTCTCATTATTAACAACTGTTACACCACCCTTCTTCGGCACAACATGGACCGGGCTCACCCAAGTACTATCAGAGATATCGTATATAATACCCGCCTCTAGAAGTTTCATTATCTCTTTCTTTATAACATCCTTGAGGTTCGGGTTTAACCGTCTCTGATGTTCTATCGAAGTCATTTATTCGTCATCTAGATGTATCCTATGCATCCAAAGAGCCGGTGATATCCCTAAGAGATCATCTAGTGAGTAGCCTAAGGCCTTACGATACTTTCTAAGTTCACATAGAAGCAAAGCAATCTCAACATTGTTCAACTCAGCATTGATGATCACAGGATAGGTAGAATTAGGACCAAGAAAGGCGTACCTTAGCCCTGTTGAAAGCGGTTTGAGTTCGATTTTTGGGGATTTCAACTCGCTCCACATGCCAGCAAGAGGCGCATGATGACTTGCCGTTTGAGGCGTCTTAGCTGCTCCATCTAGGCCGATGTGTTGTACCATCATCTCTATTGTCTGGCTTGAATCCAGAATCTTAGCGTACCTTGTTGCATCATCACTCATAAACTCGTGTTCATTCCCAGCCCTTGTCAAACTTGTTTCCAACGGGTCATCTGTCAAAACTTCTTTGACGACCTCATTGTCGACTTCCAGTGAGTCATCAATCGAGAATGTCTTCCCGTCTAACATAGGTTTCTTCAGCATCTTGTCCATTTCAAACTTCATCACAATGTCTCCCAGGTGGAGATCTATTCGCCCATTTTTCACATCTATTATGGCTCCCGCTGTGCATAAGAAGGGTCTCCCCAATATGAGTGGATCCCTTGGTTCTTCATCAAGTTCTAGGACCACGAAATCCGTAAGAACGAAGGCGTCTCCAATCCGTACATGCAGATCCTCAAGTACAACAACATGGAGTCGCACAGAACGATCGGCAAATACCAAGGAGATCTTGGTTTGCTTGAACTTTGTGAACCCGAGTCTCTTAGCCACGGAATATCGCATCAAGTTAACGCTAGAACCGAGATCACACAAAGAGCAAGCAAAAGTCATTGCCCCAATATGTACTGAAAGAACGAACTTCCCCGGATCGCCTACCTTCCTTGGCATCTTGTTTTGGAGGACAGCACTGCAGTTCTTGGAAACCATCATGACACCGTCATCAGTAGACATTTTACTCGTCACCAAGCTCTTCATATATTTCCTCAACGAGGGCATCATTTAGATCGCATCGACCAGAGGAAGCTTCACCACGAGATCTTTCAACATTTCCTTGCATTTTGCTTCTTTTAAGTCCTTGTGCGACTTCCTTTGACGGGTAGGGCACGAAACTCTCGGAGTGTAGATACGCATAGGAGGTTGCGCTTGCGGTTCATCTCCATCATCTGCATCTGTAGGTACCTTCTCTTTTGGGGCGATTTCTTTGTCATCTGCTTCTAGATCGATTACGGCGTCAGTATCCTGCCCTTTTCGTGCAACCGGTTCTAGTGCTTTCCTGCTTATGAGTGTGATGGAGTTGACGAATTCATTCCTTGGGTTCTGTTCCACCTTTCCCGGAAGAACCCCTTGCGGCCTCTAAATTGTTTCGGCAGTTTGAGCAACTTGAGTGTCCAACTTCTTCACATGAGTGCATACGGCTTCGTACTTGCTATTGAGGTCGTTTTACATGTTGTCGACCTTAACATTAATCTCCTTGGCGGATTGTTGCTGGTTGAGCAAGAGCTGTTGCATGAGAACATTGAGCTCATCTTGGGAGTTATCCAGGGGGCTGGCGGTAACTTGAAACGGAGCGGGCTTCGTTGGTTGAAATGTGTTGAACGGCTGCTTCTGTTAGAAACCACCTTGAAACCTGTTAGGCCCTTGGAAGCTCTGAGAGAAACCTGAGATACTAGTGTTTTGCACAAAGGTTTTTCCCTGAGGTTGTTGAGTCTGCTAAGGGTAGACTTTATCTTGGGGATTCTCGACGTTGGTGCTTTTGTAGGACAAATTCGGGTTGTTCCTATAATTCTGGTTGAAACTTCTGTCCTGCACATACCCTCATCCATTAACGTAGTTCACCTATTGCAGCTCATCAATCTCCTCATCGGTCGATCCTTGACAAAGGATCGCATCTCTTTTCTCCTCGCAAGATTGCATGTTTCTCTAGTTCCCTTTTAGTAGTAGGTTCACATTTGCAGTCAGTTCGTCTATCTTCTGCGAGTCTACACCATTTGGGCGTTTAGACCTGTCATACTCGGGACATCGATTTCCCGAACTCACAGCTAGGTTCTCTATCAATTGGTACGCTCCTTCTCTTGTCTTGGTCATGAAATCTCCATTGCTCGCAGCATTAAGGGCGTTCTTGTAGTCCCCGTCAACTCCATCGTAGAAGATGCTTAGAATCTGTTCATCCGAGTACCCATGATGAGGGCACTCCCTACGGTACTCTCTAAACCTTTCCCAAGCTTCGCAAAAGGACTCCTCTGGATGCTGCTGGAAAGCCGCGATCTTGTTCCGAAGCGATGCCGTCTTGGATTAAGTGTAGAAATGATCTAAGAAAGTAGCCCTGCACTTGTCCCAAGTAGTCAATGACCCGGCAGGGAGTTACTTGAGCCACCTCAGTGCCTTATTTGCCAAAGAGAAGGGGAAACGTATGCACTTGAGATAATCAGCAGGTACACCATTAGACTTGGTAGTGCTGCATATTTCTTCGAAGTTCTCAATATGGTCCATGGGATGCTCTGCAGGGAGACCGTGGAACATGTGCTGCTTCACCAATGCAATCATCTGAGGTTTGATCTCATAGTCTTGCCTCGTGATAGCTGGTGGGCGGATGGCAGCTCTGTTCTGGTAGAAACCGTGAGGCGTGTCCAAGTCCCCAATGGCAGGCTGCTGCTGTTGTTGTTGTTGCTGTTGTTGCTGCTGTTGTTGCTGCTGTGCAACTGCTGCACTTGTTGTTGCAGCCTCGCGAGCTCAGCGGCTGCAGCATTATGTTGCTCTTTGTTATGTTCGTCCATGATGACGGGAATTGATCTTGCTCGTCTGTTCGTTCGTTCTAGCCTTGCTAGCTCTTCGTTTCTAAGCTCGCGAAGGCTTTCGGTTCCCCTGCTTCTGGTAACTCTATTCAGTTTTTCTGCTGGTTACCTGAACAAGAGAACAAAGTGGAGTACGTTAATAAATCTTAGACTAAATCTCAAATTCAGAATTGAAGGTAACGCTATTGGTCCCCGGCAACGGCGCCAAATTGATTTAAGCGTTTTCACTCAGTCAATTAAAACTAAAGTTCACACTACCGCAATCATAACGATTGTCAATGCAGTACTTTAGGATCGAATCCACAGAGACCAAGGTTACACTACTATTCTCACAATTATGAAATTAAGTTAAGACAGAAATATGATTTGTTTTAGAAAAGTAACGAGAGCGATTTAAACGATGTAAATTCAATAAAGGAAAAGCATTAGGTCGAGGGTTTATTCGCAGGAATCCAGAGATCATAAATCAGACAACTATTCAGGGAATAATTAAAAGCAAGTTTCAAACTCAAACATAAATATTAACAAATCCACTCTCGTGCTCATGGTTACTAAACCTAACAACCTAATCCACTCTCGTGCTCATAGAATTCTAGATCAGGCTTAACGAGCAAGTTCATTATGTTCACGAATACCCCCCCCCCCCCCCAATACACTCTCGCGCTACTAGGTGATTCGCTCGCTTATGTTCTTTCTAGCAATCTTCACACTTTCGCGCTGTTAGATTAAGCCATAGTTCATAGACCTAGCGGTTAGCTCAAGTCTAAGCAATAAACACAACAATAAGCAAAAACCACAAAAGATAAATATCTATCTTTGTCTAATTCAATGACTCATGGATCCCCTTGAAAACCCTAACCTAACTATGGAACTACTCAGACATAGTAACGGAGAATAAGCAAAGAGATGAAGAAATCATAATATAAATAAAGAGAGAAAGGGTTTAGAATTCTTCTCAATAGATGCATAGATTCTTCTCTAAAGCTTACAATGATTCAATAGCGAAAAGTCTGAATAGAACAAAAGGTGGCTGCCTCCAAGAGGCTAAAAATAGAGTATATATAGGTCTAGGTCGAATTAGGTCGAAACAGGAAGTTCCCCGGGCAAAATAGGGAAAACAGAAGTTTCCTTTCTTCTTCTCGTCGGCTGGTATCGGTCGATACCAGCTTAGCATCGGTCGATGCTGACCTCTCGGATATGGGTAGTATCGACCCGTCTCCTTCAGCATCGGTCGATTCTGACCTCTCGGGTAGGGGTAGCATCGACCCGTCTCTTTCGGCATCGGTCGATGCTGACCTCTCGGGTAGGGGTAGCATAGACCCGTCTTCTTCAGTATCGATCGATGCTGACCTCTCGGGTAGGGGTAGCATCGACCCGTCTTCTTCAGCATCGGTCGATGCCGACCTCTCGGGTAGGGGTGGCATCGACCTGTTCTACTGGTATCGACCAATACTGGCTCTTTCTTCACGGTTTCGTGCGTTTTCGCCCTCGTGACTCCAATTTCGTCCTTGAACGCCTTTTTTACCCGAGATTTCTAAATTGAAGACTAAAAGAATCTAAAACGGACTTTAACTTGATAAAATATTTGAAAGAAACATTGAAACATACGTTAGAATGCGGTAAAAACCAAGCATATCAAAAAACAAGTTCAAGATCTGGTGTCTAAAGGTTACATCTAAGAAAGCTTAAGTCCTTGTGCTGTTCATGTGCTTCTAGTACCTAAGAAAGATGGGACTTGGAGAATGTGTGTGGACTGCCGTGTAATCAACAATATCACTGTAAAATATAGGCATCCCATTCCCAGGCTTGATGAAATGCTAGATGAGCTCAATGGAGCAACAATCTTCTCAAAAATCAATTTAAGAAGTGGATATCATCAGATGAGAATGAAAGAAGGAGACGAGTGGAAAACGACGTTTAAAACTAAACAAAGTTTGTATGAATTGCTGGTTATGCCATTTGGACTCACTAACGCCCCAAGTACATTCATGAGACTCATGAACCATATCTTAAGGCTGTACATCTGTAAGTTCATAGTAATCTATTTTGATGATATCTTGATCTATAGTACATGTCTTGAAGATCATTTGCAACATCTAGAACATGTTCTAAAAGCGTTTCGGCTAGAAAACATTTATGCAAACTTAAAGAAGTGTACCTTCTGCACTGATCAAGTTGTATTCTTAGAATTTGTTTTAAGTTCCCAGGGTTTGAAAGTCGATGAAGAAAAGATAAAGGCGATAGAGGATTGGCCATCTCCAACTACAATTGGACATGTGAGGAGTTTCCATGGATTGGCTAGCTTCTACATGAGATTTGTGAAGGATTTTAGTACCGTTGCTGCACCCCTGACTTCAGTGATTAAAAAGAATGTGGGATTCAAATGGGGGCAAGCACAAGAGGATGCATTCAACAAGCTCAAAGACAACCTCACACATGCACCTGTTTTGGTACTACCTAACTTTGAGAAAACCTTTGAGATTGAATGTGATGCTTCTGGTACATGCATAGGAGCTGTCCTAACTCAAGGAGGAAAACCAGTAGCATACTTCAGTGAAAAACTCAGTGGAGCTTCACTCAACTATCCAATTTACGATAAGGAGATCTATGCTTTGGTAAGATCTCTTGAAACTTTGCAACACTATCTACTTTCCAAAGAGTTTGTTATTCATACAGATCATGAGATGCCGAAGCATCTAAGAGGATAAATTACGCTAAAGAAAAGACATGATAAGTGGCTTGAGTTCGTAGAAACTTTTTCCTACATGATCAAGTACAAGAAGGGAAAGGAGAACATTGTAGCTGATGCTTTATCAAGGAAGCACGCCCTAATCAGTACAATGGAGGCTAAGATCATCGGTTTTAAGCATATCAAAAGCTCATACGAAACTGATCTTGATTTTCAAGAAATCTTCGAAGAAACAAGCAAGGCTGCTCGTGGAGCATTCTATCAACATACGAAATGGATTCTTGTTCAAAGATAAAAGGTTGTGCATTCCTCAAGGATCAATGAGAGAGCTACTGGTTGGAGAAGCTCATGGAGGAGGCCTCATGGGACATTTTGGACGAGATAAGACTTTGAGTGTGCTTATGGAGCATTTCTACTAGCCGCACATGAAAAGAGATGTGGAGAGGTTCTGTGCCAAGTGCATTACTTGCCTAAAGGAAAAATCCAGGTCACATCCTCATGGTTTATATGTCTTTGCTTATTCCTAACCTGCCTTAGGTAGACATCTCTATGGACTTTGTTTTAAGTCTGCCAAAGATCAACCACAAGGATTCTATCTTTGTAGTCGTAAACATGTTCTCAAAGATGGCTCATTTCATTCCGTGCGACAAGACTAATGACGCTACTCAAGCTACTGATCTCTTTTTTAAAGAAGTAGTGCGTTTACATGGAGTGCCGAGGACCATTGTCTCAGATCGTGACACTAAGTTCCTAAGCCATTTCTGGAAAACTTTGTGGGGAAAGTTGGGAACCAAGCTGCTTTTCTCAACTAATTGTCAACCCCAAACAGATGGCAAAACTGAGGTAGTAAATCGTACTCTATCTACTTTGCTGAGAGCAACGGTTGGTAAGAATCTAAGGAACTGGTTATCATGCTTACCTTTCATTGAATTTTCTTATAATCATGCTAAGCATTCCGGTACTAAATTTTCTCCTTTTAAGATTTTCTATGGATTTAATCCAGAAACTCCAATAGATCTTATATCTCTGCCCCGAGCTATTTATTATAGTGAAGGAGAAGCCAGAGCAGATTTTGTGAAGAAGCTTCATCAAAAGGTTACAAATAATTTAGAAGAAAGACCGAGAAGTACAAACAACAAGTAGATAAGCACAGTAAAGAGGTCACATTCGAACCAGGGGATTGGGTTTGGTTGCATATGAGGCATGAGAGGTTTCTGGACAAGAGGAATTCTAAGCTCGCACCAAGAGGAGATCACTACAAGAAATGAGCTAATTCGCGATGAAAAGTTCCATTGCAAATACATTAGAATCCGTTGCAAAGAAGTCTTTGCAACGAACTTGTAACACACAAAAATCCGTTGCAAATTCATTGTTGCTAAAGTAATCCGTTGCTAATTCGTTGCCATTCTGTAACAGATTTGCAACGGAATATTAGCAACGGAGTATTGCAACGAGGGTGTTGCTAATATTCGCAATGAAAAGTTCCCTTACAAATGCATTATAATATGTTGCAAAAAAGCTTTTGAAACGAACTTGGAACACCCAAAAACCCGTTGCAAAGTCATTGTTGCTAAAATATTCCATTGCTAATTTGTTGTCATTCTGTAACAGGTTTGCAACGAAATATTAGCAACGGAGTTTTGCAACGAGGGTCTTGCTAATATTTGCAACGGGGTTTTCGCAACATATTTGCAATGGACTATTCCTTGCAATATTTGCAACGATATTTCATGGATAATCCTTACAACAGGTTGCAATGGATTGTTGTACCGAAGGCGTTGCTGATTTGCAACATGACTTTTGCAACATGTTTGCAAAACACTCTTCATTGCAATATTTGCAACGAAATGAGTAACGAAAATATATATAAGTTGCAAATTTGGTAACAATTTGCATTGAATTTTATTTGAAATTTTTGTAATGAATATAGTTGCAAATTTGTTGTTCAAAGTTTTTAAAATAATATTTGGTTGTAAATTGAACAGAAATGTTAATTAAACTTACTAGGAAGAAGAAAACATAGTTAAATACATAAAATATTTTGATTGGATCAATAAACTGAAACCTACAATGATCAATAAAATCTAATATTCTTTCATATCTTCTTAGCCCTCATCATCGGTGTTACCATCATTGTTCTCTTCATTGTTCTTGTTACCGTCAACGTTCTCTTGGCCGTTCTTGTTCCGGTCAAGAATGGAGTCTTCGTTTCCAGGCAATAAAACCAGTATGCAAGGGATGTAAAAATCAAGATCCACATAAGTATTAGCCATACTCCCATATAATGTGATAAAAACATGAGAGCCACTGTCAAGTTATTTGCAAACGAAAACAAAAGATTACCAATCATACTATGCTCCTCCATGTAACCTATACACAAATTAGTAGCTAAAACATAAAAGAAGAGTCAGATTTACTAAAACCTAACTCACAGTGGACTAAAGTATGCGAGTTTTCAGAAGCCGACAAAAGTTGCTTTGTACAATTGACGATTGCTCCTGTCACACACCAGTCTTTATGAATGAACTTGCCTTCCTGCCAAAAAACATGAGCCAAAGAAATTGATCTTATAACCAAAACCAAAAGCTTTTAAAACTGGAATCACAACTAGCTTTTTTATAACGTTGCCATTATCTGATTTTAATCATCAAAACTATGAATCTTATGCTCTGTAACAATCTACCTGAAAACTAGTTAAAACTCATAGAGATCAAAATCTGATGATATCACAGAGAAGAAGAGGGAAAAAGACTTACTTTAACATAATAAGCTTTTTTAATCTCAGCACCAGATAAAGCTAACTTCATCTTCTAGTACAGTTCCTTTCTTTGCTCCATCAGAATCTTTTTCAAGAGTCTCTTCCACTTTGTGAAATGCAAAAGGGAAAAACATACAATCAGATCAAAATCCTCACCTACACCAATCAAAGAATGCAAGTAACATATAGTCAAAGAAGTATTTAAGTGATAAAGAACTCAACAGTTAAAGCTTTGAAACAATGCTAATGTCTATTGAGTTGTACGAAATAAGGTTGTGATAGAATAACTATATGAAGAATATACAAAGTCAAGTGTGAAGACAAGTAAATTTCAGTACAATATTGGATTTGGATAAGCTCGAAAAGAGGAAAAGCCAACTTAGAAGCATTACTCTTGTACAACTTTAAGGTCAAGAATCATTAAAGGTGAGCAAAATACATCAACAAATGAATAGGATTAGTCAAAAAGTGATTGAGATATAAGGGCTTACTTCAACCCAATCACCTTCGTTTGCTACTATCCTTTTTATTAAAACATCAGTACAATGGTAAGCATGTTCCTGCAGTAGCCAAACACTCAAAAGAAAGCTGTAAGAAAGATTTAAAGCTTATAAATTCTATTTTGAGAGAAAAGAAAATTAGACAAAAAAGCGTACTTGAATCTTCGACATCTAATAAATCAACATCGGATTACTCTTCAACAATATCTTTTATCTTTGGCTACGGAAATTTCGTAATATATAGAAGAAACCCCAAAACACAAATTAGCCATCTATCGCTATCATGTCTATAAAAATTCACTGCCCATCCACAACGAAGGTGAAAAATAAACAAATCTATTGCAATCTCCCATTTATATACATATTTCGACTAAAATATTTTAAGATATTAAAATTTGTGGTAAATCTTATAAGTTCTATGAAAACAATGAAATTCGTTTAGCTAAAAAAAAAATTCCAATTTTTAACACTAAACATTGAGCATGTATGTCTTATAATGCTCGGTATAAATCTATATGTTGAGTTAAACAGTTTTACTACACATAATTAAATAAAAATATATGATTTATTTACAACACTTTATTTGTTTTGGAATGAGACATTTAGCAACGGATTTGAAATGAAACACAAGAAATCCGTTGCAAAACCAAGAAACCCGTTGCAAAACCGTTCCAAAAACAAAAACCAAAAATTTCTCAAGTATAAAACCGAAAATGGCTAACTATCTATTAACAAGGATCATTTTAGTTTGATGTAAGATTGGAATCCACCAAACTTACGGACACGTGATAATCAAGAGATTACAAGCTTTGTTGCGGAAGTGGGGACGATGGTGAGATGGAAGGTGATGGTTTTGATTGACTCTCTCAATCTGTGGGTGATTGACTCTCTCAACCGGTGGACGAACAAGTTATTTGAATCACACAAACAACTTAATTCGTGGCGTCTAAAGAATAGAAGTGAATCGCACACTTGTATTCAAAAGAAAAGACAATTCTCACAAAGAACACTCCTTGTAGAAAAAAACCGAAAATACTTAGATTTAATTTGATTGAAAGGTGAGTTTTACAATGAGACTATGAGGAGCTTATATACTGCTCAAATAAGACAGAAATAATTATCTAAGAGCCTAAGGACTTGCGCAAATAATCAAACTAGCCGTTAGAGCCATTATGAGCAAATCGGCCTAAATATGGAAGGTCGAGCTGTGCTTGAGTCTTGATAGCTTGGGGGCGAATGTAGAGTGTCTAGGTACATTCTGACTGCTGCAAGAGAGATTTATTTCGTGATCACACTTCAAGGAAAACAGCTGTTGGATATTGAAGTCGTGAGACTCAAAATAAGGCAAGTGTAGCTCGAACTTGATCCTCCTGATCAAGTGAGGTTTGGTGCACCATTGGACGTGTGGAATATCTCCTAGATGATCTCCTGGTTCCCATGTAAAGTGCTGCGTTCCATATAAACAAGTGAGAGGGAGACTTTCCTTATATGGCACCAAGCGGACCCGTTTCAGAGATTTGGGTGTAACTTGTGGATCCGATGAGCATTTCGTTGGATCTTTGGCTTGCTGGATCCATGAGAGGCCCATTGATATTCTCCAAGTGGTCCTGGGCTTAGATCGTTCCTGAGTTGGGTTGTTTAGTATGATCTTTGGCCTTGTCGCTGGATTGCGACCAAAGCAGATCCATCGATTTGTAAAATCGATAACTCTCAAGTATGAACCGGGAATGAGATGAATCCAATTGCCGGTTATTCTATGATGGATCAAGATTCCAGAACAAGTTGTTTTGTAGCTTAATTCCTCCTGGTTCGGTCGGAAACCTCCAATCAATGCGCCTATGTCCAAATTGGGTAACTTGGGAATCACCCGATTTGTAAATTCAATAACTCCTTCTTCTGAACTCCGTTTGAATTGATTCCACTTCGAGACATGCTCTGTGTGAGCTAAGAATGTAATACAAGTGGTTGTTGAGATGTACCAGTTGATCTTGGTCTCCATTTGGAATGAACAAGGCACATGGGTCTTCTCGGGTGGCTTTGCTTGCAATTGGGAGCTTTTGAATCGGTTGAAGTGCAACTGAGGGACTTGACCAGGGTCTTTAGCATGGTTGGTTGGTTGAGAGAAATGGTTTCCCTCAGCTGATTTGATGCACTATTTCCTCGGTTTAACTCATGTAAGATTTCCCTCGGTTTTGGGGGAAATGTCTTCATCTTCGGTTTTCTTGAATTGGGACTGAGGGATTTGACCAAAGTGCTGGTTATAGTCACTTTGTCGATGAAAGTGTGATCCCTCAGCTGGTAGCTTAGGAGCAACTGTCCCAACAACAAGAAAGGTCCTGTTGCCGCCAATAGGATCAGGATCTAGGCCTGCCGTACGCACAGTACAGTCTCTTTCTGAGGTGGTAGTAATTCCATGAGCTTTCATGGTCTTGATGTCCACATCATACCCTCTCTCTTGGAAAATTTTCGTCCTCGAAACTTCTTCTTTACCTGCACCAAAATAGAGTAAGTTAGTATCTTTGTAAAGAAGTGAGTCTAGAGATTTACCTCGGGAAATTTTTTTGTTGCGGTTCCGGTGGGTATGATGTTTAGCATCTAGTGGTTTTTCTTTGATCAGAAAAGAGGTAATGACTCCTCTCCAAGGTTTGGTGCTGACTTTCTTGGACAGCAAGTCGTTCGTCTTTGTGAAATCCTCCTCCTCACACTCAACATCTTTATTGAATTCTTGCAGTTGGATTTCTTGTGGCTCCTATTCCGTTCCTGCAAGTACCTCTTCTTTTTGGATAAGAAACAAGTGTGTTATCGTAGACAAAATAGTTTTACGAACAATGGGACATGTTTCTTTTTGGAACACTTGATCTAATCTCTTTTTTATGTCGGGTTCAATATATGACATGCATTCTACCAAGATTTCTTTTAATTCGACTTCTTCTGGATTTAATGAGTCTAATAACACAGAATTCAAATTATTTGAATTAAATGGTGCTAAAGAACTACTTACCTGATCAGAACTGTCGATGAGCTCTGTTTCCTTCGTTGCCACGACATTTGGATTCAACAAGTAATCTGGTGGCTCTTCTTGGATTATGATGAAGTTGGTGGCAACTTCTTCTTTCTTAGCTATTGCCTTAAGGTCTACTGCCTTCACAGTGTGCTCCATTTCATATTCTAGATCAGCAATATCAACCTTTGGCAAAGACAAGTGCATTATACTAGAATTGGAAATTTCAGAATTCAACAAAACTAGTTCTCTGCTTTCTTCTATGTCTAATTCAGTTGGTAAAATTGTTTCTGAATTTCTAATTGGTCATGTCTTAGCAAAATGTCCTCTATGATGACATCTATAGCATATGGTGTCTTTTAATTTCAAAGTTTTAGGAGACTTACATTGCTTTGTTTCGACTTGTGGCTCACACTTCGGTTTTGTGCTCTTCGTATGAGCTACATCGAGTTGTTTGGGGGCTGGTGTAATTTCTTTTGTGCCCAATGGCTTCTTAGCCTTTGTATTCTTCTCCAAAGTACTCTGGATCACTTCCTTTGGCTCAGGGAAGCACGCCTTCTTTGACTTGACTTTTGGATTCGACTTTGTTGCTAGAATCCATCTCCTTGGTTCGGGCACGTTGTAGAATGGCAGTTTCCATTTCCGAAGGCCTGAAGCGTCTTCTACGAACTCTTCATGTAATAACTGCTTCATCTCTTCCCAAGTAGATTCTGGTGCTTCATATTCAAGACGAAGGTAAGCGTCTTGATCCCAATGCCTAAAGGCCTCCTTCGTTAATGTATCTTCAGCATAAGATGTCTTCTTCTCCTTGGGAATGTTGTTGGCTCGCAGCCAATCGTTCATGTCTCTCTCCCATATGAGGTAAGCTTCTGGTCCTTGATTGTGACATGAAAAACAAATGTGGCGAGGTTCACAATCTGCTTCATCATCCGTTGGTGCATCATTATTGCTTGTCTAGAATGGTGTTGTCGATGGATGCTTGGTTTGGCTTTTGATCCTCCTCGTCAAGTTCTGATTCATCTACAAAACTAACTTTTGGCTCTGCATCATGTCTCCAAGGCTTGTCATTAACATTGTCACCATCTCTTGAACTGATTTCAGAATCAGTTCCTTCCCACAAAGCATCTCCTTCACGATCTTCTCCTAGATCGCTTTCTTGGTCAGTTTCTCCATACCACGGTTTATGGTATTGCTCTCCTTCACCATATTCAGGTTCATTGTTGTAGTCTTCTTTGGCTAGACTACATTGAGAGTCAGCATCTCCCTGCCATGATTCTCTTTCATGGTCATCTCATATATCCTCCTCCCGGTCAGTCTCTTCTTCGCTAGACGGAATCGATTGATCGGTGTTGTCTCAGCTACAATCAGGTGGCTCTGGTTCAATCTCGTCTTCATCAGTGTCTGCCCCATATTCAGAGCTTGAGTAGTTATCTCCTGGACACGGTGGTGTTTCATAGTCAGCTTCATCATCGGAGAAGGCAAGGCTCTCTTCTCCTTGGCTCCAATGGTCTTCAAATGCTTGGTAAGGAGTTTCGTCCTTTTTTTTTTTGACAAAACAAATTCGAAAATTCAAACAAAACAAAAGGAAAAAAAATTCTTATTTTTATTTTCTGGTTTATAGAATTAAATAAAACAATATAATATTTCAAAAACAAGAGATTTTTGGTTGGTTTTCTGATTTTTAAATGGAAATAATGCAAAAACCGAAAATAAAGGAAAATTCGACTATGATAAATATTTTTGTGGATTTTATTTTTAAGAAACGAAACTAAACAAAGCAAATAGACAATTTTTATTTTGGTTTTGAGTTTATGAAAGAAATCAAATAATAAAACAAAGGAAAACAGAATTGAAACAAAAAAAAACAATTTTTTATGGATTTTTTCGGTTTACATGAAAGTAGATAACAAAACAGAAAACACAAAGGATAAAGGTTGGATGAACACAACCTGTGATAGGAGCTTTTAAAGCTCTGATACCAGATGATGTAAGATTGGAATCTACCAAACTTACGGACACGTGATAATCAAGAGATTACAAGCTTTGTTGCGGAAGTGGGGACGATGGTGAGATGGAAGGTGATGGTTTTGATTGACTCTCTCAATCTGTGGGTGATTGACTCTCTCAACCGGTGGACGAACAAGTTATTTGAATCACACAAACAACTTAATTCGTGGCTTCTAAAGAATAGAAGTGAATCGCACACTTATGTTCAAAAGAAAAGATAATTCTCACAAAGAACACTCTTTGTAGAAAAAAACCGAAAATACTTAGATTTAATTTGATTGAAATGTGAGTTTTACAATGAGACTATGAGGAGCTTATATACTGCTCAAATAAGACATAAATAATTTTATAAGAGCCTAAGGACTTGCGCAAATAATCAAACTAGCCGTTAGAGCCATTATGAGCAAATCGGCCTAAATAAGGAAGGTCGAGCTGTGCTTGAGTCTTGATAGCTTGGGGGCGAATGTAGAGTGTCTAGGTACATTCTGACTGCTGCAAGAGAGATTTATTTCGTGATCACACTTCAAGGAAAAGAGCCGTTGGATATTGAAGTCGTGAGACTCAAAATAAGGCAAGTGTAGCTCGAACTTGATCCTCCTGATCAAGTGAGGTTTGGTGCACCATTGGACGTGTGGAATAGCTCCTAGATGATCTCCTGGTTCCCATGTAAAGTGCTGCGTTCTATATAAATAAGTGAGAGGGAGACTGGTGTAAGCCTCGGTGTTGAGAGCTTAACCGGATAGTCGGTGGGACTAAAGACAGGCGGTCGCCCTCTCCTTTAGTCGATAGATGGTCGAAGGTGGAGGCGGCTTGACACGATGGCGGTCGCTTCTCTCGCGTGGAGCCTAGAAAATGGGATGTTGGCGGAGTGATAACACGACACAGAGAGGATTGTGAGATCCCTGATACGGTGCAGAACTTGGTCTTGGTCGAATCCCACGAGCAAGAACAAGGTCGGTTTGAGAAATCGCTTCTCAAGAACACTTAGAAGAAAGTGCGGCTATTTTATTGATCTAGGGTAAAAGTTGTGATTACAAAGCTGCGTGTGGGGCTTTATTAATAGCCCGTCAGCTTGAACCTTCTAGGGTTCTACTCAAAACGACAAAAAGACTCAAAAACAACAGGACGTTCGAAATAAAACAACACGAAACAAAGACTCTAAAAGCAAATACTCATCGTTTCATTAAAGCAAAATAAGGAAAGTTTGGCCGCGCAATCTAACTAAAGACTTAAGGTCGATTTGATGCTGCTCTTAGTCGTTGTTGGTGCTTGGAACACCTGCAAGAACAGTATATAATGTAAATAGCTTACATTGATGCGAAGAGGCCCACGGTGGTGCATGAGGCGCCTTTGAAGGTGACTCTGGCTTCGGTGCGTCCCGTGCGTGCAGCGACTTGGTGAAGTCTTCTAGGAGGTCTTCTTGAACAGAGAAGCCACCCTCTTAAAGTTCTTGTGATTCTTTAGCTTCAAGGCCTTCTCTAGCCCGTTGTTGGTCCTTCCCGGCTAGGCGGCTTGTGATTGAAACAGCTGGCTGTTCTGCATCTCTAAGAGGAAAACTACCTGTCCTGTTAGCCTTAAAATATGCATTTGGTCGAGAGAACTTACCTCCCTCAGTGAAGATCAGATCGTTTGGGCCATCGCTTGGACTTGACTCTTCTGTCTCGGCTAAAACCGTCTTCGAGTAAAGTTCCTCGGCTAGAACTGGTTCTGTGGCTTGATATATCATGGTTTTTACCCTATTTAAGCCATGATATAAGTCCTTTTTATAGAGTCTTTATAGTATTTTGGAGTCTTTTAGAGTCTTTTACAGGTTTAGGTACGTTTGGAGCATTCTGGAGCATATCGAGATGCAGAGTCATGCAGAGACGTCAGAAGTTTGGCATTCGTTTAAGACCTTCCCACCGATGGATTGAGCTCAAATTTGGACACAAGATATATCAATGAATTAGCTTTCATTTGGAAGTGGTTTGAAGCCATTCCAACGGTGCGATCGAAAGTTATGCCAGTTTTCGTGAAGACTGTCTAGTCTGTCGAGCAGAGGAGTCGACGCATAGGATGAGTATCGACCGATACTACCTAGTATCGATCGATACTGCTCGGGAAAATAGGAAACACGACTTTTTAGAAGCCTAAAGACCCTGCAACTTGGCCCAGAAGACTTTAATACTTACCAGAAAGCCCAGAACGTGTTTTTAGTCTATATTTAGGGTTTTCAGCCACCTGTTTAGGCTATGCTTTTATTTTCTGTGTTTGATTTTACTTTGGTTTTAGAGAGACAAGTCTGAATCTCCCTTCGTCCGAGATCAGATCTCTAAACCCTTCTTTCTATTCTATTGATGATTTATTCAAACATGTTGATTGTTTCATTCTCCATGTCTGAGTAGATCCACCTTAGGTTTAGGGTTTTCTCATAAGGGTTTTCTTTGAATGCTAGGTTAAATATCTTTTAGGATTCACCATCTGAATTATAGTTCTTCGCTTAGGTTGTGTTCAAAGCTTGTTCTAGATTAGCTACCTAGAATATAAATCTTAGGATAATTGATTAGGTACGAGAGTGCAATTAATTACCTGATAGAACCTAGGTGAGCAAATTGATTATTCGCAAAGAGATTTGGTTTAATTGATTTGTGAACATATCAAACCTGTTGTTAAAGCTGATTTAGACTTTAGGATTCGCAAAGAGATTTGGAATTCCTAGGATTTAGATTTAGATAGTTTTCGCAACGAGAGTTGGTTAGCTATATTTTAGTGATTTGAGTTCAAGAACTGCGCTAAATCTGAATCCTGTTAGTTAGTTAGTCTGCATTCACTGATTTTCTGAGAAAAACCCTGAGCCTATATTTCCCAATTGATTTACATCTCGTTTAATTTCTGCACTGTTTTTAATTACATCTATCTGGCTTAGCGTAATTCGACACTTCATAATTTATTGTGTGATCTCTGTGAGTCTTTGTGGTTCGACCCCTACACTTACTACAACAACTGCTTTAGTATCTTAGGGTATTAAATTGAGCATATCAATTTTGGCGCCGTTGCCGGGGACTCAATTTCGCCATTAGATTTTAGTTTAGAATTTCGACTAAGTTCGTCGGTATCGATCGATACTCACTAGTATCGGTCGATACTCCGGCGACTTCTTTTTTGGTATCGATCGACACCACTTGGTATCGATCGATACTCAACGTATTTTTCTGGTTACTTACGTGCTTTGCCTAGTGTTTTCCTTGCAGGTGTATGCCTGTTCGTGAAACCAGGAGCAACAAGAGCACTCAGCTAGTTAGACTATCACTGGAACAGCTAGCGCTTGTGGAACGCACAAACAGAAAGACCAAGCAAACATCAGGGATGAACAACCCAGTGGTTTTAAGAGCTGATGAAGCTGGAATTCTGAGAGACCAAGAGGGTCATGTGTGTAATGAGAGAGGGCAACGACTTGATGAAGCTGGAAACATCGTTGTCCCTGCTCCTGTTATTGAGATTGTTGTGCCAGCTGGGCGCGGCAACGTTGGCAATGCTGCAGGTGTTCGAGCTCAGACAATTGGTGAGTACAACAGGCCAGAGCAGTTTTTCGCCAATCGGTCAGCGATTCGTCCTCCTGCTTATGAGAGGAATGACTTCGAGCTGAAACCTGCTTACTACACTATAGTAGGACAGCATCTCTTCCATGGTCTTCCTCATGAACATCCAATGGACCATGTAGAGAAATTCGAGGACTTGGTCACTAGCATCAAGAGCAATGGAGTGTCCTACGACTATCTCTTCTGCAAGCTCTTCCCCTACTCTCTGGGTGGAGAAGCTACTTACTCGCCCAGGCAGCTATCTCCTGGATCGCTAACTAATTGGGAGGACACCAAGAGAGCCTTCCTGATTAACTTCTATGATGACGGGCGATCTGAAGATCTGAGAAATAAGATATCCACTTTTTCTCAAGGACCTACTGAGGCGTTCAAGGCTGCTTGGACAAGATTCAGATCGTATCAGAGAGATTGTCCACATCATGGATACTCTGATGTGCAGCTGCTGGGTATTTTCTTCAGAGGAGTAGATTGGAGATATCAGATGGGTCTGGACTCTTCGAGCAATGGTAATTTCAACACCAGATATCCTGAGGATGCTATTGTGTTGATTGAGAACTTTGCATCTAGTAGTAGCACCAAGAGCGCAGACTTCGAGCGCAAGAAGCTGGCTGGTAACATGGATGGGTCACAGATCGCTGAAGTGAAAGCTCAGCTGGATTCTATGCACAGTCTTCTGCTGGGAAGGACAACAAAGGCCGTCCACTTTGCTACTGAGAATGAGGTGGAAGATGTTAACTACATAGGTGGTTCTGGTTTTCAGGGTCAGCGATTCGGATACAACTCCAATCGAAACTTCACCAACAATGCTCAGCAAGGAGGGTACCAATCCCCACCACCCAAAGCTCCTGAGAGTAAGATTGAGGCTATGCTTGAACACCTGGTTCAAGGGCAGGAGAAGATGACAGCCACCTTCAATGGTAAGATGGACACCATGTACACCGATTTGAGTGGAAGGATCGAGGCACTAAATACGAGTCACAGGATGCTGGAAACTCAAGTAGCTCAGACTGCAGCAAATTCCAAGGGAAAATCGGTTCATGCACACGTCAATGCGATCTCCTCAAGTGCAGAGAATTACGAAGAGGATTCTGAAATCGCCAGAGCATCGATCGATACCCCCAGGTGTCGATCGATGCCGGTTACAATTCTGAAACGGGACACTTCCAAAACCCGTGTATCGATCGATACCCCACTGGTATCGGTCGATACCAAGGCAATTTCTGAGGAGACACATGATATTTCGACCAAGGAGCCTCAAGTAGCAGCAGCACGGTTCAGTATCGCCCAATTTTGGGAAGACTATGAAACGAAGTGTCAGGCAGCGATAGCTAAGGAACGAGCTGAGAAAAGAGCTCGCAAGCCCAAGAAGGAGAATCCGGTACCTAAACACCTCAGAGATCCCATCTCTCCAAAGCAGCTGCGTGGCTTTGAGAAGATGGTAAGAAGGATTTCCCCTGATTCAACCTTTGAAGAAGCCCTAGAGTGCCGTCCTCTGCTAAGTCACTTCAAGGATTGCAGAGAAACTGAGGAAGAGATTAAGGCACTCTTCATTAAGGCTAGAGGTCCACCTCCACTGAGACAGTTGACCCCAAGGGAGGATCCATGGAAATTTGTAGTTCCATGCTCTATCTCTGGAGTTGAGTTCAAAGAGTCTCTTGTCGACTCAGGGGCTAGTGTCAATGTCATCTCAAGGGCAATTGCAGAGCGGTTAGGAGCTGATATTCGATCACCAGAGGCATCTATCACATTCGCGAACAACTCCACCTCGCTTCCACACGGTACTATCCATGGTTTGCTGGTCAAAGTAGGAGACTGTCTAGTTCCTACTAATTTTCAGGTTGTAGAGATGGGTGCAATATCTCGTATGCCTATCCTTTTTGGACGACCGTTCATGGCTACTGCAGGCGCGATCATAGACACACCTAATAAGAGAATCTCTTTCTCTTACATTGACAGAGGGGTCTATTATGGTGTCATTCCCCCTAAGAGTGCTCCCACACATGTGTCTAGCATCGAGGTTGTCACAGGAGAGTCGCTAGCGATTGATATTTTGGAAGAGCCTCCTGATGAGCCTACTGTCGCAGATGTTCCAGGTGAACCGCCCAGCACCCCCAAAGAAGTTGCCAAGAAAACTAAGGCAACAAAGAAGAAGGCCAAGAGCAACAAAGTTGAGAATCCCCATGTCACTTTGATACCTCAGAAGTGTAATGGAGATTCGATTGAGTACAAGGTCAAATGCAAAGGAGCCTTGAAGCCATTCTCTAAGGCAAGAGTCCTTCTTACTTCTGAGCTGAAAGAGAAAGGGCAGGAGTTTGTGGACAGCATGCTAAGCAGAACTTTGAAGCTAGTAATGTCAAGTGATGGAGCCTGTTTTGGTGCAAGCTCTCACTCTTATCCAGCCTGAAGGGCGTTACAGTCAAGCTATTGACGTTAAACGAGCGCTTGGTGGGAGGCAACCCACTTGTGAGTCTGTTTTTGATTCGTTTTTATTTTTATTTTCGTTTGTTTTGAGTCTGTGTCAGGATGAACAAGGAGCAACTCGAAATCGCCTAAGCATCGATCGATACCCCTATGGTATCGATCGACACCAATCGCGGATGAAAATTCACAAAGTCGATCTAAGCATGGTATCGATCGATACCATGCCGTGTGTCGATCGACACCGACTGTTCCAGAACGGTAATTTCTTGTTTCTCTTCGTTCTATCCTTTTTCTTTGTTTCTTTCACTGACTCTAGGCTAGATAACACTGAGGACAGTGTTGTTCAAGTCTGGGGGAGGTGTCTGCTGACATTGTTTTCGTTTTTCTTAGAGTCAGTCGTTTTATCGAGTCAAAACTGTTTTATTGAGTCAAAATTTGTTGGAGATGATGATCCTGTGCTTGAACCTATTGATTTGATTTTGTTTTTGAGTGCACAGTGTTACAGGATCAGTTCTAGATCGACTAATGAAAAATCCAAAGGCTGACCAGTTGACTAGAAAACATCCATGTCTCCAGCAGAGTTCTTCTGAAGCCTGAGCCAAATTTTTGCACTTCATCAATGTGGTTAGTGTTCATAGAGCTTGATTCATCATTCATATCTGATAAAGGAACCCGTGTGTTTAGAATTATGGTATCTCTCTCCCCTGAAATAAGTTGATAGATTAAGAGCATAAAAGATTGAAATGATTTTCTTCTGAGTAGAGGGTTAGGAAAATTTCCAGCGATCCCATTATTCTACTTAAGAGGGGATGATCACACAAAGGATTGGAAGCGAGGCTAGGATTTTCCTATGATGCCATTATTCGCCTACATCCTTTGATACATAGAGAGGGAAGAACCGGGGATTTGGTGGCAAACACCATCAATACTCGCGTCTCCTACCTTGATATGTATATGCTAAGCTGAAAATAAAAAAAATAATAAGGATATAATAAGAAATAAGTCTGGAGGAGAGAAATTGATACAAAAAAGTGTGAAAAATGGTGGTTCCTTTGTCAAGATATTGTCTGGTAAAGAGTCTAGAAGGTTCTTAAATATTAGCTGCAGAGATGAAACTGGCGATGAGGGCTTTACTTGAACAATGCTGTGGGATTTTGTGTGGAGTCTGGAAAAGCTGCAAATGTCTACGGAGAAGTACATGGCGGTTAGATCGAAAGCTGATCAGGTGACATTTGGGTACTTGGGAAAAGGGTCTTTTCGATGGTTCAGGAACAGGTGAGTCTCTACGTTTTCAAACCTCTTTTTCTGGTTTAGTCTTCTATTTGCTTGAGGGCAAGCAAAAGGCTAAGTCTGGGGGAGTTGATATATCATGGTTTTTACCCTATTTAAGCCATGATATAAGTCCTTTTTATAGAGTCTTTATAGTATTTTGGAGTCTTTTAGAGTCTTTTACAGGTTTAGGTACGTTTGGAGCATTCTGGAGCATATCGAGATGCAGAGTCATGCAGAGACGTCAGAAGTTTGGCATTCGTTTAAGACCTTGCCACCGATGGATTGAGCTCAAATTTGGACACAAGATAGATCAATGAATTAGCTTTCATTTGGAAGTGGTTTGAAGCCATTCCAACGGTGCGATCGAAAGTTATGCCAGTTTTCGTGAAAACTGTCTAGTCTGTCGAGCAGAGGAGTCGACGCATAGGATGAGTATCGACCGATACTACCTAGTATCGATCGATACTGCTCGGGAAAATAGGAAACACGACTTTTTAGAAGCCTAAAGACCCTGCAACTTGGCCCAGAAGACTTTAATACTTACCAGAAAGCCCAGAACGTGTTTTTAGTCTATATTTAGGGTTTTCAGCCACCTGTTTAGGCTATGCTTTTATTTTCTGTGTTTGATTTTACTTTGGTTTTAGAGAGACAAGTCTGAATCTCCCTTCGTCCGAGATCAGATCTCTAAACCCTTCTTTCTATTCTATTGATGATTTATTCAAACATGTTGATTGTTTCATTCTCCATGTCTGAGTAGATCCACCTTAGGTTTAGGGTTTTCTCATAAGGGTTTTCTTTGAATGCTAGGTTAAATATCTTTTAGGATTCACCATCTGAATTATAGTTCTTCGCTTAGGTTGTGTTCAAAGCTTGTTCTAGATTAGCTACCTAGAATATAAATCTTAGGATAATTGATTAGGTACGAGAGTGCAATTAATTACCTGATAGAACCTAGGTGAGCAAATTGATTATTCGCAAAGAGATTTGGTTTAATTGATTTGTGAACATATCAAACCTGTTGTTAAAGCTGATTTAGACTTTAGGATTCGCAAAGAGATTTGGAATTCCTAGGATTTAGATTTAGATAGTTTTCGCAACGAGAGTTGGTTAGCTATATTTTAGTGATTTGAGTTCAAGAACTGCGCTAAATCTGAATCCTGTTAGTTAGTTAGTCTGCATTCACTGATTTTCTGAGAAAAACCCTGAGCCTATATTTCCCAATTGATTTACATCTCGTTTAATTTCTGCACTGTTTTTAATTACATCTATCTGGCTTAGCGTAATTCGACACTTCATAATTTATTGTGTGATCTCTGTGAGTCTTTGTGGTTCGACCCCTACACTTACTACAACAACTGCTTTAGTATCTTAGGGTATTAAATTGAGCATATCATGGCTGCAGGGCTAAAACCGTCTGTCCTGTTAGTCTTAGAATGGTCACTTGGACGAGAGAACTTACCTCCCTCAGTGAAGATCAGATCGTTTGGGCCATCGTTTGGACTTGACTCTTTTGTCTCGGCTAAAACTGTCTTCGAGTAAAGTTCCTCGGCTAGAACTGGTTATGTGGCTGCAGGGCTAAAACCACATGTCCTGTTAGTCTTAGGATGGTCACTTGGACGGGAGAACTTTCCTCCCTCAGTGAAGATCAGATCGTTTGGACGGTCATCTGGCATGGGCTCTCTTCTCCCGGCTAAAACTTGAAATGGGTCGCCTGGTCCGGGTGAATTGACGAAAGCTTGTATGGCTGTCCCAAATCTTCTTCTGAGCTGTTTGGCTTTGGAGTGGGTCATGGGACCTTCTTGGACGATGGGCATCTCATTTGGGTCGGTTCTAGAGTCGATGTCCTCATCATTCCCTCCCTCTTCAAGAGGTTTTGTCCACAAAACGTTGAACGTATGTGAGATATTAAACTCACCTGGTAGCTCTAGTTTGTAGGCATTGTCGTTGATTTTGGCTAGAACTTTAAATGCGCCGTCGCCTCTTGGAGCGAGCTTGGATGCACGCTTGTCCGCGAATCTTTCTTTTGTCATATGTAGCCAGACCCAATCTCCTGGCTCAAAGGTGAGCTCCTTCCTGCCTTTGTCATGGCTTCTCTTGTACCCTTCGGTTTTCTTCTCAATATTGGCCTTAGCTTTCTCATGCAACTCTTTGATGAGCTCGTCTCGCCTAAGCCCGTCTTGATTAACCTGTTCTACTTGAGGAAGAGGCACTAGATCTACTGGAGATAGAGGGTTAATTCCATAGACAACTTCAAAAGGAGATAGCTTAGTGGCCGAATGAACAGCCCTATTATACGCAAATTCTATGAATGGAATGCAATCAAGCCATGTTTTCATGTTGTTACCAAGAGTAGCTCTAAGTAAAGATCCAAGTGTACGGTTTACCACTTCCGTTTGTCCATCTGTTTGGGGGTGACATGTAGTGGAGAAAAGGAGCTTGGTTCCTAACTTCCTCCACAAGGTCCTCCAAAAATGAGCTAAAAATTTTGTGTCACGATCGGATACTATAGTCCTTGGAATTCCATGCAGGCGCACCACCTCCTTGAAGAACAAATTAGCAATGTTGGTCGCGTCATTTGTCTTGTCACACTGGATGAAGTGTGCCATCTTAGAGAACCGGTCCACAACAACAAAGATGCAATCTTGGTGTCGTATCTTGGGGAGTCCTAGGACAAAATCCATCGAAATATCTACCCATGGGGCGTTAGGAATAGGTAAAGGAAGATAAAGACCATGAGGATGTGACCTAGATTTGGCTTTGCGGCATTGGACGCATCTCGAGCAATATCTCTTCACGTCTTTCTTGAGGTGTGGCCAATAGAAATGATCTTTTACAATGGCCAAGGTCTTGTCTACACCGAAGTGTCCCATCAATCCTCCTCCATGTGCTTCACTAAGCACTAACTCCCTCATTGATCCCTGTGGAATACACAAACGTCTACCTTTAAAAAGAAAATCATTTTGGAGATAGAATGGACCGTATATTCCTTTGCCGTGATTAGTGTAGCATTCTTTGAAGTCAGGGTCATCTTTGTAGAGGTCCTTGATGTGTTCGAATCCTAGCACTTTGGCCTCCATTGTTGATATGAGAGCATGCCTCCTTGACAAGGCATCGGCTACTACATTTTCTTTCCCCTTCTTGTACTTAATGACGTAGGGAAACGTCTCCACAAACTCAAGCCACTTGGCATGTCTTCTTTTTAGTGATGTCTGACCTCTCAAATGCTTAAGAGTCTCATGATCCGTATGAATGATGAACTCCTTAGACAGCAAGTAATGTTGCCAAGTTTCTAGTGCCCGGACGAGAGCGTAGAGCTCCTTGTCATAGGTCGGATAGTTTAGCGTGGCTCCACTTAGTTTCTCACTAAAGAAGGCTACGGGTCTTTTCCTTTGATGTAGCACGGCTCCAATTCCTAAGCCGGATGCATCACACTCTACTTCGAACATTTCATCGAAATCGGGCAAGGCAAGAACCGGTGCTTGAGTGAGTCGATCTTTGAGTTCGTTGAAGGCAGCCTCTTGAGCTGCTCCCCATATGAATGGCACGTTTTTCTTGATCACAGCTGTGAGTGGGGCAGCAACAGTACTGAAATCCCTCACAAACCGTCGGTAGAAGCTTGCGAAGCCATGAAAGCTCCTAACATGCCCTATAGACGTCGGTGTGGGCCAATCTCTTATGGCTTTGATCTTCTCTTCATCCACTTGTAGTCCCTGTTCACTTACTACAAAACCTAAGAACACAAGTTGGTTAGTACAAAATGTGCACTTCTTAAGGTTAGCATAAAGGCCTTCCTTGCGAAGTGATTTAAGCACTAGTTCTAGGTGTTTGAGATGATCTTGTAGGTTCTTACTATATATAAGTATATCATCGAAATAGACCACCACAAATCTACTTATATAGGCACGAAGAACCTGGTTCATTAGTCGCATGAATGTACTAGGTGCATTAGTCAAGCCAAAAGGCATGACCAGCCACTCGTACAGCCCTTGCTTGGTCTTGAAAGCTGTTTTCCACTCATCTCCTTCACGCATCCTGACTTGGTGGTATCCACTTTTCAAGTCTACCTTTGAGAAAATAGTAGAACCACTTAGTTCGTCTAGCATGTCGTCTAAGCGTGGGATAGGGTGCCGGTATTTGATGGTGATATTATTGATAGCTCGGCAATCCACACACATTCTCCAAGTGCCATCTTTCTTTGGCACTAACAACACAGGAACTGCACATGGGCTGAGACTCTCTCTTATGTAGCCTTTGTCTAACAAATCCCGGACTTGTTTCTCCAACTCTTTAGTCTCTTCGGGATTCATTCGGTATGCGGCCTTATTCGGTAAGGCAGAGCCTGGAACAAGGTCTATTTGGTGCTCTATTCCTCGTAGAGGGGGCAGGCCTGGTGGGTTCTCTTCAGGGAATAGATCTCTAAATTTGCTTAGCAAAGCATCTACTTCCGGCGGCAATGCTAGTTCTTTGTGTTCTGTACTTAGACACTCTTTAAAAAGCATTAGTAATATAGTGCCTTCGGCACTCATAGCACGGTTTAAACCACCAGCATTGATGTATAGATTAGAGACACTTACCTTGGTCTCCTTGCTCATCCTGGCTTGAGGTTCTTGCACTTCGGTCGGACTTAGAGGGGCCAAATTGTGTTTCCGCTCCTTGTGCATGAATGAGTAGTAATTTGTCCGGCCATTGTGAATGGTTGCACGGTCAAATTGCCACGGTCTCCCCAGCAGGAGATGGCCAGCTTGCATAGGAACTACGTCGCAAAGCACCTGGTCTTGATACTTACCTACGCTAAAGGGAACACTCACTTGCTCCGTCACTTTGAGCTCCGTGGTGTCATTGAGCCATTGTAGTTTGTAGGGCCTAGGGTGCTTAGTCTTCTCCAAGCCTAACCTGTCTACCATAAACTTGCTAGCCACATTAGCACAAGATCCTCCATCTATTACAAGATTACATACCTTGTTGTTAATGGTGCATCGTGTGTGGAACAAGTTTTCTCTTTGAACTTTCTCTTCGGGTTTAATCAGCACGCTAAGGACTCGTCTAGTTACTAGTAGTTCACCAGTATCTGGGTACTCAACGTCGTCATCAGCTCCATCTACTTCTTCTTCCATCTCGTCTTGAGATTCATATCCACCACTCGCCGTAATGATCATGACTCTTTGGTTGGGACAGTCCCTAGCATAGTGTCCTCTTCCCTGACATTTAAAACAGGTAATGTCACGAGTTCTAGCTTGACTAGTGTTATGGAACTTACCTTGTTCGGGCCGGGATGCCTTAGAGAAGTCATTGGTTCTGCTTTTGAACCGAGAGTCGATCTCGACAGCTTTTCCTTTGTCGACCGGCTTGCTGCTACTTGCTTGCCAAGGCGGGTTGCTCTGGGGTCGGTTGGAGAGTGAGGTCTTCCTCTTGATTTGTTGCTCTATTTGCACCGAGAGGTGTAGTAGCTCATGAAGCCCACTATACCTAGCTCTCTCCACCTTTCTAGCTATACGCTCTTGAAGCCCGTCAATGAATTGAGCCATCAAAGCTTCTTCAGATTCTTCTAACTCCAGCGAGTTCATCAGTTTCTCAAATTCTTCAAAATACTCCTCTACTGTCCGGTTGCCTTGTGCCAGCTTCCTGAAACGTTTTTGCAAGTCACGGTGATAGTGATCAGGCACATACCTTAGTCTTAGGAGATATTTCATGTCATGCCACGTTTGGACCGGCCCAAAGAGTTGCCTTCTTCTTTCGGCTACAGTCCTATCCCACCATGCAAGTGCATTTTCGGTGAGTTGTGCGGCTGCCAAGGCTATCTTCTTGCCTTCTCCATAGCCATAGCATTCGTAGATGTATTCCATGCGTCTTTCCCAATCCAAGTACACTTCCGGATTTGACTTTCCTGCAAACGTAGGAGGTGACAATTTCATGTCATGATTGGGCTCACGCTCTCTTGGCCGAGGCCCTCTAATGGGATCACGTCTCCTTTGGTTCAGGTGACGTATGGGATTAGGGGGAAAGTCGTCCTCCATCTCCGGCATGCTGTCATGGTCATCATGTATCGCATCTTGCTGGTCATTCATAGGAGCATTCCTCCTCGCCGGTTGTTGAGCTCCTTCGGCTCCTCTTGGTTGCGGCTGCTCGAGCTGGCCTAGTCTCTGGCCAAATCCTCTCAGCTCGTCTCTCATGGCCGTAAGCATCTGCATAATGGCATCTTGGGGGACGTTGTTAGCTTCGTCTCCCATGGTTGATAATCTGTTGCTTCCAAATTCACTCAAAACAACAAACTCGTCAAATACCGAATGTGATTTAAAGGAAAAATTTGCAACCGGGACCCAAAAGAATTTTTACGACCGAACAAAAATCACTAGATGGTCTATGAGACAGCTAGCAATCGTAAAACAGTTCAAGAAAAATTCTAAAAACTGTTTTGGTATTTTTCCGAAACTAAAAACCAAGATAAGGCAATTTTCCAAAAATTTTTTTGAATATGCGATATGAGAGATTTACTTAAATGATTTAAGCTAAACTTCTATATATATATTTTTTTTTTTTTTTGCTTTTCTTTGAACTAACAAGGAGATACGAACAGATCTAATAAACCCTAACCAGCAAATTTCTTTTTTTTTTTGACGATATGAACTAATAACCTAGCGATAGAACTACGAACAGCTTTGAAGCAAAGGGATAGAAAACCAAAGGTGGAACCTTTGGCTCTGATACCAGATGGTGTAAGCCTCGGTGGTGAGAGCTTAACCGGATAGTCGGTGGGACTAAAGACAGGCGGTCGCCCTCTCCTTTAGTCGATAGATGGTCGAAGGTGGAGGCGGCTTGACACGATGGCGGTCGGTTCTCTCGCGTGGAGTCTAGAAAATGGGATGTTGGCGGAGTGATAACACGACACAGAGAGGATGGTGAGATCCCTGATACGGTGCAGAACTTGGTCTTGGTCGAATCCCACGAGCAAGAACAAGGTCGGTTTGAGAAATCGCTTCTCAAGAACACTTAGAAGAAAGTGCGGCTATTTTATTGATCTAGGGTAAAAGTTGTGACTACAAAGCTGCGTGTGGGGCTTTATTAATAGCCCGTCAGCTTGAACCTTCTAGGGTTCTACTCAAAACGACAAAAAGACTCAAAAACAACAGGACGTTCGAAATAAAACAACACGAAACAAAGACTCTAAAAGCAAATACTCATCGTTTCATTAAAGCAAAATAAGGAAAGTTTGGCCGCGCAATCTAACTAAAGACTTAAGGTCGATTTGATGCTGCTCTTAGTCGTTGTTGGTGCTTGGAACACCTGCAAGAACAGTATATAATGTAAATAGCTTACATTGATGCGAAGAGGCCCACGGTGGTGCATGAGGCGCCTTTGAAGGTGACTCTGGCTTCGGTGCGTCCCGTGCGTGCAGCGACTTGGTGAAGTCTTCTAGGAGGTCTTCTTGAACAGAGAAGCCATCCTCTTCAAGTTCTTGTGATTCTTTAGCTTCAAGGCCTTCTTTAGCCCGTTGTTGGTCCTTCCCGGCTAGACGGCTTGTGATTGAAACAGCTGGCTGTTCTGCATCTCTAAGAGGAAAACTACCTGTCCTGTTAGCCTTAAAATATGCATTTGGTCGAGAGAACTTACCTCCCTCAGCGAAGATCAGATCGTTTGGGCCATCGCTTGGACTTGACTCTTCTGTCTCGGCTAAAACCGTCTTCGAGTAAAGTTCCTCGGCTAGAACTGGTTCTGTGGCTGCAGGGCTAAAACCGTCTGTCCTGTTAGTCTTAGAATGGTCACTTGGACGAGAGAACTTACCTCCCTCAGTGAAGATCAGATCGTTTGGGCCATCGTTTGGACTTGACTCTTTTGTCTCGGCTAAAACTGTATTCGAGTAAAGTTCCTCGGCTAGAACTGGTTCTGTGGCTGCAGGGCTAAAACCACATGTCCTGTTAGTCTTAGGATGGTCACTTGGACGGGAGAACTTTCCTCCCTCAGTGAAGATCAGATCGTTTGGACGGTCATCTGGCATGGGCTCTCTTCTCCCGGCTAAAACTTGAAATGGGTCGCCTGGTCCGGGTGAATTGACGAAAGCTTGTATGGCTGTCCCAAATCTTCTTCTGAGCTGTTTGGCTTTCGAGCGGGTCATGGGACCTTCTTGGACGATGGGCATCTCATTTGGGTCGGTTCTAGAGTCGATGTCCTCATCAGAGACTTTCCTTATATGGCACCAAGCGGACCCGTTTCAGAGATTTGGGTGTAACTTGTGGATCCGATGGGCATTTCGTTGGATCTTTGGCTTGCTGGATCCATCAGAGGGCCATTGATATTCTCCAAGTGATCCTGGGCTTAGATCGTTCCTGAGTTGTGTTGTTTAGTATGATCTTTGGCTTTGTCGCTGGATTGCGTCCAAAGCAGATTCATCGATTTGTAAAATCGATAACTCTCAAGTCTGAACCGGGAATGAGATGAATCCAATTGCCGGTTATTCTATGATGGATCAAGATTCCAGAACAAGTTGTTTTGTAGCTTAATTCCTCCTGGTTCGGTCGGAAACCTCCAATCAATGCGCCTATGTCCAAATTGGGTAACTTGGGAATCACCCGATTTGTAAATTCAATAACTCCTTCTTCTGAACTCCGTTTGAATTAATTCCACTTCGAGACATGCTCTGGGTGAGCTACGAATGTAATACAAGTGGTTGTTGAGCTGGACCAGTTGATCTTTGTCTCCATTTGGAATGAACAAGGCACATGGGTCTTCTCGGGTGGCTTTGCTTGCAATTGGGAGCTTTGAATCGGTTGAAGTGCAACTGAGGGACTTGACCAGGTTCTTTAGCATGGTTGGTTGGTTGAGAGAAATGGTTTCCCTCAGCTGATTTGATGCACGGTTTCCTCGGTTTAACTCCAGTAAGATTTCCCTCGGTTTTGGGGGAAATGTCTTCATCTTCGGTTTTCTTGAATTGGGACTGAGGGATTTGACCAAAGTGCTGGTTATAGTCACTTTGTCGATGAAAGTGTGATCCCTCAGTTTGTAGCTTAGGAGAAACTATCCACACAACAAGAAAGGTCCTGCTGTCGCCAATAGGATCAGGATCTAGGCCTGCCGTACGCACAGTACAGTCTCTTTCTGAGGTGGTAGTAATTCCATGAGCTTTCATGGTCTTGATGTCAACATTATAGATGTTATTATTGTTTTCCTTGAAATTTTCTTTGTTCATATTTCATTAGAAAATCCATGGTATGTCAAAAAATATGGCGTATGATCATCATAGTGAGTAAGTGTGTATTCATCATAACTCATCCTTAAGATGAATGTTCTACTCTTACACATTTTTTATATGAATATTTATTCTTGTGGTCTTTTCTTTAACTGCACATATTAAATTTACATTGTAGAACATAGCTTGCACCACTTAGGTAGTAGTTAATGAGTAAGACGATTCACACTTTATTTTTTTGGAATGAGACATTTAGCAACATATTTGCAAGAAAACTCAAGAAATCTGTTGCAAAACCAAGAAATCCGTTGCAAAAGGAAAAACCAAAAATGTCCCAAGTATGAAACCGAAAATGGCTAACTATATGTTAACAACGATCATTTTAGTTGTTATTACTGTTTTCCTTGAAGGTTAATGTTTTGTTTGCCCATATTTCATTAGAAAATCCATGGTATGTAAAAAAATATGGCTTTTGATTATAAGAGTGAGTAAGTGTGTATTCATCATAACTCATCCTTAAGATGAATGGTCTACTCTTACACATTTTTGATATGAATGTATATTCTTGTGGTGTTTTTTTTTTCATTGCACATATTTAAAATTACATTGTAGAACATAGCTTGCACCACTTAGGTAATAGTTATATGCGTAAGATGATTCACACTTTATTTTTTTTCGAATGAGACATTTAGCAACGGATTTGCAAGGAACCTCAAGAAAGCCGTTGCAAAACCAAGAAATCCGTTGCAAAACCATTACTATTCCGTTGCAAAAAGAAAAACCAAAAATTTCCCAAGTATGAAACCGAAAATGGCTAACTATATGTTAGCAAGGCTCATTTTAGTTGTTATTATTTTTTTCCATGAAGATTAATATTTTCTTTGCCCATATTTCATTAGAAAATCCATGGTATGTCAAAACATGGCTTATGATCATAACAGTGAGTAAGTGTGTATTCATCATAACTCAAACTTACGATGAATGTTCTACTCTTACACATTTTTGATATGAATACTTATTCTTGTGGTGTTTTCTTTGACTGCTCATATTAAATTTACATTGTAGAACATATCTTGCACCACTTAGGTAGTAGTTATATGAGTAAGAGGATTGACACTTTATTTTTTTTGGTGTAAGACATTTAGCAACGAATTTGCAAGAAAACTCAAGAAATCCGTTGCAAAACTAAGAAATCCGTTGCAAAACACAGAAATCCGTTGCAAGCCTGTTGCTATTCCGTTGCAAAAGGAAAAACCAAAAATTTCCCAAGTTTGAAACCGAAAATGGCTAACTATTTGTTAACAATGATCATTTTAGTTGTGCTTGTTGTTTTCTATGCCCATATTTTAAAATACATGAATATATGAGTAAAGTATTAAACATATATTAGATATAATTTTCAAAATACATCATCTTAGTATTAAACATATGAATATATGAGTAAAATGATGGCCAATTAGTTTTTTATGAGTCATTTAGCAACTTGTGTAATAGTTATGTGAGTAAATGGATTGAAATTTGTTTATTTCAAAATGATCTATTTAGCAACGGATTTGCAAGGAAACTCAAGAAATCCGTTGCAAACCCAAGAAATGTGTTGCAAAGCCCAGAAATACGTTACAAAACCGTTGATATTTCGTTGCAAAAGGAAAAACCAATAATTTTCCAACTATGAAACCGAAAATGGCTAACCATTTGTTAACAATGATCATTTTATTTGTTATTATTGTTTTCATTGAAGATTAATGTTTTCTTTGCCCATATTTCATTAGAATATCTATGGTATGTCAAAAAATATAGCTTATGATCATAAGAGTGAGTAAGTGTGTATTCATCATAACTCATCCTTAAGATGAATGTTCTACTCTTACACATTTTTTATATGAATGTATATTCTTGTGGTGTTTTATTTCACTGGACATATTAAATTTACATTAGAGAACATACCTTGCACCACTTAGAGAGTAGTTATATGTGTTGATCACTTGGATTCCTTTGATAGGTTGTGTGACACGTTTAGAACCGAAGGAGTGCCCCACGATAGCATCTCTCTTGGAGGAAAAGCAAGCCAATGGGAGAGAACATTGCCATCTCACTTGGTAAACTCTTGGGATGATTGCAAGAAGATTTTCCTCAACAAGTTCTACTCCACACAAAGAATGGTCCAAACTAGGAAGGACATCTTGAGTTTCAAACAAGGCATGCGTGAGAGCTTTCATGAGGCGTGGGGAAGACTCAAGGGATACACTCAAGATTGTCCCCATCATGGGTTCAAGAAAGGAGTCATTCTTAGCATCTTCTATTGGGGAGTTCACCAAGATCACAAATGGACTTTAGATGCGGCTAGCAATGGGCGTTTTACAAACCTCACCGTTGAACAAGGAGAGTTACTAGTGGAGAACTTTGCCCAAAGCGAAGAGAACAATGGCGAGGACTACTATAGATCTCCACTATGAAGTGGAAGGCACGAAGACCAAGGTAGAGAGGAGATTAAAGCTCTACATGAAAATTGGACAAGCAACTTACCCTGATTGAGATGCAATCTACACTTATAGACAAGATTCTCATTTCTATTAAAAGGTCGGTTCATTTTGTTGAAGACTTCAATGGCAACCAAAAGTGTGCCCCTCGAAACCATGCTCCTCTTATTCCTCCACAAAGTTTTGCACGAGGTTTGGTTCCTCAAGGGCAACATAGCTTTTCCATGCCACAAGATGTGGATCTTCATGGGGTATTTAAACAAACTCTCGAAGGTCAAGTCGAAACCTCAACCAAGATAGATTGTGCCTATAATGATCCTCCAAATATTTAAAAGGCTTAAACATTTGGAGGATCAAGATGCTCAAGGAAGCCCCCTCTCTAGTAAACCCATGGAGGAACTCAAGGGTAAAGTCGATGAAAGCCCATGTGAGTATTACAAAGTTATCTTCTCGGATGAAGAGAGTGAAGAGGCTATAAGAGAGGTTGAGAGAATTCTCCATGGTTCCAAAGACAAATTTCATGTTGAGAAAGTGGCGTTTATGGGTAGTTATGAGATGATGAATGTTTCTTCACCCCCAAAAGGTTGTAAAAAAAAGAAATGCTCTCAAGGGGAAGCAAAAGTTTTTGGTTATGGTAATGTTGAAGAAGCTTTAGCATTGGATGGAGCTTGCTTGGAATCTCTTTTCTCTACCATAATGGGGAGAGAGAAAGTAAGTACCAAGGGTGAAGGCACTATGACCAAGAAGAAGAAACCCAATGATAACCACCATCCCACCCTTGTCCCACCTTCTCACACAATGACATTCATCCCTTGGAGGTACAATAATGGAGCCGTTGAGTACAGGGTGAAGTGTATGGGAAGATCTAAACCCTTTGCCAAGGTTAAAGCATTCCTCACCACCGAGCTTAAAGAGAAAGGGGAAGCCGGTCTTCAAGAGGTCATGAACAAGGTGCTCAAGCTTGAGCTCAAGGACCTACCATGGAGTGCTCATACTCCTCTCTCACCCGTCTAAAAGGGTAACCAAAGTCGAACTTAGTGACTTTAAACAAAGTACTCTTGGGAGACACCCCAAGCTTATCATTGTACATACTTTCTTTTCATGTCTTTCTATGCTTTCTTGTTCTTTTTGATCTATTGTTGGGTGGTTGCAAGGTTCTTGATGGTAGCAAGGTCGTGGCAAGGCACATTGGTGTAGATGTGGAAAGGTCTTCATTCATCTTCATTCATCTAGTCTCACTCCTCATTTGTAAGTAACTCTTTCCCTTTGAGTCTATTTGCATTTTTATCTTTCGTTTTTGGTCTCTCTCTTGATCTTCTTTCACACCGAGACGTTGTGATTTAAGTTTAGGGGAGGGAGCGGTGTCTAATCATGTGTTTTGTGATCTTATTTTGCCTTTTGCATCTTGAGTCTCATGCATATTGAAACGACTGCACTTTTTTTTTTTTTTTTTTTTTTTTTTTAAACATAAATAAATAAACAGTCATAATTAACAACGCGGAAATAATACAACCACCAGAACAATCCAAGTTCTACAGCTTACACAAGCCAGCAGTTCTAACAGCAAAAGCAACAACAATAAATAAAACCCCAGGTCCTAATCATCCCCTCTTCACTGCCTCGATTCCACGATCACACCTTATCTTTACCTGCATCGAAAAAAGTGATGCATCAACATTTGGCTAACCAAACGCTGAGTGAGAGATCATCCCAACAACAGGCTAAACAATAAGCACAAACAACAACAGTTACCAATACGAAGAATTAATTAACACCAATTAAAACTCCTAACACAATAGCAATTCATCACCATGAAAACTATACCAACGCCTAGCAATTCCATCCCAAGAAAAGCTAGACACAAAGCCTGAAAGGCAACACACAACACGCCTTCACGGCACAACCCACGACCAGTATCGATCGATACCTCCTTGGTATCGATCGATACCCAAACACATGCCCACAGGCAAACAACCGGTATCGATCGATACACCCCTGGTATCGATCGATGCCAAGCAACACATGCCCACAGGCAACAACTGGTATCGATCGATACACACCTGGTATCGATCGATGCCTGCACGACTCGAGTCCACCGACAAGAGTCTAGTATCGATCGACACACACATGGTATCGATCGATACCCACCTGCAAATCACAACCTTCCGCGAGATCTAAACCCAGAAATCGCCACAAATCAACAAGGCAAAGCCCCAAACTCAACAATCAAGCTTAACTAAGCAACACACAAGCTTACTTGCTAACCTTTGGTCCCAACTCACCTTAAATCGGCTGGATCGAGCTCTAGAAGACCTCACTCGCTTCCCTTTAGCTCACCAAACCAAACTCTTCCGATCTCTTCTTCAAGCTTCTCCCAAGCTCGAATCTCTATCGATCTCGCAAGATCCAAGCTTCACCAAGCTTCCACCTCTCTCACGCTCTCTCACGCTCCCTTCTCTCTCTCTCTCTCTCTCACGCGACCAAGACTTTTCTCACTCAAAGAAATGGTTTCCACCCGCAAGAAGAGAAGAGGAAGAAGACTTATAAGGAGAAATCCCGGCTGGTATCGATCGATGCCCCCAGTATCGATCGATACTAGCCCCCAGCGCAACCCGATTTAATTATTTTTCCCCAATAATTAATTTTCCCCAACAACCCTCTGCAGTAGGTCATCAATACAAACGTAATAAAACAAACAAGTACCATACGCCCGCAATCCGACCCACCACATAGAACCGCTAAGTGAAATAACCCGATCTCGTCACTCGACTCATTTTCCCGAACAAGCTTAACTGAAAACACGCAACGCTCACAATAGCAATAAGAACATCCATCTTATCACTATCTTGCATTAACGTTTCTTACCCCAAACGTAATGCAAAACCGTGACTCCCAAAGTCACCAATAATAAGAAATACTCATCTTATTACACATCATAATGTAACATCGTTCTATACAACGGCAATACAAAATGAAACACACATAGCACACAGCTACAACCGAAACTGGAACCTCTTGATGGAACTCAAGCCGCAACTTGCTTCTGGAACCACTTCTGGAACCTCGCTTCCATCCTAGCCTCTGGCTCCCAAGTTTCCTCCTGCACCCCGTCACAGTCCCACAGAACTCGCATCATCGGAATCCTCTTCCGACGAAGCTCCTTGACCCTCCGCTCGAGAACTCTCAAAGGTCTCGCCTCAACGGTCATATTGGGCTGGAGATCTGACGGAATCTCAGCCAATACCTCGTCACCCCTATGCAAACACTTCTTCAGCATCGACACATGGAAGACCTTATGAAATGCTTGCATAACCGCGGGTAACTCCAACCGATACGCTACCGGTCCAACACGCTCTACAATCCGGAACGGTCCCAAATACCTCGGACTCAACTTAGTCGCAACAATGGACCTGTTCGGACCTCTCAGTAAAGCCATCTTGAGATACACACTATCTCCCACCTCAAACTCAAGCTCTTTCCGCCTCTGATCAGCATAACTCTTTTGCCGATCTTGGGCCTCTTTCATGTTCAGCTTCAAAACCCGGATCTTCTCTGTAGTTTCCTGAACAAAACTCGCACCCAAAGTGCTCCTCTCCCCCACTTGGGTCCAACACAAGGGGGTACGACAGGGCCTCCCATACAGAGCCTCATATGGAGCCATCCCAATACTCGCCTGGTAACTATTGTTATACGCAAACTCAACCAAGCTCAAGTGATCCACCCAATGACCACCCCAATCCAGCACGCACATCCTCAACAGATCCTCCAAAGTCTGGATGGTTCGCTCGGACTGCCCATCTGTCTGAGGATGATACGCCGTGCTCAAGTGCACCTTCGTGCCCAACTCCGCCTGAAACGCATTCCAGAACTCCGATGTGAACTTAGGATCCCGGTCCGAAACAATACTCACCGGTACTCCATACAGTCTCACAATCTCCTGCACGTACTTCCTAGCCAAAACTGCCGCCCCATCGGTCTTCTTAATGGCCAGAAAACGCGCACACTTGGTCAATCGATCGACGATGACCCAAACAGCATCCTTGGTCCGAGAAACTGGTAAACCCACCACGAAATCCATCGTGATCATATCCCACTTCCACTCTGGAATGGGTAAACTCCGCAACAAACCACTCGGGACCTGGTGCTCCGCCTTCACTAACAGGCACACGTTGCACGAAGCAACCCAGTTAGCTACATCCTTCTTCATCCCGACCCAATGATAATAGCGCTTGAGATCGCGGTACATCTTAGTCGCTCCGGGATGAATCGCAAACATACTCGAATGAGCCTCACTCAGGATCTCTCGCCGCAAATCCTCATCCAAAGGTACGCATACCCTCCCACTGACAAGGATAGTGCCGTTCGCAGATACCTGATACTCAGAACCCTCTGCTCTCGAAGCCTTAACCAAACCCTCATCTTTTCCCTGAGCCACCCGAACCTTGCTCAAAAGATCCGCCTGGTTAGCCGCCTCTAAGCCCAAAGGTTCCTGAGATACAACACATAAGCGCAATGTGCTAATCTCGCTCACCAAGGACTCTACCTCGAGCCCCCGAGCCAAAGCCACCCGCTTCCGACTCAACGCATCCGCAACCAGATTAGCCTTACCAGGATGGTAAGCTATCTCCAGATCATAATCGGCCACTAGCTCCATCCAGCGCCTCTGCCTCAAATTCAACTCAGGCTGAGTGAAAATGTACTTCAAGCTCTTATGATCTGTGAACACCTGCACCTTTCCGCCATAAAGATAAGATCTCCAAATCTTTAAAGCGAAAACTACTGCAGCCATCTCCAAGTCATGGGTAGGGTAGTTGCCCTCATGCTTCCGCAGCTGCCGCGAAGCATAGGCAATAACCTTCCCCCTCTGCATCAACACACAACCAAGACCCACTCCCGACGCATCGGTGTACACCACGTAAGGCTCACCCGACTCAGGTAACGCCAATACTGGAGTACTAGACAACATGGCCTTCAGCCCTGCGAAACTCTTCTCACACTCTGAGGACCACACGAAAGGAACATCCTTCCCTGTCAGCTTCGTCATAGACTTAGCCAAACTTGCGAAACCCTTGACGAACCGCCGATAATACCCTGCCAACCCAAGAAAACTCCGAATCTCAGTGGCATTCCTCGGCCTCGGCCAAGTACTAATGGCCTGGATCTTCTCCGGATCTACCGACACTCCCTTCGCAGAGACAATGTGACCCAGAAAACCGATCTCCCGCTGCCAGAAGCTACACTTGCTCAACTTAGCAAACAACTTCTGTTCCCGCAGCCTCGAAAGAACCACACGTAGATGCACCTCATGCTCCTCCCGGCTCCTCGAATACACCAAGATGTCATCGATAAAGATGATCACGAACTCATCTAGATACTCCTGGAAAACGCTGTTCATCAATCTCATAAATGCAGCCGGTGCATTAGTCAACCCAAATGGCATCACCACAAACTCGTAGTGACCATAACGAGATCTGAAAGCCGTCTTCCGAATATCTACCTCATCGATGGGAATCTGATGATATCCCGACGCCAAGTCAATCTTGGAGAACCAAGTAGCCCCTCTCAACTGATCCAACAACTCATCAATCCGCGGAAGAGGATACCTGTTCTTCACTGTGACTCGGTTAAGTCCCCGATAATCAATACACAACCGAAAACTCCCGTCCTTCTTCTTCACGAACAACACTGGCGCTCCCCACGGTGAAGAACTCGGACGAATAAATCCCTTACCCAACAACTCCTCCAGCTGCTTCTTCAGCTCTGCCATCTCTGCAGGAGCCATCCTATAAGGAGCCCTGGATATCGGTGCCGTCCCCGGTTCCAACTCGATCGTGAAAGGATCCGACCTAGATGGTGGCAACCCCTGCAACGACTGAAACACATCTTGGAACTCACGAACCACGCGAATATCCTGAACCCTAGCCTCTCCGACGGCCTCCGGCAAGGAAATGGTAGCCAAATACGCCTCGCAACCTCCCTCGATCAGACGCTCCGCGTGCACAACCGAGATCACGAGACTTCCGGAAGTCGGTCTCACACCCTGATACACCAACTTCCCTTCCCCCTGGTCGAACTCGACTCGCCCTCGGTGACAGTCCAGATGCGCCCTGAACTTCCCGAGCCAATCCATGCCCAAGATGACATCGTACAGCTCCACTGAGCAGATAATCAAATCGGCAGCCATGGACTCTCCTGCCACCTGAACATCCACGTCTCGCACCCGACCGTGAATCCTCAAGAGCTTCCCTCCGGCAACCTCCACGAAACCCAAACTCACACCGGGCTCGCTCCGTAAATTAGCCTTCTCGGCCAACTCCGGGGAAACGAAGCAATGCGATGCTCCCGTGTCAAACAACACATGACACTCTACACCTCCAACACACAAGGTCCCTGCACATATACATGTGCCGCGAACCTTAACACCCCGACAAGCCCGACATTCCCCAACACAGAATTAAACTTAGAGGAGTCTAAGAAAATACCTGTGATCGGCCTGGAACTCGGCTCGCCGGTCTCGGTGATGGAGTACACTCGAGGCGCTGATGCCACCTGCCTGAGAGGCTGCACTACCGCGGACTCACTCTGCCGCAACTGGGGACACTGAGGCCTGATGTGCCCCGCCTCCTTGCAGTGATAGCACACTCGAGAATCCACTCGCGCTCCGCCCTTCTGAGGACAGCTCGCCACTCGGTGATCCATGCTCCCACAACCAAAGCAACCCGGACCACCCCGACTACCACTCGAAGCGCTCTCCCGCTTCCGTTTCTGTCCTTGCATCGGCTTACTACTGCCTCTGCTCGGACCGGACTGCTGCTGCACATATCTCGCCTGAAAACGCGGTGTAGCCACTACCACCTCGTCCTTCAGACCCTCCTCAAGCAAAGCCGCAGTCTCAACCAACTCATCAACCGTGCAAAAAGGCCTCACCATGCAACGGTTCCTCAAGTCAACCCGAAGACCCATCAAGAATCTCTGCACACGGGCCGACTCACTCTCACCCGCTCGTCTAACATAAGACCCGAGCCGGATGAACTCCACCTCATACTCGCGTACCGACCGATCCCCCTGAGTCAAACTCGCAAGCCTCGACCCTAACCGGTTGAACGCCTCCTGAGGAAAGTACTTGGAGTTAAACTCCTCCACAAAATCCGCCCAAGCCATCGCGGCCTGTACTCTCCGTGCTGCCACACCCCTCCACCAGAGATGCGCATCACCCTCCAGAAAATGGACCGCAATGTCCACCTGGTATCCTGCGGGACACCTGCTCGAGAGGAAATTCCTCTCTATCCTCCTCAACCACGCATCAGCGTCCTCAGGATTAGCACCTCCAGAAAAGAACCCCGTGCCAATCCTCAGCATCTGCTCCATCATCCTCAGGTAGGATGGGAGCTCCTCAGCAACCGCAGCTGCCACCTGAGGCTGAGCCTCCACCACTACCGGAGCCACAGGAACCTGAGCCGGTACCCTCTCTGGTAACCGCTCCAACAATCTCGTCAACAGATCCGCGATGCGATCATCTCGGGCACGAGCATCACCCGCTGCTACACCCGCAGCACCCGCTGGAACACCAGCCACACTGACGCTCACGCCAGCCCCTACGGAACTCACTCCGGCCGCACCCTCAGACCCAACCTGACTCGCACGCGAATCCTCGACCTGCTCCGCCGGCACACGGCCACGACCTCTACCACGGCCACGACCCCTACCACGCCCTCTAGCCATCTGCACACGTGCAGAAGCACAAGCTAAGAAACCAACAACAATCCTCACAATAAAGATACTCACCGTGGAATCTCACAAGGCTCGAAGAGGATGATTCTAAGACCCCACACAACACCCAATCTATTCTAGAACCACCTAGGCTCCTAGAACCGTATGGGCTCTGATACCAAATTGAAACGACTGCACTTTTTTTTTTTTTTTTTTTTTTTTTTTAAACATAAATAAATAAACAGTCATAATTAACAACGCGGAAATAATACAACCACCAGAACAATCCAAGTTCTACAGCTTACACAAGCCAGCAGTTCTAACAGCAAAAGCAACAACAATAAATAAAACCCCAGGTCCTAATCATCCCCTCTTCACTGCCTCGATTCCACGATCACACCTTATCTTTACCTGCATCGAAAAAAGTGATGCATCAACATTTGGCTAACCAAACGCTGAGTGAGAGATCATCCCAACAACAGGCTAAACAATAAGCACAAACAACAACAGTTACCAATACGAAGAATTAATTAACACCAATTAAAACTCCTAACACAATAGCAATTCATCACCATGAAAACTATACCAACGCCTAGCAATTCCATCCCAAGAAAAGCTAGACACAAAGCCTGAAAGGCAACACACAACACGCCTTCACGGCACAACCCACGACCAGTATCGATCGATACCTCCTTGGTATCGATCGATACCCAAACACATGCCCACAGGCAAACAACCGGTATCGATCGATACACCCCTGGTATCGATCGATGCCAAGCAACACATGCCCACAGGCAACAACTGGTATCGATCGATACACACCTGGTATCGATCGATGCCTGCACGACTCGAGTCCACCGACAAGAGTCTAGTATCGATCGACACACACATGGTATCGATCGATACCCACCTGCAAATCACAACCTTCCGCGAGATCTAAACCCAGAAATCGCCACAAATCAACAAGGCAAAGCCCCAAACTCAACAATCAAGCTTAACTAAGCAACACACAAGCTTACTTGCTAACCTTTGGTCCCAACTCACCTTAAATCGGCTGGATCGAGCTCTAGAAGACCTCACTCGCTTCCCTTTAGCTCACCAAACCAAACTCTTCCGATCTCTTCTTCAAGCTTCTCCCAAGCTCGAATCTCTATCGATCTCGCAAGATCCAAGCTTCACCAAGCTTCCACCTCTCTCACGCTCTCTCACGCTCCCTTCTCTCTCTCTCTCTCTCTCACGCGACCAAGACTTTTCTCACTCAAAGAAATGGTTTCCACCCGCAAGAAGAGAAGAGGAAGAAGACTTATAAGGAGAAATCCCGGCTGGTATCGATCGATGCCCCCAGTATCGATCGATACTAGCCCCCAGCGCAACCCGATTTAATTATTTTTCCCCAATAATTAATTCCTCCGGAACGCGGGCGTTACACATATCATGCATTTTCAATAAATTTGAATATTTTTGAACTTTTGTGCATTCCATATAGGATTGAGTCTAGATGCATAGCATATAAGGTAGTTTTGCATGAGCACTAGGAGCAATGATAGATTTTCCTTGTAAAGTACCATATTAAGAGCTTAGTCCAATGCCATTGTTGCTAGTTGCTTGATGCTTTGATCTCGTGTAGAAATTAAGAACGAACCATGCCTTGATATCATGTCTTATTGTTCTTGCCTTGATTGAAGCAAACCTTGACTTGAATTCAACCCCATCTAAGTGATAACCTTAATTTTGACTTGTAATTATTATGTTTATGCATTTTTTGATGGATTCGTGGATCACTTCATATATACTTGAATAATATTTTCCCTTTCACCACTCTTGTTTATCCAAGTAGCAATATCCCATCATTGGAATGGTTTCCCCTACCCTAATCTCAACCTTCTTTCTTGCCATTGATATTCGTGTGTGATTGGTGAGGCCTTCTTTCGAGCAAACTTGGCAAAAAGTGTTAGGTTTAGGGCGACATGAAGAAATTCTCATGTAGATTTAGCTCCATCATCACGGAGTTAATCTAGGAATAGGCTAAATAGGTTGGAGGTTCTTGGTTTAAGTTTTGGGGAACGGTTTGGAAATTTGGTGAACGGATGTGTTTGGAATAGATTGTGGAATGGGAAAGATGAATAAGGAGAAGGGAAAAGGGGATCGAATTTATAGATTGGTTGGTGCAAAATTATAAGACTAGCTCTAAGAATAAGATAGCCTCAAGATATCCAAAGAAAAAGAAGAAAGCCGAAAAGGCCAAAGCATCAAAGAAGAAAAAGAGGCGTGAAAAAAAATGAAGAAAAAATAGAGCTAACTCACAACAAAGAAGCACCAACCATGAGAACAAGGAAGAAGAAGTTGATCCACGAATGAGAAGAAGGTGCAGTGAAAGGACAAGAAGCATGTGTGGGTTTAAGAAAGCAAATGCCTTAAGATGAAAAGGGTAGCTTAGGATGTGGGCACAAACGGGTTAGAAGGCTTTAGGCTATAGACACTCTAGGAATTTGGGTAGATGAGAATTCACCCTTGTATGCATAGGTTGCCTTTTACATTTAGCATTTTGCTAAAGTTTGCTCTTTCCATGAGAGATCCTTGTACTTGATTACCCATGCATGATAATGAGATCATCTTCATCTCATAACCAAACCCTTAGCCAAACGAATTCATTTGATCTTGCATAAACATGATTCACGCCTATTACACTTAATCAATGTCAAGAGGTTGGAAGATATGAAAGTTTGTGTAGGTTGAGGTTCGAATGTAAGTCATGCAAGGATAAGTATGGCTAGTCACTTTTGAGTACGTTGTTTGATCGCATCAAGAAGTTTGCAATTTGGACATTGGGCTCGGATTCTTTTTATGGCACTTTTGGATTTGAACTCCCATTACTAGTCATCTCCCTTTCTTTATTCTTGTTTTCTTGAGGACAAGCAAATGTTTAAGTTTGGGGGAATTGATATACTCATATATTGCATGTTTTAGCATGTATTTCATTTAGAGTTTTGTGTAATTCGCATGCGTAATCATGGTCTTGTCTTGCATTTAGGTCTCACTTAGAATATTAGGTATTTTCATTAGGTTTAGTGCATTTTTTCATGTTTTGGAGTATTTCCTAGGTGATTGGAGGCAATTGGACATAGTTGGAGAGTTAGATCTAAGTGGAGTGCAAAGCCCATCCGAGACGCCGGAAAGATGTAGCTGGACGAAGAACCTCCGATATGATTAAGCCTTGAAGCTCTTCATGGAAATTGTAGAGGAGTGAGTTATCTGTCTACAGGAGTTGGATTTAGGTCATTGAAAATCTGGTTAAGAAGTTACCGCTGATTTACTGAAGACGTCTCCGCCTAGCCGAGAACATGCACCGGCCGGGACAACACCATGCACTTGCCCGGTGTTGGAGTTTTCCGAAGACAGGGAGAATCCTGGCCTCCCATCCTGGCTCCACAATGGCCGGGATTGCACTTTCCCTCGGGCAGGGGATATCCCGGCCTCCCGACCTGGCCTCTCGACCCGGCCTCCCGACCCAGCCAGAAGCCGCCCGGTGCTACATCTCTCGTCCGAAGTGTCTCACAGATGTGGCTAGACGGGGAACTTAAAATCCGATTCATTTTCAACTACCTTCATAGAGGTTGTAGAGGAGTGAATCAGCTTTACACAGGAGTTTGAATCGGGTTATTTGGACGTATTGATAGGGATATAAGACGGATTTACTGAAGGTATATCCGTCTGGCCGAGAGAAGATGATACCATCCACAGAACCGGCAAAACAAAGGTCTTCCGTTATGAATCAACTCAAACGGTCTTCAACAGAGTTGTAGAGGGACGAGTTAGCTATCTACAAGAGTTGGATTCAAGGCATTCGAATGTCAGGTGCAGGAGTTACGACCAATTCACTGAAAACGTATCCAAGTTTCGGCCGGGTCAATACCCGGTTTATCCCGGGTTGACCCGGGTCCGACCCAACTCACCAAAACACCTTTTTATATTTTAGAGAGCTGATTTTGAGATCTATCTCATTTTTTATGCTTTTTATCTTTTTATCTCAAGAACAAAAACCTCTTTTTTAGGGTTTTTGGGATTTTTCCCAAGGATCTTTTGATTTATGAAAGTTTGAGTTTAATTCTTGTGTTCTTTCTCTAATCTTTCATCTTCCTAATCTCTAATCATGATTAAAATCACCTCTTTCACAAGATTTGGTGTGTTCTTCATGATTAGTGAGTAGTCTTTTAGGATCAGAGGATTTGGTAGATTTAGGGTGATTTGATGGATGATTAATGATGTCTAGGATTAGATTATATGATTTTCCTTCTTGATTAGTGGTTTTAAAGCTAGATCTAGCTTGAGAAAGTGGATTTAGATCAAAAGACATTTCATGCACACAAGGTGTTTGATGAAATGCCTTGATGAACTAATCAAGAGATATTCATTTCTAGCCTAAGGGATTAGTTGTCTAGAGTGATTATTTGGTTGATCTTGAATGATATACTTAAAGCTTGCTAATAAGTGATTCACAAATGAGAATTTGATCTTGAATTAGTAATTAGCAAAGTAATTAATGCCTTGAAAGAGGATTAGTTAAGATTAGTGATCTTTGCCTAGGGATTAGTCTTCATTAAGCATTGAACATCATTAATTAGCCATTGGATTGCCTTATCTCAATTACCTTATCCTTGAATACGCCTTTTATCATTGTTTTATTCACCGTTTAGTGTCTTTAACTCTTGTCACTTGTCTTTTAATTAATAGTTCACTAACCAAAACCACTTTGTTTGCTTGAATTAAAGAGTGTCTTGTATTCTTGTTGCATTGAACTAGACCCTAGATTGGATTGACACCTAAAACACTACCATGACATGTGTATTTAGGATTGATTCTTGAGTAGGATAAAATTCTATTTATCATGGAGACAATTATCTGTCTATGGGAGTTAGATTCAGGTCATTTGGACATGTGGTTCAAGAAATATGGTCGATTGTCTAAGGAGTCTCCGTCTGGCCGCGAACCCGTTGCACCATACCGGACCAATCTTGTCCGGCGTCACCGTCAGTTGTTCAACTTCATCTTGGACAGGAATATTACCGTCCCACAAAACCCCTCCATCCCAGACCGGTACTGCTACTTCACTCGACTAGGGGAAATACCGGCCTCTTGTGCCGGCCCAGTCTCGCCCGGCGTGGAAGCTCTCGCCGAAGCCAGCCGATGTGTCTGAAAGACCAGGCTGGAGGAAGGAACTAGGCTCGGATTTAGCTTCTGAAGCCTTCATATAAGTTGTAGGTAATTGAGTTAGCTGTCCTATGGAGGTGGTCCCAAGTCATTCTAATTGGTGGTTTGCAAGATACACTAGATTTCGTAGTGACATGTCTGACTGGCGCCCAAACGAGTTATGCTTAAAGAAGCAAAGTCTCCATACCGGCCCAACCATACCGGCCCCAATTTGGCCGGTATTAGAACTTCGACCAGAACTTGACCGGGTCAATACCCGTTTTGTCCCGGGTTAACCCGGTCCGACCCAAACTCATTTAAATATTGAAAACCCTAATTTTTTAGATCTAAGCTTTCTTTTCTCTAGAGTTGAGTTTTATCACAAACCCTTCTTATGATGATTTTGGATGGATCTTCATCATTCATGCCACTCTAGTGAAGGATTTTCCAACCTATCTTAATATTATGTTTATTTAATCCTTGTTCTTTATCTTTATCTCTCTTTTTCTCTTTTGTTCTTCCTTGTTCTTCATGTTTAGGCTTTAGACCCCTTTTTGTTAGATTTTGAATTTTGCTTTATTTGGATGGTTTGATGGTTGATTGTTGATGCTTAAGACTATATAAACATTTGTTCTCATGTTAGGAAGGATCTTAATGCTAGCATTTAATTGAAAACTCATTTCTAGAACTTAGACATTTCATGCACACAAGGTGTTCGATGAAATGTCTAGAAAACTTCTTAGCATGCTTTTCATTCTAAGTGATCGGTGGATGCTGACTTTAGGATGAATTATTGACTAAAATGGACTTGTGGTAAATTATATGGATTATCTAAGTGATCGGGAGATGCTTATTTTAGATGATTCGTACAATGATTAGTGTCATGGAAGTGAACTATTCTACTTGAAAGTGTTCTATTTCATAAGAATAAATGTACATTAAATGTTTAGGCATCGTTAGTCAATTGTCTTGATGGTTAGATGATGATGATTTAGGTTTCATCTTGTTAGAACCTTCACTTATGTTGATCTTAAAGCTAGTTTTGGATTGAGAGATCAAAGCTAGAGCTTAAGCATTTTACGCCTGATAGGTGTTCGATGAAATGCTTGAACCAAACTTTTTGTGAGCTTTTCATGCCTAGCCAATGAGTGTTGATGTCTAGGGTGATTAGTGAGCTAAGTTGGATTGGAGATTAAACCTTGTTAATCATCTTATCACAAACGAGAGTTTGATCTTGATTTGGTGATTAACAAAGTGATTAGTGCCACGAGAGTGGATTAGTCAAAATTGTGAATTTCATGTTCTAGGATAGTGTTTAATTCAATCTTTATCATCATTGTTTGTTCATTAATCATATTCTTGATAGTTAATTCATTTTCCAACACTTGTATCTTTTGTTTTCTTTATTGCATTTTACATTCTTTGTTTAAAAATATAAAAACCCAAAAGATTTGCTATAGATTAGGAAGATTAATGTATTCTTGGTGCATTGATCTTAACCTCTTTGGTTCGATCCTCAAATACTACAATGATATGAGTAGGTTTGAGTAATTGATAATAACATTAATACAAAATCTTACTATCAGTGTAAGTGCCCTGTAGCGTGATACCGGATGCATGGACCGGTGTTGATGGGTCTCGTGCGGTGCTTAGTCCCTGTTGGCACACCGCTTTTTTGCGCTAGACGGTTGATTCGGTGGAGATGTATCCAAGCTTATTTGTGACTCGAACTTCTTCTCCTTGCTCCCAATCCAAATGGTCTCAAGTCCAAAGTCTCCAATCTCCTCTAAAACACCTAGAATATATTCCAAAACATGCGAAACTCTCTAGGACCTAATGTAACATCCTAAACTGTAATAAGGACCGAGATGCTAGACAAAACTATGATTATGCATGCAAATGACATGAAAAAGCTAACTAAAATGAATGATAGAACATATAAATTATAAGAATATCAACATGGAGATATTGACAAGAAAGGCGTCAAAAATGGAGTGGCGGATCACTTGTCACGAATGCGAATTGAAGATGTGATCCCAATAGACGATTCTCTTCCCGAGGAACATATTATGGTAGTCGGTATCTTGAAGAAGGATTATGAAGCGGCAAGGGTACTTAAGGAAGCCAAGAGTTTAGAAGATGAAAGGCTGCCATGGTAAGCGGACTTTGTGAACTATTTAACATGCGGGAGAGAACCGCCAAAGGTGGAAGGATACAGGAGAAAGAAGTTTTTCCATGATATCACTCGTTTCTATTGGGACGAGCCATACCTCTACAAGTTGTGCTCGGATAGCTTATACCGATTATGTATCCCGGAAGAAGAGGTGAACGAAATCTTTTATCATTGTCATGGCTCGGTTTATGGAGGACACTTTGCTCCTTTCAAAACCGCAACAAACGTTCTTTACTCTGGGTTTTGGTGGCCGAGTTTGTACATGGACGCTCACGCCTTTGTCTCCACATGTGATGCAAGTCAATGGAAAGGGAACATTAGTAGAAGGGACGAGATGCCTCAAAACCCAATCATTGAGGTTGAGATTTTCGATGTGTGGAGAATAGATTTTATGGGACCATTTCCTTCATCTTATGGAAACCAATACATCTTGCAATACATCTTTGTTGACGTTGACGAATGAAACACGCCGATTGGGCCAATCTATCATGGCTCCAATGGTTGACAAGAAAGGCCATTCTAAGATTATCGGTGTTGCATCGCCTTTTGTTGTTTAGACAATGTAGAAATTGACGGGAGCTATGCAATCTCCAATTCGTACGGGCATGTCTCAGGGAATTCCTTTTGGTGTAGTACAACTCTCATCGGCCTTGCTGAGCTTCTTCTTAGTTGCATGAACGTGCTTGATGCCGTGTCTTTTGGTGGTCGATTTTGACATGATGCTTAGATAATCTCCGGAGTCAAAAAGAACGTCTTTAAATTCAACTCCACGGATGCTAAAAGAAATAAGGAACTGACCTTGGTCTTCGATCTTATGGAGAGTCTAAACCAGTTTTCCTTCCATAGCATTGTCGCAAAGATCTTCTATCTCCGTGATGGACTCTTTACTTTCACAAAAGAAATGACCAATCATGTGGTCCATGCAAGCTCTAGCAAAAGTGGTACCTCGAGGTAGATCACGAACCTAGTTGTTGAACTCCTCTAACTTCTCCCAACTTATCTTGTTTGGGTACTCTCGGTACTTCTCGGGATGAAATATGCGAATGGCGTAAGACGCACCATATGGTGTAGTTGAGCGTCTTGAGTCTTAAATTCAATTCAAGTTTGGGGGAGGGGTTTGTGTTATTTGACCTTGTGTTTTGTTTTCTTACTTTTTTCTTTGCATACTTGAGTCTCATGCATAGAAAAACCACCAAATTTTGAAATTTTGCATTCATATAAGTCATCTAGTTGCATCTCATGTTAAGATTGAGTCTAAAGTTCATATAGAATTGCATTCATTCGCATGGGTGCAATGATGAAATTGTCCTTGTAAAATGTCAACTTAAGCTTTAGTAGTTAAATGCATTTGAAAAACTTGAAAGTAAGGACTTATCATACTTGGATCATATGCATTGATGCTTTCATCTTGGTTGAAACAAACTTTGAATTGAACCCGGTCCTAACTATTTGAACCCCTAATTTTGACTAGTAATTATCATGTTTATGCATCGAAAAATGAACTCATGGATACCATAGACATACTTGAGCTATCTTCTTCCTTTTTACCACTCTTGTTAGTCCAAGTGGCCGATCTCCATCTTTGGGACGGTTATCCTCACCCTTAACTTACCCTCCTTTCAAGCCTAATTCTTTAATAAGTGTTGTGAAGCCTATATTTTTTGAATGGACTTGGCAAAAAGTGTTGGGTTTAGAGCGACAAGGAAAGGCTTTCATATAGATTTAGCTCGCACATCGTCGGGCTAAGCACATGTTAGGCTAGATAGATGGAATGGGAGTTTGGAGTGGAATGAAAAGAAAAAGTATTGGGCGTGCGATGCAAAGAAAAGGTGGGAACGAGGAGAAGATTTGGAGAAGAAGAATGGGAAAAGCTAATGATTGAAATGGTTGGCAAGGAATGTTTGATATAGCTCAAGGTGTTAAAGAAAGGGTGGTATCTACCTACAAAAAGAAGAAAAGAAGCCAAAAATGGCTAGTGCATCCAAAGGATGAAGAAAGAGACCAAATAATGAAAGCAAAAGATGAGCTAAAGAAGAAAAAGAAAAGAGCCAAGCCAAGCCATTTGTTGATCAAAAGTGAAGAAGAAATTTTCCCCAAGTGCTTAAACAAAGAAGAATCGATGAGGTATGTGGTTTATGAAAGGCAAAATACCTCGGAGAAAGGGTAGCTTAGGAGTGATCTTCATAGGGCTTAGATGTAGGCGTTGAAGTCATATGGGACATTGGGTAGATGGAAGTCTATCCTTGTATGTAACAATTGCTTTTTACCTTTAGCATTTTGCCAATGTTCATTCATTTGTTGAGAGATCCCTTGCTACGGAATCGCCACATTCATTGAGATCATTTTTATCTCAAAACGCTTGTCCCCTATCCAAGTGAGTTCATTTGATGTGTATAAGTGTGATTCATGGTTTCGTTTAATGAATGTTAAAGAATTTGGGTATATGAACGCTTGTGTAGGCTAATTCTTGAGCTTGACTAACATTGTGATGAGTATGGCCAAATCTTTTGGAGTAGAGATTGTTCAAGTGCATTTTAGAATCACCATTGAATGGTTTTCTTTTGTTGACATTTTTCGACTCTATCTCATCTTCATTGCTCTCTCTCTCCTTTTCTTGTTTGTTTGCTTGGGGACAAGCAAATGAATAAGTTTGGGGGAGTTGCTATTCATGCATTTTACATGTTCTATCTTGCATTTTAGTTAACACTTTTAGTCATTTGCAAGCATGATCACAGATTTGTTAGGCATTTTGGTTTGAATTAGAGTATTAGGTGTTTGCATTAGGTCCTATGAGTCTTGCATGCATTTGGAGTGTTTTATAGGTGCTTGGAGTCATTTTGGAGAAGTTTAGAGAAATGAAGCAAAAAGGACCATTCCATAGCATCTGAAATAACTGGCAGGAAACAGGCATTCCATTATGAATCAGCTTCAACGGTACTCAAGGAAGTTGTAAAGGAGTGAGTTATCTTTCCATAGGAGTTACAATCAGGCCATTCGGATGTCAGGATCATGAGTTATGGCAATATCACTAAGGCGATGTCTGTCTGACCAAGCCAATCCCGCAACACCGATCTTGGACCATCACACGAACAGAGATTCCACCGGCTGGAATCTTCGGCTGGTCCTTACCCGAGGCGTAAAGACTCATCACGAAGACAAAAGATCCACCGGCTGGCAGCCCTGGCTGGCCCTCACCCGGTGGGGAGCTTCAAGAAGCGTCCCACAGGCTAGCTCCCACCCGGTGTACTTACCCAATGCTGAAGCCGAATGAAGACGTCCCAAGGCCGAGATTCCACCGGCTGGCAGCACTGACTCGCCATCACCTGGTGTGAAGCAGCCGCTCAGTCAAGATCCAGACCCGGCAGGGTCGGTACCCGGATTGTCCCAGGTCGACTCGGTGCGCCCCCTTTTCCTATAAAAGCCCCTAGACCTAATTTTCTTAGATCTATCCTATTTTATAAAGTAAGAACCCCTTTTTGGTGATTTGCTATGTATTTGTAAGAAATCTTGGTTTTATTTATGCAAATCTAAGTTTTCTTAATCTAGTTTCATATTTCTTTCTTTAATCTTTCATCTCCCTAATCACTTAATCATGGGATCATTAATTTCTCTTATGAGATTTGAGGATTCTATGATGATTAGTGTGTAGTTTGTTTTAAAGTTCATGGGTGAGGTATATTAGGTGTCTTCTTGAATAGTTAAGGATATTTAGGACCTAGATCATCTTTTCTCTCTCTTATATAAGGCTCTTAATGCTAGATTAAGCTTGGAAAAGCTAGTTTAGACCTTAGGGCATTTCATGCACATAAGTTGTTTGATGAAATGCCCATACAAGTTAGATAAGAGATTTTACCTTTTTAACCTAAGGGATTAGTTGTCTAAAGAGTATTATGGCCATTGGAATTGGATATTCATGCTCGTTAATTAGTTTTTCACAAATAGAAATTTGTTCTTGATTTGCTAATTAAGAAAGTGATTAAGACCATGGAAGTGGGTTAGTCTTGTTTTGACATTCTAAGCCTAGGGAGAAATGCTTGTTTGTGTTGTTTAGCATCCTTGATCAATCAATGAATTCACCTAAGTCAATAACCTCACTCTAGAGCTTGCTTTAATTATTTGTTAAATCTTAATTAGTACTTGTTTACTTATTTTCTTTGGTTGAATTGAATTAGGATTGCTAGAATTGAAACCAAACCAATCTTGTTGCTTAACTTAAGTAGTTTTATGTATTCTTGGTTCTTTGGTACTTAATCCATTGGATTCGATACCTATTCTACTACTTAGTATCTAGAGAATTGATATCTAGAAAGACCGAAAAGTCTACTATCACATACAAGGATGACTTCCAACTACCCGATGCCTCATATCGATCTTAACTCCTAATTTCTAAACCCCAATGATGATCCTTACTAAGCTACCCTTTTTCACAAGGCCGTATGCCTTCATTACCCATATCGTCTCACCATTTTTCTTTCACATAAGCATTTAGGTGATATCCTTCTTCACCGAATGGCTTGGCTTTCAACACTTTCTTTTACTTAACTCTTCTTTTACTTTCTCTAGTCTTACTTATTTCAATTCCTTTTGCACCTTAGCCATTTTTTTTGGGCTCCTTTTCTTTCATTTAAAAGCTAAAGACTACTTTTCCTTCTTACTTAGAGTTATTCCAACACTTTTCTTGCCAACTATTTCAAGCACTTGCTTATCCCCTACTTCTTCTCCCGATCTCCTCACATGTTCCACACTCTCTTTCTTTTCTTCATCCCCAAACTCCCATCCTACCTAGCCCTAGCCTATGTCTAGCCCATTGAATTTGAGTTAGCTCTACATAGAAGTTTCTCCTTGTCGTTCTAAACTCAACACTTTTTACCTAGTCGATTCGGAAAAAGGCCTCACTTCACTCACAAACGGTTTTGGCTTGAAGGACGGTTGGGTTATGGGAATGGTTAACCGTTCCAATGATGGGAACCGGCTATTTGAGCTAACAAAGAGTGTTAAAAGGAGGAAGATAGCCCAAATATGTGTATCGGTATCCATGAATTCACTATGCAATGCACAAACACGATAATTAAATGTCAAAATTGCGGTTCTCACTTAAATAGGATTGGACTCAAAGCACAACTTGCTTTAGCTAAGACATGGATAATGAAACACGAGATCAACATATGGTTCATCCTTGATTTCAAACACGATATCAAAAGCATCAAACAACTGGCAACGAGGGCATTGGACCGAGCTATTAAAATGATAATCTACAAGGAAAAATCATCATTGCTCTCTATGCACGTGCAATGCAACCTATAAGCTACTAGACTCGATCCTACTCATGAAATGCAACTACATGGGAATTTTTTTTCTGATTTTCAAATTTTTTGTTTTTGTTTTTTATGCCTTATATGAAATGCATGAGACTCAAAATGCCTAAATCAAAAATAAGATCAAAGAAAATAGGATTAGATAACGGTCCCTCCCCCAAACTTAAATCACACCGTCCCAGTGTGAAATAAATTCAAGGGAAAAACCAAAAATAAAAGACAAAAACAACTATACAATGCAAGACTCAAGAAAAGAAAACTAAATATTCACAAGGGCTTTAGAGTGTTACCTAGAAGTTTTGAGATGGGGAAGAGGACCCCAATGAGAATGATGGATTGCTCGAGCATGGAGATGGAGATAGCATAGCCTTCCTCTTTGCCTTTTTCTCTTCATGTGGTAATGAATGTCGCGTGTCATCATAAACCACCATCTCTCCTTCATGTGTAAGGCTTTGGTCCAATGGTGCTGAGCTCTCACCAACCACTACAAGATCCGCTTCTTTTGTCTCTCTTTGGCAGCAGGGTGAGCTTGCCTTTTTACCCTTTGCTTTGAGATCTTTGACCGTCCTTTACAAGCTCTTAACCGTTTTCACCAATTGCCTCATAGTCTTGTCTTGGCACTTGCACTACCGTTTAAGGAGTCTTGTTTGGTGGTGTGCATGTCTAGTGGCAATGTTTGGCATCTTCCCATCATAAGGATATAAGCTATATCTCTCACTCCCATACTTGGGGTCGGTGGAAAACGGTATCTCACCCTCTTCCTTTGGACCACTGGATGTCTCGGCATCGTCCCTTGACGCTTGCTTGGTTTCCTTCTTTGATAAGCGTATCGCCTCAAGAGATGGATCCATGGTTGGGTTATAGAAATGGTGATTGGTGGGGTAGAAATGGAGTTCCTTCCTCCCTCGAAGTGCGGCGAGAGGAACATTGGGCAACATAAGCTTAACGGTGTTAGACTCAGTGAGCTTGAGGTTACAGGCATAAGTGTTGCCTATCTTGCCTTCGAAGAATCTAGTTATCGGGAGATAGACTTCATCTATAAGTTCCACCCCTCGGGAATCGTCCACCAACTCAACACCCTTGGCCCTAAGAATTAAAGTGACTAAACCACCAATGTGCAATTGAGGTTCTTTCATCTTTGTAGCGTGAACCCATTCTTTGTACCCAAGCAAGTGATTAACGAGAATAGCGGCTAGACCCGGGTTTGAAAAGTCTCCAACGAATAGCCTTCTATCCATAGGCGTATCTAGAAATGGCCTTAGAACTAGGACGAGCAACTCCATTTCATCTTCCGCCACGGTCCCGAATTCTTTCTAATCAAAGAGCGTGTGTGCAAGGGTTTTGTGGACCTAACGAATGGCGGGATGGCGGATGCAAGAGCCCTTGACAGCCCTGGGATTTTATTGCCCCATGCCAATAATGTTCCACAAGTATGAGAGGTCATTTCTTTCGTAGACAAACTTGAGTCCTCTCTTGGTCCCTTCTTGCTTGAACCCAAACACTTGACTTAGCTCGTGGAAAGTCATCTTGTGAGCTTCTCGCCCCCCCTTGAACGTAATGAACCCATGGCCATCTTAAACATTTGCGTCCTTGTCGTCCCGGTCATGGTACATTGCTTCAAAAGATGCTAGAAATTGGCAAGTTTGGTCCTTGTGAGTGGTCTGAGCCAAGTCAAAAACTTTCCCAAATCCCATAGATCCCCATCTTCTCAAGTATGTCTTTGTCCGAGAATTTTTTCTCCACGAATTTCACCGCCTTGAGCTTCTTGAGATATTCATTGTAGGTGGGGTCTCTTTGCTTGGGTTTGGGAACTCTCTTCCTTTTTACTTCCTCCACGGTTCTAACTTCCCTCTCTTCTTCATTGTCCCGCACCACTCTCTTCTTCTTCTCTTGGTCTCGAGAGCATGCCACTATAGCCAATTGCCTCTTCTTTGGTAGATTTTGACCGTCGGTTGCATTGCTCTTTGTCTTGGTCATGGTGCCTATATTGTCTCAAAGAGTGTGTAAGCTTCAAGAATCAAAGACACAATCTTTCACAATTTTAAGCAAAGGCACTCTAGAGACAAAGACAATGCTTAATGAGATAGAAGACATCCAAATCCAGTGAGAAAAATCGATTATCTTCTTTAAGAACTTCAAAATCTCCATCAAATTGCCAAAGTTTCAACATTTAAGCTCTAGAGACATGAATTCAAAGAACAAAGCTTTCTCTAGTAGAACAAAAATCAGCACAAGAATCACCAAGCCCAATCATTTCCGAGTCAAACCCCAAGGTATATGTTCAAGTGGATGCATTTCTCAAACAAAATCATGAAGCTAAAATTTTAAGAGCAAGTTCTTGATTTTCATAAAACGTTTGAGTAAAATACCTTGGGGATGCAGGAACAAATGCCAAAAAGTTGGTAGATCCAGAGAGAGTAGAGAAAAATGAAATTTAGCAACTTAAATCATGATTTTTGAGCAAGAGGGGAGAAAGTTATGAGCAATTGAAGTTTGGCTATAGGGAATGGCCTTGGTTTAGTGAGTTAGGAGGGAGAATACTTACCTGGCGGGTCGGGTTGCTTACCTGGGTGGCTTCACCGGGCGGACCGCTGGACAAAGATATGGACCGCTGGTCCACAGTTCTATTTTGACCAGATTCAAATTCGGTCAACGCCGATCTCCCTCCATCCGGTGCAAGCAACCGATATGCTCATGCCGGGCCGTTTTGGGCCGGTGTCGCTGGGCGGCATTTCCCCTGACTTTTACAGCTTTTCATACCGGTCTGTCACCGTCTGGTGCAAGCAAACGGTATGCTCATGCCGGGCCATTTTTGGCCGGTGTCCCTGGGCGGTGTCTCCTCCGATTTTTGCACTCCCCAATATCGGGCCATCACACCGGGCTAAACTTGGCCGGTGTGCGCCATCCCTTGTTACAAAACACACTTCCTTATGGCACGGTTTCATCTCTCGGACCGACAAGAATCCTATAAATACTTAACAAAACATCAAAAAGGACTAAAGAATATTGAAAAAGAGAGAAAGAAAAGTATATACAAGGATAAACATGGGAATGTCTTCTAAGTGCACTTTGTTTAACGTCACTAAGTTCGAGGTTTGTTACCCCGTTTAGGCGGAGAGAGGGTTAGAAAGGGGGACCGTTACCCCTTCATCAATGAAATCACCCGCCAAGTAGTGCTTTAGACATTGTCCATTAACGGTGAACTCTTCACCCGTCTTGTTTAACAACACAACCACGCCATACGGTCTCACTTCCTTGATCTTAAAGGGACCGGACCATCTTGACTTGAGCTTCCTGGGAAATAGATTCAACGGGGAGTTAAACAACAACACTTGGTTCCCAACCTTAAGATCCTTGGGTGATATCTTCTTGTCATGGAACAACTTCGTTCTCTCCTTGTAGAGACGTGAACTTTCATAAGCATCTAGGCGGACTTCATCGAGCTCGTTCAATTGAAGTATAATGCCTTTCCGAGGCTGATTTTAAATCAAAGTTGAGAAGTTTAACCGCCCACAAGGCCTTGTACTCCAACTCAACTGGCAAGTGACAAGATTTTCCATAAATAATATTGAATGGCGTTGTACCATTCGGTGTCTTGTAAGCGGTTCGGTATGCCCACAACGCATCATCTAGCTTCACGGACCAATCTTTCCTTGAAGTACTAACGGTCTTTTCCAAGATTGCCTTGATTTGCTGGTTAGAAACTTCCACTTGGCCACTCATTTGGGGGTGATAAGGCGTACCTGATAGACTTGTATTTTACCCTTTTTATGCATTCATTTAATCTAAGTTTCATCTCATTTGCATATAGTTACTTGGCATTTCCTTTTGCTTTGTCCCATTTATAGTTTTAGGGTTCTCATACTAGGTCCTAGAGTGTCTTGCATGTTTTGGAGTCCTTTTTAGGTACTTTGGAGGCATTTGACGGAGTTGGCTTAAGACCATTCGGTTCGGGAGCAAGAGAAGCGGTTAAAGACGTTTGGGAGCTTTTCAGCATTCACATCGACGTGTCTCTTCCCACAAATCGATGCAACACATCGATGCTCAGCTTCAGGGGAATTCACATCGACCCAACTCTCCCCCACAAATCGATGTTGGTGCTGGATGCAACTTCAGGGCTTTAGCATCGATCATGCCCCCCCCCCCCCCCCCCCGTTCACATCAATCAAACACATTGATGCTCAGCTTCAAGAGAATTACATCTACCCAGATCTTCCCACAAATCGATGTAGAAGCCGGCTGCAACTTCAGGGCCTTAGCATCGATCATACACATCGATTTGTGGTGTTGATGTCGATCATGTTGCCAACGTTTCCTATAAATAATCATCTAAACCTAGTTTTTAGAGGATGCTTTCTTTTGTCTAAGAAACCCTTAACCCTTTTGAGAGTGTTCTTGTATTTGTAAGAGAGGATCTTCTACTTTTTATGCAATTAAGTCTTTGTTTTCATTGATTCCTTCCATCTAATATTCTTTCTATCTTACCTATTCAAGATTCATCCATGAAAACCTCTCCTATCCATATCGATTTTGATGGGCTTTTCATGGGTCTTGAGTAGTCTTTTAGGATCTTGAGATGGGGTAGATTAAGATGTTCCTAGGTTTGATTCATGATGTTTAGGGCTAGATCCTCTTATATCCCTTCTTGTTTAATGTTCTTAAGTCTAAATCTAGCTTGAAAGAGTAGGTTTAGATCATAAGGCATTTCATGCACACCAAGTGTTTGATGAAATGCCTTTATGAATTAAACAAGAGATTTACATTCCTAGCCTATGACAATAGTTGTCTAGTTGTGTTTTTGGTTGATCTTGTTGATTTAAACTTAATTCTTGCTAATCAATGATCCACAAATGATGATTTGCTAATGGGTTAGGTGATTAGCACAGTGATTAATTGATTGAAAGAGAATTAGTCAAGTTTAGGATCTTATGCCTAGGATTAGCTTGTTTGAGTAAATGAACATCATGAATTGAACTTGGGACTTCTTATATCGATAACCCTATCTCTAGATTCGCTTTTGCTTATTGATTTACAATCTTGCTTAGTGTTTTTACTTAATTCTAAATCTGATACTTAATCAAAAACCCCTTTTATTAGCTTAACTCATTTAGTGCCTTGCATTCTTAGTGTTTAGGACTACTTCCCAATATTGGACTCGATAACTTCTTACTACATCGGTTAGAGGGTATTGATACCTCCTTGGATTGCAAAATCCTTGTATCAATTTGGCGCCGTTTCCATATTGGGATTTGTTTTAACATTGAGATTTAGGTTCTTAGTGAGCTTAAGTATTATTTGCTACCAATTTGCTAATCTTCTTTGCTTCCTAGTGTTTTTTCTCTCTATTGGTGCATGCATACCCGTTCCCGTGGCAATACTAACTCAGTAGAACCGAGGGATGACATTGATCAACTTGAGAGAAGTTCAAGAGCAAGAAGGAACCGTGGGAGAGTTCAAGAAGAAGTTGGTAACAATATGGAAGATATTCATGATATTCCACTTGGGAACGTTCATGAGAACATTCCCCACCAAAGGAACGGTGGGAATGGCAACAACCAAGGAGGTGGTGGCAATGGAAACCATCACCAACCAAACCGTCCCAACCATCCACCAAGAGCTAGACACGTTGTTGGAGAGGGTGATGCCGCTAATGCTCACCAAAACCGGCAAGGCATTCAAGCTCCACCGGTGGAAAACAATAACTTTGAGGTCAAACCCGGGCTAATCAACATGGTTCTAGCTAACAAGTTCCATGGGTTGTCAATGGAGGATCCTCTAGATCACATTGACAAATTTGACCGGATATGTGGTCTCACTAAGATCAATGGGGTCTCCGAAGACGGTTTCAAGCTTCGTCTCTTCCCATTCTCTTTAGGTGACAAGGCTCACCAATGGGAAAAGACCTTGCCTCAAGGATCTATTACTTCATGGGATGATTGCAAAATAGCGTTTCTAGCCAAATTCTTCTCACCGTCTAGAACCGCCAAACTTCGCAATGAGATATCTAGCTTCACACAACGGTATATTGAGTCTTTCAACGAGGCGTGGGAGAGATTTAGAGGCTACACTTCTCAATGCCCACATCTCAACATGGCTTCTCCAACGCCTCTCTCCTTAGCACTCTTTACCGAGGTGCTTTGCCTAAGATCTGTATGCTACTTGACACGGCTTCGAATGTTAATTATCTAGCTAAGGACGTAGAGGATGCTATGGAGCTCGTGGAGAACTTAGCTACTAGTGATGGGACGTATGGAGATGATCATGACCGTGCTTCAAGGACTACTAGTGACTTTGCTGAGAACAAGAGAGCCAAAGACATGAAAGCCTTGAATGAGAAGTTGGATAAGCAAGCCTCTATGATAGACAAGCTTCTTGCCTCCCAAAAATAATCTCAAAAGGCGGTCCATTTCATTGGTGACTACGAGAACAATCAAGCTTGTTATCAAGAGGAATTCGTGGAAACACAAGAGGAAGTGAACTAAGTGGGGAACCAAGGTAACTTCCAAAGACAATGGTTCAACCAAACCTATAGGAATCCACAAGACCAACTCTACCCTCAACAATCTACTCAAGCTCAAGGAGTTCCAGAACAACAATTCCAATCTCAAGGTCAACCTTCTAACTCCAACCAACAAGGGTATATCCCAATGAACCAATTCCAAGGAAACCAAAGTGGATTCCAACCAAAAGCCCCACCCGGTTTTCAAGGTCAACAACAAGTGTTTGTGCCCCAAGGTCAAGCACCTACGTCTAAACCGCAAGAGCTTTACTTGGCCTCCATGTTCCAACAACTAATCAAAGGCCAAACGGAAACCACTAACAAGGTCATTTGCTCTTACAATGATCTTAATAGCAAGTTTGAGGCATTGAGCTCAAAGGTTCAACTAATGGAGCAAAGGAATGCCGCCCCTTCTTCACAACATCCTCAAGGCTCTTCAAATGGGAAGGCATAACTAACCTTTAAAGAGTCTTGCAACAACTTTTCCATTCTTAAGGAGCAAGATCACATAATTGAGGAGTTCCTCGGGTTAGTCTCTAGCCTCAATGAGGACATCGAGCAACAAGGTGTGGAGGTGACCCTTGGGAGTGAGAATGATATGATGTTGGTTGGAGAAAAGAGTAACAAGGTTGAGAAGTCCATCAAGGACTTGGTTAAAATGAAAAACGTAGAGACATAAGTTGAGTCAAAGAGAGAGCCTCCACCTCCATATGAGCCTCCACTTCAATTTCCCGATCGTTTCCTCAACAAGGCACAAGAGAAAGTGCCTCCAAGCACAAGAAGGATCGAGCCTAAGACTCTCCCAAAGCTTGGAAACCCTAGGAAATTCTCAATATCTTGTACACTTGGAAGTTGATGATGCTTTGTGTGACTCGGGCTCAACCGTTAATGTCATGACTTTGGAGATGGCCAAAAGTCTTGGGATAGATAAGTTGAAAGATTACCCCCCCCCCCCCCCCCCCACCATCACATTTGGAGACTCTTCTACGAAGAAACCTCTTGGCTTGGTTGAAGACTTTCCTTTCATAATTGGAAAGAGTCTTGTACCAACGGACTTTGTTGTAATGGAGATGGCACCAAACATAAAGCTCCCTCTACTCATCGGGACTCCATTCCTCAACACAACCGGTGCAAGCTTGGACTTCGTAAACAAGAGGGTTGTTCTTATGAACGTGGATCACAAGAAGTTCTACACAATGATGCATTTTTCCACCGCTATTTGTGGGGACAATGAAGCCCAAGCCCGGAAGGTTGAGTATGTGGGCATTTGTGAGACGGTGAGTCAAGAAATGATTGAAGAAGCCATTGCTTTAGATGGATATTGCTTGAATTCCCTCATTCACACCACGACGGAGAGTGAGGTTGAAAGTGGCAAGGTTGCCAAGAAAAGGACAAGGCCTAGGTCCGAGAAGAGGAAACCGAGCATGCTCAAGGGGATTCGACCCTTGTTAGACCAACCTTCGATCGTGACTCTCATCCCATGGAAACATGAAGAAGGGATGATCGAGTATAAGGTCAAATGTAGAGGGCGTCCCAATCCATTTGCCAAGGCCATAGCAACCCTCACACCGGAGGTTAGATAGGAAGATCAAACCGGTCTTCAAAGCTTAATGGGTAAAGTTCTCAAACTCGAGTTTAAGGAACCGCCATGGAGTGCTCGTGCTCCTCAATCACCCGCATAAAAGGGTAACAAATGTCGAACTTAGTAACGTTTAACGAAGTGCTCTTGGGAGACACCCCAAGCTTATCCTTGTACATATTTCCTTTTATGCTCTTCTTTCGTTGTTAGTTCCTTTTGATGGGTTTTCTTAGTGTGAATAGGTTTTCAATGGCCATATGGGCACAAACTTATGGACTAAAGTGATTAAGATGAGGTGATGGAATATGGCGTCACTTGATCCCTCTTGCCCCCTCCATCATTTTCCAAGGTAACACTCCAAACTTTGTATATAGCATTTAGAATCATATCTTTTTCCTTCTTTCATTCATTGTTTAACTCTTCCTTAAGCTTCTATTACACAAGGGACTGTGTAATTTAAGTTTGGCGGAGGGTTTATGTGTTATCTAACATCGTTTTTGGTGTTCTTATTTTGATCTTTTGCACCTTGAGTCTCATGCATATCATGCATTTTCAATAAATTTGAAAATTTTGAACTTTTTAACTTTTGTGCATTCATATAGGATTGATTCTAGATGAATAACATATAAGGTAGCTTTGCATGAGCATTAGGAGCAATGATAGATTTGTCCTTGTAAAGTGCCTTATTAAGAGTTTAGTCCAATGCCATTGTTGCTAGTTACTTGATGCTTTGATCTCGTGTAGAAATTAAGAACAAACCATGCATTGATCTCATGTCTTATTGTTCTTGCCTTGATTGAAGCAAACCTTGAGTGTAATTCAACCCCATCTAAATGATAACCTTAATTTTGACTTGTAAATATTGCGTTCATGCATTTATGAATGAATTCATGGATCACTTCATACATATTTGGATAATCGTTTCCCTTTCACCACTCTTGTTTACCCAAGTAGTCATATCCCATCATTGGAATGGTTTCCCCTACCCTAACCTCAACCTTCTTTCTAGCCATTGATATTCGTGTGTGATTGGTGAGGCCTTCTTCCGAGCAAACTTGGCAAAAAGTGTTAGGTTTAAGGCGACAAGGAGGAATTCTCATGTAGATTTAGCTCCATCATCACGGAGTTAATCTAGGAATAAGCTAGATAGGTTGGCGGTTCTTGGTTTAAGTTTGGGGGAACGATTTTAGACTTGGTGAACCTTTGAGAATGGATTGTGGGATGGAAAAGAAGAAAAGGAGAAAGGAAAAAGGGGATCGGAATTGTGTAGATTGGTTGGTGCAAAAATCATAAGACTAGCTCTAAATAATAAGATAGCCTCAAAAGATAGAAGGGAAAAGAAAAAAGCCAAAAAGGCCAAAGCATCAAGGAATGAGAAGAGGCGTGAACCAACAAGAAGAAAAGAAGAGCTAGATAACAACAAAGGAGCACCAAACCATGAAAGAACAAGGAAGAAGAAGTGATCCCGGAATGAGAAGAAGGTGAAATGAAAAGACAAGAAGCATGTGGGTTTGAGAAGGCGAAATGCCTCAAGATAAAAAGGGTAGCTTTGGATATGGGCATGACGGGTTAGAAGCTTTAGGTTAGAGACACTCTAGGCATTTGGGTAGATGAGAATTCTCCCTTGTATGCATAGGTTGCCTTTTACCTTTAGCATTTTGCTAAAGTTTGCTCTTTCCATGAGAGATCCTTATACTTGATTACCCATGCATGATAATGAGATCATCTTCATCTCATAACCTAAACCTTAGCCAAACAAATTCATTTGATCTTGCATAAACATGATTAACGCTTATTACACTTAATCAATGTCAAGGGGTTGGAGGATTTGAAAGTTTGTGTAGGTTGAGGTTCGAATGTAAGTCATGTAATGATAAGTATGGCTAGTCACTTTTTAGTAAGTTGTTTGATCGCATCAAGAAATTTGCAACTTGGACATTGGGCTCGGATTCTTTTTATGGCACTTTCGGATTTGAGTTCCCTCCTTCGAACATCTCTCTCTACTTGGTCCTATTTATTTGCTTGAGGGCAAGCAAAGGAGTAAGTTTGGGGGAGTTGATAGACTTGTATTTTACCCCTTTTATGCATTCATTTAATCTAAGTTTCATCTCATTTGCATATAGTTACTTGGCATTTCCTTTTGCTTTGTCCCATTTAGAGTTTTAGGGTTCTCATACTAGGTCCTAGAGTGTCTTGCATGGTTTGGAGTCCTTTTTAGGTACTTTGGAGGCATTTGACGGAGTTGGCTTAAGACCAGTCGGTTCAGGAGCAAGAGACGCGGTTAAAGACGTTTGGGAGCTTTTCAGCATTCACATCGACGTGTCTCTTCCCACAAATCGATGCAACACATCGATGCTCAGCTTCAGGAGAATTCACATCGACCCAACTCTCCCCCACAAATCGATGTTGGTGCTGGATGCAACTTCAGGGTCTTAGCATCGATCATCCCCCCCGTTCACATCGATCAAACACATCGATGCTCAGCTTCAAGGGAATTACATCGACCCATATCTTCCCACAAATCGATGTAGAAGCCGGATGCAACTTCAGGGCCTTAGCATCGATCATACACATCGATTTGTGGTGTTGATGTCGATCCTGTTGTCCACTTTTCCTATAAATACTCATCTAAACCTAATTTTTAGAGGATGCTTTCTTTTGTCTAAGAAACCCTTGCCCCTTTTGAGAGTGTTCTTGGATTTGTAAGAGAGGATCTTCTACTTTTATGCAATTAAGTCTTTGTTTTCATTGATTCCTTCCATCTAATCTTCTTTCTATCTTACCTATTCAAGATTCATCCATGAAAACCTCTCCTATCCATATCGATTTTGAGGGGCTTTTCATGGGTCTTGAGTAGTCTTTTAGGATCTTGAGATGGGGTAGATTAAGATGTTCCTAGGTTTGATTCATGATGTTTAGGGATAGATCTTCTTATATCCCTTCTTGTTTAATGTTCTTAAGTCTAAATCTAGCTTGAAAGAGTAGGTTTAGATCATAAGGCATTTCATGCACACCAAGTGTTTGATGAAATGCCTTGATGAATTAAACAAGAGATTTACATTCCTAGCCTATAACAATAGTTGTCTAGGGTGTGTTTTTGGTTGATCTTGTTGATTTAAACTTAATGCTTGCTAATCAATGATCCACAAATGATTATTTGCTAATGGGTTAGGTGATTATCATAGTGATTAATTGCTTGAAAGAGAGTTAGTCAAGTTTAGGATCTTATGCCTAGGGATTAGCTTGTTTGAGTAAATGAACATCATGAATTGAACTTGGGACTTCTTATATCGATAACCCTATCTCTAGATTCGCTTTTTCTTATTGATTTACAATCTTGCTTAGTGTTTTTGCTTAATTCTAAATTTGATACTTAATCAAAAATCCCTTTTATTAACTTAACTCATTTAGTGCCTTGCATTCTTAGTGTTTAGGACTACTTCCCAATATTGGATTCGATAACCTCTTACTACATCGGTTAGAGGGTATTGATACCTCCTTGGATTGAAAAATCTTTGTATCAGTAACCACCTTGTGTTTGACTCCATGCTTCATAATCAAGCTCTCAAATACCTTATTTATGAAGTGGGAACCGCCATCACTTATCACTACCCGTAGGACTCCAAAGCGAGGGAAGATTATTGACTTGAACAACTTGAGGACCACCTTCGCATCATTCATTGGGCCTGCAATTTCTTCGACCCACTTTGAAACATAATCAACCGCCACCAAAATGTATTGATTTCCGTAAGACGAAGGAAACGGTCCCATGAAGTATATGCCCCACACGTCGAAGATATCTACTTCAAGGATTGGATTTTGTGGCATCTAGTCTCTTCTACTAATGTTGCCATTTCTTTGACATGCATCACACCTAGATACAAACTGTTGAGCATCCTTCAACATAGTTGGCCACCAAAATCCCGGTTGTAGAACCTTAGCAACCGTCTTGAATGAAGCAAAGTGGCATCCATATGACGAACCGTGACAATGCATCAAGATGCCATCAACTTCTTCCTCGGGAATGCATCTTTTATAGAGTTTATCTTTACAAAGCGTATACAATTAAGGCTCATCCCAATAGAAACGAGTGACGTCTCTATAGAACTTCTTCCTTTGGTAGCCATCCAACATTAGTGGTTCTTTTTCGCAAGCTAAGTAGTTGACATAATCCGCATACCATGGTTCTCATCTTCCAATCCCTTAGCTTCTTCGAGAACTCGCACCGCTTTAAGACCCTTCCTCAAAACACCAACCAACATGAGATGCTCTTCGGAAAGAGAGTCATATATAGGGATAAAGTCATCTATTCGCATCCTCGATAGGTGATCCGCTACCCCATTCTCAACATCCTTCTTGTCGACAATCTCCATGTAAATTTCTTGGAGAAGCAAGATCCACCTTAGAAGTCTTGGTTTGTTGTCCTTTTTGGCATAGAGGTGCCTTAGGGCGGCATGATCTGTGTAGACAATGATCTTGGAGCCAATCACATAGGACCTAAACTTCTCGATGGCAAACACAACGGCAAGTAGGTCCTATTCCATGGTAGCATACCTCCCATGTGTGTCGTCAAGTGTCCTACTAGCATAGTAAATCACATGTAGCTTCTTATCTCTCTTTTGACCAAGAACTGCTCCAACCGTGTAGTCACTCGCATCACACATGATCTCAAAAGGCAAATTCCAAAAACGCATGTAGACACTCCTCATCGAACACAAACTCGGTCTCCTTGCATAGAAGCCTAGTGAGTGGACGGGCGATCTTGGAGAAATCTTTGATAAACCATCTGTAGAAACCTGCATGCCCCAAGAAGTTTCAAATACCCGTGACCGAACTTGGAGGTTCCAAATTCATCATGACCTCAATCTTTGCTTTGTCTACCTCGATACCCTTCTCCGAGATTTTGTGCCCAAAAACAATCCCTTCTTAAATCATGAAGTGACACTTCTCCCAATTCAAGATGAGATTCGATTCCTCGCACCTAGGGATTACCTTGCATAGATTTGACAGACACACACCAAACGAAGAGTCATACACGGAAAAATCATCCATAAAAACTTTGACCATGTTTTCAATCAAATCCGAAAAGATTGACATCATACACCGTTGAAAGGTTGCGAGTGCATTACATAACCCGAATAACATCCTTCGATAAGCGAAGGTACCATAGGGGGATGTGAATGTTGTCTTTTCTTGATCATTGGGGTGTATCAGGATTTGGAAGAATCCCGAGTACCCGTTAAGAAAATAATAATATGGGTGGTTTGCAAACCTTTCAAGCATTTGGTCAATAAAGGGTAGGGGAAAATGATATTTTCTAGTGGCGGAGTTAAGTTTTCGATAATCAATAAACATTCTATGACCGGTTATGGTTCTAGTGGGTATCAATTCATCTTTTTCGTTATTCACAACCGTGATTCCTCCCTTTTTGGGCAGTACATGGACCGGTGAGACCCAAGTACTATCCAAAATGGGATAGATAATACCCGCATCTAGAAGTTTTAGAATCTCTTTCTTGACAACTTCTTTCAAATTTGGGTTTAACCTCCTTTGATGTTCAATAGAAGTCATCGATTCAACTTCTAGATGGATCCTATGTGTGCAAAGAGAAGGAGAAATACCTTTGATGTCATCTAATTCACACAAAAGGGAGGACAATTCATCACCACTTAGACTATCATTCACAATCACCGTATACGACTCATTAAGACCTAAGAAAGCGTACCTTAACCCTTTTGGAAGCGGTTTGAGGTCCACCTTGGGGGCTTTGAGCTCGCTCCAATAATCTTTTCCCAAGCTAGTCTTACCATTGCTAGGTTCTTGCTCGTCTTCATACCTAATCTCAACAACGCTTATGTTGTGTGCCACTTGAGTCAACTCTAAGAACGTGCTTTCCCCACTCAAAGCTTTGTGTGAATCAAGCATCCTTGTATACCCAACACTCTCATCATGAAGGAACCCATGCTCTCCTTGGTCCTTGGTGAGTGCTATTTGGAGGTTGTCTTCCAAAGGTAACTCCTCCATAAGTTCATCCGCAAGTTCTTCCATAGCCTCAATATAGAACATTTGACAATCTATTGTGGGTTTCTTCATCACATCATTGATGTCAAATCTAAGGACATCGTTCTTTCCCAAATGGAGATCGATCTTTCCTCTCCTCACATCGATTATAGCACCGGCGGTAGCTAAGATTGGTCTCCCAAATATGAGCGGGTCCTTAGGCTCTTCAGCCATCTCAAGCACAACGAAGTCGGTAGGCACCACAAAATCCCCAATTATGATGTGTATGTCATCGAACATTCCAATTGGATGCCTCACCGATCTATACGCTAGCACGAGAGATATCCTACAAGCTTTGTAACGAATGAACCCGAGAGCGGCATCAAACTAACACTTGTTGCGAGATCACATAGACATTTGTTGAAGGCGAGTGGTCCAAGAGCACATGGGAGAGTGAAACTACCGGGTTCACCAAGCTTCTTTGGGATAACCTTCTTTTGGATGATGTCACTACATTCGTGATTTAGCACTACCATGCTTTCCATCTCTTTCAATCTCTCTTTGATGGCGTCCTTGAGAAATTTGGCGTATTGTGGCACAAGTAGGAATGCATCAACCAATGGCATGGTGAATTCAACCTTTTCCATTTGTCTATTGAATACCGCCCTTAACTTCTCCAACAATTGCTTCTTGAAGCGGCCCGAAAACGGTAGCTTCGGTAGATAGGGTGGTGGAACAAATGGAGTCTCCTTCTTCTTAGGCTTCTCCTTGGTAGCAACTTCCTTCTCTTTGTCTTCAATACCCACAAAACCATCCTTAGTCACAACTTCTTCGGTTTCAAGCGTCTCCCCCCCAACTTGGACATTGTTGTCCTAAACAATCATAAGAGCTTCACGAGGGGGAAGTTCCTTGCCACATCGAAGTGTGATGGCGTTCACATATTCCTTGGGATTAGTCTCGGGCTTGCCCGGTAATTGAACTTGTGGCCGTGATGAAGAAGCCGTGCATTTTCCTTCAAGTTGCTTGAACTTGGAGCTCAATGTTTCAAACTTGGACCTGAGATCATTGTAGGAGCAATCAACTTTGATGTGGATCTCCGCCATCTTCTTACTCATTGTCCCATTTGCTTGACCTTGTATGATTTGTTGAAGCATGGCTTTCAAATCGAGGTCTTGAGTTGTGGTTGTGGTGCCTTGGACTTGTTGAGGAAACCGGGTGGAGCAAAGCTTTGCTTGGGTTGAAACCCGCCTTGGTTCCCTTGAAAGTTATTCTTGGAAGCATAGCCTTTTTGGTTGGAGTTGGAGGCTTGACCTTGTTGTTGTTGAGTGAATGGCTTTTGTTGGGGGAGCTTGGTTGCTCTGTTGTTGTTGAAGGTAGATATGGTCTTGTGGGTTTTTGACGTTTGGATTCCGGTAAGAGAAATTTGGGTAGTTGCGGTAGTTTTTGTTGAAACCGCCTCTTTGGTAGCCTTGATTACCCACATAATTCATCTCTTCTTGTGTACCCATGTCTATTACTTCCTCTTGGTAACCTTGGGTGTCTTCAAAGTCGCCAACAAAGTGAACCACTTTTTGAGCATCGCTAAAGAGCTTGTCAATCATAGAAGCTTGCTTGTCCATCTTCTCGGTGAGAATCTTCATTTCTTTACACCGATTTTCTTCATCAAAATCGCTAGTAGTCCTCGTTGGCCGATCATAATCATCCCCATAAGTTCCATCACTTTGAGAGAGGTTCTCCACTTGCTCCATGGCCTCTTCTACATCTTTGGCTAAGAAGTTCCCATTAGAAGCCGTGTCTAAGAGCATCCTTATCTTGGGTAATGCACCGCGGTAGAGGGTACTCAAAAGAGAGGCGTTGGAGAAACCATGATGCGGGCATTGAGAGGTGTAGCTTCTAAACCATTCCCAAGCCTCGTTGAAGACTCATTCCCGCATTGTGTGATGCTCGAGATTTCGTTTCTCAACTTGGCGGTCCTTGAAGAAGAAAAGAACTTTTTAAAGAAAGCTCGCTTGCAATCGTCCCATTACGTGATTGACTCTTGAGGAAGATTCTTCTCCCATTGATGTGCCTTATCTCCAAGGGAGAATGGGAAGAGCCTTAGCTTGTAACCGTCCTCGGATACTCCATTGATCTTGGTGAGACCATAAATCCTATCGAATTGGTCGATGTGATCCAATGAGTCTTCCATAGCTAGCCCATGAAATTTGTTGCTTTGTACCATGTTTATCAAGCCAAGCTTCACCTCGAAGTTGTTGTTCTCAACAGGTGGGGCTTGAATCCCTTAGCGATTTTGGTGTGCATTGGCGGCATCACCCGTTCCAACGATGTTTTGAGCCCATGGAGGATGGTTTGGTTCTCTAACATGTTGGGCGGGTGGGTGTTGGTGTTGCAAGTTCCCACCGTGGGCTTGGTGGTTTCCATTTCCACCTTGCCATTGTGCTTGAGCATTGTCCACGTTTTCATTGTGGGCAACCAGAGGCTCGTTTATGTGCTCCTTACCCAAATCCTCAATGTCTAGTATCCGTGCTCGTACTCCCCTTGCTCTACTTCCCCGTTCCAAGAGATGGATATCGTTGATTGGCTTAACAAGGTTGTGTTGGCCTTTCAAACGAGTATGCATGCACCTATATGAAGGAGATAGCAATCAAGAAGTTGAACATATTAGTAACCGAAATAAAAAGAAAGATTAATTTCAAGGAGATCTAAAATCTTAATGTTGAAAAGTAAACCCAATCGGCAACGGCGCCAATTGATAAGTAGGAATTTTACTAATCGATCACTCAAATCCCACTCGTGTCATCGTGTTATTTAAGGTATCAATCCAAATGGTTTTAATTCATTCACTAAGAATGCATAGAACTACTTAATTTAAGCAAACAAGGTTGGTTTTAGAACTAAATTTAGTTATCTAATTCGAATTAAACAAGAAACAATAACTAGCAACACTAAACAATATTAAATGCAATAATAAAATGCAAATCCAAGGATGAGGTTATAGACTTAAGGTGATTCTATAGCTAATTTATGATGCCCAATACACAATCAATGCTAATCCCTAGGTTAAGATCACTAATTATGACTAACCCTTTATCAAGGCACTAATCACTTTGCTAATCACTAAATCAAGATCAAATTCTCATTTGTGAAGAAATGATTAGCAAGCATTAAATTCTTTATTCAAATCAACCAATAAACACCATAGGCATCTACTCTCATAGGCTAGGAATGAATATCTCTAACTAAGTCCTTTGGGGAATTTCATCGAACACCTTGTGTGCATGAAAATCCCAAAGGTCTAGATTGATTATATATATTTTTTGAATTGAATGTAAAATTATATTCAATCAAAAGAATCCAGGTTTACAACGAATGCATCAAAATTAAACATTACAAGATTTTAAAATGTTTCATCGATCGAGTAGCGAACCATAGTTCCATTCCTACGTCATATCTTGCATCACCCTTTCTTTGAATCGACAACAATCTATTTCGGATATCATTATCTACTCGTTTGTGTGCTGAATGGAATCAATGGCTGGTTCTCCATGTCTTCTACAATTTCTCTCTCGCCAAATATAGTAGATTGTGATATGAAATGAGTACCGCAAGAGAAACAACTTTAGCTTGTCTTGTGATTCGTCAACTAGAAGAGTAAGTAGGCCATCCCAGTTTGTTGTGAACTTTGAGGCCAGAAGTTTTCGTTGCCATATCTCCCTCGAGTATCTGCATGTGAAGAACAAATGGTTCCTTGTCTCTATAGGTTCATTGCAAAACACGCAAGCTGACGAGGCATTCGCGTTCCATCAAATCATTCTATCTCCTGTCAAAATTCTGTTCTGAATTGCCAGCCATGACATAAAAAAGTATTTAGGCATAGCATAAGTATACCAGATGCCCTTGTACCAATCTATTATCGGCTGCATTTCCCGAGTGAGCTTCCAAGTATCTCTTGAGCTGAATTTGGCATGAAACTTATCATCTTGGTACCACCATAGTACCTTATCGTCTTCATTCGATGCCCCTTGTTGGCGTTGATTATAAATCGCTTCTTCAATCTGGTTTAGCTCGTCCGTACGGTGGTTCCATCGTCGATGTGTCGTCAGCACACTTTCGACAGTGGAATGAATATGTATTCCCAAGTCAATACTACCTCGGATCCCCGTTATGTCAATAAATCTCCCAAGTGGTTTCATACCAGAAAGAAGTTGAGAAACCGTTATGCACTTCGACTTTGCACAATGACGCAGCAGACCCTCTGTATTTCAGTAGTTTTTTCCATGTCCATGAGCCAAGAGAAGATTGGTGTTGGACCGACCATATAGAACTCTTACGAATCAGATATTGCCGAATCCAATTAACCCAGAGGGAGGTACGAGAAGAAAGTATCCTCCATAATATTTTTAAACATGTCACCTTATTTGCTTCGGTGATTGATCTCAAACCCAGTCCGCCTTCTTCCTTACGCTTGCATACATCTTTCCAAGCGACCTTAGCTTTTATTGTGTTTAAATCTGGCACATACCAGAGAAATGCTGCACACAATTTATCAATCTCCTCAATACATGCTTTCGGTACTCGGAATGCAGAGATCCAGTAGTTGGTGAGACTGTGGATGACTGATAATCCCATATTTTACATCTTTTAGCATGCATATTATTTGGTGTTTTGTGTCTTATGCATGTGTCTTGCATAGTTTTTTTATAGCATTTTGGTATTTATTAGAGTATTAGGTGTTTGCATTAGGTCCTAGTGATTTTTGCATGCATTTGGAGTGTTTTAGGTGTTTTCAAGACAATTGATGGTGTTTGGAGTTATGGAGCATAAGAGAAGGAAGAGTCCATCCGGAGTGTTCGAAAGAACGCTTTCAAGTCAGATTCAGCTTCGGAGATGTTCATGTGAGTTGTAGAGGAGTCAGTTATCTGTCTACTGGAATTAGATTCAGGTCATTTGGACATGTGGTTCGAGAGATATGTTCTATTTACTAAGGAGTCTCCGTCTGGCCGCGAACCCGTTGCACCATACCGGACCAATCTTGTCCGGTGACACCGTCCGGTATGCAACCTTCACCCGACCAGGATGAATAACGACCCACAACAACCCTCCATCCCTGACCGGGCCTCATGTACCGGCCCGATCTCGCCCGGGGTAGAAGCTCTCGCCGAAGCCAGCCGAAGTGTCTGAAAGATCAGGCTGGACGAAGGACATACGCTCAGATTTAGCTTCGGAAGTCTTCATAGAAGTTGTAGGTAATTTATTGAGCTATCTTCTGGAGGTAGTTTAAAGTTGTTATGATTTGTGGCTTGAGAGATACATCAGATTTAACCGAGACATGTCTGATTGGCGTCCAAACGAGCCAGGTGTACCGGCTCCATTTTGCCCGGTATGGAAAGTTCGACCACCAAGACCCACTTTGACCCAGATTTGACCAGGTCAATACCCGGTTTATCCCTGGTTGACGCGGTTTGCCCCCATTTTTCTATAAATACTCTAAACCTAATTTTTGTTAACTAAGCTTTATTTTCTCTAGAGTTGGGTTTTCTCTCAAACTCTTTTTATGATGATTTTGGATGGATCTTCATCATTCATGCCACTCTAGTGAATGATTCTTCAACCTATCTTTATATTATGCTTATTTAATCCTTGTTCTTTATCTTTATGTTTTTTTCTCTTGTGTTCTTCCTTGTTCTTCATATTGCTTTAGACCCTTTTTTGTTGGATTTTGGATTTTGCTTGATTTTGATGATTTGGTGATTGATTGTTGATGCTTAGAACTAGATAAACATCTATTCTAATGTTAGGAAGGATCTTAATAATAGGATTGAATTGAAAACTTAGACATTTCATGCACACAAGGTGTTCGATGAAAGGTCTAGAAAACTTCTAAGCATGCTTTTCATATATAAGTGATCGGTGGATGCTGACTTTAGGATGAATTGTTGACTAAAATGGACTTGTGATAAATTATGGACTATCTAAGTGATCGGTGAATGCTGACTTTAGATGATTAGTGTCACGAAAGTGAACTAATCTACTTGAAAGTGTTCCATGTCATAAGAATAAATGTGCATTTAATGTTTAGGCATCATTAGTCAATTGTCTTAATGGTTAGATGATGATGATTTAGGTTGATTCTTGTGAGGTCCTTCACTTAGGTTGACCTTAAAGGTAGTTTTGGATTGAAAGATCAAAGCTAGAGCTTAAGCATTTCACGCTCGATAGGTGTTCGATGAAATGTTGGAATGTGATGCGTATTGATATACTCATATATTGCATGTTTTAGCATGCATTTCATTTAGAGTTTTATGTAATTCGCATGCATAATCATGGTCTTGTATTGCATTTAGGTCCCAATTAGAGATTAGGAAATTTGCATTAGGTTTAGTGTGTTCTTGCATGTTTTGGAGTATTTCCTAGGTAATCGGAGGCGGTTCGACATATTTGGAGAGTTGGACCTAAGAGGAGTGCGAAGTCCATCCGAGATGCCATAAAGATGTGTATGGACGACAGCCCTCCGATCTGAATCAGCATTGACGACCTTCATGAATGTTGTAGAGGTTTACGTTAGCAGTCCATGGGAAGTTGAATCAGGCTTTTTGGACGTGTGGTTTGAGAGCTACCTCGGTTTTACTGAAGTCACCTCTACCTAGCCGAGAAGCCGAAAGACTTGTACCGGCCATGCACAGAGAAACCATTTTAGCCGGTATGCGATTTTCCCTCAGGCATGGACTTTGCCGGCTCCGTGTCCCGGCTCCATCTTGACCGGAATCACCTTCCCTCAGCAAAGACTCTTCATCCCGGCTTCGTGTCCCGGCTCCATCTTGACCGGCATCACCTTCCCTCAACGAAGACTCCTCATCCCGGCTCCGTGTCCCGGCTCCATCTTGCCCGGTATGGGAAGTGCAACCCAATACTTAACCAGGTCAATACCCGATTTGTTCTGGGTTGACCCGGTTACCCAGTTTCTTATTTAAAGACAATCTAAACCTAATTTCATTATTATTGTTTTCTTAAGTCTAAAACCCTCACCTTTGAGAGATAACTTGAGATTTGTAAGGAGATCTTTGGGTTTTATGCAATTTAGTATTTGTTTTCATCAATCCCTTCTATATATCTTCTTTCTAGCTTGATTATTCAACATCTATCCATGGAATCAACCTCTATCCATATCGATTTTGGGTTGTTCTTGATGGGTATTGAGTAGTCTTTTAGGATCTTTAGATGGGGTATATTAGGGTGATCCAAGGCATGGTGTATTGTATTTAGGGATAGATTATCTTATTTCCTTTCTTGAATAGTGTCCTTAATGCTAGATCTAGCTTGATGAAGTAGATCTAGATCACAAGGCATTTCATTCACACCAAGTGTTTGATGAAATGCCTTGATGAACTATTCAAGAATTTTATGCTCCTAACCTAAGAGATTAGTTGTTTAGGGCATATCTTTGGTTGATGTTGTTATTATTCTTAATGCTTGCTAATTGTTAATCGACAAATGAGAATGTGCTAATGGATTTGATAATTAACATAGTGATTAGTTGCTTGAAAGAGAACTAATCAAGATTAGAGATCTATTGCCTTGGGATAGCTTGTTTAAGTAAAAGAACACCATGAATTGTGCTTAGGTCACCTTAATTCAATAACCCTATCTCTAGATTCGCTTTCGTTATTTGATTTACATCTTGTTTAGTTATTGCATTTCTTAATTCGAATTGGATACTTAACAACAAACCACACTTGTTTAGCTTAACTTACTTTAAGTGCCTTGCATTCTTAGTGATTAGGATAAATCCCAATCATGGATTGATAACCTCCATACTATATTGATACCTCTTAGAGACTAAAACGTCTTGTATCAATTTGGCGCCGTTGCCATATTGGGATTTGGTTTTAACATTGAGATTTAGGCTCTTTCTGAAATTAAGTTTTATTTTATACCAAGTTACTAATCTTCTTTACTTCCTTGTGCTCTTTCTCTCTATAGGTGCATGCAAACCCGTTCCCGTGGCAATACTAACCTAATAGAACCGAGGGACGACATTGATCAGCTTGAGAGAGGTTCAAGGGCAAGACCAAACCGAGGGAGAGTACAGGAAGAATTTGGTAACGATATGGAAGATCTTCATGATATTCCACTTCGGAACATTCATGAGAACATTCCCCACCAAAGGAACAGTGGGAATGGGAACAACCAAGGAGGTGGTGGCAATGGAAACAATCACCAACCAAACCTTCCTAACCACGCACCGAGAGCTAGAAACATTGTTGGAGAGAGTGATCCCGCTAATGCTCACCAAAACCGGCAAGGCATTCAAGCTCCACCGGTGGAGAACAACAACTTCGAAGTGAAACCGGGGGTGATCAACATGGTTCAAGCCAACAACTTTCACGGATTGTTTATGGAGGATCCATTAGACCACATAGACCAATTTGACCGGATATGTGGTCTCCCTAAGATCAATGGGGTCTCCGAAGATAGTTTTAAGCTTTGTCTCTTCCCGTTCTCTTTAGGTGACAAGGCTCACCAATGGGAAAAGACCTTACCCCCAAGGATCTATAACCTCATGGGATGATTGCAAACGTGCGTTTCTTGCCAAATTCTTTTCACCGGCAAGAACCGTCAAGCTTCGCAACGAGATCTCAAGCTTCACACAACGGTCCAATGAGTCTTTCAACGAGGCTTGGGAGAGATTTAGAAGCTACACTTCTCAATGCCCTCATCACGACTTTAGCAACGCCTCTCTCCTTAGCACTCAATACTGAGGTGCCTTGCCTAAGATCCGTATGCTACTTGACACGGCATCAAACGGTAACTTCTTGGCTGAGGACGTTGAAGAAGCCATGGAGCTTGTAGAGAATTTGGCCCAAAGTGACGGTACCTGATATTCCCACATTTTGTCGCATTCATGCATTCATTTAGAATAAGTATCATCTCATATGCATATGGTTTCATAGCGTTTTCTTAATTGTTTGTCCAAATTAGAGTTTAGGTGTCTCATAATATGTCCTAGATAGTCTTGCATGTTTTGGAGTCCTTATTAGGTACTTTGGAGGCTTACGGATAAATTGGAGAAGTTCGCACTTAGCTCGGGATCTTGAAGCGACGATTAGAAATGTGAAAACTCGGATACACTTCTCCCTCGAAGAAATCCCTTGGCAGGAGATATGCCGGCATATCGTCCCGGCTATAATCAACCCGGGACCAATCTCTCGGCTAAAATCCCTCAGCACTGTCTCGTCCAGAAGTCCCCCGGCATGAAAAATTCCCTCAACCGGCACATAAACTTCTACTCGGGCAGGAGATATGCCGGCCCATAATCCCGATATGAATCGACCCGGCACAAGTCTCTCGGCTAAATCTCCCTCGGTACCGTGCCGACTAGAATCAACCCGGCACGAATATTTCCCTCAGCCGGCACACGATTTCTCCTCGGGCAGGAGATATGCCGGCCAATCATCTCGATATGAATCGACCCGGCACACAATGCCTTGACAATTTCTCCCTCAGCTCTGTCCCTCCTAGAAGCAGCCCGGGACAAGAAATCCCTCAGGTCGGTGCTGAATCTTTCCCTCGGCAGGAGATATGCCGGCCTCTCGTCCCGGCTAGAATCAACCCGACACACAAGCCTCAGCTAAAAACCTCTCATCCTGGTCCCTCATCCCGACTTGAAACAACCCGGGATCGATTCCGACCCAAATGTCCGGGTCAAAACCTGGTTTGTTCCGGGTTGACCCAGTTTCCTTCTATCTTTATTATAAAGATTCAAAAAACCCTAATTTTATTTTATCAAGCTTTTCTTAAGTCTAAAACCTTCACCTTTGAGAGAGACCTTGAGATTTGTAAGAATGAACCTTTTGTTTATGCAATTTAGTATTTGTTTCTATCAATCTATTCCATCTATCTTCCTTTTATCTTGATTATCCATCACCCATCAATGGATTCACCTCCTATCCATATCGATTTTGAGGTGTTCTTGATGGATCTTGAGTAGTCTTTTAGGATCTTGATATGAGTTAGGTTAGGGTGATCTAGGGTTTGATTAATGGTGTTTAGGGTTAGATAATCTTATATTCCTTCTTTTCTAGTGTCCCTAATGCTAGATCTAGCTTGAAAGAGTGTATCTAGATCATAAGGCATTTCATGCACACCAAGTGTTTGATGAAATGCCTTGATGAACTAGACAAGAGATTTATGCTCCTAACCTAAGACATTAGTTGTTTAGGGCATATATTTATTTGATCTTGTTATGATTCTTAATGCTTGTTAGTTGTTAATCCACAAATGATAATTTGTTAATGGACTTGATAATTAACATAGTGATTAGTTGCTTGAAAAAGAAATAATCAAGATTAGAGATCTATTGCCTAGGAATTAGCTTCTTTGAGTGAATGAACACCACTAATTGGATTTGGATCACCTTATATCAATAACCTCATCTCTAGTTCCTCTTTTGTTATTTGAATTACATCTTGTTTAGTTATTGCATTGCTTAATTGCTTTAATTTGGTTACTTAACAACAAATCACACTTGTTAAGCTTAACTTGCAATTGTTCCTTGCATTCTTAGTGATAAAGATAAATCCCTTTATGGATTGATAACCTTCATACTACACGTATTGGAGTTATTGATACCTCCTAGAGACTAAAAAGTCTTGTATCAATTTGGCGACGTTGCCATATTGGGATTTGTTTTAACATTGAGATTTAGGCTCTTTGTGAGATTAAGCCTTATTTGCTACAAAGTTACTAATCTTGTTTGCTTCCTATTGCTCTTTCTCTCTATAGGTGCATGCATACCCGTTCCGGTGACAATTTCTAATCTAGTAGAAAATTTCACCCGATCCCGGCCTGTTGTCCCTGTTTGAAGCTGCCCGAGATGGGATTTTGCCGAGGACCAGGGAGAATCCCAGCCCGTTGTCCCGGTTACATACTGCCCGGGATGAGAATTTCTCCCGGGAAGAAAAATTTCCCTCAATCCCGGCCTGTTATCCCGGTTTGAAGTTCCCCGGGTTGGAATTTTCCCCGGGAATAAAATTTTCCCTCGATACCGACCCCGTGTGCCGGTTTGATGTTGCCCGGGATGGTTTTTGATCATCAGTCCGAAGCTTCGTCCAACGGTCCTTATATTGGATCTATTATCCAATGGACCGCCAGGTAATCTTCTCCCTCATTTTCGCGGCCATGATCACACATTTCTCTCTCAATTTTGAAAACCTCATAACTCTCTCAATTCTCAACCAAAAATTGTAATTCAATTTGCTAAATTCCGGATTTTTCATCATCTTTCTGGATCTATCAAAACCTTTTCCATTTACAGCTTGCACCCCCAAGGTATTTCACTCATATTTTTCATGATAATTCAAGAATTTGTTCATAAGGGAAAATTTCATGAATTTGTTTGGGTAGTTGTTTCCACTTGCATAGAAACCTTGGGATTATGCTCGAAAATGGCTAGAGTATGTAGCTCATGTGCTGATTTGTCATGCATTTGAGGAATTTTGGATTTTGAGGCCAAGAACTTGATTTTTGGTGTTTGTGCCTAAAAGTTTCAAAATTTGAGATTTGATTGGGTTCTTGTAGCACTTAATGTGTACACTCAATCTTGCAAATTGAGAATTATTCTCTTTGTCTCATGTTTGCCTTTGCTAGGTAATGACAAAGTTTGTATCTTGTTTCTTGAAACTTATACATTCCTTGAGACAACGTAGGTACCATGGCGAGAACAAGTGACCCAATCAAAGAGAAAGGTCCACCGACTAAAAAGAGAGATTTAACACTAGCGGAAAGCGCTAAAGGCACCGAAAAAAGGAAAAAGAAGACACTTGCTAATGACGAGGGAGACAATGTGGAAGACGTGGGGCAAGTGAGAAAGAAGAAGAAAGTCCCCAAGCCTAAGCCAAGAGTCCCCACCTATAGTGAGTACGCCAAGAAGCTCAAGGAGGTGAAATTCGAGGAGACAAAATTCCCGGATAAGGTTATACTTGAGAAGATGGGAATCCTTGAAGATGTGAAATCGGTTTTCACCAACATGGGTTTTGGTGGAATCTTTGAATTGGCTAACCTCTCTCATAAAGACCAAGCTTGCCAATTTCTTGCATCATTGGAAGCTATGTTCTATGAATGAGGGGATAAGGATGCCAATGAGGATGATGGCCACGGTTTCATTGAGTTTAAGGTAGGGAGAGAAGCTTACAAGATGACATTCCACGAGCTAAGCCAAATTTTTGGGTTCAAAGAAGAAGGAACCAAGAGAGGCCTCAAGTTTCTCTATGGGAAAAACGACTTGACCTACTTTTGGAAAGTCATTGGTATGGGAGAATATAGTCCCGGGAATATCAAAGGCGTATCCATCCGCCACCCCGCCATTCGATATGCCCACAAGATCATTGCTCACACATTCTTTGCCAAGAAGGAGATTGGAACAGTTTCGGAAGAAGATATGGAGTTGCTTGCTCTAGGTTTGGCACCGTTCCTTGACTCACCTCAAGATGAACGGCGTTTCATTGGAGAGAGTGCGCGCCCGTGTCTAGCAGCCATTCTAGTGAACCACTTACTTGGCTACAAAGATTGGGCTCTCACTACAAAAATGAAGGAACCTAAGATCTTCATTGGCGGTTTGGTGACTTCAATCCTCAAGGATAAGGGAATTACATTGGTAGATGAGACTAAGAACATGGAGTTTATATAGGAGGTCTATCTCTCAAGAACCAAGTTCTTGGAAGGCAAGATAGGCAAGACTTTCGCCTTCAACCTAAGGCTCACCAAAACCAACACGGTCAAGGTCCTTTTGCCTAACGCTCCTCTCACCACACTCTGAGGGAGGAAAGACATCTACTTCTATCCGACCAATGATCACTTCTACAACCAGGCAACCGACCCACCACTAGAGATAATCCACCGAGGAAAGACAAAGGCGAGGAAAGTGCCGAGGGAAGAAGATGATCACCCCGATGACCAAGAGGACGAAGAAGAGGAAGATACACACTCGTCTCCCGCTCGTCCAACATAATGGGGTGAGAGATATTGCTTTGATCCTTACGATGAGAAGATGCTAGACATTGCCACTAGACATTCCAACCACCAAACGAGGTTACTTCAACGTTGGTGCAAGTGGCAAGATCGGACAATCCGGAAGTTAGTAAGGGCGGTCAAGGACTTGAAGGGCACGGTTAGAGATCTCATGGGAAAGAAAGGATAGGCTAGCTCCTCTCGCGGCCAAGGAGAGCCGAGTATGGTTGAGCAAGAGGAGATTGGGGAATGATCTACATCGTCGAACCAACGTCATCGGCTACATGGAGGAGAGTTGGTGATTCATGACAAAGAGTATGTTCCATCCTCCTACGAGGTGAAAGCAGCCAAGAGAAAGATGATGAAGACACCGTCCCCGTGCTCTAGCAATCCTTCATACTCGATGGGGTCTTCTTCCCCATCCGAAAGCTTTTGAGGTATCACTCCAAAACCTTGTAAATAGTTTTTCTTTTACTTGAGTCTTTCATTTTATTTCGCTATTTTTGGTCTCTTTCCTTTATTTATTTCACACTGAGATGGTGTGATTTAAGTTTGGAGGAGGGACCGGTATCTAATATCATTTGCTTTGTCTTATTTTGATTTTGCATTTTGAGTTTCATGCATATCATGCATTTTCAATAAATTTTGAAATTTTTTGCACTTCATGTAGGATTGAGTCTATAAACATAGCATGTAAATAATGCATTGCATGTGCATAGGGAACTAGAAAGGCTTCTCTTTGTAAAGTGTGGTTTTAAGAGTTTAAGTCATATGCTCTAGATCCTGTGTGCGAAATCAAGGTCGAACCATGTTTGGATTTCATGTCTCATTACTTAGGTCTTAGCCGAAGCAAGTTTCGATTTGAATCCAATCCTATCTAAGTGAGAACCTTAACTTTGACACATTAATTGTCATGTTCATGCATTGCATAATGAACTCATTTATTCCGCATACATACTTGGGTCATCTTATTCCTTTTTACGACTCTTGTTGGCCCAAGTAGCCAATTCCCATCTTTGGAATGGTTCACCCCACCTTGAACCCGACCTTCTTTCAAGCCTTCATGTTTAGTGAGCGTTGTGAGACCTTATTTCTGAATGGACTTAGCAAAAAGTGTTGGGTCTAGAGCAACAAGGAAAGGCTTCCATGTAGAACTAGCTCGCGCGTCATGAGCTAGATTAGGCTAAGTTAGATAGGATGGTATTTGGGACGAAGGGAATGGATGAAAAAGAAGGAAAAGAAAGATTTTGGGATTGGAAGAGTGTAAAGAAAGAAGGAATTTGGGAGAATGAATAGGGGAAGCAATAAGTTTGTAATGGTTGGCAAGAATATATGTGGTTTAGCTCTAAAGTGTTGAAAAGATAGTCTCTAGTTGTGAAAAGAAAGAAAATAAGCCAAAATGGCTATGGCAAATCATGAAGAAAAATGAGGGAGACTAAAGAATCTAAAAGAGGAGCTAAACCAAGGAAAGTAAAGGAAGCCAAACCATTGGTTGAAGAAGAAACTCCCTAAATATTTATGGAAAAGAAAGATGATGAAGAGATGTGGAATAAGGAGGCAAAAGCGCCTTGTGAAGGGTAGCTAGGATTGGTTCCTTGTGGGTTTAGAATTAGGGTCGAATTTGTGTTGGGACATTGGGTAGATGGAAGTCTAACCTTGTATGCATCAATTGCTTTTCACCCTTAGCATTTTGCCAAGGTCCATTCCTTCAATGAGAGATCCCTTGTTCGGAAACCGCCTCATGCATTGAGATCATCTTTGTCTCAAAACCGTATCCTTAGCCAAATGAGTTTCATTGCATTGCATGAACATGATCCACTAGAAACCGCTAATTGAATGTCAAAGGATTGGATAATAGGAGGACTTGTGTAGGTTGAAGCTTAAGCTTGATCCATGTAAGGATGAACATGGCTAGCCCCTTTTGAGTAGACATGTTTAATCTTACCTTAGAGCTTGCACTTGGACTTGAACTCTTTTAGTGATGATTTTGCTTGAGGACAAACAAAGAAGTAAGTTTGGTGGAGTTGATATTCTCACATTTTGTCCCTTTCATGCATTCATTTAGAATAAGTTTCATCTCATATGCATATGTTTTCATAGCTTTTTCTTAATTGTTTGTCCAAATTAGAGTTTAGGTGTCTCATAATATGTCATAGAGAGTTTTGCATGTTTTGGAGTCCTTATTAGTTACTTTAGAGGCTTTCGGATAAAATGGAGAAGTTCGTACTTAGCTCGGGATCTTGAAGCGACATTTGGAAACATGAAAGCTCGGATACACTTCTCACTCGAAGAAATCCCTCGGAAGGAGATATGCCGGCCTATCGTCCCGGCTATAATCAACCCGGGACCAATCTCTCGGCTAAAATCCCTCAGCACCGTCCCGGCCAGAAGTCCCCCGGCATGAAAACTTCCCATAGCCGGCACACAAACTTCTCCTCGGGCAGGAGATATGCCGGCCCATCATCCCGATATGAATCGACCCGGCACAAGTCTCTCGGCTAAATCTCCCTTGGCACCGTCCCGGCTAGAATCAACCCGGCACGAATATTTCCCTCAGCCGGCACACGATTTCTCCTCGGGCAGGAGATATGCCGGCCAATCATCCCGGCACACAATGCCTCAACGATTTCTCCCTCAGCTCCGTCCCGCCTAGAAACAGCCCGGAACAAGAAATCCCTCAGGCCGGTGCTGAATCTTTCCCTCGGCACGAGATATGCCAGCCTATCGTCCCGGCTAGAATTAACCCGGCACACAAGCCTCGGCAAAAACCTCTCATCCCGACTTGAAACAACCCGGGATCGATTCCGACCCAAATGTCCGGGTCAAAACCTGGTTTGTTCCGGGTTGACCCGGTTTCCTTCTATCTTTATTATAAAGATTCAAAAAACCCTAATTTTATTTTATCAAGCTTTTCTTAAGTCTAAAACCCTCACCTTTGAGAGAGACCTTGAGATTTGTAAGAATGAACCTTTTGTTTATGCAATTTAGTATTTGTTTCTATCAATCTATTCCATCTATCTTCCTTTTATCTTGATTATCCATCACCCATCAATGGATTCACCTCCTATCCATATCGATTTTGAGGTGTTCTTGATGGATCTTGAGTAGTCTTTTAGGATCTTTATATGAGTTAGGTTAGGGTGATCTAGGGTTTGATTAATGGTGTTTAGGGTTAGATAATCTTATATTCCTTCTTTTCTAGTGTCCCTAATGCTAGATCTAGCTTGAAAGAGTGTATCTAGATCATAAGGCATTTCATGCACACCAAGTGTTTGATGAAATGCCTTGATGAACTAGACAAGAGATTTATGCTCCTAACCTAAGATATTAGTTGTTTAGGGCATATCTTTAGTTGATCTTGTTATGATTCTTAATGCTTGTTAGTTGTTAATCCACAAATGATAATTTGCTAATGGACTTGATAATTAACATAGTGATTAGTTGCTTAAAAAAGAACTAATCAAGATTAGAGATATATTGCCTAGGAATTAGCTTCTTTGAGTGAATGAACACCACTAATTGGATTTGGATCACCTTATATCAATAACCTCATCTCTAGTTCCGCTTTTGTTATTTTAATTACATATTGTTTAGTTATTGCATTGCTTAATTCCTTTAATTTGGTTACTTAACAACAAATCACACTTGTTTAACTTAACTTGCAATTGTTCCTTACATTCTTAGTGATTAGGATAAATCTCTTTATGGATTGATAACCTTCATACTACACGTATTGGAGTTATTGATACCTCCTAGAGACTAAAAAGTCTTGTATCAGTACCTATGGAGACGATTATGACTGTGCCACAAGGACCACAGGTGACTTTGATGAGAACAAGAGAGCCAAGGACATGAAAGCCTTGAATGAGAAGTTGGATAAACAAGCCTCCATGATAGATAAGCTTATTGTGGCTTCAAAAGAGTCTCAAAAGGCGGTCCATTTCATTGGTGACTACGGGAACAATCATGCTTGCTATCAAGAGGAAGCCGTGGAAACACAGGAGGAAGTGAACTACGTGGGGAACCAAGGTAACTTCCAAAGACAAGGGTTCAACCAAAACTATAGGAATCCACAAGACCAACTCTACCCTCAATAATCTACTTAAGCTCAAGGAGTTCCACAACAGCAATTCCATTCTCAAGGTCAACTTTCTAACTCCAACCAACAAGGGTATGTCCGAAGGAACCCATTCCAAGGAAACCAAAGTGGATTCCAACCAAAAGCCCCACCCTGTTTTCAAGGTCAACAACAATGGTTTGTGCCCCAAAGTCAAGCACCTACGTCTAAACCGCAAGAGCTTGACTTGGCCTCCATGTTCCAACAACTAATCAAGGGCCAAACGGAAACTACTAACAATGTCATATTCTCTTACAATGATCTTAATAGCAAGGTTGAGGCATTGAGCTCAAGGGTGAAATCAATAGATCAACGGAGTGCCTCCCCTTCCTCAAATCATCCTCAAGGCTCTTCAAATGGGAAGACAATACTAACCTCTAAAGAGTCTTGCAACACCTTTTCCATTCTTGAGGAGCAAGATCGCATAATTGAGGAGTTCCTCGGGTTAGTCTATAGCCTCAATGACGACATTGAGCAACAAGGTGGGGAGGTGACCCTTGGGAGTTAGAATGATATGATGTTGGTTGGAGAAAAGAGTAACAAGGTTGAGAAGTCCATCAAGGACGTGGTTAAAGTGAAAAACGTGGAGACACTTGTTGAACCAAAGAGAGAGCCTCCACCCCCATATAAGCCTCCAATTCCATTTCTGGGTCGTTTCTTCACTAAGGCACAAAAGGAAACGCCTTCAAGCACAACAAGGATTTAGCCTAAGACTCTCCCAAAACGTGGAAACCCCTGGAAATTCTCGATATCTTGCACCCTTGGAAGTTTGGAGATTGATGACACTTTGTGTGACTCGGGCTCAACCGTAAATGTCATGCCTTTGGAGATGGCAAAAAGTCCCGGGGTAGATAGTTTGAACGATTACCCCTCCATTATCACATTTGGAGACTCTTCCACAAAAATTCCTCTCGGTTTGGTTGAAGACTTCCCTCTCAAGATCAGAAAGTGCCTTGTACCAACGGACTTCGTTGTAATGGAGATGGCATCAAACGTAAAGCTCCCTCTACTCCTCGGGACTCCATTCCTCAACACAACCGGTGCAAGCTTGGACTTCATAGACAAGAGGGTAATGGTCAAGAACATGTATGAAAGGAAATCCTACACAATGATGCCCTCTTCTACCGCCATTTGTGGGACCATTGTGTGTGGAAACAATAAAACCCGAGCTCAAAAGATTGAATACGCGGACGTATATGAGACGGTGAGTTATGGGATGGTTGAAGAAGCACTAGCTCTAGATGGAAGCTGCTTGAGTTCCCTCTTTCACACCACAACGGAGGGTGAAGTCGAAAATGCTAAGGTCGATAAGAAGAGAACAAAGACTAGGTCCGAGAAGAGGAAACCAAGAATGCTCAAGGTGATTGGACCCTTGCTAGACCAACCTTCGACCGTGACTCTCATCCCATGGAAACATGAATAAGGGATGATTGAGTACAAGGTAAAATGTAGAGGGTGTCCCAAGCCATTTGCCAAGGCCATAGCAACCCCCACACCGAAGGTTAGAGAGGGAGATCAAATCGGTCTTCAAGGCCTAATGGGTAAAGTTCTCAAACTCGAGCTTAAGGAACCGCCAAGGAGTGCTTGCACTCCTCCATTACCCACCTAAAAGGGTAACAAAAGTCAAACTTCGTGACTCTAAACAAAGTGCTCTTGGGAGACACCTGATATATAATGGTTTTTACCCCTTTTAAGCCATGATATAAGTCCGTTTTATAGAGTCTTTCTACTATTTTGTAGTGGTTTAGAGTCTTTTACAGGTTTTAGCACATTTGGAGCATAAATGGAAATAATGGACCTTTTTGGAGCATTTTGGATCAAAGCAGAACTTCATGTAGCTGAGTACCCGATTTGAAGCCTCAGTGTCGATCGATACTGACTAGTATCAGTCGATACTCACTGCAGCAAGACACGAGTCGCAACTTTGGAAGAGTTGAAGAATTGCAAAATTGCCTAGAAGACTTTATTATTTACAAGAAGCCCCAAAACGTGATTTAGTTTATTTAATAGGATTTTACAGCCACTTTGATGGCTATGCTTTATTTTACTTTGGTTTTGTGAATGAGCTTTGGAAGGGAGACAAGTCTGAAACTCTGTTCTTCCGAGAGAAGATTTCGAACCCTCTTGTTACTCCTTATTTATTCAAGTATTTATTCAGTCATGTTTATTGCTTCAATTTCCATGTCTGAGTAGATCTCATGTTAGGTTTATGGATTCTCAATAGGGATTTCTCTGAATGCTAGGTTGATTAATTGTTTAGGGTTCACCATCTGAATTAGTTCTTCGTCATAAGTTGTTCTCATAGCTAATTCTGGATTGATCACCTAGAACTTAGATCTTAGGATAATTGATTAGGCACGAGAGTGCTATTAATTACCTGATAGAACCTAGGGTTCACAAAATAACTATTCGCAAAAAGATTTGGTTTAGTTGTTTTGTGAACAAATCAAACTTAAACTAAAAGCTGGTTTAGACTTTAGGATTCGCAAAGAGATTTAGAATTCTAGGATTTAGACTTGAATTGGTTAATTATACTTTAGTGATTTGAGTTCAAGAACCGTGCATAACCTGAACCCTGATTAGTTAGTTTATCTGCATTCATTGATTTCCTGAGAAATTCACTAAACCTATCTTTCTCCAATTGAATTTACAACAGTTTAATTTACGTATTTGCATTCAATTACATTGATCACTTAGCTTGATTTTCTTCTATATAATCTATTGTGTGATTCCTTGAGTCTCTGTGGATTCGATCCCTAAGTATTACAACCGACAAAGCTTTAGTACTTTTAGGGTATTAATTTGAGCTTATCAAATTTGGAGCCGTTGCCGGTGATTCAATTTCGCCATTAGATTTTAGATTGAGAATTTCGACTAAGTTCATCGGTATCGATCGATACTACTCAGTGTCGGTCGATACTCGTCGTTTCTTTTTTGTTGATTGATATGCTCAAATTAATACCCTAAGAGTACTAAGCATTAGTTGCAGTAAAGTAGGGGTCGAACACAAGGACTCACAGAGACACACAATAGATTATAAAGATGAGAATTAAGCTAAGCAATCAATGATATTGAAAACTAAACGTAAACTTAAACGGTTGTAAATTCGATTAGAGGAAGATAGGTTCAGGGTATTTCTCAAGAAATCAATGAATGCAGGTAAACTAACTAACAGGATTCAGTTTTAGCACGGTTCTTGAACTCAAATCACTAAGGTATAATTAACCAACTCTCGTTGCGAAAACTATCTAAGTCTAAATCCTAGAACTCAAAATCTCTTTGCGAATCCTAAAGTATAAACCAGCTTTTAGTTCAAGTTTGATTTGTTCACAAAACAACTAAACCAAATCTCTTTGCGAAAAGTTATTTTGCTCACCCTAGGTTCTGTCAGGTAATTAATCGCACTCTCGTGCCTAATCAAGTATCCTAAGATCTAAGTTCTAGGTGATCAATCCAGAATTAGCTTGGGAAATAACCTATGGTGAAGAACTAATTCAGATAGTGAATCCTAATAACTAATCAACCTAGAATTTGGAGAAAACCCTTATGAGAACCCTAAACCTAACAAGAGATCTACTCAGACATGGAAATTGAAGCAATAAACATGTTTGAATAAATCATCAAATAAAATAGAAAGAGTAACAAGAGGGTTCGAAATCTTCTCCTGGACGAACAGAGTTTCAGACTTATCTCCCTTCAAAAGCTCTCTCCCAAAACAAGAACAAAATAATGCATAGCCCTTAAAGTGGCTGTAAAATACTCTTAAATAACCTAAATCACGTTTTGGGGCTTCTTGTAAATAATAAAGACTTGTGGGCAATTTTGCAATTCTTCAACTCTTCATTAAAGTCGCGATCCGTGTCTGCTTAGATGAGTATCGACCGATACTAGGCAGTATCGATCGACACTGATGCTTCAAATCGGGTACTCAGCTACACGAACATATGCTTTGATCCAAAATGCTCCAGAAAGCTCCAATATCTCCAATTATTCTCCAAACGTGCTAAAACCTGTAAAAGACTCTAAACCACTACAAAATAGTAGAAAGACTTTATAAAACGGACTTATATCATGGCTTAAAAGGGGTAAAAACCATGATATATCAACTCCCCCAGACTTAGCATTTGCTTGTCCTCAAGCAAAACATAAAACTAAACTAGAGAAAGAGGTTTGAAAACGTAGAGACTCACCTGTTCTTGAAACACTGCAATGACCCTTTTCCTTAGTGCTCCACATATCGTATAAATAGTTCGAAATCTAACCACCATGTACTTCTCCGTAGACATTCACAGCTTTCCAGACTACACTCATTATCTCACAGCATCATTCAATCAAGCCTTCCTCTCCAGTTTCATCGCTGTGTTTAATACCAAGAACCTTCTTGATTCTTTCCCATAAAATATCATGACAAGGAACTACCCTTTTTCATACTTTCTGGTATTATTTCTCACCCCAGACTTATTTCTTATTATATTCCTTGCATGTACATATTAAGGTTCGAAACGCGAGTATTGATGGTGTTTGCCACCGAATCCCCGGTTCTTCCCTCTCAACGTATCAAAGGGGTAGACGAATAATGACATCATAGGAAAATCCTAGCCTCGCTTCCAATCCTATGTGTGATCATTCCCTCTAAAGTAGGATAATGGGATCGCTGAAAATTTTTCTAACCCTCTACTTAGAAGAAAATCATTTCATCTTTCAATGCACTTATTTATTATCTTGTAACAGGGAGAGAAATACCATTACTTTAAACACGTGGGTTCCTTTTTCAGATACGAGTGAGGAATCAAGCTCTATGGATACTAACCACATCGATGAAGTGCAAAAATTTGGCTAAGACTTTAAAGAACTTTGCTGGACACATGAGTGTCTTCTAGTTAACTGGTCAGCCTTTGGATTTTTCATTAGTTGATCTAATACTGATTCTGTAACAATGGTCACTTAGAAACAAAGTCAGAACAATAGAGTCAAGAAAAAGATCATAGTTTCCAACAGATTTTTCTCAATAAAACAACGAATGACTCAAAAACGACTGACTCTAAGAAAAACAAAAACAATGTCAGCGACTACCTCCCCCAGACTTAAACAACACTGTCCCCAGTGTTATATAGCCTAAAGTTGGTGGAATAAAACAAATGAACCAAGTGGATTGTGAAAATCGCCCATCTTACCTGTGAAGGTGACGAGTGTCGATCAATACAGACTGGTATCGATCGACACCAGCCGTATGTCTACACACTGATTTCAAATCAATGGTATCGAGTTGCTTAACCCAGAGAAAGTGATCCAAAGTGTTAGAAGTTAGCACTGTTAGGAACACTAAAAAAAACAGGTTAATGGCAACAAGATAATCAAGCATAAATCCATGACTTCAAATGCAAAATAAAGCTGACATAAGTTTAACACAAACGAAAAATAAAAAGAAGAAAAGAAAAACAGACGTGAAAACAGAAGAAGACTAATCCTCTGTTGCCTCGGAGTCGCCATCAGCATCAGGATCATCAGCGCGAGAAGGATCAACCGGAGTCTGCGAGGTTCCAGCTGAGATGGAGGAGCAGCGTCCGAGTCAGTCATGCAGCGGAAGCGAGAAATAGCAGTCCATTTGCTCCTCATACTCTCTATCATCACCTTCTGAAAGGCGGCTGGCTCCATCGGAAGTTCCGAAGGAGAAGGAATTGATGGTGCAGGGATAGAAAAGGTCGCTGCTCGCGATCGCTGGGCTCGTCTTCCCTGGCGTGAAGTAGAAGGAATGTCAGCAGCAGCAGGTGAGGGCGCAGGGGCTCGTCGTCGTTAGGGAGCGACCACAGAAAATCTCCCGCAGATGTAGTGAAGAACCAACGCCTCTCGGGCTTCAACCACTTAAGGTTTTTCAGATGGCTCTCATCCATAAACCGATGCGTAGTGACTATCGAGCAGCTCGTAGTACTGATCCCGAGGTGATGGAAGATAGGAGTGAGGAGACTACCGACTGTCTCTGTCTTCGTGCTCGTGCCTGTGAATGGTTTGGTCTTCAAAGAGACCAAATGATACGCAAAGACAGCGCCAAGGTTGACCTCTGTAAGCTCAGGCCATGCGAAATCCTCCTCAGGAATAATGTCTCTAATAGCCAAACACATAAGTAGAAGCTCGGACACCCTCGTCTTGTTTGGTTCCATCTTGCACAAGAGCGTGGTGCTCAAAATCCTAACCAAACAGCGCAGGACCGGGTGTCGTATATCCATCTGAGTGGACTCTTTAGAGTAGTAAGCACCATTCCCGAAATGCTCTCAAAATGTATGCATGTCAGGATGCTGCGCGGGAAGAGTAACCCTCCTTCAATCCCGCGTAAAACCGTAGATGTCACAGAGATCAGGGAGTGGTAACCTGTACCTCACTCCACAAGCCATGAAAGTCAAAGAACCCTCATGTGCATCCCGGAGAACCTCGTCCTGGTAGTAAACGCGAACTGTCGCCTTGAACTGACGAACCAAATCCGGGTAAAGATCATACTGCTAAGTAGCCATCTGACCAAGACCAATCTTCGCAAGCAAACGGGCCAGCTCTGTGTCACGGCCCAAGCGACGCATGGAGACCCCGTCAACAAACCGAGTAGGTTCTATAACCACTCTCAACCACGCGTTATAGTGCAGCGTGTCATAATCATCCCATGCCTCCAAGATGGGTCTGTAGGTGCAGTCATCACTCAGCGCAATCTCTTTCTCCGTCCCGTTCCAATCTCGATGACAAGGGATCCTAGCCTTCTCGTTTAGATTAGGCCGAGGACCTCTGCGTGGGGCTACAGGAACAGCATGAGCATATGTATTAGAGCTCGATGCGTCTGTAGTTCGTGCTCTCTTTAGCCTAGATGCCATCTGTAAACAAGACAGAAAGACACAGCATAAATCCAACACCTCTCAGCAAATCACAGCAAATTCGGATCAGCTGACACGAATGGTGTCGACCGATACCAGAGGGTATCGATCGACACCCTAGCCAATTCCAGTTCATCGAGTTCCCAAAATCCAAATTATCCAAGAGTCGAAACTAAAGGCAATTGAATGTAAGGGAAGGTGTAAAACTACTCTAGAGCATCTCAGCAAATGACCATTGTCAAGAAAAACAAGTGCTAACCTTCAACCAACCAGCTCTTAACATTAATTAAAGATTGCGTGATTCACATCAAAAATACTAACCAAGACAATCGAGGCTAGGCAATAAGGGCTTTTTAGAGGTGAGGTTAAAAGTGTTTCGGGTTACCGTATTTCCGCCGGAGGACGCTATATTTTAAGAGGCAATTTTTAAGCTTGATTTGTTGATGCCTCCATAACTGAATCCATCTAGTCTTCCTTCTTCTCGAGTGAATAAAAATTGTGCCGCTCCTCCATCTCCGGCGTTTTTGCACATATCTGCACATAAGACAACAAGAGAGGCAAGAGTGAGGTTCGAAAATGATGGTTAAGGTTTGGGGTGTGGTACCAACTAAAGATGAACTGGCCATCTAGGACAACAAAGAGTGGTAAAAAGGAAAAGATGTCCTAGATGTATGATTCGTTGTCTCACCTAAAACAATCGATGATAAAATTAAATTTAGATTAAGTTCAAATAAAGTGAGCTAGTATATCATGTCGGAAAGAATCTCTATGGATCAAAATCCCCTAGGGATGTTGCATTACAAGGACTCTAGCTACCGCCTAGTCTAGTACCAAACCATAGAAGAGCTGGCACGAGGAGACCGCGTAGAAGCACGCAGGTCCCTATTTTGAAAAACCTGGTTTGAAATATCCGAATAAAATTTTGCTCCAAGAAAAACAACAAACTCAAAGCATACAAAATTATGTTAGTAAATGATGAACATCCTTCCCCATACCTTAATCGCACTGTTCCCAGTGTAATAAAAATTATGAGAAGATGGTAAAGAAATACAATATTAATTCGATATTATGAAGTATACTTACCTTACCGGGATTTTTGCAAAATGATATATAGCTGTCGTAGCTGATTTTCTGTCTTTGCGATTTTTACTCGTCTTTCATTCGTTCTTCGTTTAATAGTTTGAAATTAATAGAAACAAAAACCAAATAACAATAATCTAAAATGAAATTTAAAAAGGAATAGCAAAAATACCGAGTGTGTTGCCTCCCATTAAGCGCTTGTTTTAAGTCGTTAGCTTGATTTAGTTGCTGGATCAAGCCGATGTGGATTGATCAGGGCCATTACTTCTCTCTCGTCTTCTTCTGGTTCTGCAAGGTATGGCTTGATATGCTGTTCATTAACCATGAATGTATTTACACTTTTATCCCAAAGAACGATGGCTCTGTATGGCTTAACTTCCTTTGTTGTGAAAGGTTCGTACCACCTTGATGGTAACTTTCCTAAAAAGATTTTGAGACGGGAATTGAAAAAAAGAACCTTGTCATTTGTAGCGAAGGATCGGTGTATGATCTTCTTTTCATGATACGCCTTCGTCTTCTTTTTGTATATCTTCAACTTTTAATAGGCGTTGTGCCGGATTTCGTCCAGCTCATGTAGTTGGAGTAATCTCCTTTCTCCAGTTGTCTTCCTGTTTAAATTCATCTCCTTAATAGCCCATTGTGCTTTGTATTCGAGCTCCACAAGAATGTGAAATGCTTTCCCATAGATAGGATTGAATGGTGTCGTGCCTAAGGGTGTCTTGAATGTAGTTTGGTATGCCAAAAGTGCGTCATCGAGTTTGGTAGACCAATTCTTACGATTAGCTCTTGTCATCTTCTGCAAGATCGACTTGATTTCTCTATTGGAGATCTCCACATCGCCGCTTGTCTGAGGATGATACGAAGAGGCGACTTTGTGCGTGACTCCATTCTTCTTCAATAGGTTTTCAAAAACTTTGTTAATGAAGTGAGATCCTCCATCACTTATCACGATTCTAGGAACTCCAAAACGCGGGAAGATGATCGATTTGAACATCTTAATAACTACCTTTTCATCATTTGCAGGGTTCGCAATCGCTTCCACCCATTTAGAAACGTATTTGACAACAACTACGATGTATTGGTTCCCGTAAAAAGTTGGAAAAGGTCCCATGAAGTCTATTCCCCATACATCAAAAATCTAGACTTCGGGAATAAAGTTTTGATGCATCTCGTTCCTCTTACTTTTATTTCCCATACGTTTGATAGTAGGATTTTTACTAATTAATTACTCAAATCCCACTCATATCATTGTGGTATTTAAGATATCGAACCAATGAGGTGAGAGGCTAACACAATAGGAATCCAAGAAACTGTATAAGCTAACCAAATCATGTGGTTTTAATCTAGCAACCTAATTGAAATTTAAGAAAGTAAATAAGCAAACAAGACTAAACAAGCTTAAACGAGATTAATAACTTAATAAAGGCAAACTCTTGGATGAGGTTATGGACTTTGGAGAGTTCTATGATTAACCTATGATGTCTAAACAAACAATCAAACATGTCTTCCTTAGCCTAGAACACTTAAACAAGACTAATCCACTCTCATGGTCTTAATCACTTTGCTAATCAACTAATCAAGAACAAATTCTCATTTGTGAAAAGTTAATTAACAAGCATGAAAATCAAGTTCTAATGGCCATAATACTCTTTAGACAACTAATCCCTTAGGCTAAACAAGTAAAATCTCTTATTTAATTCTTGGGGAATTTCATCGAACACCTTGTGTGCATGAAATTCCCTATGATCTAGATTAGTTTTCTCAAGCCTAATCTAGCATTTTTAACCCTAAATAAGAGAGGAAATATGTAATCTAATCACTAGACATAATAGATCAAAAAAGAAAACCCCTAATCAACCTCATCCATGAGCCCTAAAAGAACCTACTCACTAATCATGGAGAAACCCTCAAATCCCATAAGGAAGATGATTGAATCCATGATTAGAGATTAGAAAGGTTAAAATGAAAGAAAGATTAGATAGATTAAGAAGAATTAAACTCAAGATTGCATTAAAATCAAAAGGTCTCTTCCAAAAATCCAAGAACAAAATAAAAGAGAGGGTTTTGCCTTAGGAAAGTTTTTGGGAAAAAGACTTAGAATGAAATTTGGGTCTTTTTGCAATTCATAGGAACTGGGCGGACCAGGTCAACCCGGGACAAACCGGATATTGACCCGGTTGTAAGTGGGTCGAGGTGAGAAGAGCATCGGTTGGTAAAACCACGATATCTCCTGGACTACATGTCCGAAGGGTCTCAAACCACATCTTGTGGATAGCTAACTCCCTTTGCTACAACTTTTATGAAGAACGCAGAAGCTGAATCGGAGTGGAAACTCTTCGTCTGGGTTGATCTTTCAGATGTCGTATTTGGAGCAGAACTCGTTTGGATGCCAGACAGACGTGTCCTTGCTATATTTGCCATATCTCTTGAACGACTGATCTGAATGACATGAAACTACCACTAAACGAAATTCAGCTCGATTGTCTATGAGTTTCATCAATACTTCAGATTAAACTGGGCACAGAAAGGTCTTCATTTGGCCTGATCTTTGAGTCACTTCGGCTGAAGCTGTAACTTGGATGTGTGAATGCTGCTATGTTGGACCGTGTGGCTTCTGGCCGGTTGAGGATTTGTCTTTGGGCCGGTTGAGATTCCTGTTCTGGGACCGCACGGATTGTACCGGATGGAAGTTGGTCTGTTCAGTTGACCGGTACAATGCACTAGTTTCTCGACCATGCAGATATGTCTCAAGTCAAACCATGGTAACTCTCGAACTAGTAGTCCGAATGACTTGATTCAACTTCCCCTGGACAGCTAACGTACCCCTATACAACTTTTATGAAGGTCGTTCAAGCCGATTCGGATCTGAAGATCTCCGTCCAGCCACATCTTTCTGGCGTCTTGGATGGACTTTGCACTCCACTTTGGTCCAACCCTCCAAATATGCACAATTGCCTCCAATTACCTAGAAAACACTCTAAATACATGCAAGACTCATATGACCTAATGCAAACACCTAATAGTCTAATTCAAAACAAAATTCTAAACAAAGCTATGATTATGCATGCAAATGACTAAAATGCAAGCTAGAACATGTAAAATGCATGAATATCAACGTTGGCATGAATTACAGCGCTTGATGTAAGCTTGGCATATTTTCTCGTCATGCTTTACGCGTTGAAAAACCTTAGGCTGCCGGACGAGAGGTTCTAAAGAGATGCAACCAGCCGGGATGAATCGGTTGGGAAGTAGTATGGGATTCCTCCTGATTGGTTCATCTCGACAGTTCTCCCTTCACACATGTGGCACACCCGGCACTGTCCTGGGGGAGGATCTCGGGCCGAGATCAAGGGTGCTACAAACGTTGGTATCAGAGCATGATTTCCTAATCATGATCACGGGATCGATTCTTCAACATTTTTGTTTTTTTGAGTCTAAAAATGAGTCGCACAAACATCATTAGGAATCTGGTTGTCTGATTGCTATTAGTTTTTTCGAATTAGGAATTAACCTTATTTGGCGAACAAATGCAGGATAACGAGACGAAAAGGGAAATATGAGAGAGACCCGGAGTGGACACCATGTTCTGAGAAGAGGCAGACGCACCGCAACACAAATTTCTATGGGTCAGGAGGATCTAGTTCGTGGGAAATTTCGTCAAGTGACACCAGCTCAAGTTCGTTACAAGAGATATACATCTTCGACTCAGATTCATCTTTTGATCTTGACCCATAGATCGACTCAGAGGCATAACGGCTCGAGACGATCATAATTAATTCAGACGTACTAGAGGGATTTGACATTGACTTAGATATGGAGTCAATCCCGCAAGCTCCGAAAGAGGAGGAAGAGATGGAGATAGCAAGATACGTAGGATACGCCTATGTGCCAACAGAATATTCAGATGTGGAGATCTGGGAATCACCACCACCAGAGATAATAGAGATCTCATCAGACACATCCATGACTAGCCGGTCAAGCATGTCCATATCAAGTGAGTCAGAGAACTCCCAAGCAATTCGTATGCCCCACATCTACACAACAGGCTGTAGCTACCAGTACGCACTGCACGAACCGCGTGACGTATGGATGCGCGAACCAGAGAGGCACTTTGTGCAAAGGGGTAATGTGTCTTCAGGGAGAGAAGAACACAGCCATATAGAAAAGGGAGAGACTGAAGTATGGGAAGATAACTTCGATCAATCCAAAGAAGAGAAAATAGAAGAAGAAGAAGAAACAGCAGCAAAATGAGATGAGGCAGAACGGATGGTGCGAGACCAGCACGACCGTTGGTTAGGAACACTAACACCGGAAATAATAAGAGAAGAAGAGACAAGAGTTCACCGACTTTGGGCAGATAACCGAGCTCGAGTCTTACGTGACCATGAGTTAAGAAACTTACACCATTTGCAGAACAAGGATGATCATCTGATCAACGAGCACAATCGATCTTGGAGGCCACACCTTGTGCGGGACATGGTGGAAGAGAAACCATTGACCCTGACACACGAGTTGATTCAAGCGATGATAGCAGAACATCGAGCTCATGCCTAGGCACACCAAAGAGCAGCCAATGAAGAAAACGGAGACGAAGTGGTCCCACAAGACCATTTTGAGAACGAAGACAGATAAGAACACTTGGTTCCAATGATGCAAAGGTTTGGAGACTTGCTAGACCATGAGGCCCGGCAAGAGGCTGAGAGAGAAATGACAGTTGGACAAAGATTTAGAGATCTTTTGGACTTTGAAAGAGGCCCAGAAGCAAACGAAAGAAGCAGAATAGAATGGCGACAAGAGATCGATTCATGGAGTGACGTATTTGGAATACCACATGATGAACTACGCGAAGAAGAGTTTGGAACGACGCGAAGAAGCATCGTACATGAAGTCGACAGCGAAGACAGAGCACTATTAGGCGTAGTGCTAAGACCTACAATGGATCTCATCAGGAGAAGAGAAGGAGAAGCCGAAGAACGAGCTAGACAAACAGAAGAAGCCGAGGAGAAAGCTAGACAAGAAGGAGGAGGAGCAAACGGAGAAGGACGAGAGGATTGGCGTCAACGCCTTGAGACTTGGAGAAACCATTTCGGGTGGAACAAACCATTGCCCGAAGAAGCTAACAACAATGAAGCTGATAACACCGGTTTTTGACCATTTTTATGGATCACTTTCATATTCTTTGCAAGTGTTTTAACTCCATTTTCAAAGGTTTTCAAGTGATTTTCATATTTTAGAGATTTGAAAGACGTTTCAGGTAACTCGGAATAAAAGAGTGTATGTCAGAGCAAAAGTATGTTTTTGGATAAATTTGGACCGTCAAAAAGTCATGCACCTAATGGAGACCTTTTCACCGTCTGATCATCCCCAAATTTGGACATAACAAAGTAGATACAACTAGCTTTCAAATGCAATTGGATTGGAAGTAATCCAATGGTTGGATCCTTAAAGATACCCGAAGCACTGAAGGCAGCCCCAAGGAGAAGCCTGCCGCGCCTGAAGGAGCTGGAGCCGCGGCCAGGAGGCATTTCGCCACTCCTGGAGAGTCTCCACCCGCGGCCAAGAGGCGTTTCGCCACTCCCAGGAGGCCCGCACCCGCGGCCAGGACCCAGCGCGACCAAATCGACTCGTTTCTTCATCGAGGCCAAAACCGTCATTTCACACCAAACCCTAAATGAATATTAGCTCTATAAATACTTATTTTATGCCTCTTAGACATATACGTTACATTCTTATTACACTTCCAGGCCGAAGCGAGGCTCTTGTGACTTATGAACTTTGGTTTAGAGCAAAGGATTCTCGATTCTTGTTCTTCTATATAGAAGCTTTCTTCATCCTTTTCTACTTACTGTTTTTATTTAATTTATTGAGTATGATTACCTCAGATATGGCTGAGTAATCTCCTTATTGGGTATAGGGGTTTGAAGAGGAATTTATGGTTCGATTCTAATTAGGTTATTAGTCTAGGATACCGATTAGGGTTCTTCCTTCTATCCTTGTTGTTAATGCGTTGCTTGACTAACCGTCTTCGCAACTGATATTAGGTGTTTTGGAGACACGAGAGTGTTGTATCTAATCGCTTGACCTAGGGTAGACGAGCAAAACCGTCGTAAGATTTTGAAAGTATACTTACGGAGGAATTGAGGGCGTAAACGACATTTGAGAGTATCATTCACTACTTTTGTGGGCGGAGACGAAAGCTATCGTCCGAGTACTAAAGTGAGTAAGTGTGTAGGATTACGGGAGTAGACTACATGCAGTGTACGTGTTCCAAGTACAAGAACCCAAAATCGACAAAAGTCGATTTAGAAATCCTAGAAATTACCTTGTAAAAATCGGCCATAAAACCTAGAAAATTCCCGATTGCCCAACGCTTCTTTTAATTGATTCACAACCTCGATAAAATAATTAGTTAGATACTGCCCTGCTTATTTTAGTTTAAATTTTATAGATACGACGTAACAAAACCCTAAATATATGTTACGTGTAGACATAAGTTAGAACTCGTTAGAAATCGACAACGTCTATCCTTGTGAATTCGATCCCTAAATACTACTTCTTGTGCTGTGCACTTGCAGTTTAGATATAAAGGGTAAAACCCCACACCGGGGTTAATTCCCGGTGTTTCGAGTTTTTGGCGCCGTTGCCGGGGATACTTTAGCTTGTTCGATTTTGTATTCTAATTTCTGCTCTAGACACTTTTGATTTTCAAGTTATTTGTTGTTCTTTTGACTTTCTCCTTTATCTTTGTCTTTTGTTCTAAGGTGCATACACACTAGGAGAACCCCTAGAGGAACCGTACCGCTACTAGACGATATCGACAAACACAATAGAGAACTCCGAAGACTCAAAAGAAACTTAAGGATTGCCAAAAACAACCACCTGTAAGATCAACTAAACCGTGATCAACTAGATCACGAGGATGACCGTGATTTTTGGATCACGAAGAAGATCAAGGGGATGTCCATTGTGTTAATGACCAGTCACATCTCGATCCCGAATAAAACCATAACCAAAACCAAAATGCTAAAACTCCGAGGCGATAACTTCCCGTCGATCGAGATGCAACGAGGAACGATGCTCAAGCGAATGCACATATTGCTCCTAACGGCGTAAACGATGACCGTCCCGTACTGCCGCTAATCCTCCGACGAGAAAAGCGCGTAACCACATCATTGCAGATTTTGATGCACCGTATCAACATTTCTAAAACCTGGCAGCCATTGATTCTCCGGATCTTCTTGATTCTGGTCCATGCCCTTCGGCTTCGTTCTCGCCTTGGCTTTCGTCGGAATAGTGGTACTGTGGTACCACCGCGTCTTCTTTGGTTTCTCCTTCTTGTTCTGCATCTGAAGTAAGGGTTCCTCTCCAGCGGTGATGCTGCTCTTGAACCATCCTTTCTGCTTCGATCCATCTCGCCAATAGCCCCTCCGTTGCTCTCCGCTCCGTGCCAGGATGCTCATGATCGTCGGTTCGATCCTCCCTTGGCTCATGCGGTGCATAGGTGCATTCCATGTTGTGCACGTATGGCATATGAATTCTTGCGGAATTCTCCGGTCCGCTTGTGATGGACATGTCCGATGCTGACGTGATCGTTATGTCTGCTATGCCGCTCCAACTCGAGGTATCGGATGATATCTCGATGATCTTGGGTCTTGCCCGCTCCCACACTTCTACATCGGAATATGCCGTCGGTACTAGCATACTTCCTCTATAAGGTTGGATTGCCTCCATCTCGTCCTCTCCTTCTGGCGCTTGTGGAATGGACTCCATATCCATGTCCAGGTCAAGCCCATCGAACATCTCGGTATCATTCATGATTGTTTCCCAGAACGCCCCATCGGTTTCTATCTCGGGATCGGCTCCGGACGATGTGTCCGAATCGATGAGATAGATTTATTGTAGTGAATCTGAACTCTCGTCACTTGTTGTGTCCTAATCGTCACATGAGTTGGATCCTCTCGATCCATAAAACATCGGCCAACGGTTAACTTGCTTCCCCTCAGAACCAGGCATCCACTCCGCATCTCTCTCATACTTTCCTCGTCTCCTCGAAATCATGCGATTACTCAACAAGACAAGTCAGTCACAAGGGTTTTTCCTAAATCCTAATGACGTCGAGCTACCAGATTCATAATAGTGTTAGTGAGACTCTATTTTGTTTTTTGACTCGAAAAAAGTTTGAAAACATTTTGGAAAACTTGTCTTGTGAGCATGATCAGGAACCATGCTCTGATACCAACTTCTGTAACATCCCCGATTACGACCTAAGAAATTATCCATCATCTCCTAAGCCAAGACCGGGAGGTGTTGCCAGTTATAGTGAAGGGAGAACCGCCAAGACGGTCCAGCAAGGAAGGCATCCCATACTACTTTCCCGGCCAAACTATCTCGACTGATTGCATCTCTTTTATAACCTTTAACCGATGGCCTAAGGATTTTCAACCCGTACCGCACGTCAATGGTTGTTTCGACCCGGACTAGGCCTAGTATCTTAAGAAATCGAGGTTTTAAGCTTGAAAACATCTTTATTAAACTTTGAAAACTTTCTTCACGGTGGATGCATCACTTCTTAAAACCCTTTTGAAAACAATCAAAAATTCCTTTTCACTAACACTCAAATCTACTCTGGTGGTCCTAATGCTCGGTGCCTCCTTCTAACTAATACTAAGGCTACGTGCAAAATCTGTAAAATTTATAATGAGTACTCCTAGTGACTACTCAGTGAGCTAAGGACCCCTACCCTGCAAGTTAGTTCCCAACACACTAACAACCTACCCCAGATAGCCGAAGCCTAAACTAGCTACGAAGGAAGCACCGCACTAGACCAACCTAGCCTAATGTGCATTCCCGTTTACACACACACACAACCGGTATGCTAGCTTACCGAACTAGCATACCAACACAGAATGACACACTCGTCCTGAGCGTGCTGCGCATAAGCTGAACAAACAACAAGCATGCGCTAATGGCCTATTAGCGACATAACTTGGGCACACAAATGATGCTAAGAGCTCTCTCATCCTAAACTACGATGTATCGAAGAGCCCCACCACCGTGGGCCCAGCCTAATAACCACACATGATCATAGACGTCCACGTACGATCGTAGCCGTTACGGGCTTCTACCCTCTGCAATCGTAGCCGTTACGGGCTTTGACGATTACAATGCACCGTCGTGCATATCCCGGCCGAGGGAGCGACCCAAGTACCCTCCGAGATTCTAAGGTGGTTTCGAACTACATCCTCCGGATAACCGCCTTATCACTACATAGGCTACCCGCCTATTAACCCTGAACATGCCACCACACTGGGCATGCCGGTAACACGCAAGTTATGGGCTTTTACGCACCACAACGGCAAACAAATGGCTAAGGTTCTCAACAACCTCAACCACAACTCGTGTTAATTCTGTTGAATTCCACCCACGCCTAGACTACCCGTCATAAGCATGTGGATTCAAACAACACGTAAAATAAAGGCTAAATTATGTGTTACTCCGTCGAGCTTGTCATGTTTAGAATACCCATCTAACTCATACAAGGCGACCAACACTTAGCCATGAACACTCAGATTTACAACCTAACAATATCTAAGTGATCACACAAATAACCTCACACAAATATCTTAGACAAGAACACTTGACGGAACCAACGCACGTGGCCGCTCCCACCTTGTCCTTGCCGTAAGATCTACACTAAATAAATTACCAAAGCTCACCTTGAGTATAGGCTGGAAAACGGATAAGTCTTAGGCTCTTGGATAACACCTTCCAAGCCGAGCTCACCCTCGGTATAAACCGTGAGGTTTAAGCCAAGACTCTCTTCCGATCACTTTCTCTATCTACCTTACTCTCTAGTTTCTCTCTAGAAATTTTTCTAAGATCTTAAGGAGGTCTGAACTTACCTTGGGTCTTAAGGGGGTATTTATAGGCGTGGGGGGAGGTGTGGAGAGTGCTTGCCACTTGTGCCACTTGCCCAAAGACTTTTCAAAGCTTTTGGCTCCAAGTTTTGACCATGCTTCCTTCTTTGACCACGTTTTTCACATTCTTAATTAGGTAGGCTAAAACTTAGCCTTTGACTCCTAGATCTAAGCTTTAAACAACATCTTCACTTTAAGTCCTTTCATGTGTTCTCTAGGTGACAAATACCCATTGCTAGTCCCTAGGCTAGCGATTTGAAGTTTTGACCGATCATGTGGCCACGAATTGGCCACTTGGTCCATTTTCCTTCGTTCGTTCGTTTTTGGTAAAATTTGCTTCTGTCTTGGATTTTCTTCATTAAATTGGCCCGGAAAACTTGATCCTTCCTCCTCCTTGACGTGTGCCCCGGTTCGGATCGTCGATGGCCCACTCGGCCAAAATTTGCGAAGTCGGGAAATCTTGATTTTTCTTGATGGATAGCTTCCTCTTCTTGCCCAAATTTTTTTGTCTGGACGAAATTTTGTTTGGATCTCCTTTTGCTGGCATTGGTAAGGTTTTTACCTTTCTCTCGGCTAAAAATCTTCCTTTTGGCTAAAACCGCAGATTTCTCTCGGCTGAAAAATCTTCTCTCGGCTAAACTGCTTTTCTCGGCTAAGACTGCTTCTCCTCTCGGCTAAAACTGCTTCTTCTCGGCAAGACTGAAATTTTTTCCGGCTAAAACAGAATTGTCCGGATAACTCTTTATCCGTTCGAGTTATCCAAATTCTGACTCGACCAAATTCTGAGTTATCCAAACTGCTTCTTCTCGGCAAAACGTCTTCCCTTAGTCACTCCTAAAATTTTGGTTTTCCCCTCGACTATCGACCAAAATTTACTTCACCGGACGGGTTATCACAGATTCGGTTGTGGAGGTATCGAAAAATCAAGCTAAAAAGTTGCCTTGGAAATCGTTTGTAACTGGTAATTTTCGTACTATCTAAGGCTCCCGTTCGAATCATTACCCGGAGAAAAATCTAAGTCTGAGGGAATGACAGAAAAGTTCTGTCAATGGGAGAAGAGTTCCGACGAAGGAGTAGTTTTGCAGCAACACTTATGCGAGCAAGGAGTGACTGAAAACTGTGGGTACCAACAGCTCCATCCTCTCTTGCTGTTTTGCATAATATCTAGCATCCTACGAAGAAAATACGGTAATCCAAAACACTTTTAGCCTCACCTCTAAATTGCCTTTAAATGCCTAGCATCGATTGTCTTGTCTAATATTTTTGGTAAGAATTACGTATTCTTTAATAAATGTTAAGAGCTAGTTGACTGAAAGTTAGGATCTATGTCGTTAGACTTTCGCATGACGGATACCGTGGATTAGTGTTATAGTACTTTGGTGAGAATTTTCTACACTAAGCCCGATTGATGCATTACATGGGTTATGTTTTAGAAGGACGGTTGATATTCTCATATTTTACTTGTTTTAGCATGCATTCTACTTAGCATTTTGAGTCACATGAATGCATAATCATAGTTTTCCTAAGTGTTTTGGTCTAAATTAGATTCTAGCTATGTTGCATTAAGTATTAATGAGTCTTGCATCATTTGGTGTGTTATATAGGTGCTTAGAGTCATTTTGGAGAAGTTTGGAGTAATGGAGCAAAAGGAACATTCCAAAGCGTCTGAAAGAATGATATGTTTGGTTTTTATCGTTTTCTAACACATGTTTTGGTGTTTCTTTTGAGTATTTTATCGAGTCAAAGTCCGTATTTAGAGTCTTTTAGTCTTTTATTCAGTTATCTCAGGTAAAAAGGCGTTTACGGAAGAAATTGGAGTTACGTGGGCTAAAACGCATGGAAAGGTACAAAAAGAGCAGAATCGATCGATGCAAGGAGTGCATCGATCGATGGAGCATGCCCCGAAGAGCCAAAATCCATCGATGGAAGATCATCAGAAGAATCAAAATCGATCGATGCAGGGAGTGCATCGATCGATGGAGCATGCCCACAAGAACCAAGATCGATCGATGCACAATTGACATCGATTGATGCAACACCCTCATAAGAGCCAAAATCGATAGATGCAAGGAGTGCATGCACAGAAGAACCAAAATCGATCGATGCAACATGTGCATCGATCGATGCAAGCCGGCGAGAAGGAAAAGGAAATTTCTTATTTTCCTGTTTTGCCCCGCAAACTGCCTATTCTGACATAATTCGCTCAAAACCCTATTTATACTTTATTTTCAGCCACTTTTTAAGATATCTCTATTTTGACAGCTCTCTATTCTACTCAGTTTTTGGTGATTGCTTTTGTAAGCAAGAAGAAGAATCTCTACAACTATTGAGAAGAATTCTAAACCCTTTCATTATTATTATGAGTTTGTCTCTATCTTCTTGCTTGTTCTCCATTGTCATGTCCGAGTAATCTCATAGTTAGGTTTAGGGTTTCCAGGGGATACATGAACCACTGAATTAGACATAGATAGGGATTATTATTTGTGGTTTTCGCTTATTGTTGTGTTTATTGCTTAGACTTAAGTTGATCGTTTAGTCTCTGAACTAGGGCTTAATCTGGCACACGGAAGTGTCGTAGGTTGCTAGAAAGAACATAATCGAGCGAATTGTCTTTAGCCTGCAGAAGTTGATGTTAAGGCGATCCGTGAACATATTGAACCTGCTCATTAATGTTGATCTAGAATTCTATGCCAACAGAAGTTAGGATTTTAGATTGCTAGGTTTAGTAATCAATGCCACAGAAGTAGATTGGTTAGAATTTTATGTTTGAGTTTGAAACTTGTGTTTAGTCGCTCCCTGAATAGTTGTCTGATTCGTGATCTCTGGATTCCCGAGAATAAACCCTTGACCTAACGTTTTTCTTTTATTGAATTTACATCGTTTTAATTGCTTTCATTACTTTTCCAAAACCAACCATATTTTTGTCTTAGCTTAGTTTCATAACTGTGAGAATTGTAGTGTAACCTTGGTCTCTGTGGATTCGATCATAAAGTACTGCATTGAAAACTGTTACGATTGCGGTAGTGTATACTTTAGTTAATTGACTACGTGGTAAAACACCTAAATCAATTTGGCGCCGTTGCCGAGGACAAATAGCGTTACCTTCAATTCTGAATTTGAAATTTAGTCTAAGATTTACTAACTTTCTATTTTTTTCTTTTTTCTTATAGTGGATGGCCATAGACTACAATGATTAGCCACAAGAATAGGATGCCACATTTGATGAATACAGTCAAGATGAGCCATACGTGGAGCCACCATTTGATGAAAGTGTACTCACGCCAGAACAAAAAGTTGAGTTGGATAAGCATCATGAAGAGAATCCAACGATGAAAAGGAGTGACCTAGCAGCTATGATCCGGTTGAATCTCATGTCACATCGGGCAGCACTTGAAGGAAGGGAACTCACAATGTCCGAGATAATGGTAACCCATGCGCTTAAAGAGGTAATATATTGGGTTCCACCATGCTAACTAGAAGGTATTTTTGACTCAACCTTTGAAATCTATGATTATGAGGATAGTCATTTGCCTTGCATTGAAGATGTAGCTTCTAGTTCGCATACTCATGTGCTCATTAATGAATGCTATGATTTAATATGTGAGTCTCAAAGACTAGATACCTTAAGAGTAGAAAAGCTTGCTAGAGATTATCATGAAGTATGTTTTGATATTAATTATCTATGTGCTTTGAATGCTCATGATCTCGAGTTTAAGTTTTCAATGTCTGTGGAATCTAGATCTCTTCTTGAAAAATCTTACCTAGGGGATGTGCTTGATGTAGATAAGATCATGAATGAGATAGATGACCCTAAGGTTGAGATGGAATCTAGGAAGGAGGATATTGTGTTTTACATGATTGATGGAGATGAAGTTTACTATTTTATGATAAACTCGTTTAAACCTGAAGTTGACTTTATTTTTTCATCAAGTGCATTTGATCCTCATGAAAATCTCACCATCGAGAAAAATTCCAAGATATATGCTACATTCCTAGTAAACTTCCTTGATGTAAGTTTTGTTTCTTTGCCATGGATAGTTGCATGCCATGTTACACATTTTGTTTCTTGCCCTAACAGGAGAATTACCAAAGGTGCATTGGCTCAACCTTTTGATTCTCATGATTAACTTCTGAGACCGAAGTCAAGCTAACGACTATAAACAATCGCTTGGTTGGAGGCAACCTACTACAAGAAAACATGGTGTTTTCCGACGGAGGTAATTTCGTCGGTAATTTCCGACGGAATTTGGACGAAATTAACATACGTCGGAAATAGTACCCGTCGGAACTTTCCCACGGATTCCAGACGGATTAGTGTAATTTCGCAAATCCGTGGAAAATCCGTGGGAAATTTTCGACGGATGTTATCAAACGTTTGAAAAATCAAAAAAAAAAAATTGTTAAGTAACATCCGTGGGAAATCCGTCAGAATTTTCCCACGGAGTTCCCACGGATTAGTGTAATTTCGCAAATTCGTGGAAAATTTCAGACAGATATACCCTAAACCATTCGGAAATCCGTCGGAATGTTATCACCATTTCGAAAAACCAAAAAAAAATATTTGTTAAGTAACATTCGTCGGAAATTTCCCACAGATTTCCCACGGATTAGTGTAATTTTGCAAATCCGTAGAAAATCCGTGAGAAATTTCCGACGAATGTTATCACCCTTTCAAAAAACTAAACAAAAAAATTGTTATGTAACATCCGTCGGAAATACGTGGGAAATTTTCCGACGGATGACCAAAAATGTGGTTTAGGGTATAGGGTATAGGTTTTTTTTGTAAAAATTGTAGAGAAACAATTGTATGATGTATATACAATAGCTTCAACTTGTAAAATTTCAAAATAAACGTGTGTTATAGATTTTATAAAACTTGATGGAAGTGTTAGAATAAGTTACAGTATAAGGTGTAGAAGATGTTATTTGAAATGTTTAAGTTTTATGCTGTAAAAATAATAAACTCAAAGAAAGTCTTTAACATTGATGAACTAACAATTTATTTGAATGAAACATGTAGATTAGGGATAGTTAAATCATATCACGTAACCCTAAACCCTAAACCCTAAACCCCAAATATACCCTAAATCTGTCGGAAATTTCCCACGGATTTACTACGGATCTGGATCCTTCGTTACATGTCGATTGACAGCCCAATAGAAACGCATGCAAGGTATATTCCCATATCCGTCGGAAATCCTTTGGAAATTTCACACAGATTTTCCAAGGATTTTAGTTTTTTCGATACCGCAGGAAGATTGACCGCCTAAATGAAAAATTTTGGGAAATCGATATATATCCTAAATCCGAGATGTTTCTTCTCATTTCTCTCTTATATATATATATATCTCTCTCTCTCTTCCGATCGATTCTCTCAACTCTCTCTCCATCTACTTCCGATTTCTTCTCAACTCCCTCTCATCTATCTCTAATAATCATAAATGTAAACCCAAATCTTCATTTCTAATGGATCCAAACATGTAAGTCTCAAATCCCTTTTGTATATTAAATTTCATTGTTATGTATTGTTGTTTATTGAGTATAGGATGATATTTAGTGTACATTTAGGTTTTAGGGGGTTAGAAAATAGGATTGGAATGTGATTGGTTGTTGTTAGGTTTGTTAAATGTGTTTTTGTGAAAAAAACGGTTTAACAATTTTTTCGATTTTTTAAAAAAGTTTTTTTTTATAATTTTAGAACTCCTAAAAACGTTTAAAAAAATATTTGAAATTTAGAAACGTTATTTTGGGAATTATCTACCAATTCAAAATGTTTTTCTCATTTTTTAAAGATTAGAAACGTTTTTTTAAATTATCTAACTATTAAAAACATTTTAATAATTTTAAAAATTATGAAAGTTTTAGAATTTTAAAAACTTTTTTGAAAATTTTAGAATTTTAATGAAATTTTTGAATATTTTAAAACATTTGAAAATTTTGAACTATTTATGAAATTTTTGAATTTTTTTGAAATTTTTGAAATTTTATGCTTTTTTGGAAATATTTGGATTTTTTGAAATTTTTAGATTTTTGGAAATTTTTGAATTTTTCTTAAATTTTAGCAATTGTTTTTGAATTTTCGTAAATTTTTCGAATATTTTTTGAAATTTTACAATTCAATATACTAACGTTATTATATTTTACTTTTATGAATAATGAGAACTCTCTCCGTTTGGGCTCCAATGGACGCAATCGTTCTCGGGGTACGCCTCGTAACGATATGCTTCGTAGTACAAGGACGAAATCGAAAGGCTATGACGTGAAGGTCGTGGAGTTGGGGTAAGCACACAACTCAACCCGGGAAGAGCTCACATATATAAAGAAGATCATGAAGAACGTCTTCCCATCTCTTTCCAAACTAAATTTTTTATGTATTTTGTTTTTATTTATTTTATCACATTTTACGTTTTATGAATTTTTTTTGTTTAATGAATTTATTAATTAAGAAATTTTTATATTTCTAATTGATTTGCATTGATTAATTAGATTATTATTTAATATTTTTAATATTTTTGAATTAATAATTAATAAAATTAATTTATTAAATAAATTTTTTTAAAAAGACAAAATTATTTAGTTCCGTTGGAAATAAATCCGTCTGAAATCCGTCGGTAATTTTCAACAGATTTCCGACGAGCTGGAACCGACGGTTAAAATAAGTCGGAAATTCGTCGGAAAAATCATTTTCCGACGGAAACAGCTGTCGGAAAACGCATGTTTTCTTGTAGTGACCCACCGATACATTTTATTTTGTTTTATTTTGTTTTATTTTATCTTTATTTGGGTTTGTTTTGCCTTCCTCTTGATTTACTTTCACACCGAGACAGTGTGAAATAAGTCTGGGGGAGGGTCTTTGTAGTTTACTAACGCTATTTTATTTCTTTTGTTTTGAGTATAAGTGTCTCAGGTTAAAAAAAATGGGTCGAACAGAACATAATCGATCGATACCACATGGGTATTGATCGATGCCAAGGGTCCAGAGAATCGGAAATCGATCGATGCAGTGTACGCATCGATCGATGCCAAGGGTCTAGAAAATCGAAAATCGATCGATGCCGTGTACAAATCGTTCGATGCAGGGCGTCCAGAGAAACAAAAATCGATCGATCCATATCTTGCATCAACCGATACCGACCCAGGTAAGTCAACTTTGACTTTTTCTATATTTTCTATATTTTCTTTCTTTTAGTTTGTTTTACCTTCTTCTTGGTTTATTTTCGCACCGTCGTAAGTCTGGGGGAGGGTATTTATCGTTACTAATGCTATTTCTATCTTTTTCTCTCTTTTGAGTCATTTTGATGTCTTCTTTTTAGTTATTCTGTTTTATTGAGTCAAAACTTATTGGAGATTATGATCATAACCTTTAAATTTATACGAGATTTTGCATCTAAGTGACCATTGTTGATGAGCTAGTTTCAAACCATACTAATGCAAAATCTAAAGGCTGACCAGTTAATCAGAGGCATCCATGTTTCCAGAAAAATTCAAAAAGCTTGAGCTAGTTTCTGAGCTCTTCCTTTTATCTCATCATCGCGATTGGCGTCTTCAGAGCTTGACTCCTCATTCGTATCTGAGAAGATAACATTTGTAAAAGTATGGTACTCCCCTCCCTTATTTAATATAAAAGCAGAAAATATGAAATGATTTTCTTTCGGGTAAAGGGCTAGGAAAATTTCCATCGATCCAATTATTTTACCTCGAAAGAGATGATCACACTAAGGTCGGAAGCGAGGTTAGGAAAATTTCCAGAGATACCACTATTTGCCTACACCTTATAGTAAAAGGGTGGCACTAAAATGAACCGGGGATTAGGTGGTAAAAATCATCAATACTCGCGTTCCATCCGCCATTAACCCTACAGAAAGAAAATGAGAAAAGAATAAGTATGGGGGAGGGAAAAAGTACCAAAGATTGTGTCGTTGTCTTCTCACGATATCGTAAGGGAAAGAGTCTAGAAGGTTCTTGGCACTATGATCTTTGATGAGACCCAGCGATGATGGCTTTTGATTAATCCGCAAAATAATGAGTTGAATCTGGGAGGCTGCGATGCTTGTAGAGAAGTACATGGTGGTTCGATCTAGAGCTATGTTGGCAATATGTGGATTACTAAGGTAACGGTCATTGTAGAGTTCTAAAGGAAATGTGAGTCTCCCTGTTTTTCAAACCTTTTATTTTTGCTTAGTTTTATGTTTGCTTGAGGACAAGCAAAAGACTAAGTCTGTGGGAATTGATATGCTTGGGTTTTATCGCTATCTAACACATGTTTTGCTGTTTTTTTTAGTATTTTATCGAGTCAAAATCCGTTTTTAGAGTCTTTTAGTCTTTTATTCAGTTATCTCACGTAAAAAAGCGTTTACGGAAGAAATTGAAGTTATGTGGGCAAAAATGCATGGAACGGTACAAAAAGAGCAGAATCGATCGATGCAAAGAGTGCATCGATCGATGGAGCATGCCCCGAAGAGCCAAAATCGATCAATGCACAATCGGCATCGATCAATGCAACATCATCAGAACAATCAAAATGGATCGATGCAACATCATCAGAAGAATCAAAATCAAGCGATGCAAGGAGTGCATCGATCGATGAAGCATGCCCATAAGAACCAAAATCGATCGATGCACAATTGGCATCGATCGATGCAAAGAGTGCATCGATCGATGGAGCATGCACAGAAGAAACAAAATCGATCGATGCAACATGTGCATCGATCGATGCAAGCCGACGAGAAGGAAAAAGAAATTTCTGATTTTCCTGTTTCGCCCCGGAAACTGCCTATTCTTACCTAATTCGCCCAGAATCCTATTTATACTTTATTTTCAGCCACTTTTTAGGCTATCTCTCTTTTGACGGCTCTCTATTCTACTCAGTTTTTGGTGATTGATTTTGTAAGCAAGAAAAAGAATTTATGCAACTATTGAGAAGAATTCTAAACCCTTTCATCTCTTTCATTATTATTATGAGTTTCTCTCTATCTTCTTGCTTGTTCTCCATTGTCATGTCCGAGTAGTGTCATAGTTAGGTTTAGGGTTTTAAGGGGATCCATGAACCATTGAATTAGACATAGATAGAGATTTATCTTTTTTGGTTTTCGCTTATTGTTGTGTTTATTGCTTTGGCTTAAGTTGACCGCTTAGAGTCTGAACTAGGGCTTAATCTGTCACACGAAAGTGTCGTAGGTTGCTAGAAAGAACATAAGCGAGCGAATTGTGATAAATCTGTGACGATATTGAACATGCTCATTAATGCTAATCTAGAATTCTATGCCAACAAAAAGATAGGATTTTAGATTGCTAGGTTTAGTAATCAATGCCACGGAAGTGGATTGGTTAGACTTTTATGTTTGAGTTTAAAACTTGTGTTTAATCGCTCCCTGAATAGTTGTCTGATTCGTGATCTCTGGATTCCTGAGAATAAACATTTGACATAACGTTTTTCCTTTATTGAATTTACATCGTTTTAATTGCTTTCGTTACTTTTTCAAAACCAACCATATTCTTGCCCACATAGCTTAGTTACATAATTGTGAGAATTGTAGTGTAACATTGGTCTATGTGGATTCGATCCTAAAATACTGCATTGACAACCGTTACGATTGTGGTAGTATACACTTTAGTTAATTGACTACGTGGTAAAACACATAAATCAAAGAACTTGCAGGACGAAGGATACCCAATCTGATTTAGCTTCAATGGTCTTCATTAAAGTTGTAGCCAAGTGAGTTAGCTAACTACAGGAGGTGGTTTTAGGTCATTCGGATATATGGTTCGTGAGATATGGCCGATTTACGGAGAGTATGTCTGTCTGGCCGTCGAACGTTCGACCAACACCGGCCCACTTCCAACCGGTGTCCTTGCCCGGTGTAATCGATACCGACCAGCCACGGCCCGGCATCATCTTCCGGCGCTGAAACTCAGCATGGAAAGGGGAAATACCAGCCCACAGCACCGGCCAAAGTCCAAATGAAGAGCCTACACTCGGATTTAGCTTCGAAAGTCTTCATATAAACTGTAAATAACTGAGTTAGATGTTTTCTGGAGGTGGTGGCAAGTCATTCTGATCAGTGTTTTGAAAGATACATCAGATTTAGTAGGGACATGTATGTCTGGCGCCCAAACGAGTTATGCTCAAAGAAGCAATATCAAGGAAAGACCACTAATACCGGCCACTCATACCGGGCCACCACAGGCCGGTATGGAGTCTTGACCCAGATTTGACCGGATCAATACCCGGTTTGTCCCGGGTTGATCCGGTCCGCCCAAGAACCTATAAATACAAAAAACCCTATTTTCTATGTCTTTTCTATCTAATTTCCTAAGGCAAAAACCTCTCTTTTGAGTATTCTTGGATTTTTGTAAAATACCTATTTATTTTTATGCAATATAAGGTTTAAATCTTCTTAATCTATCTAATCTTTCATTTATTTTAATCTCCCTAATCTCTAATCATGGATTCAATCATCTTCCTTGTGGGATTTGAGGGTTTCACCATGATTAGTGAGTAGGTACTTTTGGAGCTCATGGATTAGGTTGATTAGGGGTTTTCTTGTTTGATCTATGATGTCTAGTGATTACATTACATGTTTTCTCTCTTATTTAGTGTTCATAATGCTAGATTAGGCTTGAGAAAGCTAATCTAGATCATCGTAAATTTCATTCATACAAAGTGTTCGATGAAATTCCCCAAGAACTAAATAAGAGGTTTTATTTGCTTAACCTATGAGAGTAGATGTTTAAGGAGTATTATGGCTTTATGAACATGTAATTAATGCTTGGTAATCAAATTTTCACAAAAGAGAGTTTGTTCTTGATTAGTTGATTATCAAAGTGATTAAAACCATGAGAGTGGATTAGTCTTGTTTAAGTGTTCTAGGCTAAGGAAAACATATTTGATTGTTTGTTTAAACACCATAGGTTAATCATAGAACTCCCCAAAGTCCATAACCTCATCCAAGAGCTTGCCTTTAGTAATTTGTTAATCTCGTTTAGTGCCTTTTTAGCCTTTTTACTTACTTGCTTTGTTTTAATTTGAATCATTAGGTTGTTAGATTAAAACCACTTGATTTGCTTAGCTTATATAGTTATTGGATTCCTAGTGTGTTAGCCTCATACCTCCTTGGTTCGATATCTTAAATACCACAATGACATGAGTGGGATTTGAGTAATTGACTTAAGACTTGCAAAAGGCCTACTGTCAACGGTCAATGAGAATTTTGTTAGTTCCTATATTTTCAAAAACATCTTTCCGAGTTTAGATTTCTGTTTTGTTTGAGGACAAACAAAGATCTAAGTCTGGTGTAGTTGATAACACCGGTTTTGACCATTTTTATGGATCACTTTCATATTTATTGTACTTCAGGACAACCCGCAATGACCCGCGACCGCCCGATGTCATCGCCCGGTACTCAACCGGTTGTGCCGCTCCAATCCCGTTCGGTGTGAAGGAATACCACCTACACCGGCTGACCACCTTCTGGTGTAGGACCTCCGACCTTGTTTCTCCGGGTCAAAACCCGGTTTGTCCTGGGTTGACCCGGTTTGTCCCCGGTTGACCTGATTTGTCCCCGGTTTACCTGATTTGTCTCGGGTTGATCCGGTCCGCCCAGCTTATTATAAATAAAAAACTTAATTTTTCATGATATATCTTTTTCTTAAGCAAAAACACCTTGTTTTTGAGAGTTCTAAAGGATTTGTAAGAGAGATCTTCTTTGTTTATGTAATTTAAGCTTTATTCTCTTAATCTATCTATTATATCTCTTATTTCTTAATCATATTAACATATAACCATGATATTTGACATGTTCTTCATGTGATTTGTTGGATTGATGAAGGATTTTTGTGTCTTTGAGATCAATTACTTAATATACAAGTAGTATATGAGGTTCAATCCAATTGGGCATGGTTTCAAGCACTAAGAATGCAAAGCACTATTTGAGTTAAGCAAAATATGGGAAAGTTGTTGTTAACTAATTAACCTAACAACTTAAATTAAGAAAAAGAAATAGCAATCTAAACAAGTGTAATGCAAGAGATATAAGCGAATCTAAGGACGGGGTAATCGAGTTTAGATGATCCAAGACCGATTCATGATGCTCAATGAACAGACAAGCTCTTGATTAGGTGTGGTTAATTCTCTCTCAATACATTAATCACCATGCTAATTACTAATTCAAGATCAAACTCTCATTTGTGAATCACTAACTAGCAAGCATTAAGTGCAAACAATCATGATCAATCAAACATATACCCTATACAACTACTCTCATTGGCTAGGAATGCATATCTCTTGATTAGTTTATCAAGACATTTCATCAAACACCTTGTGGGTGTGAAATGCCCCTTGGCCTAGATTGGCTTTCTCAAGCCTAATCTAGTATTAAGACCACTAATCAAAAAGAGAAATAGGATAATCTAACCCTAAGCATCATGAATAAATCTTGGAATCATTCTAACTCTAACCCATCCTCAAACTCTAAGGACTACTCACTAATCACCACGGTTCCAACAAATCCAATAAAAGAAGAGTTAAAACCCATGATTAAGATGATTGGATGATTAGAAAATAGAATATAGATAGATGGAATCAAAGAAAACAATACTCAAATTTCATAAATCAAAAGGATCAATCTCTTACAAATCACTCAAATTTCATGAAGCTGCGATACCGACGTCACTCCTCGCTGTTGCACGTCGGTACTGGGGCTGCTTTCCTCCGGACTACAGACCGATCAGTCATACCGATATGTGACATTGGTATGACCATACCGCCTTCAATACCGATGAGTGTGACATCAGTATAACTTCTCGGGGTTTCATTCCATGGCTTCTTTCCTACCGTCTTCACTCCGAGGGTCTCGAATCTCCTCCAAAGCACCTAAAACACGATCGAAAACATGCAAGGACTCTCTAGGACCTAATGTGGACACACTAAGCTCCTAAGATGACTAAAATGCCAATGAAATATCATGAACTATACGCAAATGACTCGAAACCTAAGTGAAATGTATGCTAGAATAATTGAAAGTATGATGATATCAACTCCCCCAAACTTAGTCATTTGCTTGCCCTCAAGCAAACAAATATAAGAAGAGGGAATGGATATATGAGAGCGGGAGCTCAAATCCTCAAGCAACATGAAAAGAAATCACATTCATCGCCCAAGTTTGTAGTTCTAAAATGCAACAAGCGCGTCTACTCCAAAAGAGTTAGCCATTCCTATCTCATCATGCATCAAATCCAAAACCTCAATCTACACAAGCAATCTTATTCTCCAACTCTTTAACATTGATTTATGGCGTAACCGTGAATCGTGTTTATGCATGGTCAAGTGAATTCGTTTGGCTAGGGACTCGGTTATGAGATGAAAATAATCTCATTATCACGCACGGGTAATCAAGTATAAGGATCTCTCATGGAAAGAGCAAACCTTAGCAAAATGCTAAAGGTAAAAAGCAATCTATGCATACAAGGGTGAATTTCCATCTACCCAATGCCTAGAATGCCCCAATCCTAAACTACCCTTTTCTCTCAAGGCATTTTGCCTTCATAACCCAATCGCGCTTCTCGTTCCTTCACTCCATCTTCTTTTCATATGGGGATTGACTTCTTCTTCCTTGTTTTCATGGTTCGGTGTTTCTTTGTTGTTTTTAGCTCTTCTTTTCTTCTTTTTGTTCACGCCTATTTTGCTTATTTGATGTCTTGGCCTTTTCGACTTTCTTCTTTTTCTTTTAAACTTTTCGAGGCTAACTTATTCTTAGAGCTATTCTTATGATTATTTCACCAACCAATCTACAAATTACAATCCCATCTTTCCTCCTCTTTTTTTGTCTTCCATTCCACCAAATCATTCCAAACAAAACCCATTCACCTAATTCCTAAATCGTTCCCGCGTCGAACCAAGAGTCACCAACCTAGTCCTAGATTAACTCCGTGATGATGGAGCTAAGTCTACATGATAATTCTCCCTTGTCGCCCTAAACCTAACATATTTTGCCAACTCTGCTCAAAAGAAGGCCTTTCAAATCACACACTAATACCAATGGCTAGAAAGGAGGTTAATGTCAAGGTAGGGGAAACCATTCCAATGATGGGATATGGCTACTTGGATAAACAAGAGTGGTGAAAAAGGGGAAAGATTATCCAAGTATGTATATATAGTGATCCACAAATCCATTCAAGAATGCATAAACATGATATTTGCGAGTCAAATTTAAGGTTCTCACTTAGATGGAGTTGGATGCAATTCAAGCTTGTTTCAACCAAGGCAAGTATGATGAAGCATGAGATCTAAAAATGGTTCGTCTTTACTTTTAAACTCGCCTAAATGCATCAAACAACTACGTGATGCGAGCATGGAAAGCATCACAGAACTTGAGCTTGAACCGGAGCTTATTGCCGAGTATCCTTTGGATATTCCCGTTGGTCCCATGACCCGGGAAACGTCTCGAAGACTTTTACTCGAGGACGTTTACTCGAGGAAGTTTGGACCAAGCAAGACGATCATCAACCACATCACGTTTTCAACATGATCATGGCTCAACATGGAGATTGAGGTTCGGCCGAAGGTGTAGGTTTGATGTACTCTTTTTCCTACTCATGGTTTTGTCCCAATGGGTTTTCCATGAGGGGTTTAATGAGGTATTGGGCTTACACCATCATTTTGGCCCAACTTCTTCCATGGGCAAGAGCAATTTCGACCAAGAAGTTCAAGGGGCATTCAACAAGCCATTTAATAAGTCAAAGTAGTCAAAGGGTTTAGTCCAACCTTTTATTAGTCTTTGCTACTTCCCTTGGCATTGTTTTCCACATTTTCTCGCTTGTTTTTCCCCACTTATTTCTCTATATAAACTCATGTAATCTCTCATTTCAAATCACCAATCAAAAATATATTTTCTTCTTTTAGAGGGCATTCTCTTTTGTTCCTTGTGAACGTTTCGATTTTCTTGGTGAGTTTTGCCAAGCGAAACATTCGGTTTATCAAGTGTTCTTCATCAACACTTAACGCAACCATTCCTTATCATGAGTGTGTAGATTCGTCTCTAAGTGAGTTTGGGGATTAAGGTTTCATATACCTTAAGATCTAGCTCCGCGAGTTTATTAGCTAAGGAGTTCACCGCCTCGTTCGTTGGAATCGTCCTAAGTAAGTTTTAGGACTAAGGTTTGATATACCTTAGGATCTTGCTTCACGGTTTTAAGGAGTCAAGGATTATCCGTTACCGCCCTTAGAGTGCCGCATCATTGGGTTCTTCCGTAGGATCGCGTCAAGTGGTATTAGAGCACGCTCTGAGGATTCGGCAATATCTATCTATCGTATCATCTTTCTATCTATTCATCTTCTATATTTTCTATATTTTCTTTTGTAATTTTCGTAACTAGTACAAAAAAAAAAGTTCATTAATCAAAAAAAAAAATATATATATATATAAAGAAGTCTGGTTGTTTCATTCTTTTCTTTCTATCTTTCACACTTGATTTATCGTTTGGTTGTTTGTGGAATTCACATCGAGTTTCTTCGATTAGTTCTATAGGAACTCTTGAGAATCTCTTTGTGTGAGGACCTTTTGAAAGTAGAGGAGTGAAACACTTTGAGAGAAACACTTGTGAGAAAATTTTAACTAACGTGTTTGCTTAATTTTGCGAGGTACGATGTCGGACGACGGATCAACTGGCGGAACAACTACCCCACCCGCGCCTAACGTACAAACCATGTTGACGAAATGTACTCGGATGATGGGAATAATAAACGAAAGGTTGGTTCGACTCGAAGAACGACCGGCGCAAGGAGAAATAGCGGGAGCCACCAATGTCAATCCCGTAAACAACAATCCCGAGATCAATGATGGCCGTGAGGAACCGGGAAGAAGGAGGAGAGAATGGGCAAGATAAGATCTCAATGGCGAGGATAACTACTATCTTCAAAATGGACACTCATCTAGTGGATCCGAACGGAGACCAAGACGAAGGGAGGCTCGAAATGACCTTGGAGGACTTAAACTTAAAATTCTACCGTTCTACGGCAAGAACGACCCTGATGCCTTCCTAGAATGGGAGAAGAAGATCGAGCTTGTCTTCGATTGCCAAAATTACACCGAGGATAAAAGGATAAGGTTAGCCGTGATACAGGACTTTTATGTCTCCAGGAGGTATCAATAACTCCAATACGTGTAGTATGAAGGTTATCAATACATAAAGAGATTTATCCTAATCACTAAGAATGCAAGGAACAATTGTAAGTTAAGCTAAACAAGTGTGTTGTGATTAAGTAACTAAATTAAGGCAAATAAACAACTAAGCAAAAGCGAATCTAGAGATAGGGTTATCGATATAAGAAGTCCTAAGTTTAATTCATGATGTTCATTTACTCAAACAAGCTAATCCCTAGGCATAAGATCCTAAACTTGACTAATTCTCTTTCAAGCAATTAATCACTATGCTAATCACCTAACCCATTAGCAAATCATCATTTGTGGATCATTGATTAACAAGCATTAAGTTTAAATCAACAAGATCAACCAAAAATACACCCTAGACAACTATTGTCATAGGCTAGGAATGTAAATCTCTTGTTTAATTCATCAAGGCATTTCATCAAACACTTGGTGTGCATGAAATGCCTTATGATCTAAACGTACTTTTTCAAGCTAGATTTAGCCTTAAGAACATTAAAAAAGAAAGGATATAAGAAGATCTACCCCTAAACACCTTGAATCAAGCCTTGGAACATCCAAATCTATCCCATCTCTAAACCCTAAAAGACTACTCAAGACCCATTAAGAACCCCTCAAAATCGATTTGGATAGAGGATGATTCCATGGATAGATGTTGAATAATCAAGCTAGAAAGAAGATATATAGAAGGGATTGATGATAACAAATACTAAATTTGCATTAAACCCAAGGATCAAATCTCTTACAAATCACTCTTAGAGATGGTTTTTTGCTTAAGAAAAGACTTAGCCCATCAAAATTAGATTTTTGGGCTTAAATAGTGAATAGTGACAAACTGGGTACCGACCCGGTTTAAATGGATAAAAAGTTCTGATTGGCGAATACCGAGGTCACTGCTCGGTGCAACACCTTGGTATTGAGCCTGGGTTTGTGTACCGACGAGGAGCACCGAGCAGTGGCGTCGGTATTGAGGTGTTGTTGCTTGGTGATTTTCAATGGATACCGAGGTCACTCCTCGGTAACGTTGCTCGGTATTAAGGAATTTTTCCACCGGGTTTCCTCCGGGAACAGCACCGAGCAGTTGCACCGAGCAGTGACCTCGGTACAATTCCCTGAGGCTTCGATACCGATGTCACTCCTCGGTGTTGCACGTCGGTACTGGGGCTGTCTTCCTCTGTCTTCTATACGGAGCAGTTGCACCGAGCAGTGACCTCAGTGCAACCCTTCTGCCTTCCATACCGAGGACCAGTACCGACCAGTGACGTCGGTACGGTCCCTGTTTTCTCTCCTCGGATCTCGAATCTCCTCTTTAGAAGCTGAAATACGATCCAAAACATGCGAGGACTCTCTAGGACTAAATGTGGACACATTAGACTCCTAAAATGACTAAAATGCTAAAGAGATAACATGAACTATGTGCAAATGACTCGAAACCTAAATGAAACGGATGCTAGAATGATGCAAAATATGATGATATCAATTCCCCCAAACTTACTTCTTTGCTTGTCCTCAAGCAAAAGCATCACTAAAAGAGTTCAAGTCCAAGTGCAAACTCTGAGGTACGATCAAACATGTCTACTCAAGAGGGGCTAGCCATGTCCATCCTTATATGAATCAAGCTTAAGCCTCAACCTACACAAGCCTTCCTATCATCCAATCATTTGACATTCAATTAGCGGTTTCTAGTGGATCATGTTCATGCAATGCAAATAAACTCATTTGGCTAAGGATACAGTTTTAAGACAAAGATTATCTCAATGCATGAGGCGGTTTCCGAACAAGGGATCTCTCATTGAAGGAATGGACTTTGGCAAAATCCTAAGGGTGAAAAGCAATCGATGCATACAAGGCTAGACTTCCATCTATCCAATGTTCCAACGCAAATTCGTCCCTAATTCTAAACCCATAAGGAACCAATCCTAGCTACCCTTCTCAAGGCATTTTTGCCTTCTTATTCCACATCTCTTCATCATCTTTCCTTTTCCATAAGCATTTAGGGGGTTTCTTCTTCAACCAATGGTTTGGCTTTCTTCACTTTCCTTGGCCTAGCTCCTCTTTTAGATTCCTTAGTCTCTCTCATTTTTCTCATTGCTTTGCCTTAGCCATTTTGGCTTATTTTCTTTCTTTTCACAATTAGAGACTATCTTTTCAACACTTTAGAGCTAAACCACATATATTCTTGCCAACCATTACAACCTTATTACTTCCCCTAGTCATCCTTCCGAATCTCTTCCTTTCTTTCCACTTTTTCAATCACAACAATCTTTCTTTTCCTTCTTTTTTCATCCATTCCCCTCGTCCCAAATACCATCCTATCTAACTTAGCCTAATCTAGCTCATGATGCGCGAGCTAGTTCTACACGGAAGCCTTTCCTTGTCGCTCTAGACCCAACACTTTTTGCTAAGTCCATTCAAAAATAAGGCCTCACAACGCTCACTAAACATGTAGGCTTGAAAGAAGGTCGGGTTCAAGGTGGGGTGAACCATTCCAAAGATGGGAATTGGCTACTTGGGCAAACAAAAGTGGTAAAAAGGAATAAGATGACCTAAGTATGTATGCGGAATCCATGAGTTCATTATGCAATGCATGAACACGATAATTAATGTGTCAAAGTTAAGGTTCTCACTTAGATAGGATTGGATTCAAATCAAACTTGCTTCAGCTAAGACCTAAGTGATGAGACATGAAATCCAAACATGGTTCGACCTTGATTTCGCACACAAGATCTAGAGCATATGACTTAAACTCTTAAAACGACACTTTACAAAGAGAAGCCTTTCTAGTTCCCTATGCACATGCAATGCATTATTTACATGCTTATGTTTCTAGACTCAATCCTACATGGAATGAATAAAAGTTAAAAAAATTCAAATTTATTGAAAATGCATGATATGCATGAGACTCAAGGTGCAAAAGGCAAAATAAGAACACCATAAACGATGTTCGATAACACAAAAACCATCCTCCAAACTTAAATTACATAGTCCCTTGTGTAATAGAAGCTTAAGGAAGAATTAAACAATGCATGAAAGAAGGAAATAAGATATGATTCTAAATGCTATTTACAAAGTTTGGAGTGTTATCTTGGAAGAAGATGGATGGGACAAGAGGGATCAAGGGACGCCATATTCCATCACCTCATCCTAAGCACTTTAGTCCATAAGTCCATGCCCATATGGCCATCGAAAACCTACTCGCACTAAGAAAACCCATCAAAAGGAACTACTAACGAAAGAAAATCATAAAAGGAAATATGTACAAGGATAAGCTTGGGGTGTCTCCCAAAAGCACTTTGTTTAGAGTCACGAAGTTTGACTTTTGTTACCCCTTTAGGCGGGTGATTGAGTAGCGCGAGCACTCCATGGCGGTTACTTAAGCTCGAATTTGAGAACTTTACCCATTAAGCTTTGAAGACCGGTTTGGTCTCCCTCTCTAACCTTTGGTGTGGGGGTTGCTATGGCCTTGGCAAAAGGCTTGGGACACCCTCTACATTTGACCTTGTACTCAATCATCCCTTCTTCATGTTTCCATGGGATGAGAGTCACGGTCGAAGGTTGCTCTAGCAAGGGTCCAATCCCCTTGGCTCGGTTTCCTCTCCTCGGACTTAGGCTTTGTCCTCTTCTTAGCAACCTTGCCAATTTCAACCTCATTCTCCATCTGGGTGTGAAAGAGGGAATTCAAGCAACTTCCATCTAGATCTAGTGCTTTTTCAACCATCCCACAACTCACTGTTTCACATACGCCCACATACTCAATCTTCCGGGCTTGGGCTTCATTGTCTCCACAAATAATGGTCCCACAAATAGCGGTGGAAGAAGGCATCATTATGTAGAACTTCTTGCCATCCACGTTCTTAAGAACAACCCTCTTGTTTATGAAGTCCAAGCTTGCACCGGTTGTGTTGAGGAATGGAGTACCGAGGAGTAGAGGGAGCTTTATGTTTGGTGCCATCTCCATTACAACAAAGTCCGTTGGTAAAAGGCACTCTCCAATCTTTAGAGGAAAGTCTTCAACCAAGCCAAGAGGTTTCTTCGTAGAAGAGTCTCCAAATGTTATGGTGGAGGGGTAATCGTTCAATTTATCTATCTCGAGACTTTTGGCCATCTCCAAAGTCATGACATTAACGGTTGAGCCCGAGTCACACAAAGCATCATCAACTTCCAAGGGTCCAAGTGTGTAAGATATTGAGAATTTCCCGGGATTTCCAAGCTTTGGGAGAGTCTTAGGCTCGATCCTTGTTGTGCTTGGAGGCACTTTCTCTTGTGCCTTATTGAGGAAACGACCGGGAAATGGAAGTGGAGGATAATATGGAGGTGGAGGCTCTCTCTTTGACTCAACAAATGTCTCCACGTTTTTCACTTTAACGACGTCCTTGATGGACTTCTCAACCTTGTTACTCTTTTCTCCAATCAACATCATATTATTCTCACTCCCAAGTGTCACCTCCTCATCTTGTTCTTCAATGTCCTCATTGAGGTTAGAGACTAACCCGAGGAACCCCGCAATTATGTGATCTTGCTCTTCAAGAATTGAAAAGGTGTTGCAAGAGTCTTTAGAGGTTAGTATTGCCTTCCCATTTGAAGATTCTTGAGGATGATTTGAGGAAGGGGAGGCACTCCGTTACTCTATTGATTTCACCCTTGAGCTCAAAGCCGCAACCTTGCTATTAAGATCGTTGTAAGAGCATTCCGCTTGGCCTTTGATTAGTTGTTGGAACATGGAGGCCAAGTCAAGCTCTTGTTGTTTAGACGTAGGTGCTTGACCTTGGGGCACAAACTCTTGTTGTTGACCTTGAAAACCGGGTGGGGGTTTTGGTTGGAATCAACTTTGGTTTCCTTGGAATTGGTTCCTTGGAACATACCCTTGTTAGTTTGAGTTAGAGGGTTGACCTTGAGATTGAAATTGTTGTTGTGGGACTCCTTGAGCTTGAGTAGATTGTTGAGGGTAGAGTTGGTCTTGTGGATTCCTATAGTTTTGGTTGAACCCTTGTCTTTGGAAGTTACCTTGGTTCCCCACGTAGTTAACTTCCTCTTGGGTGATCGCGGCTTCCTCTTGATAGAAAGCTTGATTGTCCTCATAGTCACCAATGAAATGAACTGCCTTTTGAGATTCTTTTGAAGCCACAAGAAGCTTATCTATCATGAAGGCTTGTTTATCCAACTTCTCATTCAAGGCTTTCATGTCCTTGGCTCTCTTGTTCTCATCAAATTCACTTGTGGTTCTTGTGGCACGGTCATAATCGTTGCCATAGGTACCCTCACTTTGAGCTATGTTTTCCACTTGCTCCATTGCCTCCTCTACATCCTTAGCTAAGAAGTTACCATTCGAAGCCGTGTCAAGTAGCATATGGATCTTAAGCAAAGCACCTCGGTAGAGAGTGCTTAGGAAAGAAGCTTTGCTAAAGCCGTGATGTGGGCATTGAGAAGTGTAACTTATAAATCTCTCCCAAGCCTCGTTGAAAGACTCATTGCGAAGCTTGGCGTTTCTAGCCGGTGAGAAGAATTTGGCGAGAAACGCACGTTTGCAATCATCCCACGAGGTGATTGATCCTTGAGGTAAGGTCTTTCCCCATTGTGAGCCTTGTCACCAAAAGAGAACAGGAAGAGACGAAGCTTGAACCCGTCTTCGGAGACCCCATTGATCTTCGTGAGACCACATATCCTATCAAATTGGTCAATGTGGTCTAAGGGATCCTCCATGGACAAGCCGTGAAATTTGTTGGCTTGAACCATGTTGATAACCCCCGGATTCACTTCGAAGTTGTTGTTCTCCACCGGTGGAGCTTGAATGCCTTGGCGATCTTGGTGAGCATTAGCAGCATCACCCTCTCCAACAACGTTTCTAGCTCTTGGTGGATGGTTGGGACGGTGATGGTTTCCATTGCCACCACCTCCTTGATTGTTGTCGTGACCATTCCAATTCCCACCGTTCCATTGGTGGGGATTGGGTTCGTTGACGTTCCCAAGTGGAACATTCTCAAAGTTATCCATGTCGTTAGCAACCTCGACTTGAACTCTTACTCGGTTTCGTCTTGCTCTTGATCCTTTATCAAGTTGATCAATGTCGTCCCTCGATTCTACTAGATTAGTATTGCCACGGGAACGGGTATGCATGCACCTATAGAGAGAAAGAGCAATAGGAAGCAAATAAGATTAGTAACTTTGTAGCAAATAAGGCTTAAGCTCACTATGAACCTAAATCTCAATGTTAAAACAAATCCCAATATGGCAACGGCGCCAAATTGATACAGGACTTTTATGTCTCTAGGAGGTATCAATAACTCCAATACGTGTAGTATGAAGGTTATCAATCCATAAAGGGATTTATCCTAATCACTAAGAATGCAAGGAACAATTGTAAGTTAAGCTAAACAAGTGTGTTGTGATTAAGTAACTAAATTAAGGCAAATAAACAACTAAACAAAATGTAAATCAATAAGCAAAAGCGAATCTAGAGATAGGGTTATAGATATAAGAAGTCCCAAGTTTAATTCATGATGTTCATTTACTCAAACAAGCTAATCCCTAGGCATAAGATCCTAAACTTGACTAATTCTCTTTCAAACAATTAATCACTATGCTAATCACCTAACCCATTACAAAATCATCATTTGTGGATCATTGATTAGCAAGCATTAAGTTTAAATCAACAAGCTCAACAAAAAGTACACCCTAGACAACTATTGTCATAGGCAAGGAATGTAAATCTATTGTTTAATTCATCAAGGCATTTCATCAAACACTTGGTGTGCATGAAATGCCTTATGATCTAAACCTACTTTTTCAAGCTAGATTTAGCCTTAAGAACATTAAACAAGAAAGGATATAAGAAGATCTATCCCTAAACACCATGAATCAAGCCTTTGAACATCTTAATCTATCCCATCTCTAAACCCTAAAAGACCACTCAAGACCCATTAAGAATCCCTCAAAATCGATTTGGATAGAGGATGATTCCATGGATAGATGTTGAATAATCAAGCTAGAAAGAAGATAGATAGAAGGGATTGATGATTACAAATACTAAATTTGCATTAAACCCAAGGATCAAATCTCTTACAAATCACTCTTAGAGAGGGTTTTTTTCTTAAGAAAATACTTAGCCCATCAAAATTAGGTTTTTGGGCATAAATAGTGAATAGTGACGAACCGGGTCGACCCGGGACAAACCGGGTACCGACCCGGTTTAAATGGATAAAAAGTTCTGATTGGCCAATACCGAGGTCACTGCTCGGTGCAACACCTCGGTATTGAGCCTGGGTTTGTGTACCGACGAGGAGCACCGAGCAGTGGCGTCGGTATTGAGGTGTTGTTGCTTGGTGATCTTCAATGTATACTGAGGTCACTCCTCGGTATCGTTGCTCGGTATTAAGGGATTTTTCCCCCGGGTTTCCTCCGAGAACAGCACCGAGCAGTTGCTCCGAGCAGTGACCTCAGTACAATCCCCTGAGGCTTCGATACCGACGTCACTCCTCGGTGTTGCACGTCGGTACTGGGGCTGTCTTCCTCCATCTACTATACCGAGCAGTTGCACCGAGCAGTGACCTGGGTGCAACCCTTCTGCCTTTCATACCGAGGACCAGTACCGACCAGTGACGTCGGTACGGTCCCTGTTTTCTCTCCTCGGGTCTCGAATCTCCTCTTTAGCACCTTAAATACGATCCAAAACATGCGAGGACTCTCTAGGACTAAATGTGGACACATTAGACTCCTAAAATGACTAAAATGCTAAAGAGATAACATGAACTATGTGCAAATGACTCGAAACCTAAATGAAACGGATGCTAGAATGATGCAAAATATGATGATATCAAGCCGCAACCGAATTCTATGGTTATGCTATTAACTGGTGGGATCAATAGGAGACGTAATAGAGAACGTCCCGTTGCCACATGGGATGAGATGAAAATGATCATGAGGATATGGTTCTTACCAAGTCACTATCACTGAGAGCTACATCAACATTTGAGGCGACTTATCCAAGGAAGCAAAAACGTGGATGATTATTTCCAAGAGATGGAAACACTCATGATGAAGGCCGATGTCGAGGAACATGGAGATGCGACCATGGCAAGATTTCTGTCGGGCCTTAACCGCGATATTCAAGATCGGCTCGAGATGCAAAGTTATGCGAACATTGACGAAATGTTGCATAAGGCTATCTTAGTAGAGCAGCAGCTCAAGAGAAAGAGCGTTTCCCACCCAGGTTTTGGATCCAACTCGAAGCCAAACTATATCAAGGAGGATAAGCCGAGCTTTAGGCCAAAACCAGATTCGAGACCGAAGTTGGAGATAAAACCAATCTCTACTGGCCACGACTACCGAGGTAAAGCCGAGAGGTCTAACTTGAGAAATCGTGACATTGAGTGTTATAGGTGCCATGGGAAGGATCACTATGCCAATAAATGTCCGAACCAAAGAACCATGATACTCAAGGAGAACGGCGAGATAGAGACCGAGGAGGAAGAATCAGATTCTACCCAATCTCTAGAGGATCACGAGGAATATGCGGTTAGAGGAGACCTTTTGGTTACAAGGAGGGCACTAGTGGTGCAGGAAAAAGGTAAAGAGGAGGTGCAACGTGAGAATCTGTTTCACACAAGGTGTGTGGTGAATGGCAAAGTTTGCAGCCTTATCATTGATGGCGGGAGTTGTACCAACGTGGCAAGCATGACCATGGTGGAGAAACTCAAGCTCCAAACACTTTGACATCCCCGACCATATTCCCTTTGATTGATGAACGATCAAAACCTGAAGGTAACCAAGCAAGTTAAGTTTTCGTTGTCTCTTGGTAAATACAAAGACGAAGTGTTGTGCAATGTGCTAACCATGGAGGCGGGACACATTCTTTTGGGTAGGCCGTGGTAGTATGACCGCAAAGTGGTTCATGACGGATACACCAACAAACACACGTTCAAATTTAAAGGAAAGAAAATCACTCTTGTTCCTTTGACACCGCAAGAGATCTACCAAGATCAATTGTCCCTTGAGCAGCGAAAGGCAAATACTTTGAACGATCCCCTAAACAATTTTCACTCAAAAGAAAAAGAGAGTCTGAGAGAACCCAAGAAAAAGACCTGTGAGAGTAAACCCGTGAGGCAGTCCAATTTCTTTGTGAGGACGGGTGAGATAAAAAAGGCTCTATATTCTAATGTACCAATGCTCTTACTTGTTTACAAATAAACTCTTTTAAGTTTAACTGATCCTGAGCCGGAACTTCCGAGCAAAATTATTTCTCTTTTGCAGGATTTCGATGATGTTTTCCCCGACGAAAGCCCTTGCGGTTTACCACCTATTCGAGGAATATAACATCATATCGACTTTGTTCCCGGAGCTTCACTTCCGAAAAGACCTGCTTATCGGACCAATCCAGTGGAGACAAAAGAGTTGCAAAGGCAAGTTGGCGAGCTCATGGATAAGGGACATATCCGAGAGAGCATGAGCCCGTGCGCGGTACCAGTTCTGCTTGTGCCAAAAAAACACGGCACTTGGTGCATGTGTGTTGATTGCCGAGCAATCAACAACATCACGGTAAAGTATCGCCACCCTATCACTTGCTTTGATGACATGCTAGACAAATTGCATGGTTCGTGTGTGTTTTCTAAGATAGATCTTAAGAGCGGTTACCACCAAATTCGTATGAAGGAAGGTGATGAGTGGAAAACGGCATTCAAAACTAAGCATGGTTTGTATAAATGGCTTGTGATGCCTTTTGGATTAACCAACGCGCCTAGTACTTTCATGAGATTAATGAATCATGTCTTAAGAGCATTCATAGGCATTTTCGTAGTTGTTTACTTTGATGACATCTTAGTTTTTAGCAAAACCCTAGATGATCATATAGGGCATTTGAAATCTGTTATACAAGTTCTTAGGAAAAAACAAGTTTTTGCCAACTTGAAGAAATGCACGTTTTGCACAGATAATCTTGTATTTCTAGGCTTTGTTGTGAGTTCACAGGGCATTAAGGTTGACGAGGAGAAGGTGAAGGCAATCCGTGAATGGCCTAGTCCAAAGACGGTTGGCGAAGTCCGAAGCTTCCATGGCCTTGCCGGCTTTTATCGGCGTTTTGTGAAGGACTTTAGCACCATAGCCGCCCCACTCACCGAAGTGATCAAGAAGAATGTCAGATAGGCGGCATTACAATCCTTAAAAGAGAAGCTTACTAATGCACCCCTTTTAGCTTTGCCTAACTTTCTTAAAACGTTTGAAATCAAGTGCGATGCTTCTGGTGTAGGTATTGGAGTTGTTTTGATGCAAGACAAGAGACCCATTGCCTTTTTCAGTGAGAAGCTTGGAAGAGCTACGCTAAATTACCCGACTTACGACAAGGAGCTTTACGCTTTGGTTCGGGCTTTGCAAACATGGCAACACTACTTATGGCCGAAGGAGTTTGTGATTCACACCGACCACGAGTCACTCAAACATTTGAAAGGCCAACAGAAACTCAACAAGAGGCATGCTCGGTGGGTTGAGTTCATAGAAACATTCTCTTACGTTATCAAGTACAAGCAAGGTAAGGAAAATGTTGTTGCGGATGCGTTATCCCGAAGGTACATCTTACTCTCTACTTTGGAAGCTAAGTTGTTGGGCTTTGAACAACTTAAGGAGCTTTATGAGACCGATACTGAGTTTTGATATATCATGGTTTTTACCCCTTTAAGGGCATGATATGAGTCCGTTTTATAGAGTATTTCTATTATTTGGTAGTGTTTTAGAGTCCTTTACAGGTTTTAACACGTTTGGAGCATTATTGGAGATATTAAAGTTTTATGGAGCATTCTGGAGCAAAACTGAAGTCTGGTGACTAAGTACCCAATCAAAGTGTCAAGCATCGATCGATACCCCTTGGTATCGATCGACACCCATCGAGGAGGTTACAAGTCGCGACTTTTAATGAAGTTTGAAGAATTGCAGAACTTGCCCAGAAGACTTTAATATTTACAAGAAGACCCCAATTCGTGTTTAGACTATTTAATTAGGTTTTACAGCCACTTTGATGGCTATGATTTGTTCTATACTTTGTTTTATTCTAGTTTTGTGAGAGAGCTTTTGAAGAGAGACAAGTCTGAAACTCTGTTCGTCTGAGAGAAGATATCGAACCTCTTATTACTCTTTCTATTTTATTTGATGATTCATTCAAACATGTTTATTGTTTCAATCTCCATGCCTGAGTAGATCCACTTTAGGTTTAGGGTTTTCTCATAAGGGTTTTCTCTGAATGCTAGGTTGATTAGTTGTTAGGACTCACCATCTGAATTAGTTCTTCACCTTACGTTGTGTTCAAAGCTAATTCTAGGTTGACGAATCTGGAATTTGGATCTTAGGATAATTGATTAGGCACGAGAGTGCGATTAATTACCTGATAGAACCTTAGGTGAGCAAAATAACTATTCGCAAAGAGATTTGGTTTAGTTGTTTTGTGAACAAATCAAACCTGATTTAAAAGCTGATTTAGACTTTAGGATTCGCAAAGAGATTTGGAATTCCTAGGATTTAGATTTAGATAGTTTTCACAACGAGAGTTGGTTAGCTATACTTAGATGATTTGAGTTCAAGAACCGCGCTAAATCTGAATCATGTTAGTTAGTTTACATGCATTCATTGATTTCCTAAGGAAAACCCTGAACCTATCTTTCCCCAATTGAATTTACAACCGTTTAAGTTTAAGTCTTGTTTTTAATATTATTGATTGCTTAGCGTAATTCTCTACTTCATAATCTACTCTGTGTTTCTGTGAGTCCTTGTGTTCGACCCCTACTATACTGCAAATACTGCTTAGTACTTTTATGGTATTAATTTGAGCATATCAAGTTTGGAGAAGTGTATAAGGCTTGTGAAAAGTTTGGGTCATTTCGCTACTATAGGCAAGACAGTTTCCTCTTCTTTGATAATCGTTTGTGTGTGCCTAATTGCTCTCTTCAAGATTTGTTTGTTAGGGTATCTCACGGAGGCGGCTTGATGGGGCATTTTGGAGTTGCCAAGACACTTCAAGTGATGGTAGAGCACTTTCATTGGCCGCACATGAGGAGGGACGTGGAACGAATTTGCGGAAGGTGTGTCACTTCCAAACAGGCCAAGTCCAAGGTTCAACCGCACGGTTTGTATACCCCTTTACCCATTCCTACTCATCCTTGGAATGAGGTTTCTATGGATTTCGTGCTTGGTTTGCCTAGGACTAGAACTGGAAAGGATTCTATCTTTGTTGTGGTAGATAGATTTTCGAAGATGGCTCATTTCATTGCATGTCACAAGACGGACGATGCATCGCATATAGCTGATTTGTTCTTTAGGGATATAGTTCGTTTGCATGGGATGCCTAGAACTATTGTTTCGGATAGGGACACGAAATTTCTGAGCTACTTTTGGAAGACTCTTTGGTCTAAGCTAGGTACTAAGTTGTTGTTTTCAACCACTTGTCACCCACAAACCGATGGTCAAATGGAAGTAGTTAATCGAACCTTGACCACTCTTTTGCGTGCTTTGATTAAGAGGAACTTGAAAACTTGGGAAGATTGTTTACCACATGTTGAATTTGCATACAATCATTCCATTCATTCGGCTACAAAGTTTTCTCCTTTTCAAATTGTTTACGGCTTTAACCCATTATCTCCTTTGGATCTAATCCCGTTGCCTTTGAGTGAAAGAGTTAGTATGGACGGGAAAAAGAAAACTGACCTGGTCAAGCAGATCCATGAAAATGCCCGGCTAAAAATTGAGGAGAAGACCAAGCAATATGCAAGGAAAGCCAACAAAGGAAGGTGCAAACTCGTCTTCAACGTGGGCGACAAGGTGTGGATTCACTTAAGGAAAGAACGGTTCCCGGAAGCAAGGAAATCAAAACTTATGCGAAGGATTGATGGTCCGTCCGAGATAATACAATGGATCAGCGACAATGCTTACCGACTTGATCTTCAAGGTAAGTATAACGTGAATTCAAGCTTCAACGTTTCTGATTTAGTTCCCTTTGTGGCAGATGATGCAGATTTAAGGTCAAATCCTTTTCAAGAGGGAGGGGTTGATGCGAGCATGGAAAGCATCACGGAACTTGAGCTTGAACCGGAGCTTATTGACGAGGATCCTTTCGATATTCCTCTTGGTCCCATGACCCGGGAAACGTCTCGAAGACTTAACGGAGCTGTTCGTACTTTACTCGAGGACGTTTGGACCAAGCAAGACGATCATCAACCACATCACGTTTTCAACATGATAATGGCTCAACATGGAGACTGAGGTTCGGCCCAAGGTGTAGGTTTGATGTACTCTTTTTCCTACTCATGGTTTTGTCCCAATGGGTTTTCCATTAGGGGTTTTAATGAGGCATTGGGCTTACACCATCATTTTGGCCCAACTTCTTCCATGTGCAAGAGCAATTTCGACCAAGAAGTTCAAGGGGCATTCAACAAGCCATTTAATAAGTCAAAGTAGTCAAATGGTTTAGTCCAACCTTTTATTAGTCTTTGCTACTTCCCTAGGCATTGTTTTCCACATTTTCTCCCTTGTTTTTCCCCACTTATTTCTCTATATAAACTCATGTAATCTCTCATTTCAAAGCATCAATCAAAAATATATTTTCTTCTTTTAGAGAGCATTCTCTTTTGTTCCTTGTGAACTTTTCGATTTTCTTGGTGAGTTTTGCCAAGCGAATCATTCGGTTTATTAAGTGTTCTTCATCAACATTTAACACAACCATTCCTTATCCTGAATTTGTAGATTCGTCTCTAAGTGAGTTTGGGGATTAAGGTTTCATATACCTTAAGATCTTGCTCCGCGAGTTTATTAGCCAAGGAGTTCACTGCCTCGTTCGTTGGAATCGTCCTAAGTAAGTTTTGGGATTAAGGTTTGATATACCTTAGGATCTTGCTTCACGGTTTTATGGAGTCAAGGATTATCTCTTACCGCCCTTAGAGTGCCGCATCATTGGGTTCTTCGGTAGGATCGTTTCACTACGAACGAATCAATTTCTTTATGTGCTACCCTAATGAGGAAAAATCATCATTGCTCCCTATGCACGTGCAATGCGACCTATATGCTACTAGACTCGATCCTATTCATGAAACACAAACTCAATGACTTCTTTTTGTGTTTTCAAATTGTCAAAAAAATTTGATTTTGATTTTTTTTGTTTATTTTTTGTTTGCCTTAGATTAATGCATGACACTAAAAATGTTTCAATCAAAAATAAGGTCGAAACACAAAATGATTAGATACCGATCCCTCCCCCAAACTTAAATCATACCGTCCCGATGTGAAATAAATTTAAGGAAAGGACCAAAAACAAAAGAAAACTAGACAATGCAAGACTCAAAAAAAAAAAAAGATATATACAAGAGTTTTGGAAACGTACCTAAAAACTTTGAGACGGGGATGAAGACCCCATCGAGTATGATGGATTGCTTGAGACGGGTGATGGGGACCGCATCGCTCTCCTCTTCATTGCCTTTTTCGGTTGGGCCGTGGGTCGGCTAGTACTCTCGAAAAATGCCATATCTCAACCTTGTGGCGCGAGGTTAGTGCCCATGACGACATCCCCACATTCTCCTGTCCTTGAGGAACTCGCTCGGAAACCTCCTCCCTTGAGCTCATTGATGGTTCGACCCATGGCTTTAACCGTCTTCTTCAAAGACTTGATCGTCTTAACCATCTTCTTCATGTTGTTGTTTGCCACTTGCACATACGTTGTAGGAGGCGAGTTTGGTGATGAGCGTGTCTTCTCGCCGCATTAGGAATAGCCCCATCATAAGGGTCAAAATGGTAGCGCTCACTACCGTAGACGGTTTCGGGTGATGACGCATTTGACACCTCTTCTTCGAGATCAAGAGACTCGTCGGTGATGCTTCTCGTCTCGGTGGTGCTTCTCCTTTTTGCTCCCTTGCGGAACGCTTGCATTAGCGGGTCGGCGGAACGGTTGTAGAGGCACTCTTTGGGAGGAATAAACATGATGTTCCTCGGATCATGGAAGTTGGTGAGTACGGAATTAGGCAAAAGGACTTGTGCAAGAGATGTCTCGGTGAGTTGGAGGTTGTAAGCTAACTTGCCGTCGATCAATCCCTTGTAGAACCTAGTCTTCGCAAGATAGGCCGAATCCAAAGACTTCCACTCATTGGAGCTAACCGAGAGTTTGATGCCCTTTGCCATGAGAATAGGCGTGATAATACATCTGATGCATATGTATTCACATGATCTTTGTCTTTCAAGCCAATTTCCGGTAGGTAAACAAGTGTCTCACCAAGAGCGTCGCTAGACAAGGAAGTCTCTCCGGCCCCTCGAACTCTCTTCCATTGCGGAGAGTGGGGAGAATGGGCTTTAAACTGAGCCCCAACAACTCCATTTCCTTCGTCGTAACTGTGTGAATCACCACCTTGTGATGGAACATGTGTACCAACGCCTTGTGCGCGTAGCGAAGAGCCGGGTGTCGTATGCTCTCATTCTTAGAGGCACCGGCCTCAAATTCTTCGGATGCAATCGTTATCCAAAGATTTCAGAGCTCGTGCCTCGGATAATCGAAGTATTGGCCACCGTAGGTCCCTTCTTCCTTGAATCTGAATATCTCGCAAAGCTCGCGGAAAGTGACCAAGTAGGTGACGCCCATAAGTCTGAATTTCAAGACTCCAAACCCGGAATTTGCATCACCCGTTTCGTCGAATCTAGCTTTAAGGGTGGCTAGGAACATGTTAGCCCCATACTTCATGCTCATGAAATTGCTTAGCCCCATATCCTCAAAAATCATCCACACCTCATCTCTTATTCCCATCTTATCCAACATCTCTGCATCAACAAATTTGCCTTACTCGAACTTAATTTGGCAAAACTTGGCGAAGTAATCATGCTTGTTTGGCTTTTCCCGTTGCACTTCCGGGCTTTTCTCACTCGAGTTCTCACTCTCAACATCTTCTTGAACTTCTTCAACTCTCTTGCCCTTTCCCTTGGTCGTTTTCTTGGATTTGGAGCTCGTACCCGCGGTCTTGCCTTTTGCTTTGGTACCCTTGTCAATTCCTTTCCCTTTTTACGCCGCGGTAGCTTTGGCAACACCTTTCCACTTGCCAACGGTTGAACCCTTGGTCTGTGATCGTGTCGATGGAGCGCCTTTGTCAGTCATCGTGCCTACAAATATACTCAAGACAATTTGTGAGCATAGGTACAATGGTTTCTCAAAATCAACAAAGGTTCTCCAAAAGATAAACTAAGAGCAATGAACAAGGCAACATTCCACACTTAGCAAGCAAATTTTTCAAATGTGCAATCCCTAATTCTCATTCATCTCAAAATCCCAAATTCTCAAATTTTCATCAACTAGCAACAATAGGCTCATGAATCATCAAGTTTAAGCATAGAGAAACCATCCCCAAGGTTTATGCACCAATGAAAAGCAATATCAAACCATATTCAAGCAATATATACTAAAGAACAAAACCATGGATTTTTGAAAATTAATTTGATGAATACCTTGGGGGATTGGGATTAAATGCTTATAATGATGATAAATCAAAAAAGAGCGGTGAAAATCGAGACTGTAGGGCTTGGAATCGCGAAATTTGGTTGTGAAAAGAGAAAGATGTGAAGTAGAGAGACTTAAAATCGAGAAAATAAGTTCGAGAGAGAAGCAGGTTTCGCGTGGAAGAAGAAGGGAAAAAGACTTACATGGGTATGGTCGGATCTTATCTGGGCGGAAACCGGGTCGGTCAACAAAATTTGAAAAATCTGGTCAATACCGATGTCACACGTCGGTATTGCACATCGGTATTGACGGATTTTAAAAATTCATCGTTGAATACCGATGTCACTCCTCGGTACAACAAATCAGTGCTAAGGGATTTTTCTCCTGTTTCTATACCGACTTGTTGTATCGATTTGTGACATCGGTATTGGTCCCTCGTTTAGCATGGTCGATACCGATGTTATTGGTCGGTATTGAGCATTGGTATTGGCTGCATGGATGTCACTCGGTGCAACAAATCGGTGCTAAGGAGATTTTTCTCTTGTTTTCATACCGACTTGTTGTACCGATTTGTGACGTCGGTATTGGTCCTTTCTTCACTCGGCAAGTGCATAACGATGTCACACGTCAGTATTGCACGTCAGTAATGCCCACCGGTATTGTCCAATCGGTATTGCCCAAGGACCTTGGAACCCCTATGCACACTTAAGCGTGAGCTTGGGGTGTCTCCCAAGAGCACTTTTTTTTACGTCGCTAAGTTTGACGTTGATTACCGTATTCAAGCATGAGAAACATCATCAAGGGAAAGTGAGACTCCCTCTTTAATGATTTCATTAGCATGGTACAGTTTTTGTCTTTGACCGTTCGCAACAAATTCTTCCCCATTCTTGTTCAAAAGAACAACGGCTCCATAAGGCCTCACTTCTTTGATCACAAAAGGACCAGACCATCTCGACTTGAGCTTCCCAGGAAATAGCTTCAACCGGGAGTTATACAACAACGCTTGGCCTCCAACCTTAAGATCCTTGGGCGTTATCTTCTTGTCATGGAATAACTTCGTTCTCTCCTTGTAGAGACGTGAACTTTCATAAGTATCAAGGCGGATTTCATCAAGCTCGTTCAATTGAAGAAGACGCCTTTCCGAGGCTGATTTGGTATCAAAGTTGAGAAGTTTAACAGCCCACAAAGCCTTGTATTCCAACTCAACCGGCAAGTGACAAGACTTTCCATAAAGAAGGTTGAATGGTGTTGTCCTAATCGGTGTCTTGTAAGTGGTTTGGTATGCCCACAAAGCATCATCCAACTTCATGGACCAATCTTTCCTTGAAACCCCAACGGTCTTCTTGAGAATAGCCTTAATTTGTAGATTCGAAACTTCCACTTGGCCACAAGTAAGGCGTGGCCAGCTTGTGCTTCACCCAGTGTTTCCTAAGTAAGCTTTCGAAGACCTAGTTGATGAAGTGTGAGCCCAATCACTACCCTTGGAACTCCAAACCGAGGGAAGATTATCGACTTGAACATCTTGAGAACAACCTTTGCATCGTTTGTGGGACTTGCAATGGTTTCTACCAACTTAGAGACATAGTCCACCGCCACTAGAATGTATTGATTCCCATATGAAGAGGGGAACGGTCCCATGAAGTTAAACTCCACCTCTTTGCAAAGGAGGCTCGTGGGGACGATACAAGGGAGGATAGGATTTCAAACAAATAAAGGTATATGAAAAAAAATAAAACAAATAAAGGTATATACAAGGTATTCACATGATCTCAAACAGTAGCTCCCAATCCGGAGCTTGAACAATTGGTGCACTAACTAAAGCCTTCTTGATTTCTAAGAACCTCTCAAGACACTTTTCATCGAAGTTAAACTCGACCTCTTTGCAAATGAGGCTCGTGAGCGGTCTTGCAACCTTCGAGAAATCTTTGATGAACCTTTGGTAGAACCCGGCATGCCCCAAAAAGCTTCGGATGTCCTTGACCGTTCTTGGCGGTTCCAAACTAACCATGACCTCGATCCTAGCCTTGTCTACCTCGATTCCCTTCTCCGAAATCTAGTGCCCGAGCACGATCCCGTCTCGAACCATGAAGTGGCATTTTTCCCAATTCAACACGAGGTTTGCTTCTTCGCACCGAGATAGTACCTTGCAAAGATTGGAAAGACAAACACCAAACGAAGAACCATATACGGAAAATCTTCCATAAAGACTTCAACCATTTCTTTGATCAAATCCAAAAATATAGACATCATACATCTTTGAAAGGTTGCCGGCGCATTACATAACCCAAACGACACTCTTCGATAGGCGAAGGTACCATAGGGGCATGTGAATGTGGTCTTTTCTTGATCATTTGGATGTATCGGGATTTGGAAGATTCCCGAATACCCGTCAAGAAAGCAATATTATGGGTGATTTGCAAGCTTTTCAAGCATTTTGTCAATAAATGGGAGTTGGAAGTGATCTTTCCTAGTGGCGGAGTTAAGTTTTTGATAATCAATGCACATCCTATGCCCGATTATGGTTCTAGTGGGCACTAATTCATATTTTTCGTTCTTCACAACCGTTATTCCTCCCTTTTTAGGCACCACATGGACCGGGGATACCCACCTACTATCGGAGATATGATAGATAATACCGGTATCTAGAAGCTTTAGAATCTCTTTCTTAACGACTTTCTTCAAAATTGGATTTAACCTCCTTTGATGTTCGATAGAAGTCATTGATTCATCTTCTAGATGTATCCTATGTGTGAAAAGAGTAGAGGAAATACCTTTGATGTCATCCAAGGAATAACCAATGGCTTTCCTATACTTCCTTAATTCGTTCAAAAGGGAGGACAATTCATCTTCTTTCAAGTTCTCATTTACTATGACCGGGTTTGACTCGTTTGGATCTAGGAAATCGTACCTTAGCCCAACGGGAAGTGGTTTGAGGTCAATTTTGGGAGCTTTGAGTTCACTCCAATAGTCATCCACGCTAGTCTTACCATTGCTAGCTTCTTGTCCTTTCTCATCTAGCTCCACTTCCAAAGCAAAGCTCTCTTGGACCGAGTTCATTGTGGAGCCATCTTCACACTTCATCCCTTGAAGACCCATATCGAGGACTGTAACTTCACCAACCATTGGCTTGTGTAAGTCCAAAATCAGCTTGTAACCCACACTAGCCTCATCCATATACCCGTGTTCACCATGATCCTTTACCAAAGCAACTTGCAAACCATCCTCAAGATTTAATTCTTCCAAAAGCTCGTCCGCTAGTTCATCAATGGTATCGATGTAGAAGACTTGCCCACCGATGGTGGCTCTCTTCATCGCCTTATTGATGTCAAACTCTAGTACCTCTTCCTTGCCCAAGTGAAGATCGATTTTCCCCTTCCTTACGTCGATGATTGCACCCGCGGTTGCCAAGAAGGGTCTACCAAAAATCAAGGAGCCCTTGGGTTCTTCATCCATTTCCAAGACCACGAAGTCCGTTGGAACAATGAAGTCTCCAACCGCGATTGGCAAATCTTCAAGTAGCCCAATTTGTACTCTAACGCTTCTATCCATAAGGATTAAGGAAATCCTACAAGCTTTGTACCTCGTGAATCCCAATCTTTTAGTTATGGATAGAGGCATTAGACTCACGCTAACTCCTAGATTGCAAAAGCAAGAAGTCCCAAAGCGCACGGGAGTGTGAAATTACCTAGATCTCCAAGTTTCTTGGGCACTACTTTCTTTTGGATAATGGCACTACACTCATGTGTCAATACCACCATGGACTCCAACTCCTTAGATCTTCCTTTAACATATCCCTTTAGGAATTTGGCATATTAAGGCACAAGCAAAAGTGCATCAACCAAATGCATGGTAAGCTCGACCTTTTCCATTTGTCTATCAAACACCACCCTATTCTTCTCCATCAATTTCTTATTGAAGCGACCGGGAAATGGTAGCTTAGGTACATAAGGTGGTGGTGGGACAAATAGAGTTTCTCTCCTTTTCAGCTTCTCTTGAGTAACAACTTTGGTCTTGATCTCCTCAATCCGTTTACCCTTGTCTTTGCATTCCAGAACCGTGTCTTCAACTACCACTTCATCTTGAATCTCAAGTTCCACCCCCCCCCCCACTTTTGTTCTCAACGTCATCATTGAGATTGGAAGGGGCCTCTTGATATCCTCTCATTTTAGCCTGCATAGCATACATTTCACTTTGCAATTTGAGTCACATTCGAGCATATCTAGGTCTTTCATGCATGTTTTGGGCTTGTTTAGAGAATATGATATTTTGCATTAGGTCTTAGAGTATCTTGCATGTTATGGAGTATATTCTAGGTACTTTGTAGTAGTTCGGAGATGTTCGGGAAGTCCCGAGGCTCAAGCATGATCGGCTACGGATGCGGAGAAGGACTTCGCACAGAATTGGAGTATCTCGGCTGCACAACCTACCAGCATCCAAGTGGTCCAATCCGCGCGGTCCTGGAACAAGAATCCTAACCGGCCCGAAGACATGATCTCAACCGGCCAGAAGCCATTCGGTCGAATCCAGCAAGCATTCCTGGTGAAACCCAACCTTCCAAGATCCATGCGGTCCAAATCCAGGCTCTTTTTGGCGCCGTTGCCATATTGGGATTTGATTTTAACATTGAGATTTAGGCTCTTTTTGAGATTAAGTATTATTTTATACCAAGTTACTAATCTTCTTTAATTCCTATTGCTCTTTCTCTCTATAGGTGCATGCATACCCATTCCCGTGGCAATACTAACCTCGTAGAACCAAGGGACGACATTGATTAATTTGAGAGAGGTTCAAGAGCAAGATGAAACCGAGTGAGAGTACAAGAAGAAGTTGGAAACGAAATGGAAGATCTTGAGGATATTCCACTTGGGAACATTCACGTTAACATTCCACACCAAGGGAACGGTGGGAATGGGAACAAATACAGAGGTGGTGGCAATGGAAACCATCACCAACCAAACCGTCAACACCATCCACAAAGAGATAGACACGTTGTTGGGGAAGGTGATGCCGCTAATGCTAACCAAAACCGGCATGGCATTCAAGCTCCACCGGTGGAAAACAACAACTTTGAAGTGAAGCCGGGGGTGATCAACATGGTTCAAGCCAACAAGTTTCACGGATTGTTAATGGAGGATCCATTAGACCACATAGACCAATTTGACTGGATATGTGGTCTCACTAAGATCAATGGGGTCTCTGAAGATGGTTTCAAGCTTCGTCTCTTCCCGTTCTCTTTAGGTGACAAGGCTCACCAATGGGAAAAGAACTTACCCCAAGGATCTATCACCTCGTGGGATGATTGCAAACATGCGTTTCTTGCCAAATTCGTTTCATCGGCTAGAACCGCCAAGCTTGGCAATGAGATCTCAAGCTTCACACAACGGTCAAATGAGTCGTTCAACGAGGCTTGGGAGAGATTTAGAAGCTACACTTCTCAATTCCCTCATCACGGCTTTAGCAACGCCTCTCTACTTAGCACTCTCTACTGAGGTGCCTTGCCTAAGATCTGAATGTTACTTGACACGGCATCTAACGATAACTTCTTGGCTAAGGATGTTGAGGAAGCAATGGAGCTAGTAGAGAACTTGGCACAAAGTGACGGGACCTATGGCGACGATTATGACAGCGCCATAAGGACCACTAGCGACTTTGATGAGAACAAGCGGGCCAAGGACATTAAAGCGCTTAATGAAAAGTTGGATAAGCAAGCCTCCATGATGGACAAGCAAGCCAACTTGATTGATAAACTCCTAGTGTCTTCTCAAAAGTCGGTTAGCTTTGTGGATGCTTATGATGAGAATCAAGGTTGCTATGAAGAGGAGAACGTGGACATGAACACCCAAAAGGAAGTGAATTACGTGGGGAACCAAGGGAACAACCAAAGATAAGGGTACAACCAAAACTATAGGAACCACCCTAACTTTTCTTACCGGAACGCAAATGTGGAGAATCCACAAGACCAAGTCTACCCCCCATAATCTAATCAAGCCCAAGGAGTCCCAAAAAATCAATTCCAATCTCAAGGCCAAGCTTCTAACACCAACAACCAAGGTTATGTCCCAAGGAACCAATTCCAAGGGAACCAAAGTGGATTCCAACCCAAAGCTCCACCCGGTTTTCAAAGCCAACAACAAGGGTTTGTGCTACAAGATCAAGCAACTACGTCTAAACCGCAAGAGCTTGACTTGAACTCCATGTTCCAACAGTTACTACAGGGACAAGGTGAGATCAATACACGGGTAGATTGCTCCTACATCGACCTGAACAACAAGATTGAGGTTTAAAGTCCAAGGTCAAACACATGGAGACCAAGGACGCCTCATCTTCTTCACGTGCTCAAGGCACTTTGCCCGATAAACTAGTACCAAACCCCAAGGAATATGTGAACGCTATCACCCTAAGTAGTGGCACGGTCTTACCCACAAGAAAATAAAGATGAAGACTTTGTGGAGGATGTGGTAGTGAGAGGTCAAGACAAGGGAAAACGGGTTGAAGAGGTGAAGACCAAGGCAGTGGTTCAAGAAGCGCCTAAGAAGAAAGAGAGTGTATTTGTGCAAAAACCTTATGTGCCTAGGTTACCTTTCCCGTGGCGTTTCAAGAAACAACTCATGGACAAGTACAAGGCGGTCTTCGACAAGCAAATGGAGAAGGTCGAACTTACAATGCCGTTAGTTGATTCCTTTCTACTTGTACCCCAATATGCAAAATTCCTCAAGGGTGCCATGAAGGAAAGAGCCAAGGAAATGGAATCCATTGTAATCTTGACCCAAGAGTGTAGCGCCATCATCCAAAGGAAGGTGGTACCAACAAAACTTGGAGATCTCGGTTCATTCACCCTTCCGTGTGCCCTTGGACCCTTAGCCTTCGACAATTATCTTTGTGACCTTGGAGCAAGCGTTAGCCTTAGGCCGTTCTCGGTTGCAAAGAGGTTGGGTTTCACGAGGTACAAAGCTTGCAACATCTCGTTGATATTAGCGGATAGGAGTGTGAAGGTACCCATTGGTTTGCTTGAAGATCTCCCAATAATGGTTAGAGACTTCATTGTCCCCACAGACTTTGTTGTTCTCGAAATGGATGAGGAGCCAAAGGATCCATTTATCTTTGGAAGACCATTTTTGGAAACTGCAGGAGCCATTATTGACGTGAGAAAGGGCAAGATCGACTTGCACTTGGGAAAAGGTGAAGTCCTCGAGTTCAACATCAACAACGTGATGAAGAAGCCCACCATAAATGGGCAATGTTTCTACATCGAGATAATGGATGAACTCGCGGATGAGTTGCTTGAAGAGTTGAGTATTGAAGATGGTTTGCAAGTGGTTTTGACACAAGAGCACAGTGTGCATGGATTCTTGGATGAAGAAAGTCAAGGATATGAGCTACTCATGGACTTGCACAAGCCGGTTGAAAGAGAGACGCCATTTGTAGAGTTGGTTAACCGAGTGACAATGTTTGAAGTTGGGTCAAGCATGGGTACGGTTCAAGAGATCTTTGTGTTGGTCGTGGAAGAAACTAGTAAGGGTAAGTCTAGTTTTGAGGATGACGATTGGAGTGAGCTCAAAGACACTAAGGTGGACCTAAAGCAACTTCCCATTGGGCTAAGGTATGCGTTCTTAGGTCCCAACGAGTCTTACCGGGTTATTGTAAATGATAGTTTGAACGAGAATGAACTATCGTCCCTCTTAGTTGAACTTAGGAAGTATAGGAAAGCCACTGGTTATTCTTTGGATGACATCAAGTGATGTAAGAACCGGTGGTGGCTCTCACATCAAGGGGATAGTGGCGGTGAGCAAGGCAGGTGGTCGCCCTCTCCTTGGCTCCTTTGATGAATGAAGATGGAAGTAATATGACACGCATGCGGACGCCCTCTCGTGTGGGATTATGAAGTGATGTGTTGATGGAGCGAGTTCACGACATAGAGGTTAGATGAGACTCTGATATGGTGAAGGATCTAAGCTTGCTTGAATCTCACAAACAAAGCCAAGAACAAGAAGTTTTTCAAGACGGCGCTTGAAGAAGAACTGCGTTATTTTATTGATAGGGTAAAAGTTGTGGACTACAATGCCGCAAAGGAACCATATAAAGGGGTTCGTCGGTTTGAACCTACTAGGGCTCGACTCAAGAAGCAAAGACTAAAAACAACAGGACTTTTGAAAGAAACAACACGCAGTTCTAAAACAAACAAAGAAAACCTCAAACTCTAAACTAAACAAAGCTCATCGTTTCATTTAACCCATAATAGGAAAGTGTATGAGCGACTCTAAAAAAATAAATTAACGACGATGTTTTGCTGAAGGCCTTAGCCATTGATCACATTCGAGACACTTGCAAGCACAATAGAATAATTGAAAAGCTTACATTGATGAGTAGGTGTCCAAGAAGCCGCTTGCATGGTTCTTGAGGATGATTCTGGTGCAAAGGCGTCCTTGTCTTGAAGTAGGTTGTAGGGGTCTCCTCTAGTGTTTTCCAAGTCAGAAGACTCTTTATCTTCAAGTTCTTGCTCTCCCTCAACCTTGGTTTTCTCTTCTTGCTCTATTTGGCTGCTCTCGGCTACGAGGAGCTTGTTGTGAAGGGACTTGGCTCATGAGCTATTTTCCACCAATCCAACTCGACTATTAGTCTTAGAAAATATGTTTGGTCGATGAAAATTACCTGCCTTGGTGAGACCATCGTTTTTGAGAGTTTCTAAGCTAGTTGAATCTCCCTCGGCTAAAACTGTCTCGGCTATTTCTCCCTCGGCTAAAACTGCTTCGGCGATATTTCTATCGGCTAAAATAGGGTCCTCGGCTAAAGCTGATTTGGTTGCAAATGGGACCTCGGCTAAAACTGATTCGGCATGCTCTCTCTCGGCTAAAACTGAGTCGATCAGTTTTCTCTCGGCTAAAATCGGAATCTCGGCTAAAACTGATTCTAAGAGATTGTTATGCCCAAATATGACATTTAGATCAGGCAGCAAAGGATATGTTGGTTCTAAGGAGTTTATATAGGTGTGTATGGCATTTTTGTATCTATTCCTCATATGTTTGATCCTAGAATGCGTCATAACCCCTTCTTGAACTGTTGGCATGATGCTTGGGATGTCCGTTGGGTGGATGTCCACATCATTCTCTCCTTCTTCAGAAGGTTTTGACCCCAAAACTTGATCTCCTACATCGAAATAAGATAAGTTAGCAACATTGAAGGTGTGAGAGATGTTGTACTCACCTGGAAAGACAAGACGATAGGCATTGTTATTGATCTTGCTTAAAACTTTGAATGGGCCGTCACCCCTAGGTGAGATCTTGGAGACACGCTTGCTTGGGAATCTTTCTTGTCTCATATGAAGCCACACGTAATCTCCAGGGTCAAAGATCATTTCCTTTTTGCCCTTGTCCGCTGCTTTCTTGTAGCTATCCGTCTTCTTCTCAAGATTGGTCTTTGCCGTCTCATAAAGTTTTTCGAAGAGTTCTCCTCGCCTTAAGCCATCTAGATTAGCCTGTTGTACTCGTGCTATAGGCCTTAGATCAACTGGAGACAAAGGGTTAGTGCCATAAACAACCTCGTTTATAAGAAAATTCAACAAATGCCTTGCACGGTTATAAGCAAATTCAACAAATGGAATGCAATCTAACCAAGTCTTCATATTTTTACCAAGGGCTGCTCTAAGCAAAGTTCCAAGAGTTCGGTTTACCACTTCAGTTTGACCATCTGTTTGAGGATGGCAAGTTGTAGAAAAGAAAAGTTTGGTTCCTAACTTCCTCCACAAGGTTCTCCAAAAGTGACTCAAGAACTTGGTGTCGCGGTCAGAGATGATGGTCCTAGGGACCCCATGCAGATGCACCACTTCTTTGAAGAATAGGTTAGCAATCTGAGTCGCATCATTTGTCTTCTCACAAGGAATGAAGTGTGCCATTTTGGAGAACCGATCAACAACAACAAAAATGGAGTCTTTGTGCCTTATCTTGGACAAACCTAAGACAAAATCCATCGATATATCTACCCAAGGGGCGTTAGGTATAGGCAATGGCATGTAAAGACCGTGAGGATGTGACCTAGATTTAGCTTTGTGGCATTTGACACATCTTGCACAGAATCGCTCCACGTCTTTCTTCAGGTGAGGCCAATAGAAGTGGTCCATTACTACTGCCAAAGTCTTGTCTACTCCGAAATGCCCCATTAGTCCTCCTCCGTGTGCTTCACTAAGCACTAGCTCCCTCATAGATCCATGCGGGATACACAAACGTTTATCTCGAAAAGGAAAACCATCTTGCAAGTACAACAAACCGTGAGGTCCTTTGCAACACTCTAGATAGCTTTCTCCTAGCTCGGGGTCGTCCTTGTATTGTTCTTTTATGTGTTCAAACCCAAGAATATTGGCTTCCATAGTAGCAATGAGGGCATATCTCCTTGATAGTGCATCGGCTACTACATTCTCCTTGCATTTCTTGTATTTGATGACGTATGGGAACGTGTATACGAACTCCAGCCATTTAGCATGTCTTCTCTTAAGGGATGTCTGCCCTCTTATATGCTTTAGTGTTTCATGATCAGTGTGAATGACGAATTCCTTATACAGAAGATAGTGTTGCCACATCTCTAGAGCTCGGACTAGAGCATAGAGCTCTTTGTCATATGTGGGATAGTTAAGTGTAGCACCACTCAACTTCTCACTGAAGAAAGCTACTGGCCTCTTCCTTTGGTGAAGCACAGCTCCAATCCCCAATCCTGAGGCATCACACTCTACTTCAAACATCTCATCAAAGTCCGGAAGTACAAGAACTGGTGCTTGGGTTAGTTTGTCTTTGAGATTGTTGAAAGCCGTTTCTTGATCTGTGCCTCAAGCAAATGGAGTTTTCTTCTTGATCACAGTTGTAAGAGGGGCAGCTATGGTGCTGAAGTCCCTAACAAACCGCATATAGAAACTTGCCAAGCCATGAAAGCTCCTAACATGTCCAATGCTTGTTGGCGTAGGCCACTCTCGTATAGCTTTGATCTTTTCCCCATCAACTTGTAGTCCTTCCCTGCTAACTATAAAGCCTAAAAATACAATTTTATCAGTACAAAACACACACTTCTTTAGGTTAGCAAATAATCCTTCCTTCCAAAGCGTCTTCAAAACAATTTCAAGATGAGATAAGTGCTCAGAATGGTTCCTTACTGTAAATCTGTATGTCGTCAAAGTAGACAACTACAAATTTACTAATATAGGACCTCAAAATCTGGTTCATAAGTCTCATGAAGGTGCTAGGCGCATTGGTGAGGCCAAACGGCATCACTAGCCATTCGTAGAGGCCTTCCTTTGTTTTGAAGGCAGTTTTCCACTCGTCTCCTTCTCTCATACGCACTTGATGATATCCACTCTTTAAGTCAATCTTCGAGAAGACAGTAGCTCCACTTAGCTCATCAAGCATGTCGTCTAGACGTGGAATGGGGGTGTCGGTACTTAATAGTTATGTTGTTTATTACTCGGCAATCTACACACATTCTCCAGCTCCCATCTTTCTCTGGCACTAATGGGACGGGCACATCACAAGGACTAAGAGACTCTCGGATATAGCCTTTGTCCATAAGTTCTTGCACATGTTTCTCCAACTCCTTAGTTTCTTGCGGATCCATCTTGTAGGCTGCTTTATTTGGCAATGGTGAGCCCGGCACAAAATCAATATGGTGTTCGATGCCTCTTAGTGGGGTAAATCAGGAGGGATCTCCTCAGGGAAGATGTCCCTAAACTTGTCTAACATAGCATTAACTTATGGGGGCAGCTCCAATTCCATAGCACATGTGCTTAAACATTCTTTGTAGATCATTAGTAATATAGTGCCATTGGAACTCATGACTCGGTTTAATCCACCAGTAGTGATGTATAAAGAGGGTTTAGAGGACTTAGTCTCTTTGTTCATCATGCTTTGAAGTTCATGAACTTCTGATGGACTTAGAGGAGCTAAGTTGAACTTACGATCCGAATGAGTGAAGCTATAGTAGTTAGTTCTCCCATTGTGCATAGTGTCTTTGTCAAATTGCCATGGCCTGTCAAGTAATAGATGGCCGGCTTGCATTGGCACCACATCACAGAGCACTTGATCTTGATATCTCCCAACAGTAAACGGGACAGTCACTTGTTCGGTCACCTTGAGCTCCGTTGCATCATTGAGCCATTGAAGCTTGTATGGTCTTGGGTGCTTAGTCTTTTCAAGGCCTAATCTGTCCACCATAAACTTGATAGCCATGCTAGTACAAGATCCCCCATCTATAAAAAGATTACATACCTTGTTCATGATAGTGCATCGCCTGTGAAACAAGTTTTCGCGTTGAACTTTCTCTTCTGGTTGTATTTGCACACTTAGGACCCTTCTTGTCACTAATAAATAGTCACCAGTATCAGGGAACTCTATATCTTCATGTTCGTCTTCAAAATCCTCTTCCCCTTCATCGCGTGACTCATAGCCTCCATTGGAGGTGATGATCATGACTCTCTAATTTGGGCAATCTCTTGCATAATGTCCTCGGCCCTGACACTTAAAACAAGTAATGTCACGAGCTCTAGCTTGACCAGTATTAGAGAACTTACCTTGCTCTAGTCTTGTTGTCTTTGGGAAGTCATTGGCCTTGCCTTTGAATCGTGAATTGATTTCAATAGCTTTGCCTTTGTCTACGGGCTTGCTGCCACTTGCTTGCCAGGGTTGGTTGTTTCTGTTTCTGTTGGATAAGGACGTCTTTCTCTTGATTTGTTGCTCCACTTGCACAGCCAAGTGCAATAGCTCATGGATCCCACTGTATTTGGTGCTCTCCACCTTTCTAGCTATGCGTTCTTGAAAGCCATCTATGAATTGCACCATTAAGGCTTCTTCGGATTCTTCTAGTTCCAGGGAGTGCATTAGCTTCTCAAACTCCTCAAAATATTCTTCTACGCTCCTTGTTCCATGTGCCAACTTACGAAAACGCTTTTGCAAGAGTCTATGATAGTGTTCTGGCACATACCTTAACCTTAAAATGTATTTCATGTCATGCCAAGTTTGAATAGGTCCAAAGACTTGGCGTATCCTCTTAGCTACGGTCCTATCCCACCAAGCTAGTGCATTCTCAGTGAGATGAGCTGCAGGTAAGGCCACCTTCTTGCGCTCTCCATAGCCATAACATTCAAAGATATACTCTAAACGTTTCTCCCAGTCAAGATAGACCTCCGGGTTTGATTTCCCTGCGAAAGTAGGTGGTGTTAGTTTCATATAATTATTACCTTCTCTACGCTCACCTCTAGGCCGGTTGCCTTGTAAGGGGTCTTGTCTCCTTGGGTTCCTTCGCCTTATAGGGTCAGGAGGGGGATTCTCCTCCATCTCTGGCACATAGTCAGAATCAGACTCCTCGGATTCATCATTGTGATTGTTAGCCGGTGCATTCCTCCTCGCCGGTGGCAAGTTTCCTCCGGCTGCTCTAGGCTATTCAAGCCTGCCTTGACGCTCCCTGGTGTCTCTCATGTCTTCTGTCATGGCAGTGAGTGTGGCCATGATGACTTGCAACTGCACGTTGTGATTTGCCTCTTCTCCCATGCCTTATAACCTGTTGGTTCTTGCAAACTTACAAAAACAACAAATCGTCAATGCAACGAGTGTAGTAAAAAAGGAAAAATTCTCTAAACGACTTAAGATGACTGCTGAAAGACTAAAAGAATTATTGGCAACTTAACAAAAATCTCTAGCAACTCGCAATGCTCACTAAAAATTGAAGGACAAGTTCCAAAAATTCTAGTTCCAACGATAAGCTAAATTTCCCTTCTTTTTTTTTTTTTGATTTGCGACTTGTTTAAACAACTAATATGAACTAACTAAATTTTTTTTTTTTTGCTTTTCTTAATCAAGAACAGAACTACGAACACAAACTAACAAACCCTAGATATATATATATTTTTTTCTTTTCTTAAGCTACTCGGAGCTAAAGACCTATGCGGTTATGAAAGCAAAGAGATTAAAAGATAAAGGGTAAGACAACCAAAGGCAGAACCTTTGGCTCTGATACCAAAGATGATGTAAGAACCGGTGGTGGTTCTCACGTCAAGGGGATAGTGGCGGTGAGCAAGGCAGGCGGTCGCCCTCTCCTTGGCCCCTTTGATGATTGAAGACGGAAGTAATCTGATATGCAGGCGGACGCCCTCTCATGTGGGATTATGAAGTGATGTGTTGATGGAGCGACTTCACGACACAGAGGTTAGATGAGTCTCTGATACGGTGAAGGATCTAAGCTTGCTTGAATCTCACAAACAAAGCCAAGAACAAGAAGTTTCTCAAGACAGCGCTTGAAGAAGAACTGCGCTATTTTATTGATAGGGTAAAAGTTGTGGACTACAATGCCGCAAAGGAACCATATAAAGGGGTTCGTCGGTTTGAACCTACTAGGGCTCGACTCAAGAAGCAAAGACTCAAAACAACAAGACTTTTGAAAGAAACAACACGCAGTTCTAAAACAAACAAAGAAAACCACAAACTCTAAACTAAAAAAAGCTCATCGTTTCATTTAACCCATAATAGGAAAGTTTATGAGCGACTCTAAGAAAATAGATTAACGACGATGTTTTACTGAAGGCCTTAGCCATTGATCACGTTGGAGACACCTGCAAGCACAATAGAATAATTGAAAAGCTTACATTGATGAGTAGATGTCCAAGAAGCCGCTTGCATGGTTCTTGAGGATGATTCTGGTGCAAATGCGTCCTTGTCTTGAAGTAGGTTGTAGGGGTCTCCTCTAGTGTTTTCCATGTCAGAAGACTCTTTATCTTCAAGTTCTTGCTCTCCCTCAGCCTTGGTCTTCTCTTCTTGCTCTATTTGGCTTCTCTCGGCTACGAGGAGCTTGTTGTGAAGGGACTTGGTTCCTGAGCTATTTTCCACCAATCCAACTCGACTATTAGTCTTAGAATATATGTTTGGTCGATGAAAATTACTTGCATTGGTGAGACCATCGTTTTGGAGGGTTTCTAAGCTAGTTGAATCTCCCTCGGCTAAAACTGTCTTGGCTATTTCTCCCTCGGCTAAAACTGTTTCGGCAATATTTCTATCAGCTAAAATAGGGTCTTCGGCTAAAGCCGATTTGGCTGCAAATGGGACCTCGGCTAAAACTAATTCGGCCTGCTCTCTCTCGGCTAAAACTGATTCGATCAGTTTTCTCTCGGCTAAAATCGGAGTCTCGGCCAAAACTGATTCTAAGAGATTGTTATGCCCAAATATGACATTTAGATCAGGCATCAAATGATCTGTTGGTTCTAAGGAGTTGATATAGGTGTGTGGGGCATTTTTGTATATATTCCTCATCTGTTTGATCCTAGAACGCGTCATAGGCCCTTCTTGAACTGTTGGCATGATGCTTGGGATGACCTTTGGGTTGATGTCCACATCATGAAGGGTATTTCCTCTACTTTATGCACACATAGAATCCATCTAGAAGATGAATCAAGGACTTCTATTGAACACCAAAGGAGGTTGAATCCAAATTTGAAGGAAGTTGTAAAGAAAGAGATTCTTAAGCATCTAGATGCGGGTATTATCCAACCAATATCGGATAGTACTTGGGTCTCACCGGTTCATTGTGTGCTCAAGAAAGGGGGGATAACGGTTGTTAAAAATGAAAATGATGAAATGATACCTACTAGGACAATAACCTGGCATAGGATGTGCATTGACTATATGATGCTAAATTCATCTACTCGTAAGGATCACTGATATTCCCATATTTTGTCCCTTTCATGCATTCATTTAGCATAAGTTTCATCTCATATTCATATGGTTTCATAGTTTTTTCTTAATTGTTTTGTCCAAATTAGAGTTTAGGTGTCTCATGATATGTCCTAGAGAGTCTTGGAGTCCTTATTAGGTACTTTGGAGGCTTTCGGATACTTTGGAGAAGTTCTCACTTAGCTCGGGATCTTGAAGCGACGGTTGGAAAGGTGAAAGCTCGGATATACTTCTCCCTCGGAGATCTCCCTCAGCACCGGCCTCTCATCCCAGCTTGAAGCAACCCGGCACACATGCCTCGATGATATCTCCCTCAGCAACGTCCCGGTCAAAAGCTAGCCGGCACAAAGAAATCCCTCAGCCGGCACGCGATCTTTCCTCGGGCAGGAGATATCCCGGCCCATCATCCCAGCTTGAAACAACCCGGCACACAAGCCTCGATGATATCTCCCTCAGCAACATCTCGGTCAAGAGCTAGCCAGCACAAAGAAATCCCTCAGCCGGCACGCGATCTTTCCTCGGGCAGGAGATATACCGGCACATCGTCCCGGCCTGAAGCAACCCGACACACAAGCTCTCGGCTAAAATCTATCGTCCTGGCTCACTACACAAGACTCACACTATCCGGGATCGATTTCCGACCCAAAAATGTGCGGGTCGAAACCCGGTTTGTTCCGGGGTGACCCGGTTCCCCTCTCTTTATTATAAATACTCTAAAACCCTAATTTTATTTACTAAGCTTTTCTTAAGTCAAAAACCCTCACCTTTTAGAGAGAACTTGAGATTTGTAAGAGAGATCCTCTTTGTTTATGCAATTTAGTGTTTGTTTCCATCAATATCTTCCATCTATCTTCTTTTTATCTTGATTATCCATCACCCATCAATGAATTCATCTCTAATCCATATCGATTTTTAGGTGTTCTTAATGGGTCTTGAGTAGTCTTTTAGGATTTTGGATGAGGTAGATTAGGGTGATCTAAAGCTTTATTAGTGGTGTTTAGGGTTAGATGATCTTATATTCCTTCTTGTCTAGTGCCCTTAATGCTAGATCTAGCTTGAAAGAGTGGGTCTAGATCATAAGGCATTTCATGCACACTAAGTGTTTGATGAAATGCCTTGATGAACTAGACAAGAGATTTATGCTCCTAACCTAAGACATTAGTTGTTTAGGGCATATCTTTGGTTGATCTTGTTATGATTCTTAATGATTGCTAATTGTTAATCCACAAATGATAATTTGCTAATGGACTTGATAATTAACATAGTGATTAGTTGCTTGAAAGAGAACTAATCAAGATTAGAGATCTATTGCCTAGGAATTAGCTTCTTTGAGTGAATGAATACCACTAATTGGATTTGGATCAAAGTATATCAATAACCTCATCTCTAGTTCTGCTTTTGTTATTTGATTTACATCTTGTTAGTTATTGCATCGCTTAGTTGCCTTAATTTGGTTACTTAATCACAACACACTTGTTTAGCTTAACTTGCAATTGTTCCTTGCATTCTTAGTGATTGGGATAAATCCCTTTATGGATTGATAACCTTCATACTACACGTATTGGAGTTATTGATACCTCCTAGAGACTAAAAAGTCTTGTATCAATTTGGCGCCGTTGCCATATTGGGATTTGTTTTAACATTGAGATTTAGGCTCTTTGTGAGATTAAGCTTTATTTGCTACAAAGTTACTAATCTTGTTTGCTTCCTATTGCTCTTTCTCTCTATAGGTGCATGCATACCCGTTTTCGTGGCAAAACTAATCTAGTAGAACCGAGGGACGACATTGATCAACTTGATAGAGGATCAAGAGCAAGACGAAACCGAGTGAGAGTTCAAGTTGAGGTTGCTAACGACATGGAGAACTTTGAGAATGTTCCACTTGGGAACATCAACGAACCCAATCCCCACCAAAGGAACGGTGGGAATGGGAATGGTCACGGCAACAATCAAGGAGGTGGTGGAAATGGAAACCATCACCGTCCCAACAATCCACCAAGAGCTAGAAACGTTGTTGGAGAGGGTGATGCCGCTAAAGCTCACCAAAACCAGCAAGGCATTCAAGATCCACCGGTAGAGAACAACAACTTCAAAGTGAAACCGGGAGTTATCAACATGGTTCAAACCAACAAATTTCACTGCTTGTCCATGGAGGATCTTATAGACCACATAGACCAATTTGACCGGATATGTGGTCTCACTAAGATCAATGGGGTCTCCGAAGATGGGTTCAAGCTTCGTCTCTTCCCGTTCTCTTTGGGTGACAAGGCTCACCAATGGGAAAAGACCTTACCCCAAGGATCCATCACCTCGTGGGAAGATTGCAAACGTGCATTTCTCGCCAAATTCTTCTCACCGGCTAGAACCGCCAAGCTTCGCAACGAGATCTTAAGCTTCACACAACGGTCCAATGAGTCTTTCAACGAGGCTTGGGAGAGATTTAGAAGCTACACTTTTCAATGCCCACATCACGGCTTTAGCAACGCTTCTATCCTTAGCACCCTATTCCGAGGTGCTTTGCCTAAGATCCGTATGCTACTTGACACAGCATCTAATGGAAACTTCTTGGCTAAGGACGTTGAGGAAGCAATGGAGCTTGTCAAGAACTTGGCCCAAAGTCATTGTACCTATGGCGACGACTATGACCGCGCCACAAGGACCACTAGAGACTTTGATGAAAACAAGCGGGCCAAAGACATGAAAGCTCTTAATGACAAATTGGACAAGCAAGCCAATTTGACTGATAAACTTCTAGTGTCTTCTCAAAAGACGGTTAATTTCGTGGATGCTTATGAACTGAATCAAGGTTAGTATCAAGAAGGGAACGTGGACATGAACACCCAAGAGGAGGTGAACTACGTGGGGGAACCAAGGGAACTACCAAAACCAAGGGAACTACCATAGACAAAGGTTCAACCAAAACTATAGGAACCACCCCAACTTCTCTTAACGGAACACAAATGTGGAGAATCCACAAGACCAAGTCTACCCTCCGCAACCTAATCAAGCTCACGGAGCCCCACAAAAGCAATTCCAACCTCCAGGCCAAGCTTCTAATACCAACCAACAAGGTTTTGTCCCAAGAAACCAATTCCAAGGGAACCAAAGTGGATTCCAAACCAAAGCCCCACCCGGTTTTCAAGGCCAACAACAAGGGTTTGTGCCTCAAGGTCAAGCAACTAAGTCTAAACCGCAAGAGTTTGATTTGAGCTCCATGTTCCAACAATTACTCAAGGGACAATCGGAGATCAATACGCGGGTGGATTGCTCTTACAAAGACCTCAACACAAAGATTGAGGCTTTGAACTCCAAGGTAAAACACTTGGAGAACAAAGGTGTTGCTTATTCTTCACAACCACAAGGTCAACTCCCGGGCAAATCCGAAGCTAATCCTAAGGAGTATGTAAATGCCATCACCTTAAGCTGTGTTACGGTTTTTCCTCCAAGAGAAGCTCCTTCTACTCTCAATGCGGACATTGAGAAGCAAAGTGGGGGGGGGGGGGGGTGGAACTTCAAGAAGATGACGAATTAGTTGAAGACGAGGTAGTGAGAGATCAAGACAAGGTTGAAGAAGTTGAGAAGGTCAAGCCTAGGGTTGTTGTTGCTCAAGAGAAGCCGAAGAATAATGTGTTTGCCCGTAAGCCATACGTTCCTAAGCTACCGTTCCCCGGGCGGTTCAAGAAGCAACTTATGGACAAGTATAAAGCCATCTTTGATAGGCAAATGGAGAAGGTAGAACTCACAATGCCTTTGGTTGATGCCTTTTTTCTTGTCCCTCAATACGCCAAATTCTTGAAAGATGCCGTGAATGAGAGAGCTAAGGAAATGGAGTCCATGGTCATTCTAACTCATGAGTGTAGTGCCATCATACAAAAGAAGATGGTGTCAACGAAGCTAGGAGATCCAGGATCATTTACTCTACCTTGTGCACTTGGTCCTGTAGCGAGTGTAAGACTCATGCCGCTCTCGGTAGCCAAGAGACTAGGCTTCACACGCTACAAGGCATGCAACATCTCCCTAATATTGGCGGATAGGAGCGTGAGGGTTCGTATTGGTTTGCTTGAGGATCTTCCTATCGTGGTGAATGATTTCATTGTCCCCACGGATTTCGTGGTACTTGAAATGGACGAGGAACCAAAAGACCCTGTTATCTTTGGTAGGCCATTCCTAGCAACCGCAGGGATGATAATCGATGTGAGAAAAGGCAAAATAGACCTTGATACGCACTCAAACACGTCTCACACAAACCGGAGGTCGATGGTCCGATAGTTTGGGTCGAGAGGATTGTGTTGAAAAAGCTGGACTAAGGTCTCTCTCTTCTATCAACGGGATAAGATGGATGGTGCTGGTGGGGCGATGAGAACCACAAGAGAGCCGACGGTCTCTTGATACTTCAAGGGATTTCCCTAAGGATCGGACTCACTCACGATATAGAGAGAAGAAACGTTTTTGTGAAGAACAAAAACTTGAAAAGAAAACTCTAATTGTCTGCGTCCCCAGCAAGGAAAAAGCCTTAGGGTTTTTAAAGAAAACACATGCCAAAATAAAGGAAATAAATCTACAAAGAAATAATAAGACGGGTCCTTAACAATTTAGGCCCGTTTACAAAAGAATTAAAAGGACTACGAAAATAGAAGTGAGGCCTCGTGTATTTGATCTTCATGGGCTTACAGAGAGTCATTAATTGGGACAATAATATTGCAAGACGTTTGCCCTCGGTAAAAACCCATCTTCGCAAAACCTAGTGGGATAAAAACGAAGGTTGGGAAAAGAGCACCAAACGACTTACAAACCCAACGAATGACCTTCCTTGGGCCTAAGTCATCTCTGGTGAAGTGAAATCGACCTAAGATAAGTGGGCCACGAACCTGGGCTTGATGAGTGGCCATTTAGTGTTATCGGCCAGCAAAGGATCCAGCCGATATGTCTACAGTGTTTGGGCGTTCTGGTCCGAATGATGAGGAGGCTTGGGCTGATCTCTAGTGTTCTGGAAACTAGACTCAAAGAGCTTTAAATCCATATCTGGATCGCCTTCTGGATCGTCCTGGAGCATGAGTGGATCCTGCTTGAAAGAATCGGACCAAGAACTGCTCGCTAACGGGCTTAGCGGCCTAGTGTCCATCTTGAAGAAACCTTCTGATCCGAGCTGGTCCATGAACATGTTGAACTTCTTTTCCATGTCCCTGCTCCTGGTTCTATTCACTGGTCCACTTGGCACTAGTGGTGCTTGTATGACTTGGGTCGTTGACTCGATGTCCTCATCACTCCCTCCCTCTTCATGAGGTTCTGACCCCAAAACGTCATCACCTGCATCGAAACGAGCTAAGTCAGAAACATTGAATGTAGCAGACACCTTAAGCTCACCTGGGAGTTCTAGCTTGTAGGCGTTGTCATTGATTTTCTCCAAGATTTTGAATGGGCCGTCTCCGCGAGGCGATGGTCCGAGAGTTTGGGTCGAGAGGATTGTGTTGAAGAAGCTGGACTAAGGTCTCTCTCTTCTATCAACGGGATAAGATGGATGTTACTGGTGGGGCGATAGCTTCGATTTGCGTTGGTCCGGGAATCGTTCCGGTCGCATATGCAACCACACCCATTCTCCAACTTCAAAAGAAACGTGTTTCCTGCCCTTGTTGGCATTCTTCACACGTTGGGCATTGGTCCTTTCGAGCTGTTCTTTGACCAATTGGTGTAGCTTCTTCACGTCATCGGCCTTCTTGGCTCCGTCGAGGTTTAAGAACTCCGTTTGAGGTAGAGGCTTAAGATCCAATGGCGTCTGTGGATTAAATCCATATGCGACCTGAAAAGGAGACTAATGAGTAGCACTATGGACAGCTCTATTATAAGCAAACTCGACAAAAGGTAAAGCTTCAAGCCAAGTTTTAAGATTTCTCCCTATTGTTGCTCGAAGCAACGTTCCAAGTGTTCGGTTAACAAGTTCAGTTTGCCCATCGGTTTGTGGATGGTAGGTCGTGGAGAAGAGCAGCTTGGTTCCTAGCTTCTTCCAGAGGGTTCTCCAAAAGTGGCTCAGGAACTTGGTGTCGCGATCCGAGACGAGCGTCCTAGGTACTCCATGTAGTCAGACAATCTCCTTGAAAAAGAGGTCTGCGGTTTGTGTAGCATCGTTCGTCTTGGCACATGGAATGAAGTGTGCCATCTTCGAGAACCGATACACCACGAAAAAGATGGAGTCCTTGTGTCTGATCTTAGGAAAACCTAGCACAAATTCCATAGAAATATCAATCCATGGTAAAGTAGGAATCGGTAACGGAAGATACAAACCGTGCGGGTGAACCCGAGACTTGGCTTTCTTGCAAGTGATACATCTTGCACATAAAGTTTCGACCGACTTCTAAAGGTGTGGCCAAAAGAAGTGCTCATTCAGCATGGCAAGAGTCTTCTCAACGCCAAAATGACCCATGAGGCCGCCTCCATGAGCTTCTCGGACTATAAGCTCTCTTAACGAACATTGCGGGATGCATAGGCGTTTATCTTTAAAAAGATAGCCGTCATGGACATAGTAAGAAACGTGGGCTCCCTTTCCATGGCTCTTGTATATCTCTGCAAAATTAACATCAGATTCATATAATGGAATAATCATTTCAAATCCAAGAACCTTGGCTTCCATGGTCGATATTAGCGCATATCTCCGAGATAGGGCATCGGCCACCACATTATCTTTTCCCTTCTTGTACTTGATCACATAGGGGAACGTCTCTATAAACTCCAGCCACTTAGCATGCCTTCTCTTGAGGTTAGTCTGGCCCCTAAGATGCTTCAAAGTCTCATGGTCCGTGTGGATGACACACTCCTTCGCGAGTAGATAATACTGCCACGTCTCCATTGCTCAGACTAAGGCGTAGAGCTCCCTGTCATATGTAGGAATGTTGAGCGTGGCGCCACTTAGTTTCTCACTGAAGTAAGCAACATGTTTGCCTCCTTGAGTAAGCACAGCACCGATCCCTAAAACTGAGGCATCACACTCAATTTCAAACGTTTTAGAGAAATCGGATAAAGTTAAAACGGGAGCATGAGTCAAACGATCCTTTAGGCCTTTGAAGGCCTCTTCTTGGGCTTCTCCCCACTTGAAGGCCACGTCCTTCTTGATTATGGCAGTGAGAGGTGCAGCAAGAGTGCTGAAGTCCTTTACGAACCGTCGGTAAAAGCTAGCCAACCCGTGAAAGCTTCGGACTTGGCTAATGGTCGTTAGCGTGGGCCATTCTTGGATGGCTTGGACCTTCTCCTGGTCCACTCTAAGTCCATGTGAACTCACAACAAAGCCTAAAAACACAAGCTCATTAGCGCAAAATATGCACTTCTTCAAGTTGGCGTAAAGACCTTCTCGTTGAAGCGTCTTAAGAATTTGTTCTAAATGAGATAAATGTTCAGCTAGAGTCCGGCTATAAATGAGGATATCATCGAAGTATACCACTACAAACTTACTAATGTAGGGTCTAATAACCTCATTCATGAGTCTCATGAAGGTACTTGGCGCGTTAGTTAGCCCGAAAGGCATAACTAGCCATTCGTAAAGGCCTTGCTTCGTATTGAAGGCCGTCTTCCATTCGTCACCTTCTCTCATTCGCACTTGATGGTATCCATTCCTGAGATCAATCTTGTAAAACAAATTAGAACCAAAGAGCTCATCAAGCATGTCATCTAACCTTGGTATCGGATGTCGGTATTTGATCGTTATATTGTTGATCGCGCGACAATCCATTCACATCCTCCACGTTCCATCTTTCTTTGGCACCAAAAAGACTGGAACGGCACATGGACTAAGGCTCTCACGAACATAGCCCTTGTCCATAAGTTCCCTCACTTGCTTTTCTAGTTCCTTGGCTTCTTCCGGATTAATGCGGTATGCGGCTCAATTGGGCAATGGGGCTCCGGGCACAAAATCGATCTGGTGCTCTATTCCTCTTATGGGAGGTAAGCCAGGAGGTATCTCATCAGGAAACACATCAGCAAATCGGTCCAAGAGTTGAGTAACTTAAGTAGGAAGCTGTTGCTCCAACGCACTAGAACATGCACTTAAAGTCTCCTTAAAGATCATTAGTAATACCGGTTCCTTGCAAGTGATTGTCTTAGAAATATAACTCAGCTTGATAAACAAGTTGTTCCTGGTCGAGCCATCTTTCTCTTTTAACATTTTAACTTCTAGTTCGTGTACTTGAGTAGGTGTACGAGGTATTAAATTATACTCCTTTTTATCATGCCCAAACGAATACATATTACTTCGGCCATGGTGAATGGCGTCCTTGTCAAACTGCCAAGGTCTACCAAGAAGAAGATGGCCAGCTTGCATAGGAACAACATCACACACAACCTCATCCGAGTACTTGCCCACATTGAACGGTACAAGCACTTGGTCCGTTACGCGCAATTAAGCCTTATCATTTAACCATCTTAACTTATATGGGTGAGGGTGTTTAGTGCGTTCTAGGCAGAGCTTAGTGACCTTGTAGTCACTTGCTACATTGGTACACGACCCTCCATCAATTACCAAATTACATACCTTACCTCGGATGGAACATCTTGTATGTAAGATGTTGTCTCTTTGGGCTGTCTCGTCAGGATGAAACGTGAGGTTCAATGCTCGTCTTATGACCAGAGACTCACCATATTCAGCCTCACAATCTACTTCTTCAGTGGCTGCTTCGGTCATTTGCACATCGTCCTCATCTTGAGACTCGTACTCGCCCAAATCCAACATGATCATAACTCGGGGATTTGGGCATTCTCTAGCCATGTGTCCTCTGCCCTTGCACTTAAAACATGTTATGTCACGAGTTCTAGAAGTTCTTGGGTTAGAAAACTTACCTTGGTTAGGCTCAGAGGCCTTAGAAGTGAACCTAGGGTTGATTTCGACCGACTTGCCCTACTCTGCGCCCTTAGATGGAAAGCTGGTTGGAGTTTGTGTCTTGGCTCGGTTCTGGTCACATTTTTGGTTACTCCATGTCCATCCAGTAGCATAGGAATTCTTCTTCAAGTGTTGTTCCGCTTGAATGGCATGGTGTAAGATGTCCTTCAAGTCGTGGTATGGAAGCTTCTCCACTTTGTGACTTAGCCGTTCGTTGAGTCCGTCTAAGAACTGAGCCATGAGAGTCTCAGTGTCTTCATCCAGCTCCAAACGGTTTCTGAGATGCTCAAACGCTTCAAAGTATTCTTCCACGCTCCTAGTTCCTTGGGTTAATTTTCGGAACCTCTTTTGAAGATCTCGATGATAATAGCTCGGAACATATCTCTTCTTCATGAGCTGTCTCATCTCTCGCCACGTTATGACCTGTAGGGATTGACTCCTTCTTCTGTCAGCTACCTCACGATCCCACCATGAGAGAGCATGGTCAGTGAGTTGAGCAACGGCCAAAGCCAGTCTTCTTTGCTCATTGTAGTCGTAGTACGCGAAGATATGCTCCATGCGTTGCTCCCACTCCAAATAAGCCTCGTGATCAACTCTTCCAGCAAACGTAGGTGCCTTAAGCTTCATGTCCTGGGAGTGTTGGTGCCTTGGGAGGTCACCATCTGCCTCTTCAAAGACGTCTTGCCTCGGTCCTCTTCTCCTTACACGCGGCTGTTCCTCTATTTGAACATCGTCTAGGTCTTCGCCTAGGTTGTTGGCTCGTCGTGGTGCTCTTAGTTGAGGATTGTTGTTGGCTTGAGGCTGCTACATATGATCAAGCCTTTGGACTACTCTCTGGAGCTGCTGTTGCATAGCCGTGATGGCTTGCATGAGAATGGCATTAGGATCTAGCGGTACACCATTGTTTTCCATTGTTTCTCCTTGTAAAAACAAATTCACAAAGTGTATCAATGGAGCTCAAAAAAAAATTCGACAAAGACAAGTCACAAGGTAAAAAAACAAATTTCTTAAATCTAAAAGGAAAAATTCTAAAACTAAAGCAATCTCCCTTTTTTTTTTGACTAACTTAACAAAAAAAGAAAATAGCTAAAATCGATACCTCTAATATATGGTTCTTTTCTATTATTTTTTTGACTAAAATTCTAAAAGGAACAATTAAAATTCGACTAACTAAGGATATGCTAAGTTTTTTTTTTTTTTTGGAATCTAGCAACCTAACAAGAACAAAACAAATACAGAAAATTAAAAGATGATAAGGGAACGTTTAGATTCAGGAGCTTGTGAAGCTCTGATACCAAAATGATACGCACTCAAACCCGTCTCGCACAAACCGGAGGTCGATGGTCCGAGAGTTTGGGTCGAGAGGATTGTGTTGAAGAAGTTGGACTAAGGTCTCTCTCTTCTAACAACGGGATAAGATGGATGGTGCTGGTGGGGCGATGAGAACCACAAGAGAGGCGACGGTCTCTTGATACTTCAAGGGATTTCCCTAAGGATCGGACTCACTCACGATCTAGAGAGAAGAAACATTTTTGTGAAGAACAAAAATTTGAAAAGAAAACTCTTATTGTCTGCGTCTCCCAGCAAGGAAAAAGCCTTAGGGTTTTTAAAGAAAACACATGCCAAAAGAAAGGAAATAAATCGACAAAGAAATAACAAGACGGGTCCTTAACAATTTAGGCCCGTTTACAAAAGAATTAAACGGACTAAGAAAATAGAAGTGAGGCCTCATGTATTTAGTCTTCATGGGCTTACAGAGAGTCATTAATTGGACCAATAATATTGCAAGCCGTTTGGCCTCGGTAAAACCCCATCTTCGCAAAACCTAGTGGGATAAAAACGAAGGTTGGGAAAAGAGCACCAAATGACTTACAAACCCAACTAATGACCTTCCTTAGGCCTAAGTCATCTCTGGTGAATTGAAATTGACCTTAGATAAGAGGGCCACGAACATGGGCTTGATGAGTGGCCATTTAGTGTTATCGGCCAGCAAAGGATCCAGCTGATATGTCTTCAGTGTTTGGGCGTTCTGGTCAGAATGGTGAGGAGTCTTGGGCTGATCTCTAGTGTTCTGGAAACTAGACTCAAAGAGCTTTAAATCCATATGTGGATCGAGTTCTGGATCGTCCTGGATCATGAGTGGATCCTGCTTGAAAGAATCGGTCCAATAACTGCTCGCTAACGGGCTTAGCGGCCTAGTGTCCGTCTTGAAGAAACCTTCTGATCCGAGCTGGTCCATGAACATGTTGAACTTCTTTTCCATGTCCCTGCTCCTGGTTCTAGTCACTGGTCCACTTGGCACTAGTATGACTTGGGTCGTTGACTCGATGTCCTCATCAGACCTTCATTTGGGTAAAGGAGAAGTCCTTGAGTTTGATATCAACAAGGTAATGAAGAAACCCACCATAGATGGCCAATGTTTCTACATAGAGACCATGGATGAACTAGCCGACGAATTTCTTGAGGAAATGAGAGTAGAAGACGGTTTGGAAGTGGTCTTGACTAAGGAGCGTGGTGATCATGGGTTCTTGAGTAAAGAGAGTCAAGGGTATGAGCTACTAATGTACTTGCACAAGCCGGTTGAAAGGGATACGCCATTTTTTGAGTTGGGTGTTCGTGGTACCGAGGTTCTAGATGGTTTAAGAGTTGGCACGGTTCAAGAGGAGTTAGTTCTAGCCGTCAGAGAGACTAGCAAGGGTAAACCTAGTCTTGAGGATGATGATTGGAGTGAACTCAAAGCCCCAAAGGTGGACCTAAAGCAACTTCCTACGGGACTAAGGTACGCTTTCCTAGGTCCAAACGAGTCATACCCAGTTATTGTGAATGATAGTTTGAATGAGAATGAACTATCCTCCCTTTTAGTTAAACTTAGAAAGTATAGGAAGGCTATTGGTTACTCTTTGGACGATATCAAGGGTATTTCTTCTACTTTATGCACTCATATAATCCATCTAGAGGATGAATCAAGGACCTCTATTGAACATCAAAGAAGGTTAAATCCTAATTTGAAAGATGTTGTAAAGAGAGTGATTCTTAAGCTCTTAGACGCGGGCATTATCTACCCAATATCGGATAGTACTTGGGTTTCACCGGTTCATTGTGTGCCTAAGAAAGGGGGGATACCGGTTGTCAAAAATGTGCATTGACTATAGGACAATAACCGCGCATAAAATGTGCATCGACTAGAGGAAGCTAAACGCATCCACTCGTAAGGATCACTTTCCGTTACCTTTCATAGATCAAATGCTTGAAAGTCTAGCTAATCATCCATTTTATTGCTTTCTAAACGGTTATTCGGGTTTCTCTCAAATTCCTATACACCCGAATGACCAAGAGAAAATGACTTTCACGTGCCCTTACGGCACCTTCGCGTATCGAAGGATGCCGTTTGGGTTGTGTAATGCACCCGCGACATTCCAACGTTGCATGATGTCCATTTTCTCTGACCTTAATGAAGACATGGTAGAAGTCTTTATGGACGACTTCTCCGTGTATGGGTCTTTTTTGTGTTTGCTTGTCTAATCTTTGCAGGGTCTTGCAATGATGTGAGGAAGAAAACTTGGTACTTAATTGGGAGAAGTGCCATTTTATGGTGCGTGAAGGGATCGTGCTAGGACACAAAATCTCCGAGAAGGGAATAGAGGTAGACAAAGCCAAGATCGAGGTGATGGTTAGCTTGGAGCCGCCTAAGTCGGTCAAGGACATCCGGTCTTTCTTGGGTCATGCGGGGTTCTACCGAAGGTTCATCAAAGACTTCTCAAAAATCACGAGGACTCTCACAAGGCTACTTTGCAAGGAGGTCGAGTTCGTGTTTGATGAGGAACGTATGGTAGCGTTCCTAGAAATCAAGAAGGCTTTGGTTAGTGCTCCCATTGTACAAGCTCCGGATTTGGATCTTCCTTTCGAGATCATGTGTGATGCTAGTGACTACGCGGTTGGAGCGGTCTTGGGTCAAAGGAAAGACAAGAAGACCAATGTCATCTACTATTCAAGTAGGACCTTAGATGACACTCAAGCCCGGTATGACACAACAGAAAAAGAGTTGCTAGCCGTGGTGTTTGCAATGGAGAAATTTAGGTCTTATGTTGTGGGATCAAAGGTGATTGTCTACACCGATCACACGGCCCTAATATACATTCATGCGAAGAAACACACAAAGCCAACGCTACTCCGTTGGATTTTGCTTTTACAAGAGTTTGACTTGGAGATAGTTGACAAGAAGGGGATAGAGAATGGGGTCACGGATCACTTATCTAGAATGAGGATTAAAGGCCTTGTCCCAATTGATGATAAGCTCCCCGAGGAGAGTCTCATGGTCGTTGGTGTCTTCAAGAAAGTGGTTGAAGCCGTGCGAGGACTAGAGAGTGCTAATTGGTTACAAGATGAGACACTACCATGGTTTGTGGACCTAGTGAACTACTTAGTGTGCGGGAAGGAACCGCCTTTGGATGGGTATAAGAAGAAGAAGTTCTTCCACGACGTGACGAGATACTATTGGGACGAGCCCTACTTATACAAGTTATACTCGGATGGTTTGTATTGGAAATGCATGATGGAAGAAGAAGTCCAAGGGATCCTACTCCATTTTCACGGGTCAACCTATGGTGGTCATCATTCATCCTACAAAACCGCTACAAAGGTCTTGCAATCTGGTTTTTGGTGGCCTTCATTATTCAAGGATGTGCACCTCTTTGTCTCCACATGTGATGCGTGCCAAAGGAAAGGGAATATTGGGAGGAGAGATGAAATGCCCCAAAACCCAATCCTTGTGGTGGAGATGTTTGACGTATGGGGCATTGATTTTATGAGACCTTTCCCGTCATCGTATGGTAACCAATACATATTAGTGGCGGTTGATTACGTCTCTAAATGGGTGGAAGCCATCGCAAGCCCGACCAACGATGCTAAGGTCGTCCTAAAATTGTTCAAGTCCGTCATCTTCCCAAGGTTCGGAGTTCCATGGGTAGTCATTAGTGATGGAGGTAGTCATTTCATCAATAAGGTGTTTGAAAGTCTACTTAAGAAGTATGGCGTGGGGCATAAGGTAGCAACACCTTACCATCTTCAAACGAGTGGCCAAGTATAAGTATCCAACCGGCAAATCAAAGCCATACTAGAGAAGACGGTTGGGAGTTCGAGAAAAGATTGGGCCAACAAGTTAGATGATGCGTTGTGGGCTTAAAGTACCGCTTTTAAGACGCCTATAGGGACTACACCATTCAACTTGTTTTATGGGAAGTCATGCCATCTACCGGTTGAATTGGAATACAAGGCCCTATGGGCGGTGAAGCTTCTTAACTTCGACATCAAGACCGCACAAGAGAAGAGGTTAATTCAACTTCAGGAGTTAGAAGAGACTAGGCTTGAGGCCTATGAGAGCTCGAGATCTACAAGGAGAAGGCCAAGGCATTCAAAGATAAGAGGATCATGCACAAGGACTTCAAAGCCGGAGACTGAGTACTCGTATTCAATTCCCGGTTGAAGCTTTTTCCCGGGAAGCTCAAATCTAGGTGGTCGGGTCCGTTTGAGGTTAAGGAAGTAAGGCCATATGGTGCCATGGTACTTGTTAACAAGGAGGGCCAAGATTTCATTGCAAATTGCCAAAGGCTTCAAAACGAGGAAGAACCGTGTCCCAGTTTCGTCTTGCCCGGTGTGAAAATTTCCCCCGGGAAGAAATTTTCTCCGAATCCCGGCCCCATATCTCGGCTCCATGTTTCCCGGTATTGAAATTTACCGAGAGCAGGGAGAATCCCGGCCCCATGTCCCGGTTTGATGTTGCCCGGGATGGGAATTTCTCCAGGAAGAAAAAATTCCTTCGATACCGGACGCGTGTGCCGGATGTGTTTCCCCCGGGATGGATTTTTCCCCTCAATCCCGGCCCCGTGTGCCGGATGTGTCTTGCCCAGGATGGTTTTGGACCACCAGTCCAAAGCTTAGTCCAACGGTCCTTAGTTTGGATCTATTATCCAATGGACCACCAAGATGGTTTTCGCGGCCATGGCCACACATTTCTCTCTCAATTTTCAAAACCTCATAACTCTCTCAATTCTCAACCAAAAATTGTGATTCAAGTTGCTAAATTCTGGATTTTTCATCCTCTTTCTGGATCTACCAATAACTTTTTCACTTTCAGCTTGCATCCCCAAGGTATTTCACTCATATTTTCATGAAAATTCAAGAACTTGTTCATAAGGGAAAATTTCATGAATTTGTTTTGATAGTGTTTCCACTTGCATAAAAACCTTGGGATTAAACTCGAAAATGATTAGAGTGTGTAGTTCATGTGATAATTTGTCATGCATTTGAGGAATTTTGGATTTTTAGGCCAAGAACTTGATTTTTGGTGTTTGTGCTTAAAAGTTTCAAACTTTGAGATTTGATTGGGTTCTTGTAGCACTTAATGGGTATACTCAATCTTGCAAATGAGAAATTGAATGTATTTTTTCAAATTGAGCATTATCCTCTTTGTCTCATGTTTGCCTTTGCTTGGTAGTGACAAAGGTTGTATCTTGGTTTCTTGAAACTTATACATTCCTTGAGACGATGTAGGTACCATGGCAAAGAACAAGTGACCCAATCAAAGAGAAAGGTCCAGCGACTAGAAAGAGAGAGTTAGCACTAGCGGAGAGCGCTAAAGGCACCGAAAAGAGGAAAAAGAAGACGCTTGCTAATGACGAGGGAGACAATGTGGAAGACGTGGGGCAAGTGAAAAAGAAGAAAAAAAATCCCCAAGCCCAAGCCAAGAGTCCCCACCTATAGTGAGTATGCCAAGAAGCTCAAGGAGGTTAAATTCGAGGAGACAAAATTCCCGGATAAGATTGTACTTGAGAAGATGGGGATCCTTGAGGATGTGAAATCAATTTTCACCAACATGGGTTTTGGTGGAATCTTTGAATTGGCTAACATCTCTCATAAAGACCAAGCTTACCAATTTCTTGCATCATTGGAAGCTATGTTATATGGACGAGGGGATAAAGACGCCAATGAAGATGATGGCCACGGTTTCATTGAGTTTAAGGTGGGGAAAGAAACTTACAAGATGACATTCCATGAGCTAAGTCGAGTGTTTGGGCTCAAAGAAGAAGGAACCATGAGAGGCCTCAAGTTTCTCTATGGGAAGAACGACTTAACCTACTTGTGGAAAGTCATTGGTGTGGGAGAATATAGTCCCGAGAACATCAAAGGCACATGCATCCGCCACCCCGCCATTCATTATGCCCACAAGATCCTTGCTCACACCTTTTTTGCCAAGAAAGAGTTTGGAACGGTTTCGGAAGAAAAATGGAGTTGCTTGCTTTATGTTTGGCACCGTTTCTTGACACACCTCTAGATGAGCGGCATTTCATTGGAGAGAGTGCACGCCCTTGCCTAACCGCCGTTCTAGTGAACCACTTACTCGGCTACAAAGATTGGGCTCTCACTACGAAGAGCAAGGAGACGAAAATCTTCATTGGCAGTTTGGTAACTTCAATCCTCAAGGCTAAGGGGATTACGTTGGTGGATGAGACTAAGAAAGTGGAGTTTATGGACGAGGTATATCTCTCAAGAACCAAGTTCTTCGACGGCAAGATAGGCAAGACTTTCGCCTACAACCTAAAGCTCACCAAGACCAACACGATCAAAGTCCTTTTGCCTAACACTCCTCTCACCACACTTCGAGGAAGGAAAGAGATCTCCTTCTACCTGACCAATGATCACTTCTACAACCCGGCAACCGACCCACCACTAGAGCAAATCCGCCGAGGAAAACTGATAAGCTCAAATTAATACCCTAAAAGTACTAAAGCTTTGTCGGTTGTAATACTTAGGAATCGAATCCACAGAGACTCAATGAATCACACAATAGATTATATAGAAGAAAATCAAGCTAAGTGATCAATGTAATTGAGAGCAAATACGTAAATTAAAATGTTGTAAATTCAATTGGAGAAAGATAGATCCAGGGAATTTCTCAGGAAATCAATGAATGCAGATAAACTAACTAATTAGGGTTCAGGTTATGCACGATTCTTGAACTCAAATCACTAAGGTATAATTAACCAACTCTCGTTGCGAGAATTATCTAAGTCTAAATCCTAGAATTCGAAATCTCTTTGCGAATCCTAAAGTCTAAACCAGCTTTTAGTTCAAGTTTGATTTGTTCACAAAACAACTAAGCCAAATCTCTTTGCGAATAGTTATTTTGCTCACCCTAGGTTCTATCAGGTAATTAATCGCACTCTCGTGCCTAATCAATTATCCCCTGATCTAAGTTCTAGGAGATCAATCCAGAATTAGCAATGAGAACAACCTATGGTGAAGAACTCATTCAGATGGTGAACCCTAAACAACTATTGAGAATCCCTAAACCTAACAGGAGATCTACTCATATATGGAAATTGCAACAATAATCATGACTGAATAAATACTTGAATAAATAAGAAAGAGTAACAAGAGGGTTCGAAATCTTCTCTCGGACGAACAGAGTTTCAGACTTGTCTCCCTTCCAAAGCTCTCTCACAAAACCAAAGTAAAATAAAGCATAGCCATCAAAATGGTTGTAAAATCCTATTAAATAACATAAATCACATTTTGGAGCTTCTTATAAATAATAAAGTTTTCTGGGCAGTTTTGCAATTCTTCAACTCTTCATTAAGTCGCGACTCGTGTTTTGCTGCAGTAACTATCGACCGATACTAGTCGGTATCGATCGACACTGATGCTTCAAATCGGGTACTCAGCTACACGAACTTTTGCTTTGATCCAAAATGCTCCAGAAAGCTCCAGTATTTCCAATTATACTCCAAACGTGCTAAAACCTGTAAAAGACTATAAACCACTACAAAATAGTAGAAAGACTTTATAAAACAGACTTATATCATGGCTTAAAAGTGGTAAAAACATGATATATCAACTCCCCCAGACTTAGCCTTTGCTTGCCTTCAAGCAAATAGAAGACTAAACCAGAAAAAGAGGTTTGAAAACATAGAGACTCACCTGTTCTTGAAACATTGCAATGACCATTTTCCTTAGTGCTCCACATATCACATAACCAGTTTCAAATCCAACCACCATGTACTTCTCCGTAGACATTCGCAGCTTCCCAGACTACACACATTATCTCATAGCATTACTCAATAAAGCCTCATCTCCAGTTTCATTGCTGTAATTAATACCAAAAACCTTCTAGATTCTTTCCCATACAGTATCATGACAAGGAACCATCCAATTTCACACTTTTTGTATTTATTTCTCTCCCCCAGACTTATTTCTTATTATATTCTCGCATATGCTTATTAAGGTTCGAGACGCGAGTATTGGTGGTGTTTGCCACCGAATCCCCGGTTTTTCCCTTTAAAAGTAATCAAAGGTGTAGGCGAATAACGGTATCACGGGAAATTTTCTTAACCTCGCTTCCACCTTTGTGTGATCATTCCCTCTGAAGTAGAATAATTTGATCGCTGGAACTGGTCAGCCTTTGGATTTTTTATTAGTCGATCTGTAACTGATTCTGTAACAATGGTCACTTGGAAGCAAAGTCAGAACAATAAAATCAAGAAAAAGATCACAGTCTCCAACATATTTTGACTCAATAAAACAACGAATGACTAAAAAAAAACCGACTGACTCTAAGAAAAACAAAAACTATGTCAGCGACTACCTCTCCCAGACTTGACCAACACTGTCCCCAGTGTTATCTAGCCTAGAGTTGGTGAAAGAAAACAGAAGAACATAGTGAAAGCATGAAAAACGAAAAATTACCGAAATGAGGTATGAGTGTCGACCGACGATCTAGGTGTAACTCCGAAAATGTGTCAAACGATCTAGGTGTTAAATGTAAGCACTGTTAGACCACTCAAACACAAGTTAGGTGCAACAAAATATCATAGAAGCATAAATCCACAGGTCCAAAAGCATAAAAGAAACAAAAGTTCAGACGGAAATAAAAATAAAAGGGAAAAGAAACAGTTGAGCCCGAGTCTTCAACCATGCCAAGAGGTTTCTTCGTGGAATAGTCTCCAAATGTGATGGTGGAGGGGTAATGTTTCAAATTATATATTCCAAGACTTTTGGCCATCTCCAAGGTCATGACATTCACGGTTGAGCCCGAGTCACACAAAGCATCATCAATTTCCAAGCTCCCAAGGGTGCAAGATATCGAGAATTTCCCGGAGTTTCCAAGCTTTGGGAGAGTCTTAGGTTCAATCCTTGTTGTGCTTGAAGGCGTTTCCTTTTGTGCCTTAGTGAGGAAATGACCGGAAAATGAAAGTGGAGGCTCATATGGGGGTGGAGGCTTTCTCTTTGACTCAACAAGTGTCTCCACGTTTTTCACTTTAACCATGTCCTTGATGGACTACTCAACCTTGTTACTCTTTTCTCTAACCAACATCATATCATTCTCACTCCCAAGGGTCACCTACCCACCTTGTTGCTCAATGTCCTCATTGAGACTAAAGAATAGCCCGAGGAACTCCTCAATTATGTGTTCTTGCTCATCAAGAGTGGAAAAGGTGTTGCAAACTCCTTAGAGGTTTGTATTGCTTTTCCGGTTGAAGAGCTTTGAGGATGATGTGAGGAAGGGGCGGCACTCCTTTGCTCCATTAGTTGCAAATTTGAGCTCAATGCCTCAAACTTGCTATTAAGATCATTGAAAGAGCAAATGACCTTGTTAGTGATTTCCGCTTGGCCCTTGATGAGTTGTTGAAACATTACACCCAAATCAAGGTCTTGAGGCTTGGTAGAAGGAGCTTGGCCGTGAGGGGCAAAGTTTTGTTGAAAGTCGGGTGGAGCTTTGGGTTGGAATCCAATTTGATTCCCTTGGAATTGGTTATTTTGGACATAACCTTGTTGGTTGGTGCTAGAAGTTTGACCTTGAGGTTGGAATTGCTTTTGTGGAACTCCTTGGGCTTGATTGGATTGTGGAGGGTAGACTTGGTCTTGCGGATTCTCTACATTTATGTTCCTGTAAGAGAAGTTGGGGTGGTTCCTATAGTTTTGGTTGAACCCTTGGCTTTGGTAGTTCCCTTGGTTCCCCACATAGTTCATCTCCTCTTGAGTGTTCATGTCCGCGTTCTCCTATTGATAACAACCTTGATTCTCATCATAAGTATCCACAAAGCTAACCGACTTTTGAGAAGACACTAGGAGTTTCTCAATCAAATTGGCTTGCTTGTCCAACTTGTCATTAAGCGCTTTCATGTCCTTGGCCCGCTTGTTCTCATCAAAGTGGCTAGTGGTCCTTGTGGCGCGGTAATAGTCATCGCCATAGGTCCCGTCACTTTGGGCCAATTACTCTACAAGCTCCATGGCTTCTTCAACGTCCTTAGCCAAGAAGTTACCGTTTGATGTCGTGTCAAGTAGCATCCGGATCTTAGGCAAGGCACATCGGTAAAGAGTACTAAGGAGAGAGGCGTTGCTAAAGCCGTGATGTGGGCATTGAGAAGTGTAGCTTCTAAATCTCTCCCAAGCCTCGTTGAAAGACTCATTGGACCGTTGTGTGAAGCTTGAGATCTCGTTGCGAAGCTTGGCGGTTCGAGCCGGTGAAAAGAATTTGGCAAGAAACGCACGTTTGCAATTATCCCACGAGGTGATAGATCCTTGGGGTAAGGTCTTTTCCCATTGGTGAGCCTTGTCACCTAAAGAGAACGGGAAGATACAAAGCTTGAACCCATCTTCGGAGACCCCATTGATCTTAGTGAGACCACATATCCAGTAAAATTGGTCTATGTGTTCTAAGGGATCCTCCATGGACAAGCCGTGAAATTTGTTGGCTTGAACCATGTTGATAACCCCCGATTTCACTTCGAAGTTGTTGTTCTCCATCGGTGGAGCATGAATGCCTAGCCGGTTTTGGTGAGCATTAGCGGCATCACCCTCTCCAATAACGTTTCTAGCTATTGGTGGATGGTTGGGACGGTTTGGTTGGTGATGGTTTCCATTGCCACCACCTCCTTGGTTGTTGCCATTCCCACCGTTCCTTTGGTGGGGAATGTTCTCATGAACGTTCCCGAGTGGAATATCATGAAGATCTTCCATATCGTTACCAACTTCTTCTTGAACTCTCCCTCGGTTTCGTCTTGCTCTTAAACCTCTGTCAAGTTGATCAATGTCGTCCCTCGGTTCTGCTAGGTTAGTATTGCCACGGGAACGGGTATGCATGCACCAATAGAGAGAAAGAGCACTAGGAAGTAAAGCAGATTAGTAACTTGGTATAAAATAAAACTTAATCTCACAAAGTGCCTAAATCTCAATGTTAAAATCAAATCCCAATATGGCAACGGCGCCAAATTGATACAAGACTTTTTGGTCTCTAAGAGGTATCAATACCCCGTATACGATGTAGTATGGAGGTTATCAATCCATAATTGGGATTATTCTAATTATTAAGAATGCAAGGTACTTAAAGTAAGTTAAGCTAAACAAGTGTGGTTTGTTGTTAAGTATCCAATTCAAAACAAGCAATGAAATAACTAAACAATATTGAAATTAAATAACAAAAGCGAATCTAGAGATAGGGTTATCGAATTAAGGTGACATAAGCACAATTCATGGTGTTCTTTCACTTAAACAAGCTATATGGTGTAAGCCTCGGTGGTGAGAGCTTAACCGGATAGTCGGTGGGACTAAAGACAGGCGGTCGCCCTCTCCTTTAGTCGATAGATGGTCGAAGGTGGAGGCGGCTTGACACGATGGCGGTCGCTTCTCTCGTGTGGAGCCTAGGGAATGGGATGTTGGCGGAGTGATAACACGACACAGAGAGGATGGTGAGATCTCTGATACGGTGCAGGACTTGGTCTTGGTCGAATCACACGAGCAAGAACAAGGTCGGTTTGAGAATTCGCTTCTCAAGAACACTTAGAAGAAAGTGCGGCTCTTTATTGATCTAGGGTAAAAAGTTGTGACTACAAAGCTGCGTGTGGGGCTTTATTAATAGCCCGTCAGCTTGAACCTTCTAGGGTTCTACTCAAAACGACAAGACAAGACTCAAAACAACAGGACGTTCGAAATAAAACAACACGAAACAAAAGACTCTAAAAACCAATACTCATCGTTTCATTAAAGCAAAATAAGGAAAGTTTGGCCGTGCAATCTAACTAAAGACTTAAGGTCGATTTGATGCTGCTCTTAGTCGTTGTTGGTGCTTGGAACACCTGCAAGAACAGTATATAATGTAAATAGCTTACATTGATGCGAAGTGGCCCAAGGTAGCGCATGATGCGCCTTTGAAGGTGACTCTGGCTTGGGTGCGTCCCGTGCGTGCAGCAGCTTGGTGAAGTCTTCTAGGAGGTCTTCTTGAACAGAGAAACCATCCTCTTCAAGTTCTTGCGATTCTTCAGCCTCAATACCTTCTGTAGCCCATTGTTGGGTCCTTCCCGGCTAAGCGGCTTGTGAGTGAAGCAGCTGGCTGTTCTGCATCTCTAATAGGGAAACTACTTGTCCTGTTAGCCTTAAAATATTCACTTGGACGAGAGAACTTACCTCCCTCAGTGAAGATCAGATCGTTTGGAATTGACTCTTCTGTCTCGGTTAAAACTGTCTTCGAGTAAAGTTCCTCGGCTAGAACTGGTTCTGTGGCTGCAGGGCTAAAACCACATGTCCTGCTAGTCTTAGAATGGTCACTTGGACGAGAGAACTTACCTCCCTCAGTGAAGATCAGATCGTTTGGGCCATCGTTTGGACTTGACTCTTCTGTCTCGGCTAAAACTGTCTTCGAGTAAAGTTCCTCGGCTAGAACTGGTTCTGTGACTGCAGGGCTAAAACCACATGTCCTGTTAGTCTTAGAATGGTCACTTGGGCGAGAGAACTTACCTCCCTCAGTGAAGATCAGATCGTTTGGACGGTCATCTGGCATGGGCTCTCTTCTCTCGGCTAAAACTTGAAATGGGTCGCCTGGTCCGGGTGAGTTGACGAAAGCCTGTATAGCTGTCCCAAATCTTCTTCTGAGCTGTTTGGCTTTGGAACGGGTCATGGGACCTTCTTGGACGATGGGCATCTCATTTGGGTCGGTTCTAGAGTCGATGTCCTCATCATTCCCTCCCTCTTCAAGAGGTTTTGTCCACAAAACTGGATCTCCTGTATCAAAGGAAGATAAATCAGCAACGTTGAACGTATGTGAGATATTAAACTCACCTGGTAGCTCTAGTTTGTAGGCATTGTCGTTGATTTTGGCTAGAACTTTAAATGGGCTGTCGCCTCTTGGAGCGAGCTTGGATGCACGCTTGTCCGCGAATCTTTCTTTTGTCATATGTAGCCAGACCCAATCTCCTGGCTCAAAGGTGAGCTCCTTCCTGCCTTTGTCATGGCTTCTCTTGTACCCTTCGGTTTTCTTCTCAATATTGGCCTTAGCTTTCTCATGCAACTCTTTGATGAGCTCGGCTCGCCTAAGCCCGTCTTGATTAACCTGTTCTACTTGAGGAAGAGGCACTAGATCTACTGGAGATAGAGGGTTAATTCCATAGACAACTTCAAAAGGAGATAGCTTAGTGGCCGAATGAACAGCCCTATTATACGCAAATTCTATGAATGGAATGCAATCAAGCCATGTTTTCATGTTGTTACCAAGCGTAGCTCTAAGTAAAGATCCAAGTGTACGGTTTACCACTTCCGTTTGTCCATCTGTTTGGGGGTGACATGTAGTGGAGAAAAGGAGCTTGGTTCCTAACTTCCTCCACAAGGTCCTCCAAAAATGAGCCAAAAATTTTGTGTCACGATCGGATACTATAGTCCTTGGAATTCCATGCAGGCGCACCACCTCCTTGAAGAACAAATTAGCAATGTTGGTCGCGTCATTTGTCTTGTCACACGGGATGAAGTGTGCCATCTTAGAGAACCGGTCCACAACAACAAAGATGCAATCTTGGTGTCGTATCTTGGGGAGTCCTAGAACAAAATCCATCGAAATATCTACCCATGGGGCGTTAGGAATAGGTAAAGGAAGATAAAGACCATGAGGATGTGACCTAGATTTGGCTTTGCGGCATTGGACGCATCTCGAGCAATATCTCTTCACGTCTTTCTTGAGGTGTGGCCAATAGAAATGATCTTTTACTATGGCCAAGGTCTTGTCTACACCGAAGTGTCCCATCAATCCTCCTCCATGTGCTTCACTAAGCACTAACTCCCTCATTGACCCCTGTGGAATACACAAACGTCTACCTCTAAAAAGAAAATCATTTTGGAGATAGAATGGACCGTATATTCCTTTGCCGTGATTAGTGTAGCATTCTTTGAAGTCAGGGTCATCTTTGTAGAGGTCTTTGATGTGTTCGAATCCTAGCACTTTGGCCTCCATTGTTGATATGAGAGCATGCCTTCTTGACAAGGCATCGGCTACTACATTTTCTTTTCCCTTTTTGTACTTGATGACGTAGGGGAACGTCTCCACAAACTCAAGCCACTTGGCATGTCTTCTTTTTAGTGAGGTCTGACCTCTCAAATGCTTAAGAGTCTCATGATCCGTATGAATGATGAACTCCTTAGACAGCAAGTAATGTTGCCAAGTCTCAAATGCCCGGACAAGAGCGTAGAGCTCCTTGTCATAAGTTGGATAGTTTAGCGTGGCTCCACTTAGTTTCTCACTAAAGAAGGCTACTGGTCTTTTCCTTTGATGTAGCACAGCTCCAATCCCTAAGCCGGACGCATCACACTCTACTTCGAACATTTCATCGAAATCGGGCAAGGCAAGAACCGGTGCTTGAGTGAGTCGACCTTTGAGTTCGTTGAAGGCAGCTTCTTGAGCTGTTCCCCATGTGAATGGCACGTTCTTCTTGATCACAGCTGTGAGTGGGGCAGCAACAGTACTGAAATCCCTCACAAACCGTCGGTAGAAGCTTGCCAAACCATGAAAGCTCCTAACATGCCCTATAGACGTCGGTGTGGGCCAATCTCTTATGGCCTTGATCTTTTCCTCATCCACTTGTAGTCCCTGTTCACTTACTACAAAACCTAAGAACACAAGTTGGTTAGTACAAAATGTGCACTTCTTAAGGTTAGCATAAAGGCCTTCCTTGCGAAGTGATTTAAGCACTAGTTCTAGGTGTTTGAGATGATCTTGTAGGTTCTTACTATATATAAGTATATCATCGAAATAGACCACCACAAATTTACTTATATAGGCACGAAGAACCTGGTTCATTAGTCGCATGAATGTACTAGGTGCATTAGTCAAGCCAAAAGGCATGACCAGCCACTCGTACAGCCCTTGCTTGGTCTTGAAAGCTGTTTTCCACTCATCTCCTTCACGCATCCTGACTTAGTGGTATCCACTTTTTAAATCTACCTTTGAGAAGATAGTAGAACCACTTAGCTCGTCTAGCATGTCGTCTAAGCGTGGGATAGGGTGCCGGTATTTGATGGTGATATTGTTGATAGCTCCGCAATCCACACACATTCTCCAAGTGCCATCTTTCTTTGGCACTAACAACACAGGAACTGCACATGGGCTGAGACTCTCTCTCTTATGTAGCCTTTATCTAACAAATCCCGGACTTGTTTCTCCAACTCTTTAGTCTCTTCGGGATTCATTCGGTATGCTGCCTTATTCGGTAAGGCAGAGCCTGGGACAAGGTCTATTTGGTGCTCTATTCCTCGTAGAGGGGGCAGGCCGGGTGGGTTCTCTTCAGGGAATAGATCTCTAAATTTGCTTAACAGAGCATCTACTTCCGGCGGCAATGCTAGTTCTGTGCGTCCTGTACTTAGACACTCTTTAAACAGCATTAGTAATATAGTGCCTTCGGCACTCATAGCACGGTTTAAACCACCAGCATTGATGTATAGATTAGAGACACTTACCTTGGTCTCCTTGCTCATCCTGGCCTGAAGTTCTTGCACTTCGGTCGGGCTTAGAGGGGCCAAATTTTGCTTGCGCTCCTTGTGCCCAAATGAGTAGTAATTTGTCCGGCCATTGTGAAGGGTTGCACGGTCAAATTGCCACGGTCTCCCCAGCAGGAGATGGCCAGCTTGCATAGGAACTACGTCGCAAAGTACCTGGTCTTGATACTTACCTACGCTAAAGGGCACACTCACTTGCTCCGTCACTTTGAGCTCTGTGGTGTCATTGAGCCATTGTAGCTTGTAGGGCCTAGGGTGCTTAGTCTTCTCCAAGCCTAACCTGTCTACCATAAACTTGCTAGCCACATTAGCACAAGATCCTCCATCTATTACAAGATTACATACCTTGTTGTTAATGGTGCATCGTGTGTGGAACAAGTTTTCTCTTTGAACTTTCTCTTCGGGTTTAATCAGCACGCTAAGGACTCGTCTAGTTACTAGTAGTTCACCAGTATCTGGGTACTCAACGTCGTCATCAGCTCCATCTACTTCTTCTTCCATCTCGTCTTGAGATTCATATCCACCACTCGCCGTAATGATCATGACTCTTTGGTTGGGACAGTCCCTAGCATAGTGCCCTCTTCCCTGACATTTAAAACAGGTAATGTCACGAGTTCTAGCTTGACTAGTGTTAGGGAACTTACCTTGCTCGGGCCGGGATGCCTTAAGGAAGTCATTGGTTTTGCCTTTGAATCGGGAGTCGATCTCGGCAGCTTTGCCTTTGTCTACCGGCTTGCTGCTACATGCTTGCCAAGGTGGGTTGCTTCGGGTTCTGTTGGCAAGTGAAGTCTTCCTCTTGATTTGTTGCTCTATTTGCACCGAGAGGTGTAGTAGCTCATGGAGTCCACTATACCTAGCTCTCTCCACCTTTCTAGCTATACGCTCTTGAAGCCCATCAATGAATTGGGCCATCAAAGCTTCTTCGGATTCTTCTAACTCCAACGAGTTCATCAGTTTCTCAAATTCTTCAAAATACTCCTCTACAGTCCGGCTGCCTTGTGCTAGCTTCCTGAAACGTTTCTGCAAGTCACGGTGATAATGATCAGGCACATACCTTAGTCTTAAGAGGTATTTCATGTCATGACACGTTTGGACCGGCCCAAAGAGTTGCCTCCTTCTTTCGGCTACAGTCCTATCCCACCATGCAAGTGCATTTTCGGTGAGTTGTGCGGCTGCCAAGGCTATCTTCTTGCCTTCTCCATAGCCATAGCACTCGTAGATGTACTCCATGCGTCTTTCCCAATCCAAGTACACTTCCGGATTTGACTTTCCTGGAAACGTAGGAGGTGACAATTTCATGTCATGATTGGGCTCACGCTCTCTTGGCCGAGGCCCTCTTATGGGGTCACGTCGCCTTTGGTTCAGGTGACGTATGGGATCAGGGGGAAAGTCGTCCTCCATCTCCGGCATGCTGTCATGGTCATCATGTATCGCATCTTGTTGGTCATTCACAGGAGCATTCCTCCTAGCTTGTTGTTGAGCTTCTTCGGCTCCTCTTGGTTGCGGCTGCTCGAGCTGGCCTAGTCTTTGGCCAAGCCCTCTCAACTCTTCTCTCATGGCCGTAAGCATCTGCATAACGGCATCTTGGGGAGCATTGTTAGCTTCTTCTCCCATGTCTACGATCCTGTACTCCTCGTTAACACTCAAAGACAAAAAAATTTGTCAAATACCGAGTGGGTTCACAAGAAAATTTAGAAAGTGACTTGAAACTATTTTAAAACCTTTGTCGAATTTCTTAGATGTTCTAACAAGGATCCTAAACAATTGGCAAGTTTTAAACACGAAAGGAAAATTTCTAAAATCCCTTTTAGGAATTTTTCCGAAATACTACTACCGATATGTCAAACTTCCCTTTTTTTTTTTTTTTTTTTGATTTGCGATATGAAAGATTTACCTACACGATTCTTAAACTAAACTTCTATATTTTTTTTGCTTTTCTTGGATCTAACGAACAGAACTAATAAACCCTAACAAAATTTTTTTTTTTTTTTGAATTTTCTTAGACTACCGAAACTAATAACCTAGTGATAAGAACTATGAAAACGAGTTGAAGCAAAGGGATAGAAAACCAAAGGTGGAACCTTTGGCTCTGATACCAGATGGTGTAAGCCTCGGTGGTGAGAGCTTAACCGGATAGTCGGTGGGACTAAAGACAGGCGGTCGCCCTCTCCTTTAGTCGATAGATGGTCGAAGGTGGAGGCGGCTTGACACGATGGCGGTCGCTTCTCTCGTGTGGAGCCTAGGGAATGGGATGTTGGCGGAGTGATAACACGACACAGAGAGGATGGTGAGATCTCTGATACGGTGCAGGACTTGGTCTTGGTCGAATCACACGAGCAAGAACAAGGTCGGTTTGAGAATTCGCTTCTCAAGAACACTTAGAAGAAAGTGCGGCTCTTTATTGATCTAGGGTAAAAAGTTGTGACTACAAAGCTGCGTGTGGGGCTTTATTAATAGCCCGTCAGCTTGAACCTTCTAGGGTTCTACTCAAAACGACAAGACAAGACTCAAAACAACAGGACGTTCGAAATAAAACAACACGAAACAAAAGACTCTAAAAACCAATACTCATCGTTTCATTAAAGCAAAATAAGGAAAGTTTGGCCGTGCAATCTAACTAAAGACTTAAGGTCGATTTGATGCTGCTCTTAGTCGTTGTTGGTGCTTGGAACACCTGCAAGAACAGTATATAATGTAAATAGCTTACATTGATGCGAAGTGGCCCAAGGTAGCGCATGATGCGCCTTTGAAGGTGATTCTGGCTTGGGTGCGTCCCGTGCGTGCAGCAGCTTGGTGAAGTCTTCTAGGAGGTCTTCTTGAACAGAGAAACCATCCTCTTCAAGTTCTTGCGATTCTTCAGCCTCAATACCTTCTGTAGCCCATTGTTGGTCCTTCCCGGCTAAGTGGCTTGTGAGTGAAGCAGCTGGCTGTTCTGCATCTCTAATAGGGAAACTACTTGTCCTGTTAGCCTTAAAATATTCACTTGGACGAGAGAACTTACCTCCCTCAGTGAAGATCAGATCGTTTGGGCCATCGTTTGGAATTGACTCTTCTGTCTCGGTTAAAACTGTCTTCGAGTAAAGTTCCTCGGCTAGAACTGGTTCTGTGGCTGAAGATAATTGAGGCTGAAGATAATTGAGGCTGAATATTTTGAAGATAATTGAGGCTGAAGATAATTGAGGCTGAAGAATCGCAAGAACTTGAAGATGATGGCTTCTCTGTTCCAGAAGACTTCCTAGAATACTTCACCAAGCTGCTGCACGCACGGGACGCACCAACACCAGAATCACCTTCAAAGGCACCTCATGCGCCACCTTGGGCCACCTCGCATCAATGTAAGCTGTTTACAATATACACTGTCTTTGCAGGTACTTCAAGCTCTCAAGACCAAGTCAAAACGACACCAAACAAGTAGTTTAGGTGTCGCGGCCAAAACTTTCCTTTTTCTCTCTTTAATGAAATGCTACACTTTGTTTTAGTTAGGGGATGCGGAATTTCCTTATTTGTTCTTTTGTCTTGTTTGGTTTTTATGTCTTTTTGCTTTTCATTTGACCTAAGGGTCCCCTAGCTGACGAACCCCTTTATAAGGTTCCCCTGCAGCTTGTATTTTTGGTTACCTTTGATATTAATAAAAACGCCGCATTTTCCCCTTGAGAAGCGATTTCTCTTTTGTTCTTGTTCTTGTTCGTGTGACTCGACCAAGACCAAGTCTGCACCGTATCAGAGATCTTACCATCCCCTCTGTGTCGTGTATTCACTCCACCAACAGCCCACTCATCGACTCCACACGAGAGAAGCGATCGCCATCGTGTCAAGTCCATTCACCATCGACCATCTTTCGACCAAAGGAGAGGGCGACCGCCTGCCTTTAGTCCCATCGACTATCCCGGTTAAGACCTCACCACCGAGGCTTACACCACTATCCCTAGGCAATAGATCTCTAATCTTAATTAGTTCTCTTTCAAGCAACTAATCACTATGTTAATTATCAAATCCAATAGCAAATTCTCATTTGTGGATTAACAATTACCAAGCATTAAGAATAATAACAAGATAAACCAAAGATATGCCCTAAACAACTAATCTCTTAGGTTATCAGCATAAATCCTTTGAATAGTTCATCAAGGCATTTCATCAAACACTTGTTGTGCATGAAATGCCTTGTGATTTAGATCTACTTCATCAAGCTAGATTGATGCAATATCAAAAAGAGTGAATCAAGGTGGGTTTACTATGAGAATCTCAACCTCATAACTTCAAGAAAAAATCAAAGGAGTCATTCAAAGTCAAAGGCTAAATTGGTGGCAATAATAATATTATTTGATTTAGCAAATTTGTCTCCTTTTGTTTAAATGTAAATAATTTCTTTTAATGTAATTTATTGTCAAGATCACCTTGTAAGAGCTATAAAAAGCTCAATTGTTCTATTGTAAAAATATATAGAGATTTTTGGAAAAATAAAGAAAGTAATTTTCTTGTAAAGCTTTATGCTTTGTTTTGCTTGTTTATTTTAGTTTGTGGATTCATCCTAAAATACAAGTATAGATCATTAGAGTATTGTGTGAGATTCATTTACTCTCTTGTTCTTGTTCTTTATAAACCAAGTGTGAGATTCACTTCTTTTCTATTGAAGATGCGGATTAAGTTTGTTTGTGTAATTCAAACACGCTTGTTCGTCCATCGATTGAGCCAGTCAATCAACTATCCATCATCTCCACCTCTATTTCGTCCACCTTTCGCCAAAGCTTGTCAACTCTTGACAACCTTTTGATTTATAATGTTCATTTACTCAAACAAGCTAATCCCTATGCATAAGATCCTAAACTTGACTAATTCTCTTTCAAGCAATTGATCACTATGCTAATCACCTAATCCATTAACAAACTCTCATTTGTGGACCATTGATTAGCAAGCATTAAGTTTAAATCAACAAGATCAACCAAAAATACACCCTAGACAACTATTATCATAGGCTAGGAATGTAAATATCTTGTTTAATTCATCAAGGTATTTCATCAAACACTTGGTGTGCATGAAATGCCTTATGATCTAAACCTACTTTTTCAAGCTAGATTTAGCTAGAACACTAAACAAGAAAGGATATAAGAAGATCTAACCCTAAACACCATGAATCAAGCCATGGATCATCCTAATCAACCCCATCTCTAAACCCTAAAAAACTACTCAAGATCCATCAAGAACACCTCAAAATCGATTTGGATAAGATATGAATTCATTGATGGGTGATGGATAATCAAGATAAAAAGAAGATAGATGGAAGAGATTGATGGAAACAAATACTAGATTGCATAAACAAAGAGGATCTCTCTTACAAATCTCAAGTTCTCTCTCAAAGGTGAGGGTTTTAGACTTAAGAAAAGCTTAGTCAATAAAATTAGGGTTTTAGAGTATTTATAATAAAGAGAGGGGAACCAGGTCAACCCGGAACAAACCGGGTTTTGACCCGGACATTTTTGGGATGGAATCGATCCCAGGCTGTGTGGAGCCGGGATGAGGGACCGGGATGAGAGGTTTTAGCCGAGAGGTTTGTGTGTCGGGCTACTTCAGGCCGGGATGAGGGAGACCAGGATGAGGGACCTTCTGTGAGGGAAGTGGTCCCGGGGAAGATCAGTCCGGGACAAGAGACCGGGATATCCCCTGCTCGAGGGAAATCTTCGTGCCGGCTCTGAGGGATTTCTTCTGACGGCTTCGTCTTGCCCGGGACAAAACTGAGGGAAAAATCGTCGGGGGAGAAAGATGCAATCCCGGGGAGGAGTTCAGTCCGGGACAAGAGACCGGGATATCTTCGTGCCGGATCTTAGGGATTTCTTGTGCCGGGTTGCTTTTGACCGGGACGGTGCTGAGGGAGAAATCGTCAAGGCTTGTGTGCCTCCTTTAAGACGGGACCAGAGGCCGGTGTTGAGGGAGATCTCCGGGGAAGAAGTATATCAGAGCTTTCACGTTTCGAACCGTCGCTTCAAGATCCCGAGCTAAGTGCGAACTTCTCCAAAGTATCCGAAAGCCTCCAAAGTACCTACTAAGAACTCCAAAATATGCAAGACTCTCTTGGACATATCATGAGACACCTAAGCTCTAATTTGGACAAAACAATTAACAAAAATCTATGAAACCATATGCATATGAGATGAAACATATGCTAAATGAATGCATGAAAGGGACAAAATATGGGAATATCAACTCCCCCAAACTTACTTCTTTGCTTGTCCTCAAGCAAAAGTATCACTAAAAGAGTTCAAGTCCAAGTGCAAGTTCTAAGGTACGATTAAACATGTCTACTCAAAAGGGGCTAGCCATGTCCATCCTTACATGGATAAAGCTTAAGTTTCAACCTACACAAACCTTTCTATCATCCAATCCTTTGACATTCAATTAGCGGTTTCTAGTGGATCATGTTCATGCAATGCAAATAAACTCATTTGGCTAAGGATACGGTTTTGAGACAAAGATGATCTCAATGCAAGAGGCGGTTTTCGAACAAGGGATCTCCCATTGAAGGAATGGACCTTGGCAAAATGCTAAGGGTGAAAAGCAATTGATGCATACAAGGCTAGACTTCCATCTACCCAATGTCCCAACACAAATTCGACCCTAATTCTAAACCCACAAGGAACCAATCCTAGCTACCCTTCACAATGCGTTTTTGCCTTCTTATTCCACATCTCTTCATCATCTTTCTTTTCCATAAACATTTAGGGGGTTTCTTCTTCAACCAATGGTTTGGCTTCCTTTACTTTCCTTGGTTTAGCTCCTCTTTTAGATTCTTTAGTCTCTCTCATTTTTCTTCATGGCTTGCCTTAGCTATTTTGGCTTATTTTCTATCTTTTCAACACTTTAGAGCTCAACCACATATATTCTTGCCAACCATTACAAACTTTTTGCTTTCCCTAGTCATTCTCCCAAATCTCTTTCTTTCGTTCCGCTTTTCCAATCCCAAAAATCCTTCTTTTTCAACCATTCCCCTTATCCCAAATACCATCCTATCTAACTTAGCCTAATCTAGCTCATGATGCGCGAGCTAGTTCTACATGGAAGTCTTTCCTTGTCGCTCTAGACCCAACACTTTTTGTTAAGTCCATTCAAAAATAAGCCCTCACAACGCTCACTAAACATGTAGGCTTGAAAGAAGGTCGGGTTCAAGGTGGGGTGAACCATTCCAAAGATGGGAATTGACTACTTGGGCCAACAAGAGTGGTAAAAAGGAATAAGATGACCCAAGTATGTATGCGGAATCCATGAGTTCATTATGCAATGCATGAACACGATAATTAATGTGTCAAAGTTAAGGTTACTCACTTAGATAGGATTGGATTCAAATTGAAACTTGCTTCGGCTAAGACCTAAGTAATGAGACATGAAATCCAAACATGGTTCGACCTTGATTTGGCACACAAGATCTAGAGCATAGGACTTAAACTCTTAAAACAACACTTTACAAAGAGAAGCCTTTCTAGTTCCCTATGCACATGCAATGCATTATTTACATGCTATGTATACTCAATCCTACATGAAGTGCAAAAATTTTCAAAATATATTGAAAATGCATGATATGCATGAGACTCAATATGCAAAATAAAAATAAGACAAAGTAAATGATATTAGATACCGGTCCCTCCCCCAAACTTAAATCACACCGTCTCGGTGTGAAATAAATAAAGGGAAGAGACCCAAAAATAGGGAAATAAAATGAAAGACTCAAGTAAAAGAAAAACTATTTACAAGGTTTTGGAGTGATACCTCAAAAGCTTTCGGATGGGGAAGAAGACCCCATCGAGTATGAAGGATTGCTAGAGCATGGAGACGGTATCTTCATCATCTTTCTCTTGGCCGCTTTCACCTCGTAGGAATCCGGAACATACTCATTGTCATGAATCACCAACTCTCCTCCATGTAGTTGAGGATGTTGTTTCAACGATGTAGAGCATTCTCCAACTTCCTCTTGCTCCACCGTGCTCGGCTCTCCTTGGCCGCGAGAGGAGCTATCCTCTCCTTTCTTTCCCGTGAGCTCTCTAACCATGCCCTTCAAGTCCTTGACCGCTTTTACCAACTTTCGGATTGTCCTATCTTGCCACTTGCACACCCGTTGAAGTAACCTCGTTTGGTGGTTGGCATGTCTAGTGGCAATGTCCGACATCTTTCCATCATAAGGATCAAAGCAATACCTCTCACTCCCATACGTTGTCCGAGTGGGAAACGAGTGTGCATCTTCGTCTTCTTCATCCTCTTGGTTGTTAGAGTGATCATCTTCTTCTCTTGGCACTCTCCTCGCCTTTGGCTTTCCTCGGTGGATTATCTTTAGTGGTGGGTCGGTTGCCGGGTTATAGAAGTGATCATTGGTCGGATAGAAGTAGATGTTCTTCCTCCCTCGGAGTGTGGTGAGAGGAGCGTTAGGCAAAAGGACCTTGACCGTGTTGGTTTTGGTGAGCCTTAGGTTGTAGGCGAAAGTCTTTCCTATCTTGCCTTCGAAGAACTTGGTTCTTGAGAGATAGACCGCATCTATAAACTCCATGTTCTTAGTCTCATTCACCAACGTAATCCCCTTAACCTTGAGGATTGAAGTCACCAAACCACCAATGAAGATCTTAGGCTCCTTGCTCTTGGTAGTGTGAGCCCAATCTTTGTATCCAAGTAAGTGGTTCACTAGATCGGCGGCTAGACACGGGCGTGCACTCTCTCCAATGAAACGCCGCTCATCTTGAGGTGAGTCAAGGAACGGTGCCAAACCTAAAGCAAGCAACTCGATATCTTCTTCCGAAACCGTTCCAACCTCCTTCTTGGAAAAGAATGTGGGAGCAAGGATCTTGTGGGCATAGCGAATGGCGGGGTGGCGGATGGATGCGCCTTTGATATTCCCGGGACTATATTCTCCCATACCAATGACTTTCCACAAGTAGGTCAAGTCATTTTTCCCATAGAGAAACTTGAGGCCTCTCTTGGTTCCTTCTTCTTTGAACCCAAACACTTGACTTAGCCCATGAAATTTCATCTTGTAAGCCTCTTTCCCTACCTTAAACTCAATGAAACCGTGGCCATCATCCTCATTGGCGTCTTTATTCCCTCGTTCATAGAACATAGCTTCCAATGATGCAAGAAATTGGCAAGCTTGGTCTTCATGAGAGAGGTTAGCCAATTCAAAGATTTCACCAAAACCCATGTTGGCGAAAATCGATTTCACATCTTCAAGGATTCCCATCTTCTCAAGTATAACATTATCCGGGAATTTTGTCTTCTCGAATTTTACCTCCTTGAGCTTTTTGGCATACTCACTATAGGTGGGGACTCTTGGCTTAGGCTTGGGGACCTTCTTCATCTTTTTCACTCGCCCCACGTCTTCCACATCGCCTCCCTCGCCATTAGCAAGTGTCTTCTTTTTCCTCTTTTCGGTGCCTTTAGCGCTTTCCGCTAGTGCTAACTCTCTTCTTTTAGTCGGTGGACCTTTCTCTTTGATTGGGTCACTTGTTCTTGCCATGGTACCTACATTGTCTCAAGGAATGTATAAGTTTCAAGAAACCAAGATACAACCTTTGGCATTACCAAGCAAAGGCAAACATGAGACAAATTGGATAAAACTCAATTTGCAAAAAGATATTCAATTTCTCATTTGTAAGATTGAGTATACTCATTAAGTGCTACAAGAACCCAATCAAATCTCAAAGTTTGAAACTTTTAGGCACAAACACCAAAAATCAAGTTCTTGGCCTCAAAATCCAAACTTCCTCAAATGCATGACAAATTAGCACATGAGCTACACACTCTAACCGTTTTCGAGCCTAATCCCAAGGTTTCTATGCAAGTGGAAACACTACCCAAACAAATTCATGAAATTTTCCCTTATGAACAAGTTCTTGAATTTTCATGAAAAATATGAGTGAAATACCTTGGGGATGCAAGCTGTAAATGGAAAAGGAGTTGATAGATCCTGAAAGAGGATGAAAAATCCGGAATATAGCAACTTGAATCACAATTTTTGGTTGAGAATTGAGAGAGTTATGAGGTTTTGAAAATTGAGAGAAAAATGTGTGGTCATGGCCGCGAAAATGAGGGAGAAGAAGACTTACCTAGCGGTCCATTGGATAATAGATCCAAACTAGAGACCGTTGGACGAAGCTTTGGACTGGTAGTCCAAAACCATCCTGAGCAAGACACATCCGGTACACGGGACCGGGATTGACGGAAAAAACCATCCCGGGGGAAACACATCCGGCATACGCATCCGGTATCGAAGAAAATTTTTCTTCCTGGGGAAATTCCCATCCCGGGAAAATTCAAACCGGGACAACAGGCCGGGATTGAGGGAAAATTTCGTCCCGGGGAAATTCTCATCTCGGGCACTATGTAACCGGGACAACGGGCCGGGATTCTCCCTGGTATTCGGCAAAATCCCGTCCCGGGCAACTTCAAACCGGGACAACAGGCCGGGATCTGGTGAAATTTTCTCTCTGGGGAAACGAATCTGGCACGAGGGAAAAATCATCCCGGGGGAGATTTTAAATTTTCTTCCCGGTGGAAAATTTCACACCGGGCAACATGATGCCGGGACATGGTTCTTCCTCATTTTGAACTTCCCTAGCAAGATTTCACCTCTTTTGGCCACCAAGAACGCTAAAAACACTCAACAAAAATATCAAAAAGAACTAACATAGATCGAAAAATGAATTAAAAGAAATATATACAATGATAAACTTGGGGGTGTCTCCCAAGAGCACTTTGTTTAACGTCATTAAGTTCGACGTTTGTTACCGTTCTCAAGCTAGAGGGACATCATCGAGAGGGATTGAGCTTGAGCCTTTGCTCGGTAAAGTTTGAGCCTTTGCCCATTTGCAATGAAATCTTGGCCCTCCTCGTTACCAAGTACCACGGCTCCATATGGCCTTACTTCCTTAACATAAAACGGACCCGACCACCTAGATTTGAGCTTCCCGGGAAAAAGATTCAACCGGGAATTGAACATGAGTACTCGGTCTCCGGCTTTGAAGTCCTTGTGCACGATCCTCTTATCATGGAATGCTTTGGCCTTCTCCTTGTAGATTCTCGAGCTCTCATAGGCCTCAAGCCTAGTCTCTTCTAACTCTGTAAGTTGAATTAACCTCTTCTCTTGTGCGGTCTTGATGTCGAAGTTAAGAAGCTTCACCGCCCATAGGGCCTTGTATTCCAATTCAACCGGTAGATGGAATGACCTCCCATAAAGCAAGTTGAATGGTCTAGTCCCTATAGGCGTCTTAAAAGCGGTAAGGTAAGCCCATAACGCATCATCTAACTTGTTGGCCCAATCTTTTCTCGAAATCCCAACCGTCTTCTCTAGTATGGCTTTGATTTGCCGGTTGGATACTTCTACTTGGCCACTCGTTTGAGGATGGTAAGGTGTTGCTACCATATGCCTCACACCATGCTTCTTAAGTAGACTTTCAAAAACCTTATTGATGAAAATGACTACCTCCATCACTAATGACCACTCTTGGAACCCCAAACCTTGGGAAAATGATGGACTTGAATAGTTTTAGGACAACCTTAGCATCGTTGGTTGGACTTGCAATGTCCTTCACCCATTTCGAGACGTAATCAACCGCCACCAATATGTATTGGTTACCATATGATGACTTGAAATGTCCCATAAAATCGATGCCCCATACGTCAAACATCTCCACCACAAGAATTGGGGTTTGGGGCATTTCATCTCTCCTCCCAATATTCCATTTCCTTTGGCACGCATCACATGTGGAGACGAAGAGGTGTGCATCCTTCAATAATGAAGGCCACCAAAACCTGGATTGCAAGACCTTTGTAGCGGTTTTGTAGGATGCATGATGACCACCATAGCTTGACCCGTGACAATGGAGTAGTGATAGATAGATTTTTGTATTAGGTTCATACCAATTACTCAAACCTACTCGTATCATTGCAGTATTTGAGGATCGAACCAAAGAGGTTAAGATTGAAGCACTAAGAATACATGAATCTTCCTAAGCTAGAGCAAATGTTTTTGGGGTTTTATGTTTTTAAACAACAGAAAATAAATGCAAGAAGGAAAACAAAGATAGAAATGTGGATCATGAACTAAGCTATCAATGAGATGGGTAACAATCAAACAATGAATCATTTGAAAGCATTAAACATTATCCTAGAACATGGAATTCATAATTATGACCAACCCACTCTCGTGGCACTAATCACTTTGTTAATCACCAAATCAAGAACAAACCATCGTTTGTGATAAGATGATTAGCAAGCATTAATCTCCAATCCCAATTAGTTCACTAATCACCCTTGACATCAACTCTCGTTGGATAGGCAAGGAAAGCTCACAAAAGGTTTTGTTCAAGCAATTCATTTAAACTCGGGTTAGGAGTGAAATGCCTAAGTTCAAGACTCGAATGGATAAACCTAATATAGCACTAACACCGTTTACTCGAATCTCTCCCTAATGCATGGGATGAGACCATAAATCCTAGGGTGTAGCTCTAGATTGGTTTGTCATGCCAACTAGAACTACCTAATCTAGGTGCAGTTCTAAACTTTGGTTTATCTTATCAAATCTAGCATTAAGAACCAACATAAGTGAAAGATTTAAAAAAGATCAACCTAAATCATAATCATCTAACCATCAAGACAATTAACAAATGATGCAAATGCACACAATCTATGCTAATCCTTAGGTAAAGATCACTAATCTTGACTAATTCTCTTTCAAGCAACTAATCACTATGCTAATCATCTAATCCATTAGCAAACTCTCCTTTGTGGATCATTGATTAGCAAGCATTAATAATATAAACAAGATCAACCAAAAATACACCCTAGACAACTATTATCATAGGCTAGGAGCAAAAATCTCTTGAATAGTTCATCAAGGCATTTCATCAAACACTTGGTGTGCATGAAATGCCTTACGATCTTGATCCACTTTATCAAGCTAGATCTAGCATTAGGAACACTAAACAAGAAAGGAAAGCAATGATTAAGAACATAAGCATCACAAATCAACCATCACACCATCAAAATCAAGCATAATCCAAAATCCAACAAAAAGTCAACTCATGAAAATATGAAGAACAAAAGAGAAAAAGACATAAAGATAAAGAAGATGCATTAATATAAAGATAGAGTTGAAGAAATCTTCTCTAGTATGGCATAGATGTGAAGAACAATCCAAATCCCTCAAGAGAGAGAGGTAGGGTCGAGCCCCCACTCTTACAAGAAGAAAACTTTGGTTTAGAAATGTTTAAAATTTGCATAAATACACAAAATGTTCGAACCGGGTCAACCCGAGGCAAATCAGGTCGGATCTTGGACTGGGCAGAGTTTATATGTGTCCACTAAATCGATGATAACTCCTGGAATATTATATGGAATGAGATGAATCTTCTCTCTTTAGAAATCTAACTCAATTTTGCATAACTTTCATCAAGAGCTCAGATTAAACTGGGCATGGAAAGGCTTCCATCCGACATGATCTTTCAGCTACTTCGGACTGCCTCTGCATTTTCCGACAGTGATATGTCTTCACTAAATCACCCGTATCTCCTGAACCTAACATCCGAATGACTTGATTCCGGCTTATCTGAACATATATCTCACTCCTCTACAACGTCTATGAATACCATTGAAGCTGAATCAGGCGGAAAGGTTCTCGTACAGCCACATCTTTGAGACGCTTTGGGTGAACTCTTCCTTCTCCTTGTCCATGACCGGAAGGTTTCAACTCCATGTCCCCAAATGTTCTCTAAAACACCTAAAATAGACTCCAAAATATGCAAGTACTCACTCGGACCTAATGCAAATGTCCTAAATTCTAAATTAGACCTAAATGTAAGACAAAAACGTGATTAATCATGCAAATAACACAAAACTCTAAGTAAAATGTATGTCAGAACACGTAAAATATATGAATATCAACTCCTCCCAAACTTACTTCCTTGCTTGTCCTCAAGCAACAAATTAGGAAACAAGAGAGAGAGAGAGAGAGATTGAAATGAGAGCTCAATTCCACAACATCATCGAAAAAGTTCAAATTCAATTGCCAAGTTACTAGCTCCAAGATGCGATCAAACAAGTCTACTCAAAATGAGCTAGCCATATTCTTCCCTATACGAATCAAACTCAAGCCTCTACCTACACAAACAATCATTTCATCCAATCCTTTGACATTCATTAAATCGTTCAAGTGAATCATGTTTATGCAAGACAAGTGAATTCATTTGGCTAGGGTGAAGGTCTTGAGATTAAGATGATCTCAAACGTATGGGCTTATTCCGATGCAAGGGATCTCTTAATGAATGGGTAAGCTTTAGAAAACGTATAAGGCTTTTTACCTTCTTCTTCCACACGTTTTCATCGTCTTCTTTCAGTTGGGGGATTTTCTTCTTCTTCCTTGTTTCATGGTATGGTGCTTTCACCTCACTTCTTTTAGCTCTTCTTGTTGATTTCTTTTGATTTGTCTCCATCCTCATCACTTTGATTCTTTAGCCATATTTTTGGCTTCTTTTCCTTTTCTTTGAACATTTGGAGATCAACCTTTATGTTAAGAGCCAATTCAAACTTTAACACCAACCATGTATTCTTTGACAATTTCCCCTTCTTCACCTTTTTCTTCTTTTGACCTCAATTTCCATTCCCACAATGATTCCATCGATCAAACACTTTTGTTCATTCCAAACCCCAAAACTTCCATTCCTAGCTAGCCTACCCTAGTCTAGCCCGTAATGTTGAGCTAGATCTACTTGCAAACATATCCTTGTCGCTCAAAACACAACACTTTTTGCCAAGCTTACTCGAAAATTAGGCCTTACATACGCTCACTAAAGATTTGGCTAGAAAGGAGGGTAGGTTAGAGGTGTGGTAAACAGTTCGAATGATGGAAATCGGCTATTTGGGACAACAAGAGGGTGGTAAAGTGAATAAGATAGCCTAAATATGTATGTGGTATCGATGAATTCACTATCTAATGCACAAACACGATAATTAATTGTCAAAATTAAGGTTCTCACTTAGGTAGGATTGAAATCAATTCAAAACTTTCTTTAGCCAAGACATGAGTAATGAAACATGATATCAAAATATGGTTCATCCTTGATTTCAAACTCAATCAAAAGCATCAAACAACTAACAACGATGGCAATGAGCCAAGCTCTTAGAATGATATTACACATGTAAATCACATCATTGCTCTCAATGCAAATGAAACCTATATGCAACTATAGACTCAATCTTAACATGAATTGCAACTAGATGCTTCTTTTTATGTTCAAAATTTTCAAATTTTTGTGGATGCATGATATGCATGAGACTCAAGTATGCAAAGAGAAAAATAAGAAAACAAAACACAAGGTCAAATGACACAAACCCCTCCACCAAACTTGAATTGCACCGTCTCGGTTCAACAAAAGTCAAAGAAAGCGCAAACATAATGCAAGAATGTATATACAATGAAGTGGAGTGAGAATCATACCTTGGAATTAAATAGAGGACGAGAGGAGTGTGATACGTTGTGGCTCAAGCCCTCCTTTCATCACATACCACGACCTTGGACCCAAGAGACCCTTATTGATTGCTTGTTTTGTGTCTCAAGCTCGACAATGGATATGCTTGGGGAGGTCCCCAAGGGCGCGTTTAATGTCACTAGCTTGACGGTTTCTTCCTCATTGTAACTCCCTTTATGAAAATCACAAGAAAAGTGAAATGATTAATGCTAAACCTCTAGTCTCAAGAAGAATCAAAATCCTAATGATCAATGCTAAACCTCCCCGGCAACAGCGCCAAATTGATTTTTGTATTAGGTTCATACCAATTACTCCAACCTACTCGTATCATAGTAGTATTTGAGGATCAAACCAAAGAGGTTAAGATTGAAACACTAAGAATACATGAATCTTCCTAAGCTAGAGCAAATGTTTTTGGGGTTTTATGTTTTTAAACTACAGAAAATAAATGCAAGAAGGAAAACAAAGATAGAAATGTGGATCATGAACTAAGCTATCAATGAGATGGGTAACAATCAAACAATGAATCATTTGAAAGCATTAAACATTATCCTAGAACATGGAATTCATAATTATGACCAATCCACTCTCGTGGCACTAATCACTTTGTTAATCACCAAATCAAGAACAAACCATCGTTTGTGATAAGATGATTAGCAAGCATTAATCTCCAATCCCAATTAGTTCACTAATCATCCCTGACATCAACTCTCGTTGGATAGGCAAAGAAAGCTCACAAAAGGTTTTGTTCAAGCAATTCATTTAAACTCGGGTTAGGAGTGAAATGCCTAAGTTCAAGACTCGAATGGATAAACCTAATATAGCACTAACACCGTTTACTCGAATCTCTCCCTAATGCATGGGATGAGACCATAAATCCTTGGGTGTAGCTCTAGATTGGTTTGTCATGCCAACTAGAACTACCTAATCTAGGTGCAGTTCTAAACTTTGGTTTATCTTATCAAATCTAGCATTAAGAACCAACATAAGTGAAAGATTTAAAAAAGATCAACCTAAATCATAATCATCTAACCATCAAGACAATTAACAAATGATGCAAATGCACACAATCTATGCTAATCCTTAGGTAAAGATCACTAATCTTGACTAATTCTCTTTCAAGCAACTAATCACTATGCTAATCATCTAATCCATTAGCAAACTCTCCTTTGTGGATCATTGATTAGCAAGCATTAATAATATAAACAAGATCAACCAAAAATACACCCTAGACAACTATTATCATAGGCTAGGAGCAAAAATCTCTTGAATAGTTCATCAAGGCATTTCATCAAACACTTGGTGTGCATGAAATGCCTTACGATCTTGATCCACTTTATCAAGCTAGATCTAGCATTAGGAACACTAAACAAGAAAGGAAAGCAAGGATTAAGAACATAAGCATCACAAATCAACCATCAAACCATCAAAATCAAGCATAATCCAAAATCCAACAAAAAGTCAACTCATGAAAATATGAAGAACAAAAGAGAAAAAGACATAAAGATAAAGAAGATGCATTAATATAAAGATAGAGTTGAAGAAATCTTCTCTAGTATGGCATAGATGTGAAGAACAATCCAAATCCCTCAAGAGAGAGAGGTAGGGTCGAGCCCCCACTCTTACAAGATGAAAACTTTGGTTTAGAAATGTTTAAAATTTGCATAAATACACAAAATGTTCGAACCGGGTCGACCCGAGGCAAATCGGGTCGGATCTTGGACTGGGCAGAGTTGATATGTGTCCACTAAATCGATGATAACTCATGAAATATTATATGGAATGAGATGAATCTTCTCTCTTTAGAAATCTAACTAAATTTTTCATAACTTTCATCAAGAGCTCAGATTAAACTGGGCATGCAAAGGTTTCCATCCGACATGATCTTTCAGCTACTTTGGACTGCCTCTGCATTTTCCGACAGTGATATGTCTTCACTAAATCACCCGTATCGCCTGAACCTAACATCCGAATGACTTGATTCCAGCTTATCTGAACATATATCTCACTCCTCTACAACGTCTATGAATACCATTGACGCTGAATCAGGCGGAAAGGTTCTCGTACAGCCACATCTTTGAGACGCTTTGGGTGAACTCTTCCTTCTCCTTGTCCATGACCGGAAGGTTTCAACTCCATGTCCCCAAATGTTCTCTAAAACACCTAAAATAGACTCCAAAATATGCAAGTACTCACTCGGACCTAATGCAAATGTCCTAAATTCTAAATGAGACCTAAATATAAGACAAAAACGTGATTAATCATGCAAATAACACAAAACTCTAAGTAAAATGTATGTCAGAACACGTAAAATATATGAATATCAACTCCTCCCAAACTTACTTCATTGCTTGTCCTCAAGCAACAAATTAGGAAACAAGAGAGAGAGAGAGATTGAAATGAGAGCTCAATTCCACAACATCATCGAAAAAGTTCAAATTCAATTGCCAAGTTACTAGCTCCAAGATGCGATCAAACAAGTCTACTCAAAATGAGCTAGCCATATTCTTCCCTATACGAATCAAACTCAAGCCTCTACCTACACAAACAATCATTTCATCCAATCCTTTGACATTCATTAAATCGTTCAAGTGAATCATGTTTATGCAAGACAAGTGAATTCATTTGGCTAGGGTGAAGGTCTTGAGATTAAGATGATCTCAAACGTATGGGCTTATTCCGATGCAAGGGATCTCTTAATGAATGGGTAAGCTTTAGAAAACGTATAAGGCTTTTTACCTTCTTCTTCCACACGTTTTCATCGTCTTCTTTCAGTTGGGGGATTTTCTTCTTCTTCCTTGATTCATGGTATGGTGCTTTCACCTCACTTCTTTTAGCTCTTCTTGTTGATTTCTTTTGCTTTGTCTCCATCCTCATCACTTTGATTCTTTAGCCATATTTTTGGCTTCTTTTCCTTTTCTTTGAACATTTGGAGATCAACCTTTATGTTAAGAGCCAATTCAAACTTTAACACCAACCGTGTATTCTTTGACAATTTCCCCTTCTTCACCTTTTTCTTCTTTTGACCTCAATTTCCATTCCCACAATGATTCCATCGATCAAACACTTTTGTTCATTCCAAACCCCAAAACTTCCCTTCCTAGCTAGCCTACCCTAGTCTAGCCCGTAATGTTGAGTTAGATCTACATGCAAACATATCCTTGTCGCTCAAAACTCAACACTTTTTGCCAAGCTTACTCGAAAATTAGGCCTTACATACGCTCACTAAAGATTAGGCTTGAAAGGAGGGTAGGTTAGAGGTGTGGTAAACCGTTCCAATGATGGAAATCGGCTATTTGGGACAACAAGAGGGTGGTAAAGTGAATAAGATAGCCTAAATATGTATGTGGTATCGATGAATTCACTATCTAATGCACAAAAACGATAATTAACTGTCAAAATTAAGGTTCTCACTTAGGTAGGATTGAAATCAATTCAAAACTTTCTTTAGCCAAGACATGAGTAATGAAACATGATATCAAAATATGGTTCATCCTTGATTTCAAACTCAATCAAAAGCATCAAACAACTAACAACGATGGCAATGAGCCAAGCTCTTAGAATGATATTACACATGGAAATCACATCATTGCTCTCAATGCAAATGCAACCTATATGCAACTATAGACTCAATCTTAACATGAATTGCAACTAGATGCTTCTTTTTATGTTCAAAATTTTCAAATTTTTGTGGATGCATGATATGCATGAGACTCAAGTTTGCAAAAGAAAAATAAGAAAACAAAACACAAGGTCAAATGACACAAACCCCTCCACCAAACTTGAATTGCACCGTCTCGGTTCAACAAAAGTCAAAGAAAGCGCAAACATAATGCAAGAATGTATATACAATGAAGTGGAGTGAGAATCATACCTTGGAATTAAATAGAGGACGAGAGGAGTGTGATACGTTGTGGCTCAAGCCCTCCTTTCATCACATACCATGACCTTGGACCCAAGAGACCCTTATTGATTGCTTGTTTTGTGTCTCAAGCTCGACAATGGATATGCTTGGGGAGGTCCCCAAGGGCGCGTTTAACGTCACTAGCTTGACGGTTTCTTCCTCATTGTAACTCCCTTTATGAAAATCACAAGAAAAGTGAAATGATTAATGCTAAACCTCTAGTCTCAAGAAGAATCAAAATCCTAATGATCAATGCAAAACCTCCTCGGCAACAGCGCCAAATTGATTTTTGTATTAGGTTCATACCAATTACTCCAACCTACTCGTATCATAGTAGTATTTGAGGATCAAACCAAAGAGGTTAAGATTGAAACACTAAGAATACATGAATCTTCCTAAGCTAGAGCAAATGTTTTTGGGGTTTTATGTTTTTAAACTACAGAAAATAAATGCAAGAAGGAAAACAAAGATAGAAATGTGGATCATGAACTAAGCTATCAATGAGATGGGTAACAATCAAACAATGAATCATTTGAAAGCATTAAACATTATCCTAGAACATGGAATTCATAATTATGACCAATCCACTCTCGTGGCACTAATCACTTTGTTAATCACCAAATCAAGAACAAACCATCGTTTGTGATAAGATGATTAGCAAGCATTAATCTCCAATCCCAATTAGTTCACTAATCATCCCTGACATCAACTCTCGTTGGATAGGCAAAGAAAGCTCACAAAAGGTTTTGTTCAAGCAATTCATTTAAACTCGGGTTAGGAGTGAAATGCCTAAGTTCAAGACTCGAATGGATAAACCTAATATAGCACTAACACCGTTTACTCGAATCTCTCCCTAATGCATGGGATGAGACCATAAATCCTTGGGTGTAGCTCTAGATTGGTTTGTCATGCCAACTAGAACTACCTAATCTAGGTGCAGTTCTAAACTTTGGTTTATCTTATCAAATCTAGCATTAAGAACCAACATAAGTGAAAGATTTAAAAAAGATCAACCTAAATCATAATCATCTAACCATCAAGACAATTAACAAATGATGCAAATGCACACAATATATGCTAATCCTTAGGTAAAGATCACTAATCTTGACTAATTCTCTTTCAAGCAACTAATCACTATGCTAATCATCTAATCCATTAGCAAACTCTCCTTTGTGGATCATTGATTAGCAAGCATTAATAATATAAACAAGATCAACCAAAAATACACCCTAGACAACTATTATCATAGGCTAGGAGCAAAAATCTCTTGAATAGTTCATCAAGGCATTTCATCAAACACTTGGTGTGCATGAAATGCCTTACGATCTTGATCCACTTTATCAAGCTAGATCTAGCATTAGGAACACTAAACAAGAAAGGAAAGCAAGGATTAAGAACATAAGCATCACAAATCAACCATCAAACCATCAAAATCAAGCATAATCCAAAATCCAACAAAAAGTCAACTCATGAAAATATGAAGAACAAAAGAGAAAAAGACATAAAGATAAAGAAGATGCATTAATATAAAGATAGAGTTGAAGAAATCTTCTCTAGTATGGCATAGATGTGAAGAACAATCCAAATCCCTCAAGAGAGAGAGGTAGGGTCGAGCCCCCACTCTTACAAGATGAAAACTTTGGTTTAGAAATGTTTAAAATTTGCATAAATACACAAAATGTTCGAACCGGGTCGACCCGAGGCAAATCGGGTCGGATCTTGGACTGGGCAGAGTTGATATGTGTCCACTAAATCGATGATAACTCATGAAATATTATATGGAATGAGATGAATCTTCTCTCTTTAGAAATCTAACTAAATTTTTCATAACTTTCATCAAGAGCTCAGATTAAACTGGGCATGCAAAGGTTTCCATCCGACATGATCTTTCAGCTACTTTGGACTGCCTCTGCATTTTCCGACAGTGATATGTCTTCACTAAATCACCCGTATCGCCTGAACCTAACATCCGAATGACTTGATTCCAGCTTATCTGAACATATATCTCACTCCTCTACAACGTCAATGAATACCATTGACGCTGAATCAGGCGGAAAGGTTCTCGTACAGCCACATCTTTGAGACGCTTTGGGTGAACTCTTCCTTCTCCTTGTCCATGACCGGAAGGTTTCAACTCCATGTCCCCAAATGTTCTCTAAAACACCTAAAATAGACTCCAAAATATGCAAGTACTCACTAGGACCTAATGCAAATGTCCTAAATTCTAAATGAGACCTAAATGTAAGACAAAAACGTGATTAATCATGCAAATAACACAAAACTCTAAGTAAAATATATGTCAGAACACGTAAAATATATGAATATCAACTCCTCCCAAACTTACTTCCTTGCCTGTCCTCAAGCAACAAATTAGGAAACAAGAGAGAGAGAGAGAAATTTAAATGAGAGCTCAAATCCACAACATCATCGAAAAAGTTCAAATTCAATTGCCAAGTTACTAGCTCCAAGATGCGATCAAACAAGTCTACTCAAAATGAGCTAGCCATATTCTTCCCTATACGAATCAAACTCAAGCCTCTACCTACACAAACAATCATTTCATCCAATCCTTTGACATTCATTAAACTGTTCAAGTGAATCATGTTTATGCAAGACAAGTGAATTCATTTGGCTAGGGTGAAGGTCTTGAGATTAAGATGATCTCAAACGTATGGGCTTATTCCGATGCAAGGGATCTCTTAATGAATGGGTAAGCTTTAGAAAACGTATAAGGCTTTTTACCTTCTTCTTCCACACGTTTTCATCGTCTTCTTTCAGTTGGGGGATTTTCTTCTTCTTCCTTGATTCATGGTATGGTGCTTTCACCTCACTTCTTTTAGCTCTTCTTGTTGATTTCTTTTGCTTTGTCTCCATCCTCATCACTTTGATTCTTTAGCCATATTTTTGGCTTCTTTTCCTTTTCTTTGAACATTTGGAGATCAACCTTTATGTTAAGAGCCAATTCAAACTTTAACACCAACCGTGTATTCTTTGACAATTTCCCCTTCTTCACCTTTTTCTTCTTTTGACCTCAATTTCCATTCCCACAATGATTCCATCGATCAAACACTTTTGTTCATTCCAAACCCCAAAACTTCCCTTCCTAGCTAGCCTACCCTAGTCTAGCCCGTAATGTTGAGTTAGATCTACATGCAAACATATCCTTGTCGCTCAAAACTCAACACTTTTTGCCAAGCTTACTCGAAAATTAGGCCTTACATACGCTCACTAAAGATTAGGCTTGAAAGGAGGGTAGGTTAGAGGTGTGGTAAACCGTTCCAATGATGGAAATCGGCTATTTGGGACAACAAGAGGGTGGTAAAGTGAATAAGATAGCCTAAATATGTATGTGGTATCGATGAATTCACTATCTAATGCACAAACACGATAATTAACTGTCAAAATTAAGGTTCTCACTTAGGTAGGATTGAAATCAATTCAAAACTTTCTTTAGCCAAGACATGAGTAATGAAACATGATATCAAAATATGGTTCATCCTTGATTTCAAACTCAATCAAAAGCATCAAACAACTAACAACGATGGCAATGAGCCAAGCTCTTAGAATGATATTACACATGGAAATCACATCATTGCTCTCAATGCAAATGCAACCTATATGCAACTATAGACTCAATCTTAACATGAATTGCAACTAGATGCTTCTTTTTATGTTCAAAATTTTCAAATTTTTGTGGATGCATGATATGCATGAGACTCAAGTATGCAAAGAGAAAAATAAGAAAACAAAACACAAGGTCAAATGACACAAACCCCTCCACCAAACTTGAATTGCACCGTCTCGGTTCAACAAAAGTCAAAGAAAGCGCAAACATAATGCAATAATGTATATACAATGAAGTGGAGTGAGAATCATACCTTGGAATTAAATAGAGGACGAGAGGAGTGTGATACGTTGTGGCTCAAGCCCTCCTTTCATCAGATACCACGACCTTGGACCCAAGAGACCCTTATTGATTGCTTGTTTTGTGTCTCAAGCTCGACAATGGATATGCTTGGGGAGGTCCCCAAGGGGGCGTTGAACGTCACTAGCTTGACGGTTTCTTCCTCATTGTAACTCCCTTCATGAAAATCACAAGAAAAGTGAAATGATTAATGCTAAACCTCTAGTCTCAAGAAGAATCAAAATCCTAATGATCAATGCAAAACCTCCCCGGCAACAGCGCCAAATTGATTTTTGTATTAGGTTCATACCAATTACTCCAACATACTCGTATCATAGTAGTATTTGAGGATCAAACCAAAGAGGTTAAGATTGAAACACTAAGAATACATGAATCTTCCTAAGCTAGAGCAAATGTTTTTGGGGTTTTATGTTTTTAAACTACAGAAAATAAATGCAAGAAGGAAAACAAAGATAGAAATGTGGATCATGAACTAAGCTATCAATGAGATGGGTAACAATCAAACAATGAATCATTTGAAAGCATTAAACATTATCCTAGAACATGGAATTCATAATTATGACCAATCCACTCTCGTGGCACTAATCACTTTGTTAATCACCAAATCAAGGAGTGATGAGGACATCAATTCATCAAACTCACCAGGACCCATGATCAAAGCCCTGAAAGCTCATGGGATTGCTACTGCCTTTGAAATGGGCTGTACTGAGTGTACGGCAGGCTTAGACCCTCGTCCTATAGGCAACAGCGGTTCCATTGCTAAGGTCGGGACAGTAGTTCCTAAGCTCCTAGCCCAAAAAGAGCCGACCATCCCACCACCCAAAAGAGATGGGATTTACCGACCAACCCACCATGACGAAGAGAACAGTCGAGCCAGAATCCCCGTAGCTCGACCATGGTATCACGGTGACCCGATCGTTCACGAATCGATCAAGACTGGTGAGCTCGACGCCCGAGAGGATCCAAACGTCCCACCACCCAAAAGAGATGGGATTCATCGACCAACCCACCATGAGGAAGAGAACGGTCGAGCCAGAATTCCCTTAGCTCGACCTTGGTATCACGGTGACCCGATCGTTTACGAATCGAGCAAGATTGGTGAGCTCGACGGCCAGGAGGATCCAAACGTCCCAACACCCAAAAGAGATGGGTTTCATCGACCAACCCACCATGGAGAAAAGAACAATCGAGCCAGAATCCCCATAGCTCGACCAAAACCGGCATTCACCTTAGCCATGCACCACATTGCATCCGAGAGAGCGTATGAGTCGGGAAACATGTGTTTTGGCCCAAGATCTTCAACCACTGATTCAGCCAAGGCCCAACACGCATACTGGAGCCTCTTATGGTCCAAACCAGATGGAGATTTAACTTGGCACAATCCGAATCCAAACCGGGAAGGCCAATCTCCTACGCGGACCCGTTTGGAGCCAAGTAAGGAAAGTCCGACTTCAGATCCTTTGCACGACTTCTCCTCACGTGTCATGCTGTCTACTGAGTATACAATGGGCCCTAGACCACCAGAGCACAAGAAGACACGCCCAAATATGCTGCACGGTCGTTTTGGATCCGAGATTAATGAACTTACCTTATTTGGCTATACACGCGATTTGCTAGATCAAGGCAAGTTCCTCTCGTCTAATCTCGGCCATCCAATCTCACCATCGCATCCTAGACGTCCAGCAACCCAATGAACCTAGACAGATGCGTATCTCCATCAGCCCCCACGAGAATCGCCCAAAGATTCACAATCCCATCAATGGCGACAATCGAAGACTTTCTTTAAATGCTTTCCGTAATTTTGAATTCTTGTGACCGTTAGGTCTCCTTGTCGAGCTCCTATAAAGCTCATTTGCTTCTGTACTTTCGAAACACAATTTTACAATTCATTTTATCAATAAACTTTCAAGTCTAAGTCTCAAAGCTTCGTTGTCTTTGAATCGGTTTCTTTTGTTAGTTCTTAGGTATTGTGCGAGGTGTCCCCCTTGCTTAAGAGCTGATTGAGTCTTCTCTCTCTAGAGCGTGGTTTCCCCCAGGAGAGTTAAGCTTCACCTTGTTTGTTTCGGACCCATCAAAACCGAGCCAAGCTTCCGCAACCATCACCGTCGACCCATCCTTCCGCATCCAAGCCTCTTTGAATCACTTTGAGGCCTTCGTTTGTAAACTCGACCTTGAGTCTTACATCATTGGTATCAGAGCTTCAAAAGCTCCTATCTATCAGGTTACCTCGTTCTTTGTTTAAGTTTTTCATTTGTTTCATTGCTTTTTCGTTTTTAGTTCATCCTCAATCGAAAACTACAAAAAAAAAAAAAATTATCAGCTTTACCCGTCTGTTTGTTTTAATTTTCATAAAATCATAAAAACTCATAAAAACATTTCGTCTTTTGTTTTTGCCTGTTAACTCATCATATAAAAATATAAAATTGTTTCTGGAATTTTAGGAAGTGATCTAATATTTTTAGATCAACAAAAACGGAACCGGAAAATTTAAGTGCGAAAAACAGTTTTTTTGTGTTCTTGTTTGTTCTTGATCTAGACTTTGATTCCTGTGAATTTTTCTTGTGTAAGGTACTATGGGAGAGCTAGCAAACGACCCCATGTCACTCATGGCTCGTAACTTCACTGCTTTCCAGGAAGAGATGAGAAACATGACCCAACGGCTAGAGCAAGGCTTAGCCAACGTCGGAGGAAGGCTTGACCGAGTAGAAGCACAGCCTCAGGGAGCACACAGAAGAGCTCCACCACAAGCAGCGCAGCATGATGATGATCACATACCAGAACTCGATGACGACCCGCCCCCTGGTCGGAACCAACCACCGGATCCACAACAAAACCAACAACGCCGGAGAGATCCATTGAATCGAGGCAGGGCCCGTGATGAAGGTCAAGGCCAGTACAACAACAACAATGATTTGAAGATAACACCACCTACCTTTGCCGGGAAGGTAGATCCAGAAGCCTACCTTGATTGGGAGAGGCGTATGGAGTATATCTATGAGTGCTATAACTATCAAGAGCACAAGAAGGTTACCTTTGCAGCTGCTCAACTCACTGACCATGCACTTGCTTGGTGGGATCGAGAGATGGCAGAAAGAAGAAGGTATGGAGATGGACCACTCAACTCTTGGAGGGAGATGAAAGCACTTCTCAAACGAAGATACGTTCCACCACACTATCATCGAGAACTCCAAAGGAAATTCAGAAAGCTTTACCAAGGCCAGAAGACGGTGGAGGAGTATTATGATGAATTTGAGATCTTGAGGAACAGGCTAGAGCTAGAGGAGACCGAGGAGACCCTCATGTCACATTTCCTCGAAGGCCTTAATGAGAAGATTGCAAAGAAGGTGGAGATGCAACCGTATCATCAAATTCATGAGCTGCTACACCTTGCTGTCCAAGTGGCGAAACACCTCAAGAAGAAGACATCTACGGCCCCTAAGCCGAAATACAACTCACCAGTATGGAGTTCCCCAACAACTCAAGTTACGGACAAAGGGAAATCACTTGAAATTGAATCTAGATTCAAGAGTAAAGCGCCTGAGTCCTATAGAGATGCACGACAAGAGCAAGGTAAGTCTTCTACTCCTTACCATACACGTGAGCTGACTTGTTACAGGTGCAAAGGGAAAGGCCACATCTCAAGAGACTGCCCAAATCCGAGAGTGATGATCCTATTGCCATCCGGTGAATATGAATCACAAGACGAGGCAGAACCGGAGGAAGAAAAAGGAACCATTGAATATGCTGATGAAGGAGAGTCCCTAGTGATCATGAGAACCCTCAACACTCAGGTGGTTGAAGAGGACACTGCCCAAAGGGAAAATCTTTTTCACACACGTTGCACCGTGCAAAACAAGGTATGTCACCTCATCGTCGATAGTGGCTCTTGTACTAACATTGCAAGCTGTTTGTTAGTTGAAAAATTAGGTCTTACCGCCACGGATCACCCTAGACCCTATAAGCTTAAGTGGCTGAACGATAAGGAAGAGCTAAAGGTGTCAAGACAAGTGCAAATTTCCTTTTTAATCGGTGGATACAAGGATAAAGTGGTGTGTGATATCGCACCAATGGAAGCTGGTCATATTCTCCTAGGAAGACCCTGGCAATATGATAGAGCCGTGTCCCACAATGGAAGAACAAACCAGTACTCCTTCCATTTCAATAACAAGAAGGTCACGCTTGCTCCATTGGACCGATCCGAAGTCCGTGTGTTGCAAACAAGGGCAAAAGAGAAAAGACAGCTCAAGGTAAGTCTTTTTCTTGAAAAATCTGATACGCTATCTTCCTTAGAGCCCATAACACACTTGTCTTTGCCATTCGCGTCGAAAACAGGTTTTGTAGGTTGCAATTCAACTTTATCCGAAGCCAAATCAGTTTTAGCCGAGAAACAAAAGATTGCCGAGGCAGCACCAATTTCAGCCGAGACAAAATCCATTGTAGCCGAGGAGAAAGAAGTTTTTGCCGAGACAACTACAAAGGCAAAACCAGACTTCACCAAGCGCCACACCACTACCAGCAAACTCAACCGGCGGAAACAAGGATATATCTACTCCTTGTTGATCCAAGAAGCACCTCCAATGGTGGCTCCAATCCAAAAATCAAGCCAACTCCGAGGTAAGCTCCTAAACCACCTTTCGGGATACAAGTCTAATGCGCTTTGTTTGGATGTAGGATTGAAGATTTCGAGGACGAAATCACTTGAAGAGGGAGGGTATGATGAGGACATCAATTCATCAAACTCACCAGGACCCATGATCAAAGCCCTGAAAGCTCATGGGATTGCTACTGCCTTTGAAATGGGCTGTACTGAGTGTACGGCAGGCTTAGACCCTCGTCCTATAGGCAACAGCGGTTCCATTGCTAAGGTCGGGACAGTAGTTCCTAAGCTCCTAGCCCAAAAAGAGCTGACCATCCCACCACCCAAAAGAGATGGGATTTACCGACCAACCCACCATGACGAAGAGAACAGTCGAGCCAGAATCCCCGTAGCTCGACCATGGTATCACGGTGACCCGATCGTTCACGAATCGATCAAGACTGGTGAGCTCGACGCCCGAGAGGATCCAAACGTCCCACCACCAAAAAGAGATGGGATTCATCGACCAACCCACCATGAGGAAGAGAACGGTCGAGCCAGAATTCCCTTAGCTCGAACTTGGTATCACGGTGACCCGATCGTTTACGAATCGAGCAAGATTGGTGAGCTCGACGGCCAGGAGGATCCAAACGTCCCAACACCCAAAAGAGATGGGTTTCATCGACCAACCCACCATGGAGAAAAGAACAATCGAGCCAGAATCCCCATAGCTCGACCAAAACCGGCATTCACCTTAGCCATGCACCACATTGCATCCGAGAGAGCGTATGAGCCGGGAAACATGTGTTTTGGCCCAAGATCTTCAACCACTGATTCAGCCAAGGCCCAACACGCATACTGGAGCCTCTTATGGTCCAAACCAGATGGAGATTTAACTTGGCACAATCCGAATCCAAACCGGGAAGGCCAATCTCCTACGCGGACCCGTTTGGAGCCAAGTAAGGAAAGTCCGACTTCAGATCCTTTGCACGACTTCTCCTCACGTGTCATGCTGTCTACTGAGTATACAATGGGCCCTAGACCACCAGAGCACAAGAAGACACGCCCAAATATGCTGCACGGTCGTTTTGGATCCAAGATTAATGAACTTACCTTATTTGGCTATACACGCGATTTGCTAGATCAAGGCAAGTTCCTCTCGTCTAATCTCGGCCATCCAATCTCACCATCGCATCCTAGACGTCCAGCAACCCAATGAACCTAGACAGATGCGTATCTCCATCAGCCCCCACGAGAATCGCCCAAAGATTCACAATCCCATCAATGGCGACAATCGAAGATTTTCTTTAAATGCTTTCCGTAATTTTGAATTCTTGTGACCGTTAGGTCTCCTTGTCGAGCTCCTATAAAGCTCATTTGCTTCTGTACTTTCGAAACACAATTTTACAATTCATTTTATCAATAAACTTTCAAGTCTAAGTCTCAAAGCTTCGTTGTCTTTGAATCGGTTTCTTTTGTTAGTTCTTAGGTATTGTGCGAGGTGTCCCCCTTGCTTAAGAGCTGATTGAGTCTTCTCTCTCTAAAGCGTGGTTTCCCCCAGGAGAGTTAAGCTTCACCTTGTTTGTTTCGGACCCATCAAAACCGAGCCAAGCTTCCGCAACCATCACCGTCGACCCATCCTTCCGCATCCAAGCCTCTTTGAATCACTTTGCGGCCTTCGTTTGTAAACTCGACCTTGAGTCTTACATCAGAGAGGTAGGGTCGAGCCCCCACTCTTACAAGAAGGAAACTTTGGTTTAGAAATGTTTAAAATTTGCATAAATACACAAAATGTTCGAACCGGGTCGACCCGAGGCAAATCGGGTCGGATCTTGGACTGGGCAGAGTTGATATGTGTCCACTAAATCGATGATAACTCATGAAATATTATATGGAATGAGATGAATCTTCTCTCTTTAGAAATCTAACTAAATTTTGCATAACTTTCATCAAGAGCTCAGATTAAACTGGGCATGGAAAGGCTTGCATCCGACATGATCTTTCAGCTACTTTGGACTGCCTCTGCATTTTCCGACAGTGATATGTCTTGACTAAATCACCCGTATCTCCTGAACCTAACATCCGAATGACTTGATTCCAGCTTATCTGAACATATATCTCACTCCTCTACAACGTCTATGAATACCATTGAAGCTGAATCAGGCGGAAAAGTTCTCGTACAGCCACATCTTTGAGACGCTTTGGGTGAACTCTTCCTTCTCCTTGTCCATGACCGGAAGGTTTCAACTCCATGTCCCCAAATGTTCTCTAAAACACCTAAAATAGACTCCAAAATATGCAAGTACTCACTAGGACCTAATGCAAATGTCCTAAATTCTAAATGAGACCTAAATGTAAGACAAAAAACGTGATTAATCATGCAAATAACACAAAACTCTAAGTAAAATATATGTCAGAACACGTAAAATATATGAATATCAACTCCTCCCAAACTTACTTCCTTGCTTGTCCTCAATGTTGAGTTAGATCTACATGCAAACATATCCTTGTCGCTCAAAACTCAACACTTTTTGCCAAGCTTACTCGAAAATTAGGCCTTACATACGCTCACTAAAGATTTGGCTAGAAAGGCGGGTAGGTTAGAGGTGTGGTAAACCGTTCCAATGATGGAAATCGGCTATTTGGGACAACAAGAGGGTGGTAAAGTGAATAAGATAGCCTAAATATGTATGTGGTATCGATGAATTCACTATCTAATGCACAAACACGATAATTAACTGTCAAAATTAAGGTTCTCACTTAGGTAGGATTGAAATCAATTCAAAACTTTCTTTAGCCAAGACATGAGTAATGAAACATGATATCAAAATATGGTTCATCCTTGATTTCAAACTCAATCAAAAGCATCAAACAACTAACAGCGATGGCAATGAGCCAAGCTCATAGAATGATATTACACATGGAAATCACATCATTGCTCTCAATGAAAATTCAACCTATATGCAACTATAGACTCAATCTTAACATGAATTGCAACTAGATGCTTCTTTTTATGTTCAAAATTTTCAAATTTTTGTGGATGCATGATATGCATGAGACTCAAGTATGCAAAGAGAAAAATAAGAAAACAAAACACAAGGTCAAATGACACAAACTCCTCCACCAAACTTGAATTGCACCGTCTCGGTTCAACAAAAGTCAAAGAAAGCGCAAACATAATGCAAGAATGTATATACAATATAGTGGAGTGAGAATCATACCTTGGAATTAAATAGAGGACGATAGGAGTGTGATACGTTGTGGCTCAAGCCCTCCTTTCATCAGATACCACGACCTTGGACCCAAGAGACCCTTATTGATTGCTTGTTTTGTGTCTCAAGCTCAACAATGGATAGGCTTGGGGAGGTCCCCAAGGGCGCGTTTAACGTCACTAGCTTGACGGTTTCTTCCTCATTGTAACTCCCTTCATGAAAATCACAAGAAAAGTGAAATGATTAATGCTAAACCTCTAGTCTCAAGAAGAATCAAAATCCTAATGATCAATGCTAAACCTCCCCGGCAACAGCGCCAAATTGATTTTTGTATTAGGTTCATACCAATTACTCCAACCTACTCGTATCATAGTAGTATTTGAGGATCAAACCAAAGAGGTTAAGATTGAAACACTAAGAATACATGAATCTTCCTAAGCTAGAGCAAATGTTTTTGGGGTTTTATGTTTTTAAACTACAGAAAATAAATGCAAGAAGGAAAACAAAGATAGAAATGTGGATCATGAACTAAGCTATCAATGAGATGGGTAACAATCAAACAATGAATCATTTGAAAGCATTAAACATTATCCTAGAACATGGAATTCATAATTATGACCAATCCACTCTCGTGGCACTAATCACTTTGTTAATCACCAAATCAAGAACAAACCATCGTTTGTGATAAGATGATTAGCAAGCATTAATCTCCAATCCCAATTAGTTCACTAATCACCCTTGACATCAACTCTCGTTGGATAGGCAAGGAAAGCTCACAAAAGGTTTTGTTCAAGCAATTCATTTAAACTCGGGTTAGGAGTGAAATGCCTAAGTTCAAGACTCGAATGGATAAACCTAATATAGCACTAACACCGTTTACTCGAATCTCTCCCTAATGCATGGGATGAGACCATAAATCCTTGGGTGTAGCTCTAGATTGGTTTGTCATGCCAACTAGAACTACCTAATCTAGGTGAAGTTCTAAACTTTGGTTTATCTTATCAAATCTAGCATTAAGAACCAACATAAGTGAAAGATTTAAAAAAGATCAACCTAAATCATAATCATCTAACCATCAAGACAATTAACAAATGATGCAAATGCACACAATCTATGCTAATCCTTAGGTAAAGATCACTAATCTTGACTAATTCTCTTTCAAGCAACTAATCACTATGCTAATCATCTAATCCATTAGCAAACTCTCCTTTGTGGATCATTGATTAGCAAGCATTAATAATATAAACAAGATCAACCAAAAATACACCCTAGACAACTATTATCATAGGCTAGGAGCAAAAATCTCTTGAATAGTTCATCAAGGCATTTCATCAAACACTTGGTGTGCATGAAATCCCTTACGATCTTGATCCACTTTATCAAGCTAGATGTAGCATTAGGAACACTAAACAAGAAAGGAAAGCAAGGATTAAGAACATAAGCATCACAAATCAACCATCAAACCATCAAAATCAAGCATAATCCAAAATCCAACAAAAAGTCAACTCATGAAAATATGAAAAACAAAAGAGAAAAAGACATAAAGATAAAGAAGATGCATTAATATAAAGATAGAGTTGAAGAAATCGTCTCTAGTATGGCATAGATGTGAAGAACAATCCAAATCCCTCAAGAGAGAGAGGTAGGATCGAGCCCCCACTCTTACAAGAAGAAAACTTTGGTTTATAAATGTTTAAAATTTGCATAAATACACAAAATGTTCGAACCGGGTCAACCCGAGGCAAATCGGGTCGGATCTTGGACTGGGCAGAGTTGATATGTGTCCACTAAATCGATGATAACTCCTGGAATATTATATGGAATGAGATGAACCTTCTCTCTTTAGAAATCTAACTCAATTTTTCATAACTTTCATCAAGAGCTCAGATGAAACTGGGCATGGAAAGGCTTCCATCCGACATGATCTTTCAGCTACTTTGGACTGCCTCTGCATTTTCCGACAGTGATATGTCTTCACTAAATCACCCGTATCTCCTGAACCTAATATCCGAATGACTTGATTCCAGCTTATCTGAACATATATCTCACTCCTATACAACGTCTATGAATACCATTGAAGCTGAATCAGGCGGAAAGGTTCTCGTACAGCCACATCTTTGAGATGCTTTGGGTGAACTCTTCCTTCTCCTTGTCCATGACCGGAACGTTTCAACTCCATGTCCCCAAATGTTCTCTAAAACACCTAAAATAGACTCCAAAATATGCAAGTACTCACTCGGACCTAATGCAAATGTCCTAAATTCTAAATGAGACCTAAATGTAAGACAAAAACGTGATTAATCATGCAAATAACACAAAACTCTAAGTAAAATGTATGTCAGAACACGTAAAATATATGAATATCAACTCCTCCCAAACTTACTTCCTTGCTTGTCCTCAAGCAACAAATTAGGAAACAAGAGAGAGAGAGAGATTGAAATGAGAGCTCAATTCAACAACATCATCGAAAAAGTTCAAATTCAATTGCCAAGTTACTAGCTCCAAGATGCGATCAAACAGGTCTACTCAAAATGAGCTAGCCATATTCTTCCCTATATGAATCAAACTCAAGCCTCTACCTACACAAACAATCATTTCATCCAATCCTTTGACATTCAATAAATCGTTCAAGTGAATCATGTTTATGCAAGACAAGTGAATCCATTTGGCTAGGGTGAAGGACTTGAGATTAAGATGATCTCAAACGTATGGGCTTATTCCGATGCAAGGGATCTCTTAATGAATGGGTAAGCTTTAGAAAACGTATAAGGCTTTTTACCTTCATCTTCCACACGTTTTCATCGTCTTCTTTCAGTTGGGGGATTTTCTTCTTCTTCCTTGATTCATGGTATGGTGCTTTCACCTCACTTCTTTTAGCTCTTCTTGTTGATTTCTTTTGCTTTGTCTCCATCCTCATCACTTTGATTCTTTAGCCATATTTTTGGCTTCTTTTCCTTTTCTTTGAACATTTGGAGATCAACCTTTATGTTAAGAGCCAATTCAAACTTTAACACCAACCGTGTATTCTTTGACAATTTCCCCTTCTTCACCTTTTTCTTCTTTTGACCTCAATTTCCATTCCCACAATGATTCCATCGATCAAACACTTTTGTTCATTCTAAACCCCAAAATTTCCCTTCCTAGCTAGCCTACCCTAGTCTAGCCCGTAATGTTGAGTTAGATCTACATGCAAACATATCCTTGTCGCTCAAAACTCAACACTTTTTGCCAAGCTTACTTGAAAATTAGGCCTTACATACGCTCACTAAAGATTTGGCTAGAAAGGCGGGTAGGTTAGAGGTGTGGTAAACCGTTCCAATGATGGAAATCGGCTATTTGGGACAACAAGAGGGTGGTAAAGTGAATAAGATAGCCTAAATATGTATGTGGTATCGATGAATTCACTATCTAATGCACAAACACGATAATTAACTGTCAAAATTAAGGTTCTCACTTAGGTAGGATTGAAATCAATTCAAAACTTTCTTTAGCCAAGACATGAGTAATGAAACATGATATCAAAATATGGTTCATCCTTGATTTCAAACTCAATCAAAAGCATCAAACAACTAACAGCGATGGCAATGAGCCAAGCTCATAGAATGATATTACACATGGAAATCACATCATTGCTCTCAATGAAAATGCAACCTATATGCAACTATAGACTCAATCTTAACATGAATTGCAACTAGATGCTTCTTTTTATGTTCAAAATTTACAAATTTTTGTGGATGCATGATATGCATGAGACTCAAGTATGCAAAGAGAAAAATAAGAAAACAAAACACAAGGTCAAATGACACAAACTCCTCCACCAAACTTGAATTGCACCTTCTCGGTTCAACAAAAGTCAAAGAAAGCGCAAACATAATGCAAGAATGTATATACAATATAGTGGAGTGAGAATCATACCTTGGAATTAAATAGAGGACGATAGGAGTGTGATACGTTGTGGCTCAAGCCCTCCTTTCATCAGATACCACGACCTTAGACCCAAGAGACCCTTATTGATTGCTTGTTTTGTGTCTCAAGCTCGACAATGGATAGGCTTGGGGAGGTCCCCAAGGGCGCGTTTAACGTCACTAGCTTGACGGTTTCTTCCTCATTGTAACTCCCTTCATGAAAATCACAAGAAAAGTGAAATGATTAATGCTAAACCTCTAGTCTCAAGAAGAATCAAAATCCTAATGATCAATGCTAAACCTCCCCGGCAACAGCGCCAAATTGATTTTTGTATTAGGTTCATACCAATTACTCCAACCTACTCGTATCATAGTAGTATTTGAGGATCAAACCAAAGAGGTTAAGATTGAAACACTAAGAATACATAAATCTTCCTAAGCTAGAGAAAATGTTGTTGGGGTTTTATGTTTTTAAACTACAGAAAATAAATGCAAGAAGGAAAACAAAGATAGAAATGTGGATCATGAACTAAGCTATCAATGAGATGGGTAACAATCAAACAATGAATCATTTGAAAGCACTAAACATTATCCTAGAACATGGAATTCATAATTATGACCAATCCACTCTCGTGGCACTAATCACTTTGTTAATCACCAAATCAAGAACAAACCATCGTTTATGATAAGATGATTAGCAAGCATTAATCTCCAATCCCAATTAGTTCACTAATCACCCTTGACATCAACTCTCGTTGGATAGGCAAGGAAAGCTCACAAAAGGTTTTGTTCAAGCAATTCATTTAAACTCGGGTAAGGAGTGAAATGCCTAAGTTCAAGACTCGAATGGATAAACCTAATATAGCACTAACACCGTTTACTCGAATCTCTCCCTAATGCATGGGATGAGACCATAAATCCTAGGGTGTAGCTCCAGATTGGTTTGTCATGCCAACTAGAACTACCTAATCTAGGTGCAGTTCTAAACTTTGGTTTATCTGATCAAATCTAGCATTAAGAACCAACCTAAGTGAAAGATTTAAAAACGATCAACCTAAATCATAATCATCTAACCATCAAGACAATTAACAAATGATGCAAATGCACACAATCTATGCTAATCCTTAGGTAAAGATCACTAATCTTGACTAATTCTCTTTCAAGCAACTAATCACTATGCTAATCATCTAATCCATTAGCAAACTCTCCTTTGTGGATCATTGATTAGCAAGCATTAATAATATAAACAAGATCAACCAAAAATACATCCTAGACAACTATTATCATATGCTAGGAGCAAAAATCTCTTGAATAGTTCATCAAGGCATTTCATCAAACACTTGGTGTGCATGAAATGCCTTACGATCTTGATCCACTTTATCAAGCTAGATCTAGCATTAGGAACACTAAACAAGAAAGGAAAGCAAGGATTAAGAACATAAGCATCACAAATCAACCATCAAAATCAAGCATAATCCAAAATCCAACAAAAAGTCAACTCATGAAAATATGAAAAACAAAAGAGAAAAAGACATAAAGATAAAGAAGATGCATTAATATAAAGATAGAGTTGAAGAAATCGTCTCTAGTATGGCATAGATGTGAAGAACAATCCAAATCCCTCAAGAGAGAGAGGTAGGATCGAGCCCCCACTCTTACAAGAAGAAAACTTTGGTTTATAAATGTTTAAAATTTGCATAAATACACAAAATGTTCGAACCGGGTCAACCCGAGGCAAATCGGGTCGGATCTTAGACTGGGCAGAGTTGATATGTGTCCACTAAATCGATGATAACTCCTGGAATATTATATGGAATGAGATGAACCTTCTCTCTTTAGAAATCTAACTCAATTTTTCATAACTTTCATCAAGAGCTCAGATGAAACTGGGCATGGAAAGGCTTCCATCCGACATGATCTTTCAGCTACTTTGGACTGCCTCTGCATTTTCCGACAGTGATATGTCTTCACTAAATCACCCGTATCTCCTGAACCTAATATCCGAATGACTTGATTCCAGCTTATCTGAACATATATCTCACTCCTCTACAACGTCTATGAATACCATTGAAGCTGAATCAGGCGGAAAGGTTCTCGTACAGCCACATCTTTGAGACGCTTTGGGTGAACTCTTCCTTCTCCTTGTCCATGACCGGAACGTTTCAACTCCATGTCCCCAAATGTTCTCTAAAACACCTAAAATAGACTCCAAAATATGCAAGTACTCACTCGGACCTAATGCAAATGTCCTAAATTCTAAATGAGACCTAAATGTAAGACAAAAACGTGATTAATCATGCAAATAACACAAAACTCTAAGTAAAATGTATGTCAGAACACGTAAAATATATGAATATCAACTCCTCCCAAACTTACTTCCTTGCTTGTCCTCAAGCAACAAATTAGGAAACAAGAGAGAGAGAGAGATTGAAATGAGAGCTCAATTCCACAACATCATCGAAAAAGTTCAAATTCAATTGCCAAGTTACTAGCTCCAAGATGCGATCAAACAGGTTTACTCAAAATGAGCTAGCCATATTCTTCCCTATATGAATCAAACTCAAGCCTCTACCTACACAAACAATCATTTCATCCAATCCTTTGACATTCAATAAATCGTTCAAGTGAATCATGTTTATGCAAGACAAGTGAATCCATTTGGCTAGGGTGAAGGACTTGAGATTAAGATGATCTCAAACGTATGGGCTTATTCCGATGCAAGGGATCTCTTAATGAATGGGTAAGCTTTAGAAAACGTATAAGGCTTTTTACCTTCATCTTCCACACGTTTTCATCGTCTTCTTTCAGTTGGGGGATTTTCTTCTTCTTCCTTGATTCATGGTATGGTGCTTTCACCTCACTTCTTTTAGCTCTTCTTGTTGATTTCTTTTGCTTTGTCTCCATCCTCATCACTTTGATTCGTTAGCCATATTTTTGGCTTCTTTTCCTTTTCTTTGAACATTTGGAGATCAACCTTTATGTTAAGAGCCAATTCAAACTTTAACACCAACCGTGTATTCTTTGACAATTTCCCCTTCTTCACCTTTTTCTTCTTTTGACCTCAATTTCCATTCCCACAATGATTCCATCGATCAAACACTTTTGTTCATTCCAAACCCCAAAATTTCCCTTCCTAGCTAGCCTACCCTAGTCTAGCCCGTAATGTTGAGTTAGATCTACATGCAAACATATCCTTGTCGCTCAAAACTCAACACTTTTTGCCAAGCTTACTTGAAAATTAGGCCTTACATACGCTCACTAAAGATTTGGCTAGAAAGGCGGGTAGGTTAGAGGTGTGGTAAACCGTTCCAATGATGGAAATCGGCTATTTGGGACAACAAGAGGGTGGTAAAGTGAATAAGATAGCCTAAATATGTATGTGGTATCGATGAATTCACTATCTAATGCACAAACACGATAATTAACTGTCAAAATTAAGGTTCTCACTTAGGTAGGATTGAAATCAATTCAAAACTTTCTTTAGCCAAGACATGAGTAATGAAACATGATATCAAAATATGGTTCATCCTTGATTTCAAACTCAATCAAAAGCATCAAACAACTAACAGCGATGGCAATGAGCCAAGCTCATAGAATGATATTACACATGGAAATCACATCATTGCTCTCAATGAAAATGCAACCTATATGCAACTATAGACTCAATCTTAACATGAATTGCAACTAGATGCTTCTTTTTATGTTCAAAATTTACAAATTTTTGTGGATGCATGATATGCATGAGACTCAAGTATGCAAAGAGAAAAATAAGAAAACAAAACACAAGGTCAAATGACACAAACTCCTCCACCAAACTTGAATTGCACCGTCTCGGTTCAACAAAAGTCAAAGAAAGCGCAAACATAATGCAAGAATGTATATACAATATAGTGGAGTGAGAATCATACGTTGGAATTAAATAGAGGACGATAGGAGTGTGATACGTTGTGGCTCAAGCCCTCCTTTCATCAGATACCACGACCTTGGACCCAAGAGACCCTTATTGATTGCTTGTTTTGTGTCTCAAGCTCGACAATGGATAGGCTTGGGGAGGTCCCCAAGGGCGCGTTTAACGTCACTAGCTTGACGGTTTCTTCCTCATTGTAACTCCCTTCATGAAAATCACAAGAAAAGTGAAATGATTAATGCTAAACCTCTAGTCTCAAGAAGAATCAAAATCCTAATGATCAATGCTAAACCTCCCCGGCAACAGCGCCAAATTGATTTTTGTATTAGGTTCATACCAATTACTCCAACCTACTCGTATCATAGTAGTATTTGAGGATCAAACCAAAGAGGTTAAGATTGAAACACTAAGAATACATGAATCTTCCTAAGCTAGAGAAAATGTTGTTGGGGTTTTATGTTTTTAAACTACAGAAAATAAATGCAAGAAGGAAAACAAAGATAGAAATGTGGATCATGAACTAAGCTATCAATGAGATGGGTAACAATCAAACAATGAATCATTTGAAAGCATTAAACATTATCCTAGAACATGGAATTCATAATTATGACCAATCCACTCTCGTGGCACTAATCACTTTGTTAATCACCAAATCAAGAACAAACCATCGTTTATGATAAGATGATTAGCAAGCATTAATCTCCAATCCCAATTAGTTCACTAATCACCCTTGACATCAACTCTCGTTGGATAGGCAAGGAAAGCTCACAAAAGGTTTTGTTCAAGCAATTCATTTAAACTCGGGTAAGGAGTGAAATGCCTAAGTTCAAGACTCGAATGGATAAACCTAATATAGCACTAACACCGTTTACTCGAATCTCTCCCTAATGCATGGGATGAGACCATAAATCCTAGGGTGTAGCTCCAGATTGGTTTGTCATGCCAACTAGAACTACCTAATCTAGGTGCAGTTCTAAACTTTGGTTTATCTGATCAAATCTAGCATTAAGAACCAACCTAAGTGAAAGATTTAAAAACGATCAACCTAAATCATAATCATCTAACCATCAAGACAATTAACAAATGATGCAAATGCACACAATCTATGCTAATCCTTAGGTAAAGATCACTAATCTTGACTAATTCTCTTTCAAGCAACTAATCACTATGCTAATCATCTAATCCATTAGCAAACTCTCCTTTGTGGATCATTGATTAGCAAGCATTAATAATATAAACAAGATCAACCAAAAATACATCCTAGACAACTATTATCATATGCTAGGAGCAAAAATCTCTTGAATAGTTCATCAAGGCATTTCATCAAACACTTGGTGTGCATGAAATGCCTTACGATCTTGATCCACTTTATCAAGCTAGATCTAGCATTAGGAACACAAAACAAGAAAGGAAAGCAAGGATTAAGAACATAAGCATCACAAATCAACCATCAAACCATCAAAATCAAGCATAATCCAAAATCCAACAAAAAGTCAACTCATGAAATTATGAAGAACAAAAGAGCAAAAGACATAAAGATAAAGAAGATGCATTAATATAAAGATAGAGTTGAAGAAATCTTCTCTAGTATGGCATAGATGTGAAGAACAATCCAAATCCCTCAAGAGAGAGAGGTAGGGTCGAGCCCCCACTCTTACAAGAACAAAACTTTGGTTTAGAAATGTTTAAAATTTGCATAAATACACAAAATGTTCGAACCGGGTCGACCCGAGGCAAATCGGGTCGGATCTTGGACTGGGCAGAGTTGATATGTGTCCACTAAATCGATGATAACTCATGGAATATTCTATGTAATGAGATGAATCTTCTCTCTTTAGAAATGGAACTCAATTTTGCATAACTTTCATCAAGAGCTCAGATTAAACTGGGCATGGAAAGGCTTCCATCCGACATGATCTTTCAACTACTTTGGACTGCCTCTGCATTTTCCGACAGTGATATGTCTTCAATAAATCACCCGTATCTCCTGAACCTAACATCCGAATGACTTGATTCCACCTGATATGAATAGATATCTCGCTCTTATACAACTTATATAAATACCATTGAAGCTGAATCAGGCGGGACGGTTCTCGTACAGCCGCATCTTTGAGACGCTTCGGGTGAACTCTTCCTTCTCCTTGTCCATAACCGGAAGGTTTCAACTCCATGTCCCCAAATGTTCTCCAAAACACCTAAAATAGACTACAAAATATGTAAGTACTCACTAGGACCTAATGCAAATGTCCTAAATTCTAAATGAGACCTAAATGTAAGACAAAAACGTGATTAATCATGCAAATAACACAAAACTCTAAGTAAAATGTATGTCAGAACACGTAAAATATATGAATATCAACTCCTCCCAAACTTACTTCCTTGCTTGTCCCCAAGCAACAAATTAGGAAACAAGAGAGAGAGAGAAATTTAAATGAGAGCTCAAATCCACAACATCATCGAAAAAGTTCAAATTCAATTGCCAAGTTACTAGCTCCAAGATGCGATCAAACAAGTATACTCAAAATGAGCTAGCCATATTCTTCCCTATACGAATCAAACTCAAGCCTCTACCTACACAAACAATCATTTCATCCAATCCTTTGACAATCATTAAATCGTTCAAGTGAATCATGTTTATGCAATACAAGTGAATTCATTTGGCTAGGGTGAAGGTCTTGAGATTAAGATGATCTCAAACGTATGGGCTTATTCCGATGCAAGGGATCTCTTAATGAATGGGTAAGCTTTAGAAAACGTATAAGGCTTTTTACCTTCTTCTTCCACACGTTTTCATCGTCTTCTTTCAGTTGGGGGATTTTCTTCTTCTTCCTTGATTCATGGTATGGTGCTTTCACCTCACTTCTTTTAGCTCTTCTTGTTGATTTCTTTTGCTTTGTCTCCATCCTCATCACTTTGATTCGTTAGCCATATTTTTGGCTTCTTTTCCTTTTCTTTGAACATTTGGAGATCAACCTTTATGTTAAGAGCCAATTCAAACTTTAACACCAACCGTGTATTCTTCACATTTTTCTTCTTTTGACCTCAATTTCCATTCCCACAATGATTCCATCGATCAAACACTTTTGTTCATTCCAAACCCCAAAACTTCCCTTCCTAGCTAGCCTACCCTAGTCTAGCCCGTAATGTTGAGTTAGATCAACATGCAAACATATCCTTGTCGCTCAAAACTCAACACTTTTTGCCAAGCTTACTCGAAAATTAGGCCTTACATACGCTCACTAAAGATTAGGCTTGAAAGGAGGGTAGGTTAGAGGTGTGGTAAACCGTTCCAATAATGGAAATCGGCTATTTGGGACAACAAGAGTGTGGTAAAGTGAATAAGATAGCCTAAATATGTATGTGGTATCGATGAATTCACTATCTAATGCACAAACACGATAATTAACTGTCAAAATTAAGGTTCTCACTTAGGTAGGATTGAAATCAATTCAAAACTTTCTGTAGCCAAGACATGAGTAATGAAACATGATATCAAAATATGGTTCATCCTTGATTTCAAACTCAATCAAAAGCATCAAACAACTAACAACGATGGCAATGAGCCAAGCTCTTAGAATGATATTACTCATGGAAATCACATCATTGCTCTCAATGCAAATGCAACCTATATGGAACTATAGACTCAATCTTAACATGAGATGCAGCTAGATGCTTCTTTTTATGTTCAAAATTTTCAAATTTTTGTGGATGCATGATATGCATGAGACTCAAATATGCAAAGAGAAAAATAAGAAAACAAAACACAAGGTCAAATGACACAAACCTCTCCACCAAACTTGAATTGCACCGTCTCGGTGCAACAAAAGTCAAAGAAAGCGCAAACATAATGCAAGAATGTATATACAATGAAGTGGAGTGAGAATCATACATTGGAATTAAATAGAGGACGAGAGGAGTGTGATACGTTGTGGCTCAAGCCCTCCTTTCATCACATACCACGACCTTGGACCCAAGAGACCCTTATTGATTGCTTGTTTTGTGTCTCAAGCTCGACAATGGATATGCTTGGGGAGGTCCCCAAGGGCGCGTTTAACGTCACTAGCTTGACGGTTTCTTCCTCATTGTAACTCCCTTCATGAAAATCACAAGAAAAGTGAAATGATTAATGCTAAACCTCTAGTCTCAAGAAGAATCAAAATCCTAATGATCAATGCTAAACCTCCCCGGCAACAGCGCCAAATTGATTTTTGTATTAGGTTCATACCAATGACTCCAACCTACTCGTATCATAGTAGTATTTGAGGATCAAACAAAAGAGGTTAAGATTGAAACACTAAGAATACATGAATCTTCCTAAGCTAGAGCAAATGTTGTTGGGGTTTTATGTTTTTAAACTACAGAAAATAAATGCAAGAAGGAAAACAAATATAGAAATGTGGATCATGAACTAAGCTATCAATGAGATGGGTAACAATCAAACAATGAATCATTTGAAAGCATTAAACATTATCCTAGAACATGGAATTCATAATTATGACCAATCCACTCTCGTGGCACTAATCACTTTGTTAATCACCAAATCAAGAACAAACCATCGTTTATGATAAGATGATTAGCAAGCATTAATCTTCAATCCCAATTAGTTCACTAATCACCCTTGACATCAACTCTCGTTGGATAGGCAAGGAAAGCTCACAAAAGGTTTTGTTCAAGCAATTCATTTAAACTCGGGTTAGGAGTGAAATGCCTAAGTTCAAGACTCGAATATATAAACCTAATATAGCACTAACACCGTTTACTCGAATCTCTCCCTAATGCATGGGATGAGACCATAAATCCTAGGGTGTAGCTTTAGATTGGTTTGTCACGCCAACTAGAACTACCTAATCTAGGTGCAGTTCTAAACTTTGGTTTATCTTATCAAATCTAGCATTAAGAACCAACCTAAGTGAAAGATTTAACAAAGATCAACCTAAATCATAATCATCTAACCATCAAGACAATTAACAAATGATGCAAATGCACACAATCTATTCTAATCCTTAGGTAAAGATCACTAATCTTGACTAATTCTCTTTCAAGCAACTAATCACTATGCTAATCATCTAATCTATTAGCAAACTCTCCTTTGTGGATCATTGATTAGCAAGCATTAATAATATAAACAAGATCAACCAAAAATACACCCTGGACAACTATTATCATAGGCTAGGAGCATAAATCTCTTGAATAGTTCATCAAGGCATTTCATCAAACACTTGGTGTGCATGAAATGCCTTATGATCTAGATCCACTTTATCAAGCTAGATCTAGCATTATGAACACTAAACAAGAATGGAAAGCAAGGACTAAGAACATAAGCATCATAAATCAACCATCAAAATCAAGCATAATCCAAAATCCAACAAAAATTCAACTCATGAAATATGAAGAACAAAAGAGAAAAAGACATAAAGATAAAGAAGATGCATTAATATAAAGATAGAGTTGAAGAAATCTTCTCTAGAATGGCATAGATGTGAATAACAATCCAAATCCCTCAAGAGAGAGAGTTAGGGTCGAGCCCCCACTCTTACAAGAAGAAAACTTAGGTTTAGAAATGTTTAAAATTTGCATAAATACACAAAGGGTTCGAACCGGGTCGACCTGAGGCAAATCGGGTCGGATCTTGGACTGGGCAGAGTTGATATGTGTCCACTAAATCGACGATAACTCCTGTAATATTACTTGGAATGAGATAAATCTTCTCTCTTTAGAAATCTAACTCAATTTCGCATGACTTTCATCTAGATCTCAGATTAAAGTGGGCATGGAAAGGCTTCCATCCGACATGATCTTTCAGCTGCTTCGGACTGCTTCTGCATTTTCCGACAGTGACATGTTTTCAATAAATCACCCGTATCTCCTGAACCTAACATCCGAATGACTTGATTCCACCTGATATGAATAGATATCTCGCTCTTATACAACTTCTATAAATACCATTGAAGCTGAATCAGGCGGGACGGTTCTCGTACAGCCGCATCTTTGAGACTCTTCGGGTGAACTCTTCCTTCTCCTTGTCCATAACCGGAAGGTTTCAACTCCATGTCCCCAAATGTTCTCCAAAACACCTAAAATAGACTACAAAATATGTAAGTACTCACTAGGACCTAATACAAATGTCCTAAACACTAAATGAGACCTAAATGTAAGACAAAACCGTAATTATGCATGCAAATATCACAAAACTCTAAGTAAAATGTATGTTAGAACATGTAAAATATATGAATATCAAGTTGGATCCCTTGGACTTTCTTTCGTCACGCATTTACTATAAAAACCATCCGAGCACAACTTGTATAAGTAGGGCTCGTCTCAATAGTATCTCGTCACGTCGTGGAAGAACTTCTTCTTCTTATACCCATCCAAAGGTTGTTCCTTCCCGCACACTAAATAGTTCACTAGGTCTGCAAACCATGGTAGTTTCTCATCTTGTAACCCATTAGCACTCTCTAGTCCTCGCATCAACCCTTTCTTGAAGACACCAACGACCATGAGACTCTCCTCGGGGAGCTTATCATCAATTCGGACAAGGTCTTCAATCCTCATTCTAGACAAGTGATCCGCGACCCCATTCTCTATCCCCTTATTGTCAACTATCTCCAAGTCAAACTCTTGTAGAAGCAAGATACAACGAAGTAGCCTTGGCTTTGTGTCTTTCTTCACATGAATGTATCTTACGGCCGCGTGATCGGTGTAGACAATCACCTATGACCCCACAATATAAGACCTAAATTTCTCCATTGCAAACACTACGGCTAGCAACTCTTTTTCCGTTGTGGCATACCGGCCTTCAGTGTCATCTATGGTCCTACTTGCATAGTAGATGACATTGGTCTTCTTGTCCTTCCTTTGATCCAAGACCGCTCCAACCGCGTAGTCACTATGATATGATCATGGATGCGACGGATCCGGTGGAGGTTCAAGAAGACGCGATGATCATTCCCGAGGGACCAATCACACGGTCTAAGGCACGACAACTGGCGGGAGCTGTTCGGAACTTACTCACGGATGCAAGGAACGAGGAGGATCAACGTACACAACCCGTCCTCACCTCATTGTCTTCGAACTCTCTATGAGGTTAGGCCGTTTGTGTGATACGTTTGTACTCTTTTTCCTGTATACGGTTTTGTCCCAAATGAGTTTTCCGTATAGAGGTTTTAACGAGGCAAACGGATTACACCGCTAAACGGTCCGACTTCTTGAGAGTTCCGCGTGGGAATTTTCCGAGGAAAATTCCGAGGGATTTATTCCCGAGGGACTTTTTCGAGGGACTTTCCGAGGGAAATTTTCCCCGAGAATTTCTGTCGGAATTCCAACAGTTGGTCAACTATCATTTGAATTCAAAAACTGTATTTATTTTCTTTGTAATTTTCGATGGGTCTTCTCCTTGTTTCGAGAATGACCCTTGCTTTTCCCCTTTGAATTTTCTCTTTATCTTCTTCTCTCCCTCATTGTCGAAAAGATACATTCACTTTTATCTAAGTTATTTTCAGAGATTATTCTCTCTTTTCTCTCGATTTTCTGTGATGGTTAGTCACTGAATTTCTTTGGTTTATCGAGATTAATTCCGCATCTTCTCGACGCAACCTTCGATCCGTTTTCTTGTTCGATTCTTCTTGTGACAAAGGGCTTAGAGATTTTCGGGATTCATCTCCCACGCTCTAACATCTCTGTTCTCGAATCCCTCAAGACAACGCAGCCACCCCCTCGTTTCAAAAGTTCATAGTCGGATTTGGGCCTAAAGATTTTCGGGAATTCTCCCACGCCTTAGCATCTCTTCCCGTGGATTCTTTGAAGTCGTGGATCTATCCCTCTCAACCGTACTAGAGCAAGCGATCCTCAGTCAAATCGTGTCAAGTGGTATCAGAGCCACTTGCTCCAAAATCGGTGTGATTTATCCAATTCAAACTGTTCATCTTCTTACAATTTTCTGGGTTTAAAAGTTTTCGTTTTTCTGTCTGTTTTGATTTTTATAAATTCAAAAACGTATCAAAAAAATCAAAACAAAATATATCTGAGTAGATCTTTGTCTTTAGTTAATTGTCATAATTTTTAAAATTCAAAAAAAAATAAAAAAAATTTCGTTTTGAGTTTTTCGGAAAACATCTGTTTTTGTGGTTACTTGAGAAAAATCTGGAATTTTGCATACACTCATTTGTGTTGTGTTTGATTTTATGCGAGGTACAATATGTCGGAAGAAAGTGAATCAGCTTCATCACGTTCTAGGAGAGAACGAGAGGCTGTGATGAATCAAAAAGTTGATGGCGTTAATCAAAAAGTCGATGATATGGCACAAATTCTCCGCGAAATGCGAGACCAAATGGCGACTTTGGCGGTTCGTACGCCAAGACGTGGTGAAAGAAATCAAGGTGCTGAACCGAGAGACCATAGAGCCAATGATGTCCGATCCGAACAGAGTGTTGGATATGGAAGTTGTCACGCACCGGCGAGACCGAGGAGAAATCGGCCGCGGCAAAATGAATCGGAGGACAATCCATTTTATGACCGAGTAGATTCATCCGAGGGAAACCACAACCGGCAGGAACGACCTCAAAGACGTAACAACGATGACCTTGGCGGAATGAAGCTTCGCATTCCCCCATTCTACGGCAAAAACGATCCGGATGCCTTCCTCGAATGGGAGAAGAAAATCGAACTAGTTTTCGATTGCCAAAATTTTTCCCCTTATAAAAAAGTCAGGTTAGCTGCTACTGAGTTTCATGAATATGCTATTGACTGGTGGGATCAAATTGTGACAAACAGGAGACGCAACGGTGAGAATCCCGTGGAGACTTGGACGGAGATGATCGCACTAATGCGAAGACGATTCGTACCGCTACACTACCACCGGGAACTTCACCAACGGTTAAGGCGTTTAGGTCAAGGAGGTAAGAACGTGGAGGACTATTTCCAGGAGATGGAAAAGCTCATGCTAAAGGCTGACGTGGATGAGCCGATCGATGCCACAATGGCACGGTTCTTAGCCGGCATGAACCGCGATTTACAAGACCGAATGGAAATGCAAATGTATGCGACTTTGGAGGAAATGTTGCATAAGAGCATGAACAACGGTGGTCCTTAGGTTTTTTTTAGAGCAATCCTTAGTTTTTTTAGGAATTAAAATAAAGAAAAAATGGTGAAAATGTTTAGGGACGATCCTTAAATAAGGATTTTAAGGAACGGTTCTTACTGCCACATGGCTCCTTCTGATTGGCGAAAGAAAAAAAAATCAAGATCGATCTTTGCTTCTTCGTTTTTCGGCTCGCGACGTTCTCTCTCCTCAAACTTCTTCTCTGCTTCTTCGTTCTTTGCTCTAGGCGATTTTTTGGGCGAAATCGAAAGAGATACTGATCGAGCTGCGATTCATCAGGAAGAACTTCAATCAGGTAGATATCGCTTATGGCAGGGTTGAAAGATTGAAATCAGTTGTCTGGTTCGTCTTAACATTTAGGGTTTGTCGAAACCGAATTGTTACGGGATTGGGCCTTCTTTGATGAGTTCGATTTAGGGATTTCAGTTACGGGATTGATGATTTGTCTACATTGTGGCCGATTAGTGTCCTCCTTGTTGATGAACTCGATTTAGGGATCCAATTTATGTGGGTCTTCTGAGGAGTTGATTGTGGCCGATTTATGTTTCTCTCGCAGATGACGGACCCAGATCACAGGGACATGAAGAAGCATAAGGAGTATTGTGATATGCTTGGCTACGTAGCTGATGCTCAGTATGGAATTCCGACAGAGTGCCCTTGCGGGGCAAGAATCATTGACGAGGTGCGTCGAGGAGAAGGCTTCGACCTCTTGCCTGGTAAAAGATTCTTCACTTGCAGCAAGTTCAAGGTACCTCAACTCACCACTGGTTCTTCATGATGTTAAATGAAGTCTTTTATTGCTAATTTATTAACTGTGTTTCTCATTTGCAGGATGATGGGCTGCATTTCCGCCATCCCTGGGTTGTAGGAGTTCAGGAAGAGATTCAAAGGACTCAAATGCAAGGTTCACCATTGGAGGAGTCTTTATGCATAAAATCCTTAACTACAAAAAAGTTACTAAACTAATAATATAATATTGCTAAGGACTCAATGGTGAGTTCCACCGTTAATCATGCTCTAAGGCTGTCCTAGTGGAACAGCAACTTAAGAGAAAAGGCGCGTCACGGCAACCTTACGCCTCAAGCTCCAAACCGAGCTTCACCAAAGGAGACAAACCGAATTATCCACCAAGAGCCGATTCTAAGCCTAAGACGGATTTCAAACCGCAAACTTCCGGCTATGACTACAAAGGTAAGGGTGATTCGAATCCAATGCGTAATCGTGACATTGAGTGTTTTAAATGCAGGGGCAAAGGACATTACGCCAACAAGTGCCCAAACGCACGCGCAATGATGTTGCTAGAAAACGGTGAAATCGTGACCGACGATGAAGAAGAGACGGAAACCGCTCCAATCTTTGACGATTATGAAGAGCATGCGGTTGACGGGGAACTCTTAGTGGCGAGACGTGTTCTTCTTGCCCAGGAACCTGTCATTGAAAACGAACAACGGGAAAACCTCTTCCATACCCGATGCATGGTTAAAAACAAGGTATGTAGTCTAATTATCGACGGTGGAAGTTGTACTAACGTTGCTAGCACTACATTGGTGGATAAGCTAGGTATGGAGACCAGTAAGCATCCACGGCCTTACAACCTTCGATGGTTGAATAATCAAAGACATCTCAAAGTTACCCGACAAGTTTCGGTTCCTTTGACAATCGGCCGCTACGAGGACAAAATAGTGTGCGATGTTCTACCTATGGAAGCTGGTCACATCATACTTGGAAGACCGTGGCAATATGACCGTAGAGCCGTTCATGACGGGTTTACAAACAAGCATTCCTTTGAACATCACGGCCGAAAAATCACTCTTGCTCCACTTTCGCCGCACGAGGTATATCTCGATCAACTTAAACTCGATAAGAGTCACGGCAAAGGCAAGGTAAGTGATTCCTCGTCTTCTCATTCTGATAAAACCGAGAGTATAGGTACTAAGTCATGTGAGAGAACACTTGTGAATGAATCATTATATATCAAACCGAGTGAACTAAAACATGCTCTCGTTTCTCGGCAATCTTGTGTGTTATTAGTTTTTAGGGATGCTCTTTCGAGTATGACTAATCCCGAGCCGGATATTCCGAGCAGCGTTTCATCTCTTTTACAGGGGTATGCTGATGTGTTCCCGGATGATGGACCAAGTGGTTTGCCACCACTCCGCGGAATCGAGCATCAAATCGACTTTGTTCCCGACGCTACTCTTCCGAACCGGCCGGCGTATCGAACGAATCCCGTAGAAACGAAGGAACTACAACGTCAAGTAGATGAGCTGATGTCTAAAGGACATATACGGGAAAGTATGAGCCCATGTGCCGTACCCGTACTACTTGTGCCGAAGAAAGACGGTACTTGGCGGATGTGTGTCGATTGCCGCGCGATAAACAACATAACGGTAAAGTATCGTCATCCGATCCCAAGGTTAGACGATATGTTAGATGAGTTGTATGGATCTAGTGTGTTTACTAAGATTGATCTTAAGAGTGGTTATCACCAAATCCAGATGAAGGAAGGTGATGAGTGGAAAACCGCTTTTAAAACCAAACACGGTCTATATGAGTGGTTAGTAATGCCGTTTGGTTTAACGAATGCTCCTAGCACATTTATGCGTTTGATGAACCATGTTCTTAGGTCGTATATAGGCGTCTTTGTAGTTGTCTACTTTGACGATATTCTGATTTATAGTAAGAACCTAGACGAACATGTGGAACACTTGCGATTGGTGTTAGATGTGCTTAGGAAGGAACGGTTGTTTGGTAATTTAAAGAAATGTTCTTTTTGTTCAGATAACGTTGTCTTTTTAGGTTTTGTGGTGAGTTCTCAGGGCATACAGGTTGACGAGAACAAGATAAAGGCGATCCGCGATTGGCCGAGCCCAAAGACCGTTAGCGATGTTCGGAGTTTTCACGGTTTGGCGGGATTTTATCGACGATTCGTTCGTGACTTCAGCACGATTGCCGCACCACTTACCGAGGTTATCAAGAAGGACGTGGGATTTCGATGGGAACAAGCTCAAGAGGATGCGTTCCAACTGCTGAAAAATAAACTTACTCACGCTCCTTCACTCGTTTTACCCGATTTTATGAAAGCTTTCGAGATTGAATGTGACGCTTCTGGTATTGGTATAGGTGCTGTACTCATGCAAGAGAAGAAACCCGTGGCTTTCTTCAGCGAGAAACTTGGAGGAGCAACGCTCAATTATCCAACTTACGACAAGGAACTTTATGCTTTGGTTCGAGCTCTCCAAACGTGGCAGCATTACTTATGGCCGAAGGAGTTCATTATTCACACTGATCACCAATCTCTCAAGCACTTAAAGAGCCAGCAAAAGTTGAATAAGAGGCACGCACGTTGGGTCGAATTCATCGAGACGTTTCCATACGTAATTCAGTACAAGCAAGGTAAGGAAAACGTTGTTGCCGATGCGTTGTCTCGAAGGTACACTCTTATCTCGACACTTGATGCGAAAATACTTGGATTCGAGATGATCAAGGATTCATATGCAACCGATTCTGATTTCCAGGAAGTTTTCTCATCTTGTTCTAAATTTGCTTTCGGAAAATATTATCAAAGCGATGGTTTCTTGTTTTACGAGAACCGTCTTTGTATACCTAACTCTTCTTTGCGAGATTTGCTTATTAGGGAAGCACATGGTGGTGGACTTATGGGACATTTTGGCGTTGCCAAAACACTTCATATCGTGCAAGATCATTTCTTTTGGCCGCATATGAAACGCGATGTGGAACGTGTTTGCAACCGGTGCACGACTTGTAAGTATGCAAAATCTAAACGTCAAAACCAAGGTTTGTATACTCCTCTACCCATTCCGAGTGCTCCTTGGACAGATATCTCCATGGATTTTGTGTTAGGATTGCCTAAATCTAGGAAGGGAAATGATTCGATATTTGTGGTAGTCGATAGGTTTTCTAAGATGGCACATTTCATTCCTTGCCATAAAACTGATGATGCATCGAACATAGCCGATTTATTCTTTAGGGAAGTTATTCGCATGCATGGGATGCCTAGGACTATAGTGTCGGATAGGGATACAAAGTTTCTTAGCTATTTTTGGAAAACTCTTTGGTTTAAGTTAGGTACAAAGCTTTGTTTCTCTACTACGTGTCATCCGCAAACGGACGGTCAAACCGAGGTGGTTAATAGGACCTTAGGAGCTTTATTGCGGACTGTTATTAAAAAGAACCTTAGATCGTGGGAAGATTGTTTGCCTCATGTAGAATTTGCTTATAATCATGCACAACATTCTACGACTTTGTTTTCTCCTTTCGAACTCGTTTATGGTTTTAATCCTCTTACTCCTCTCGATTTAACCCCTTTACCTTTGAGTGAACATGTGAATATGGATGGTAAGAAAAGGGCCGAGATGGTCAAACAGATGCACGAGAAGGCGAAAGCAAACATCGAACGTAAGACGGAGCAATACCGCAAACATGCAAACAAGGGGCGAAACAAGAAAGTCTTTGAACCCGGCGAATTGGTTTGGATTTATCTAAGGAAAGAACGGTTTCCGGAGGAAAGAAAGTCGAAACTCTTGCCAAGAGTCGATGGGCCGTTCACGGTGGTGGAAAGAATCAACGACAACTCCTACAAACTCGATCTCCAAGGTAAGTATTCGATAAGTTCAAGTTTTAATGTTGCTGATATTATTCCTTATGTTGCAGATGAAATCGATTTGAGGGCAAATCCTTTTCAAGAGGAGGGGGATGATATGATCATGGATGCGACGGATCCGGTGGAGGTTCAAGAAGACGCGATGATCATTCCCGAGGGACCAATCACACGGTCTAAAGCACGGCAACTGGCGGGAGCTGTTCGGAACTTACTCACGGATGCAAGGAACGAGGAGGATCAACGTACACAACCCGTCCTCACCTCATTGTCTTCGAACTCTCTATGAGGTTAGGCCGTTTGTGTGATACGTTTGTACTCTTTTTCCTGTATACGGTTTTGTCCCAAATGGGTTTTCCGTATAGAGGTTTTAACGAGGCAAACGGATTACACCGCTAAACGGTCCGACTTCTTGAGAGTTCCGCGGGGGAATTTTCCGAGGAAAATTCCGAGGGATTTATTCCCGAGGGACTTTTTCGAGGGACTTTCCGAGGGAAATTTTCCCCGAGAATTTCTGGCGGAATTCCAACAGTTGGTCAACTATCATTTGAATTCAAAAACTGTATTTATTTTCTTTGTAATTTTCGATGGGTCTTCTCCTTGTTTCGAGAATGACCCTTGCTTTTCCCCTTTGAATTTTCTCTTTATCTTCTTCTCTCCCTCATTGTCGAAAAGATACATTCACTTTTATCTAAGTTATTTTCAGAGATTATTCTCTCTTTTCTCTCGATTTTCTGTGATGGTTAGTCACTGAATTTCTTTGGTTTATCGAGATTAATTCCGCATCTTCTCGACGCAACCTTCGATCCGTTTTCTTGTTCGATTCTTCTTGTGACAAAGGGCTTAGAGATTTTCGGGATTCATCTCCCACGCTCTAACATCTCTGTTCTCGAATCCCTCAAGACAACGCAGCCACCCCCTCGTTTCAAAAGTTCATAGTCGGATTTGGGCCTAAGGATTTTCGGGAATTCTCCCACGCCTTAGCATCTCTTCCCGTGGATTCTTTGAAGTCGTGGATCTATCCCTCTCAACCGTACTAGAGCAAGCGATCCTCAGTCAAATCGTGTCACACTAGTATCACACATGATCTCGAAAGGAAGATCCCAATCCGGAGCTTGTACAATGGGAGCACTAACCAACGCCTTCTTGATTTCTAGGAACGCTACCATACATTCCTCATCAAACACGAACTCAACATCCTTGAAAACTAGCCTTGTGAGAGGCCTCGGGATTTTCGAGAAGTCTTTGATGAACCTTTGGTAGAACCCCGCATGACCCAAGAAAGACCGGATGTCTTTGACCGACTTAGGCGGCTCCAAGCTAACCATCACCTCGATCTTGGCTTTGTCTACCTCTATGCCCATCTCGGAGATTTTGTGTCCTAGCACGATCCCTTCACGCACCATAAAGTGGCACTTCTCCCAATTAAGTACCAAGTTTGCTTCCTTACACCGTTGCAAGTCCCTGCAAAGATTAGACAAGCAAACACCAAAAGAAGACCCATACACGGAGAAGTTGTCCATAAATACTTCTACCATATCTTCAATAAGGTCAGAGAAAATGGACATCATGCAACGTTGGAATGTCGCGGGTGCATTACACAACCCAAACGGCATCCTTTGATACGCGAAGGTGCCGTAAGGGAACGTGAAGGTCGTTTTCTCTTGGTCATTTGGGTAGATGGGAATTTGAAAGAAACCCGAATAACCGTCTAGAAACCAATAAAATGGATGATTAGGTAGACGTTCAAGAATTTGAACTATGAAAGGTAACGGAAAGTGATCCTTACTAGTAGATGAATTTATCTTCCTATAGTCAATGCACATTCTATGCCCGGTTATTGTCCTAAAGTCAATGCACATTTTTGACAACCGTTATCTCCCCTTTCTTAGGCACACAATAAACCGGTGAAACCCAAGTACTATCCGATATTGGGTAGATAATGCCCGCGTCTAAGAGCTTAAGAATCTCTCTCTTTACAACATCTTTCAAATTAGGATTCAACCTTCTTTGATGTTCAATAGAGGTGCTTGATTCATCCTCTAGATGGATTCTATGAGTGCATAAAGTGGAAGAGATACCCTTGATATCGTCCAAAGAGTAACCAATAGCCTTCCTATACTTTCTAAATTCAACTAAAAGGGAGGATAGTTCATTCGCATTCAAACTATCATTCACAATAACTGGGTATGACTCGTTTGGACTTAGGAAAGCGTACCTTAGTCCCGTAGGAAGTTGCTTTAGGTCCACCTTTGGGGCTTTGAGTTCGCTCCAATCATCATCCTCAAGACTAGACTTACCCTTGCTAGTCTCTCCGACGGCTAGAACTAACTCCTCTTGAACCGTGCCAACTCTTAAACCATCTTGAAACTCGGTACCGCGAACGCCCAACTCAACAAATGGAGTATCCCTTTCAACCGGCTTGTGCAAGTCTATTAGTAGCTCATACCCTTGACTCTCTTTACTCAAGAACCCATTATCACCACTCTCCTTAGTCAAGACCAATTCCAAACTGTCTTCTACTCTCATTTCCTCAAGCAATTCGTCGGCTAGCTCATCCATGGTCTCTATGTAGAAACATTGGCCATCTATGGTGGGTTTCTTCATTACCTTGTTGATATCGAACTCAAGGACTATCCTTTACCCAAGTGAAGGTCTATTTTGCCTTTCCTCACATCGATTATCTCCCCCACGGTTGCTAGGAATGGCCTACCAAAGATAAGAGGGTCTTTTGGGTCCTCATCCATTTCAAGTACCACGAAATCCGTGAGGACAATGAAATCCTTCACCACGATAGGAAGATCCTCAAGCAAACCAATAGGAACCCTCCCGCTCATATCCGCCAATATTAGGGAGATGTTGTATGCCTTGTAGCGTGTGAAGCCTAGTCTCTTGGCTACCGAGAACGGCATGAGGCTTACACTTGCTCCAAGATCACACAAACAATGGTTGAAAGCAAGAGGACCAAGTGCACAAGGTAGAGTAAATGATCCTGGATCTCCTAGCTTCTTTAGCACCATCTTCTTTTGTATGATGGCACTACACTCGTGAGTTAGAATGACCATGGACTCCATTTCCTTAGCTCTCTCATTCACGGCATCTTTCAAGAATTTGGCGTATTGAGGGACAAGCAAGAAGGCATCAACCAAAGGCATTGTGAGTTCTACCTTCTCCATTTGCCTATCAAAGATGGCTTTATACTTGTCCATAAGTTGCTTCTTGAACCGCTCGGGGAACGGTGCTTAGGAGCGTAAGGCTTAGGGACAAACACATTCTTCTTCGGATTCTCTTGAGCAACAACAACCCTAGGCTTGACCTTCTCAACTTCTTCAACCTTGTCTTGCTCTCTCACTACCTCGTCTTCAACCAATTCGTCATCTTTTTAAAGTTCCACCCCCCCCCCCCCCCCCACTTTGCTTCTCAATGTCCGCATTGAGAGTAGAAGGAGCTTCTCTTGGAGGCAAAACCGTACCACTTCTTAAGGTGATTGCGTTTACATACTCCTTAGGATTAGCTTCGGATTTGCCCATGAGTTGACCTTTTGGTCGTGAAGAAGAAGCAACACCTTTGTTCTCCATGTGTTTTACCTTGGAGTTCAAAGCCTCAATCTTTGTGTTGAGGTCGTTGTAAGAGAAATCACCCGCGTATTGATCTCCGCTTGTCCCTTGAGTAATTGTTGGAACATGGAGCTCAAATCAAGCTCTTGCGGTTTAGACGTAGTTGCTAGACCTTGAAGCACAAACCCTTGTTGTTGGCCTTGAAAACCGGGTGGGGCTTTGGTTTGGAATCCACTTTGGTTCCCTTGGAATTGGTTTCTTGGGACAAAACCTTGTTGGTTGGTATTAGAAGCTTGGCCTTGAGGTTGGATTTGCTTTTGTGGGGCTCCTTGAGCTTGATTATGTTGCGGAGGGTAGACTTGGTCTTGTGGATTCTCCACATTTGTGTTTCGGTAAGAGAAGTTGGGGTGGTTCCTATTGTTTTGGTTGAACCCTTGTCTTTGGTAGTTCCCTTGGTTCCCCACGTAGTTCACCTCCTCTTGGGTGTTCATGTCCACGTTCTCTTCTTGATAGTAACCTTGATTCTCATCATAAGCATCCACGAAATTAACCGTCTTTTGAGAAGACACTAGAAGTTTATCAATCAAATTGGCTTGCTTGTCCAATTTGTCATTAAGAGCCTTCATGTCTTTGGCCCGCTTGTTTACATCAAATTCGCTAGTGGTCCTTGTGGCGCGGTCATAGTCGTCACCATAGGTACCATCACTTTGGGCCAAGTTCTCGACAAGCTCCATTGCTTCCTCAATGTCCTTAGCCAAGAAGTTTCCATTAGATGACGTGTCAAGTAGCATACGGATCTTAGGCAAAGCACCTCGGAAGAGGGTGCTAAGGAGAAAAGCGTTGCTAAAGCCGTGATGTTGGCATTGAAAAGTGTAGCTTCTAAATCTCTCCCAAGCCTCATTGAAAGACTCATTCTACCGTTGTGTGAAGCTTGAGATTTCGTTGCGAAGCTTGGCGGTTACAGACTCATTGGACCGTTGGTGATATATCATGGGTTCTTGAGTAAAGAGAGTCAAGGGTATGAGCTACTAATGGACTTGCACAAGCCGGTTGAAAGGGATACGCCATTTGTTGAGTCGGGTGTTCGTGGTACCGAGGTTCAAGATGGTTTAAGAGTTGGCACGGATCAAGAGGAGTTAGTTCTAGCCATCGGAGAGACTAGCAAGGGTAAGCCTAGTCTTGAGGATGATGATTGGAGTGAACTCAAAGCCCCAAAGGTGGACCTAAAGCAACTTCCTACGGGACTAAGGTACGCTTTCCTAGGTCCAAACGAGTCATACCCAGTTATTGTGAATGATAGTTTGAATGAGAATGAACTATCCTACCTTTTAGTTGAACTTAGAACGTATAGGAAGGCTATTGGTTACTCTTTGGACGATATCAAGGATATTTCTTCTACTTTATGCACTCATATAATCCATCTAGAGGATGAATCAAGGACCTCTATTGAACATCAAAGAAGGTTGAATCCTAATTTGAAAGATGTTGTAAAGAGAGAGATTCTTAAGCTCTTAGACGCGGGCATTATCTACCCAATATCGGATAGTACTTGGGTTTCACCGGTTCATTGTGTGCCTAAGAAAGGGGGGGGATAACGGTTGTCAAAAATGTGCATTGACTATAGGACAATAACCGGGCATAGAATGTGCATCGACTATAGGAAGCTAAACGCATCCACTCGTAAGGATCACTTTCCGTTACCTTTCATATATCAAATGCTTGAACGTCTAGCTAATCATCCATTTTATTGCTTTCTAAACGGTTATTCTGGTTTCTTTAAAATTCCTATACACTCGGATTACCAAGAGAAAATGACTTTCACGTGCCCTTACGGCACCTTCGCGTAACGAAGGATGCCGTTTGGGTTGTCTAATGCACCCGCGACATTCCAACGTTGCATGATGTCCATTTTCTCTGACCTTATTGAAGACATGGTAGAAGTCTTTATGGACGACTTCTTCGTGTATGGGTCTTCTTTTTATGTTTGCTTGTCTAATCTTTGCAGGGTCTTGCAACAATGTGAGGAAGAAAACTTGGTACTTAATTGGGAGAAGTGCCATTTTATGGTGCATGAAGGGATCGTGCTAGGACACAAAATCTCCGAGAAGGGAATAGAGGTAGACAAAGCCAAGATCGAGGTGATGGTTAGCTTGGAGGCGCCTAAGTCGGTCAAGGGCATCCGGTCTTTCTTGGGTCATGCGGGGTTCTACCGAAGGTTCATAAAAGACTTCTCGAAAATCACGAGGACTCTCACAAGGCTACTTTGCAAGGAGGTTGAGTTCGTGTTTGATGAGGAATGTATGGTAGCGTTCCTAGAAATCAAGAAGGCGTTGGTTAGTGCTCCCATTGTACAAGCTCCGGATTGGGATCTTCCTTTCGAGATCATGTGTAATGCTAGTGACTACGCGGTTGGAGCGGTCTTGGGTCAAAGGAAAGATAAGAAGACCAATGTCATCTAATATGCAAGTAGGACCTTAGATGACACTCAAGCCCGGTATGACACAACGGAAAAAGAGTTGCTAGCCGTGGTGTTTGCAATGGAGAAATTTAGGTTTTATGTTGTGGGATTAAAGGTGATTGTCTACACCGATCACACGGCCCTAAGATACATTCATGCGAAGAAAAACACAAAGCCAAGGCTACTCCGTTGGATCTTCCTTCTACAAGAGTTTGACTTGGAGATAGTTGACAAGAAGGGGATAGAGAATGGGGTCGTGGATCACTTGTCTAGAATGAGGATTGAAGACCTTGCCCCAATTGATGATAAGCTTCCCGAGGAGAGTCTCATGGTCTTTGGTGTCTTGAAGAAAGCGGTTGAAGCCGTGCGAGGACTAGATAGTGCTAATGGGTTACAAGATGAGAAACTACCATGGTTTGCAGACCTAGTGAACTACTTAGTGTACGGGAAGGAACCGCCTTTGGATGTGTTAAGAAGAAGAAGTTCTTCCACGACGTGACGAGATACTATTGGGACGAGCCCTACTTATACAAGTTGTGCTACGATTGTTTGTATTGGAAATGCGTGACGGAAGAAGAAGTCCAAGGGATCGTACTCCATTGTCACGGGTCAAGCTATGGTGGTCATCATGCATCGTACAAAACCGCTACAAAGGTCTTGCAATCCGGTTTTTGGTGGCCTTTATAATTCAAGGATGCACACCTCTTTGTCTCCACATGTGATGCGTGCCAAAGAAAAGGGAATATTGGGAGGAGAGATGAAATGCCCCAAAACCCAATCCTTGTGGTGGAGATGTTTGACGTATGGGGCATCGATTTTATGGGACCTTTTCCGTCATCGTATGGTAACCAATACATATTAGTGGCGGTTGATTACGTCTCTAAATGGGTGGAAGCCATCGCAAGCCCGACCAACGATGCTAAGGTCGTCCTTAAACTGTTCAAGTCCGTTATCTTCCCAAGGTTCGGAGTTCCATGGGTAGTCATTAGTGATGGAGGTAGTCATTTCATCAATAAGGTGTTTGAAAGTCTACTTTAGAAGCATGGCGTGGGGCATAAGGTAGCAACACCTTACCATCCTCAAACGAGTTGCCAAGTAGAAGTATCCAACCTGCAAATCAAAGCCATACTAGAGAAGACAGTTGGGAGTTTGAGAAAAGATTGGGCCAACAAGTTAGATGATTCGTTGGGGGCTTACAGTTTCGCTTTTAAGAAGCCTATAGGGACTACACCATTCAACTTGCTTTATGGGAAGTCATGCCATCTACCGGGTGAATTGGAATACAAGGCCCTATTGGCGGTGAAGCTTCTTAACTTCGACATCAAGACCGCACAATAGAAGAGATTAATTCAACTTCAATAGTTAGAAGAGACTAGGCTTGAGGCCTATGAGAGCTCGAGATCTACAAGGAGAAGGCCAAGGCATTACATGATAAGAGGCTCATGCACAAGGACTTCAAAGCCGGAGACCGAGTACTCGTGTTCAATTCCCGGTTGAACCTTTTTCCCGGGAAGCTCAAATCTAGGTGGTCGGGTCCGTTTGAGGTTAAGGAAGTAAGGTCATATGGTGCCGTGGTACTTGTTAACAAGGAGGGCCAAGATTTAATTGCAAATGGCCAAAGGTTCAAACTCTACCAAGCAAACCAAATCGTCGAAAAGGGAGGCTCGATCCCTCTCGATGATGTCCCTCTAGCTTGAGGACGGTAACAAACGTCGAACTTAGTGACGTTAAACAAAGTGCTCTTGGGAGACACCCCAAGCTTATCATTGTACATATTTCTTTTTATGCGTTTTTCGATCTTTGTTAGTTCTTTTTGATATTTTTGTTGAGTATTTTTAGGGGTTCTTGGTGGCCAAAAGAGGTGAAATATTGCGAGGGAAGTTCAAAACGAGGAAGAACCGTGTACCAGTTTCGTCTTGCCCGGTGTGAAACTTTCCCCCGGGAAGAAATTTTCCCCGAATCCCGGCCCCATATCCCGGCTCCATGTTGCCCGATATGGGAATTTGCCAAGAGCAGGAAGAATCCCGGCCCCATGTCCCGGTTTGATGTTGCCCGGGATGGGAATTTCCCCAGGAATAAAATTTTCCTTAGATACCGGACGCGTGTGCCGGATGTGTTTCCCCCGAGATGGTTTTTTCCCCTCAATCCCGGCCTCGTGTGCCGGATGTGTCTTGCCCAGGATGGTTTTGGACCACCAGTCCAAAGCTTCGTCCAATGGTCCTTAGTTTGGATCTATTATCCAATGGACCGCCAGGTAAGTCTTCTTCTCCCTCATTTTCGCGTCCATGACCACACATTTCTCTCTCAATTTTCAAAACCCCATAACTCTCTCAATTCTCAACCAAAAATTGTGATTCAACCTGCTAAATTCCGGATTTTTCATCCTCTTTCTGGATCTACCAACACCTTTTCACTTTCAGCTTGCATGCCCAAGGTATTTCACTCATATTTTCATGAAAATTCAAGAACTTGGTCATAAGGGAAAATTTCATGAATTTGTTTGGATAGTGTTTCCACTTGCATAAAAACCTTGGGATTAAGCTCGAAAATGATTAGAATGTGTAGTTCAGTGGTTAATTTGTCATCCATTTGAGGAATTTTGGATTTTTAGGCCAAGAACTTGATATTTGGTGTTTGTGCTTAAAAGTTTCAAAATTTGAGATTTGATTGGGTTCTTCTAGCACATAATTGGTATACTCAATCTTGCAAATGAGAAATTGAATGTCTTTTTGCAAATTGAGCATTATTCTCTTTGTCTCATGTTTGCCTTTTCTTGGTAGTGACAAAGGTTGTATCTTGGTTTCTTGAAACTTATACATTCTTTGAGACGATGTAGGTACCATGGCAAAGAATAAGTGACCCAATCAAAGAGAAAGGTCCACCGACTAGAAGGAGAGAGTTAGCACTAGTGGAGAGCGCTAAAGGCACCGAAAAGAGGAAAAAGAAGACGCTTGCTAATGACGAGGGAGACAATGTGGAAGACATGGGGCAAGTGAAAAAGAAGAAAACAAATCCCCAAGCCCAAGCCAAGAGTCCCCACCTATAGTTAGTATGCCAGGAAGCTCAAGGAGGTGAAATTTGAGGAGACAAAATTCCCGGATAAGATTGTACTTGAGAAGATGGGGATCCTTGAGGATGTGAAATCGATTTCACCAACATGGGTTTTAGTGGAATCTTTTAATTGGCTAACATCTCTCATAAAGACCAAGCTTACCAATTTCTTGCATCATTGGAAGCTATGTTCTATGAACGAGGGGATAAAGACGCCAATGAAGATGATGGCCACAGTTTCATTGAGTTTAAGGTGAGGAAAGAAGCTTACAAGATGACATTCCATGAGCTAAGTCGAGTGTTTGGGTTCAAAGAAGAAGGAACCATGAGAGGCCTCAAGTTTCTCTATGGGAAGAACGACTTAACCTACTTGTGGAAAGTCATTGGTGTGGGAGAATATAGTCCCTGGAACATCAAAGGCACATGCATCCGCCACCCCGCCATTCATTATGCCCACAAGATCCTTGCTCACACCTTCTTTGCCAAGAAAGAGTTTGGAACGGTTTCGGAAGAAGATATGGAGTTGCTTGTTTTAGGTTTGGCACCATTTCTTGACACACCTCTAGATGAGCGGCGTTTCATTGGAGATAGTGCACGCCCGTGCCTAGCCGCCGTTCTAGTGAACCACTTACTCGGCTACAAAGATTGGGCTCTCACTACGAAGAGCAAGGACCAAAAATTTTCATTGGCGGTTTGGTAACTTCAATCCTGAAGGCTAACGGGATTACGTTGGTGGATGAGACTAAGAAAGTGGAGTTTATGGACGAGGTCTATCTCTCAAGAACCAAGTTCTTCGACGGTAAGATAGGCAAGACTTTCGCCTACAACCTAAAGCTCACCAAGACCAACACGATCAAATTCCTTTTGCCTAACGCTCCTCTCACCACACTCCGAGGAAGGAAAGAGATCTCCTTCTACGTGACCAATGATCACTTCTACAACCTGGAAACCAACCCACCACTAGAGCAAATCCGCCGAGGAAAGCTAATAAGCTCAAATTAATACCTTAAAAGTACTAAAGCTTTGTCGGTTGTAATACTTAGGGATCGAATCCACATAGACTCAACGAATCACACAATAGATTATATAGAAGAAAATCAAGCTAAGTGATCAATGTAATTGAAAACAAATACGTAAATTAAACTGTTGTAAATTCAATTGGAGAAAGATAGGTCCAGAGAATTTTTCAGGAAATCAATGAATGCAGATAAACTAACTAATTAGGGTTAAGGTTATGCACGGTTCTTGAACTCAAATCACTAAGGTATAATTAACCAACTCTCGTTGCGAGAATTATCTAAGTCTAAATCCTAGAATTCCAAATCTCTTTGCGAATCCTAAAGTCTAAACTAGCTTTTAGTTCAAGTTTGATTTGTTCACAAAACAACTAAGCCAAATCTCTTTATGAATAGTTATTTTACTCACCCTAGGTTCTATCAGGTAATTAATTATTACTCTCGTGCGAAATCAATTATCCAAAGATCTAAGTTCTAGGAGATCAATCCAGAATTAGCTATGAGAACAACATATGGTGAACCCTAAACAACTAATCAACCTAAAATTCAAAGAAATCGCTATTGAGAATCCCTAAACAGAACAGGAGATCTACTCAGACATGGAAATTGCAACAATAATCATGACTGAATAAATACTTGAATAAATAAGAAAGAGTAACAAGAGGGTTCGAAATCTTCTCTCGGACGAACAGAGTTTCAGACTTGTCTCCCTTCCAAAGCTCTCTCACAAAACAAAAGTAAAATAAAGCATAGCCATCAAAGTGGTTGTAAAATCTTATTAAATAACATTAATCACGTTTTGGAGCTTCTTGTAAATAATAAAGTCTTCTGGGCAGTTTTTCAATTCTTCAACTCTTCATGAAGTCGCGACTCGTGTCTTGCTGCAGTGAGTATCGACCGATACTAGTCGGTATCTATCGACACTGATGCTTCAAATCAGGTACTCAGCTACACGAACTTTTGCTTTGATCCAAAATGCTCCAGAAAGCTCCAGTATTTCCAATTATACTCCAAACGTGCTAAAACCTGTAAAAGACTCTAAACCACTACAAAATAGTAGAAAGACTTTATAAAACGGACTTATATAATGGCTTAAAAAGGGTAAAAACCATGATATATCAACTCCCCCAGACTTAGCCTTTGCTTGCCCTCAAGCAAATAGAAGACTAAACCAGAAAAAGAGGTTTGAAAACATAGAGACTCACATGTTCTTGAAACATTGCAATGACCATTTTCCTTAGTGCTCCACATATCACATAACCAGTTTCAAATTCAACCACCATGTACTTCTCTGTAGACATTCGCAGCTGACAGAAGCAAGGAACTGGCGAACCAAGTCAGGGTACAGGTCATACTGCCGCATGGGCATCGTCCCCAATCCGATCTTGCGGATCAGTCCATCAAGCTCCCTGTCAAAACCAAAGTGCCTCATAGTGTGCGTATCAATAAACCGAGTCGGGCGCCAATCAACCTCCTTCCAGGCATTGTAGAAGATCGAGTCATAATCGTCCCACTCCTCGGAAATAGGCATGTGGGTGCAAGCTCTGCTCTCTGTAATCTCCTTATCCGAACCCTCATAATCATCCCTTAACCGTATCCTAGCCTTCTCACTGATCTTGGGCCATGGAAACCGAACTATGGTGTGAGGAGACAATGGTGATGAAGTGATATATCACGGTTTTTACCCCTTTTAGGCCATGATATAAGTCCGTTTTATAGAGTATTTCTATTATTTCTAAGTGTTTTAGAGTCTTTTACATGTTTAAGCACTTTTGGAGCATTATTGGAGATATTGGAGTTTTATGGAGCGTTCTGGAGCAAAACTGAAGTCTGGTGACTAAGTGTCCGATCGAAGTGTCAAGCATCGATCGATACCTCCTTGGTATCGATCGATACCCATCGCAGCAGACACGACTCGCGACTTTTAATGAAGTTTTAAGAATTGCAGAACTTGCCCAGAAGACTTTAATATTTACAAGAAGACCCCAATTCGTGTTTAGACTATTTAATTAGGTTTTACAGCCACTTTGATGGATGTCTTATTTTTGCGTTGAATTGAGAGAGATTGTCCGTCGAGAGAAGATCTCGAACCCTTTTGTTACTCTTTCTTATTTTCTATTGAGTATTTATTCAAACATGTTTATTGCTTCAATTTCCATGTCTGAGTAGATCTCTTGTTAGGTTTAGAGATTCTCATAAGGGATTTCTTTGAATGCTAGGTTGATTTATTGTTTAGGGTTCACAATCTGAATTAGTTCTTCGCCTTAAGTTGTTCTCAAAGCTAATTCTGGATTGATCACCTATAACTTAGATCTTATGATAATTTATTAGGCACGACAGTGCGATTAATTACCTGATAGAACTTAGGGTGAGCAAATTAACTATTCACAAAGAGATTTGGTTTAGTTGATTTGCGAACATATCAAACTCGATATTAAGGCTGATTTATTCTTAGGATTTTGCAAAGAAATTTGGAATTATGAAGTTTAGATTTAGATAATTCTCGCAACGACAGTTGGTTAATTATACATCAGTGATTTGAGTTCGAGAACCGTTCGTAACCTGAACCCTGATTAGTTAATTTATTTTGCATTCATTGATTTCCTGAGAAATATCCCTAAACCTATCTCTCTCCTATCGAATTACAACTCGTTTATTGCTTATTGCTTTTTGTTTCATCTGAACTGCTTAGCTTGATTCGATACTATACAATCTATTGTGTGATTTCTTTGAGTCCTTGTGTTCGACCCCTACTTTACTGCAGCAAATGCTTAGTACTTTTTAGGGTATTAATATGAGCATATCAAATTTGGCGCCATTGCCGGGGATTCAATTTCGCCATTAGATTTTAGCTGTCGAATTTCGACTAAGTTCGTCGGTATCGATCGATACTACCTAGTATCGGTCGATACTCATCGTCTTCTTTTGTTGATATCGATCGACACCACCCAGTGTCGATCGATACTCATCGTATTTTTGGTTACTTACGTGCTCGGCTCTTATTTTCAGGTGTATGCCTAATCGTGAAACCAGAAGGAGCAAAAGCACTCAGCTAGTTGAACTGTCATTGGAGCAACTAGCACGTTTGGAACGCACAAACATAAGGACAAAGCAAACATCAGAGATGAAAAACCCAGTGGTATTAAGTGCTGCTGAAACTGGAGTCTTGAGAGACCAAGATGGTCAAGTGTGCAATGAGAGAGGGCATCGACTTGATGAAACTGGAAACATCATTGTCCCCCCTGTTGTTGTTGGTGAGATTGTCGCGCCAGCTGGGCGTGCCAATGTTGGGAATGCTGAGGTTGATTGAGGTAGAACGCTTGGTGAGCATAATAGACCTGATCAATTCTACGCCAATCGAGCTGCGATTCGCATCCCAACTTTCGAGAGGCATGATTTTGAGCTGAAACCTGCCTATTACGCTCTTGTGAGTCAGAATCCTTTCCATGGCCTATCTCATGAACACCCCATGGATCATATCGAAAGGTTCGAGGATTTGGTCACGGGTATGAAGTACAATGGAGTGCCCAATGAGTACCTTTTCTGCAAACTTTTCCCATACTCTCTTAGTGGGGATGCTGCTTATTGGCTGAATCAGTTGGCTCCTGGTTCACTAACTACATGGGGGGGGGGAGACGAAGAATGCATTCCTGAATAATTTCTATCATGATGCAAGATCTGAGGAGCTAAGGAAAAAGATCTCTCAATTTTCTCAAAGTCCGACAGAGGCACTCAAAGTCGCTTGGATTCGTTTCAAATCGTATTAGAGAGATTGTCCGCACCATGGTTTCACTCAGGTTCAGCTCCTGGGTACTTTCTACAGAGGGATCGATTGGAGGTACCAGATGGTTTTGGATGCTGCGAGTAATGGGAACTTCAACACCAGGTATCCAGATGATGCGGTTGTGTTAATTGAGAAATTGGCGTCTAGTAATAGCACCAAGAATGCTGATTTCGAGCGGAAGCAGCAACCTGGAGGAGTTGATGGAGCGCAAATTGCTGAAGTTCAGGCCAAGCTGGATTTTTTGATCGGGAAGTCGAAGAAGTCTGTACACTTTGCTGATGGAGTCGAAAATATTGATGAAGATGAAGTGGAGGATGTTAACTACGTTGGTGGTTCTGGTTTTCAGGGTCAGCGATTTGGGTACAACAACAACCGAAACTTCAACAACAACAATCAGCAAGGTGGGTACAAGTTTGAGGGGAACCAAGCCGGTTTCGGAGCAAAACAAGTTGCCCAGAAACAACCACAGAGCAGCGATTTCACTCGCAATTATGGGAACTCTTCGTATCAACCCATCTCTCCAAAATCCACAGAGAGTAAGATGGAATCCTTAATGGAACAACTTCTTCGGGGACAAGAGAAGCTGCAAGGTGATTTCAATGGGAAGTTTGACTCTTTGTACATTGATCTGAATGGAAAAATTGAAGCTATCAATCTGACTCAGAGGAAGCTGGAAATTCAGGTTGCTCAGACTGCAGCAGCTGTGCAGAGGCAGGAAGGTTTCCTTCCAGGAAAAAATGAGAATGCAAGGGCTCACATCAATGCCATCACCTTGAGAAGTGGAAAATAGGTGATTACATGAGTGAAGAACATGTCGATATTGCTGAAAAAGATGATTGGGATTCTGAAGACCCCACATGTATCGATCGATACCAGCCAGTATCGATCGACACCAGTCCAGATACCTGCACGAGAGGACCCAAAATCCCGTGTGTCGATCGATACACCACCAGTGTCGATCGATGCTGAAACGCAGATCGAGAAGGAGCCCGAGATTGTCAAGGAGAGGGTGTATAAACCTAAGATGCCTTATCCTATGCCTCCTAAGATGACAAAGAGGGAATGAGAGGACGCCAGATGCATGGCTATGCTGGATAAGTTGGTTGTGGAGCTTCCTTTTGTTGATGCTATTAAGACTTCTCCAGCTTTCCGGAGGTATGTGAAGAAGATGGTGTCTAGCAATGTGAACCTTGAGGAAGGTGTCATGATGATTATAGTTGAGTGCAGTGCGATTCTACTCAACAAAATTCCCAAAAAGCTACCAGACCCAGGGAGCTTTGTTTTAGATTGCTCTATCTTCTCAGAGAGATTCGAGCGTGCTATCTGTGATATTGGGTCAAGTGTGAACCTTATGCCACACTCAGTTGCCAAGCGAATGGGGATGACGGATTTCCAGTCTACAAGGATTTCGCTGGTACTTGCTGATTGCTCAGTGCGACTTCCAGAGGGACTACTCGAGGATGTCCCAATCAAGATTAGGAATTGCTTGATCCCAACAGATTTCATCGTCCTGAAGTACGATGCTGAGCCTAAGGATCCTCTTATCCTGGGCAGACCATTCCTTGCAACTGCTGGAGCCTTGATTGACTACAGGAATGGACAGATATCTCTCAACATCGGTGACTAGGTGATGTCCTTTAACATGGAAAAGATGATGAAGAAGCCAACCATCGATGGGCAGACATTCTATGTGGACACCTTCAGTGACATAGCTGAGGACTACTTCCTAGAGATGCACCCTGAGGATCCACTGGAGAGAGCACTGGTCTGTTCGGCCACTTCAGAGGTCCATTCGTGTGATGATACTGCTGGATACTCGAAAATGATCGATTCAGCATCACCAGTATCGATCGATACTCACCTAGTATAGGTCGATACCCTGCGGCCAAAAGGAAAGTTGGTCGACAGTTCTAAGCAAGCTCCTAAGGTGGAAATAAAGCCACTTCCAGCGAATCTGAGGTATAATTTTCTTGGTCCTAATTCCACGTACCTTGTAATCGCTAATGCTTCCTTGAACAACACATAGATTGCCTTACTGCTGACCAAGCTGCGCAAGTATCGCAAAGCTCTTGGCTATTCTCTTGCTGACATTTCAGGTATAGCACCAGACTTGTGCATGCATCGGATTCACCTGGAGGATGAGTCAAAGTCTTCGATTGAGTGTCAGAGGAGGCGAGTCCGAACCTGAAGGAAGTGGTCAGGAAGGCAGTGATGAAGCTGTTGGAAGTAGGGATTATCTATGACACCTCACATAGTTCTTGGGTTAGTCCTGTTCACGTTGTGCCTAAGAAAGGAGGTTTAACTGTGGTGAAGAACGAAAAGGATGAGCTGATCCCTACAAGGACAATCACAGGATACAGAATGTGTATTGAATACAGGAAACTGAATGCAGCTACAAGGAAGGATCACTTCCCATTGCCATTCATTGACCAGATGCTGGAGAGGTTAGCGAGTCACCCATACTACTGTTTTCTCGATGGGTACTCAGGTTGTTTCCAGATTCTTATACATCCAGAGGACCAGGGAAAGACGACTTTTACATATCCCTATGGCACATTTGCGTACAGAAAAATGCCATTTGGATTATGTAACGCTCCGACGACCTTCCAGCGATGCATGATGTCGATTTTCACAGACATGACTGAGGAGTTTATGGAGGTGTTCATGGATGACTTTTCTGTGTATGGATCGTCATTCAAGGATTGTCTGGATAACTTGTGCAAGGTGCTTCAACGATGCGAGGAGAAGCATTTGGTTCTTAACTGGGAGAAGTGCCACTTCATAGTACATGATGGCATTGTTCTTGGGTACAAGGTTTCTAAGGCAGGGATCGAAGTCTACAAAGCTAAGATTCAGGTCATGACGAGCCTGCAACCTCCATTATATGTATCTGAGATTCAAAGTTTCCTTGGTCATGCTGGGTTTTACAGGAGATTCATCAAGGATTTCTCTAAGCTTGCATGCCCACTCACGACCATGTTATGTAAGGAAGTCAAGTTTGATTTCACATCGGATTGCCTTGCAGCCTTCGAAGAGATTAAGAAGGCATTGGTGAGTGCTCCTATTGTCCAACCACCTGATTGGAGTTTACCTTTTGAGGTTATGTGCGATGCAAGTGATTTTGCTGTTGGAGCTGTGTTGGGCCAGAGGAAAGACAAGAAACTCCATGCTATTTATTATGCCAGCAGGACGTTGGATGATGCTCAGCGAAATTACAGCACCACTGAGAAAGAGTTACTTGTAGTTGTTTTCTCTTTTTAGAAATTTCGGTCCTACTTGATTGGGAGCAAGGTTATTGTTCGCACAGACCATGCTGCTCTCAAATACCTACTGAAAAACCAGGACCTCAAACCTCGTCTATGCCGATGGGTTCTTTTGCTCCAAGGGTTCGACATCGAGATCAAGGACAAGAAAGGAGTTGAGAATGGCGTTGCTGACCACTTATCGCGATTAAAGGTCGATGAAGTCGTACCTATTGATGATTTCTTGCCAGAGGAGAGTATTTACTTCATTGAAGCTCAGCTTCAAGACGTTTTTCCCGAAAATCTGCAATTCTCACGAGTGCAGACTTTCGGTATCGATCGATACTCACCTAGTATCGGTCGATACCCGACGCAATTTGGACCTGTTTTGCCTGCAGAGCACTTCGACTCTTATGATGCCTATCTAGCCGCTGTATCTAGTCCTACACGACCATGGTACGCAGACATTGCTAACTACCTTGCTGTAGAGACTTAGCCAAAGCATCCCAAAAAGTACGCGAAGAAGAAGTTTATGCGCGAGATGAGGAGGTTCTTCTGGGATGAGCCTTACCTATACAAGCACTGCTCAGATGGTATATACAGAAGATGCGTTGCAGAATCTGAGGTACCTGCGATTCTTTTTCATTGTCATGGGTCTGAGTATGCAGGACACTTTGCTACTTTCAAGATAGTGTCCAAAGTTCTTCAAGCAGGCTTCTGGTGGCCTACTATGTTCAAGGATGCTCATGCCTTTGTCTCACAGTGTGATCCCTGTCAGAGGAGAGGAAAGATCAGCAAGAGGCATGAGATGCCACAGAATTTCATCCTTGAGGTTGAAGTTTTCGATTGCTGGGGCATTGACTTTATGGGTCTCTTTCCCTCGTCACACGATAACAGATACATCCTGGTTGATGTGGACTATGTGTCCAAATGGGTGGAGGCGATTGCTAGTCCAATCAACAACTATGCGGTGGTCTGTAAGCTGTTTAAGACCATCATTTTCCCACGATTTGGAGTGCTTCGCATTGTTATAAGTGATGGTGGCAGCCACTTTATTAACAAAGTTTTTGAGAAGTTGTTGAAGAAGCATGGTGTCAATCATCGTGTGGCTACTCCATATCACCTTCAAACCAGTGGGCAAGTAGAGGTCTCCAACAGACAGATCAAGGAAATTTTGAAGAAGACAGTGGGCACTTCTAGTAAGGATTGGTCTACGAAGCTGGATGACGCGCTGTGGGCTTATAGGACTGCTTTCAAGACACCTCTGGACACTACACCATTTCACTTGCTGTATGGGAAAGCATGTCACCTTCCAGTGGAGATCGAGCACAAAGAAGCATGGGCAACGAAGTTGCTGAACTTTGACATCAAGCCTGCAGCTGAGAGGAGATTGATTCAGCTGAACGAGTTGGATGAGATTAGGTACCACTCCTACGAGAACTCGAAGCTGTACAAGGAGAGAACTAAGGCCTATCATGATAGGAAGATCATCTCCAGACATTTCGAGCCGAACGACCAGGTACTTCTGTATAACTCTCGTTTGCAATTGTTTCCTGTTAAATTACGTTCTTGTTGGTAAGGTCCTTTCACAATCAAGGAGGTCAGACCACATGGTGCCGTCGTGCTGATTAGTCCTACAGGTGATGAATTTACTGTCAATCGACAAAGAGTGAAGCACTATTGGGCGAAAGACGAGATTCCAACAGGGTAGATAATGCCTTTAGATGATGCACCCACAGCCTGAATGGCGTTACAGTCAAGCTAATGACGTTAAACGAGCGCTTGGTGTGAGGCAACCCACTGGTAAGTCTGTTTTTGAGTCTTTTTCTTTTTATTTTTTCGTTTTTATGTGTCTGTGTCAGGATAAACAAGAAGCAAAAACTCGGAATCGCATTAGTGTCGATCGATACCCTTGAATATCGGTTGACACCCTACGCGAATGAAAGGATATGTATCGGTTTAAGCCTGGTATAGTCCGATACCAAGCTGTGTGTCGATCGATACTCAATGTTCCAGCACGGTAACTTCTTGTTTCTAATACTTCCATTTGGTTCTTTTGTTTTCTTTCACCAACTCTAGGCTAGATAACACTGGGGACAGTGTTGTTTAAGTCTGGGGGAGGTAGTCGCTGACTTTGTTTTTGTTTTTCTTAGAGTCAGTCGTTTTTGAGTCATTCGTTGTTTTATTGAGTCAAAACTTTGTTGGAGACTGTGATGTTTTTCTTGAACCTATTGATCTGACCTTGCTTCTAAGTGATCATTGTTACAGAATCAGCTCTAGATCGAATAATAAAAAATCCAAAGACTGACCAGTTAACTAGAAGACACTCATGTTTCCAGCAAAGTTCCTTAAAGCCTGAGCCAAATTTTTGCACTTCATCGATGTGGTTAGTATTCAAAGAGCTTGATTCCTCATTCGTATCTGACAAAGGAACCCATGTGTTTGAAGTTATGATATTTCTCTCCCTGTTATAAGTTAATAAATATGATACATTAAAAGATGAAATGATTTTCTTCTGAGTAGAGGGTTAGGAAAATTTCCAGCGATCCCATTATTCTACTTCAGAGGGAATGATCACACAAAGGTGGAAGCGAGGTTAAGAAAATTTCCTGTGATACCATTATTCGCCTACACCTTTGATTACTTTTTAAGGGAAAAACCGGGGATTCGGTGGTAAACACCATCAATACTCGCGTCTTGAACCTTAATAAGCATATGCGAGAATATAATAAGAAATAAGTCTGGGGGAGAGAAAATAATACCAAAAAGTGTGAAATTAGATGGTTCCTTGTCATGATACTGTATGGGAAAGAATCTAGAAGGTTTTTGGTATTAATCACAGCAATAAAACTGGAGATGAAGGCTTTATTGAGTAATGCTATGAGATAATGTGTGTAGTCTGGGAAGCTGCGAATGTCTACGGAGAAGTACATGGTGGTTGAATTTGAAACTGGTTATGTGATATGTGGAGCACTAAGGAAAATGGTCATTGCAATGTTTCAAGAACAGGTGAGTCTCTATGTTTTCAAACCTCTTTTTCTAGTTTAGTCTTCTATTTGCTTGAGGGCAAGCAAAGGCTAAGTTTGTGGGAGTTGATATATCATGGTTTTTACCCCTTTTAAGCCATTATATAAGTCCGTTTTATAAAGTCTTTCTACTTGGTGAGGAATGATCACACAAAGGATTGGAAGCGAGGCTAGGAGTTTCCTATGATGCCATTATTCGCCTACATCCTTTGATACATTGAGAGAGAAGAACCGGGGATTTGGTGGCAAACACCATCAATACTCGCGTCTCATACCTTGATATATATATGTAGATCAAAAAAAAGAGAAATGAGATATAATAAGAATTAAGTATGGGGGAGAAATAATACCAAAAAGTGTGAAAAATGGTGGTTCCTTGTCATGATATTGTATGGGAAAGAATCTAGAAGGTTCTTGATATTAATTCACAGCGATGAAACTGGCGATGATGGCTTGATTGAATGATGCTGTGAGATAATGTATGTAGTCTGGGAAGCTGCGAATGTCTACGGAGAAGTACATGGTGGTTAGATCAAAAAGCTGGTTAGGTAACATTTGGGTGATTGGGAAATTGTTCATTTCGATGTTTCAAGAATAGGTGAGTCTTTATGTTTTCAAACCTCTTTCTCTTGTTTAATCTTTTATTTGCTTGAGGGCAAGCAAAAGGCTAAGTCTGGGGGAGTTGATATATCACGGTTTTTACCCCTTTTAGGTTATGATATGAGTCCGTTTTATAGAGTCTCTCTATTATTTCGTAGTGTTTTAGTGTCTTTTACAGGTTTAAGCACTTTCGGAGCATTATTGGAGATATTGGAGTTTTATGGAGCATCTTGGAGCAAAAATGAAGTCTGGTGACTAAGTGTCCGATCGAAGTGTCAAGCATCGATCGATACCTCCTTGGTATCGATCGATACCCATCGCAGCAGACACGACTCGCGACTTGTCGTGCGACTCTTAATGAAGTTTAAAGAATTGCAGAACTTGCCCAGAAGACTTTAATATTTACAATAAGACCCCAATTCGTGTTTAGACTATTTAAATAGGTTTTACACACTACACCAAAATAGGGGTTTTGCTACTGATTAGGCAGTCGGTAAATTTACCGACTGTTTTGCTACAGATTTCCGACTGATTTGCGACCATTTTCAAACAGTCGCAAATCAGTAGGTATTTAGTGACTAAGACTTTCAGTCGTTAATTAGTAGCCGTTTTACGACTGATTACTGACTGAATTGTAGTCGGAAACATGCAATAGCTAATCAGTAGTAATTTTAGCGACTGATTTGCTACTGAATTCGGTAGCGACACATAAATATCAAATAATATACAAAAAATTCAACACTTACACATTTTTTAAATATAATCATTTTATAAATCATCAATTCTAAACCCAAACACAAACCCTAAACCCTAAACCTCTAACCCTTAATCATAAACTCTAAATCTTAAATTGTAAAATAGATCTTACACATAAATATCAAATAATATACAAAAAATTTAACACATACATATTTTTTAAATATAATCATTTTATAAATACTAAATTCTAAACCCCAAACACATACCCTAAACCCTAAACCTTAATCATAAACTATAAATCTTAAATTTTAAACTAGGTCTTACACATAAATATCAAATAATATACAAAAAATTCAACACTTACAATTTTTTTAAATATAATCATCTTATAAATCATAAATTCTAAACCCCAAACACAAACCATTAACCCTAAACCCTAAACCTCTAACCCTTAATCATAAAATATAAATCTTAAATTGTAAACTAGATCTTACAAATAAATATCAAAAAATTCAACACTTACATTTTTTTAAAAATATAATCATCTTATAAATCATAAATTCTAAACCTCAAACACAAACCCTTAACCCTAAACCTATAACCCTTAATCATAAACTCTAAATCTTAAATTGTAAACTAGATCTTACACATAAATATCAAACAATATACAGAAATTCAACACTTACAAATGTTTTTAAATATAATCATTTTATAAATCATAAATTATAAACCCCAAGTACAAACCCTTTAACCCTTAACACTAAACCCTAAACCTTAATCATAAACTATAAATCTTAAATTGTAAATTAGATCTTACTCATAAATATCAAATAATATACAAAAAATTCAACACTTATAATTTTTATAAATATAATCATCTTATAAATCATAAATTCTAAACCCCAAACAAAAACCCTTAACCCTAAACCCTAAATATCTAACCCTTAATCATAAACTCTAAATATTAAATTGTAAACTAGATCTTACACATAAATATCAAATAATATACAAATTTTTAAAATATAATCATTTTATAAATAATAATTTCTAAACCCAAAACACATACCCTAAACTCTAAACCTTAATCATAAACTATAAATCTTAAATGGTAAACTAGATCTTACATATAAATATCAAATAATATACAAAAAATTTAACACTTACAAAAAAATTTCAACACTTAAATTGTAAAATAGATATTACATATTATAATATTATTGATTAACATCAAAAAAAAAATGGTCTACTCATTGGTTACTGACTAATGAAAAGGATCATACTTTAATTCGTGATCCACCGTTCATAACATTAAATCCAACGTACAAAAATCTTTCCATTTTTTTCTTCCTCCTTTTTCTCTATTTTTTTATTCTCTCTCTGTTATTCCAACGCAAGTCTTTGTCTTCTCCTTAATCCTATTCTTCTTCCCCTCTTCGTCTCCTTCCTCCTCTTCTCCCATGGTAAGTCTCTTCGGTTTTCTCTCCGGAGGTGCTGAGGCGTTGTGGAATCGCGGCGGCGAGGCGGTGCGGTGGCGGGATCTTTCGGTGGCGGGATCTTTCGGCTGCGGCGTCGTGACGATGCTTCGAAGTGCTGGAGGACGGCGGCGAGAGCTAGGAGGAGGTTAGCCGGTGGTCGCGAGTCAGGCTGAGTTCGGGATGCACACGGAGGAGCAGATCCGCGGTGAATGGCGCCGGCGAGAGCTAGGAGGAGGTTAGTCGGTGGTCGCGAGTCAAGCTGAGTTCGGGATGCACTCGGAGGGCCGGTGGAGCAGATCCGTGGTGAATGGCGGAGAAGAAGATCGAAGATTGAGCGTGTAATTTTTTTTTTTTTTTTTTTTGCGTGTATGTAGATCGAAGATATTTTTTTATATATAAAAATCAATTTGGTTATTATTAATAATTACATGATTTTGCCAATGGAAATTTGTCCAGATCTTCAATTAAATTAGATCTAAAAACCCAGGAATCGTCAATAGTATATCTTTTTACCAAAAAAAAAATATAGTATTATATCTAAATAAGTAGCAAAAATAGTAGCTAATCAGTCGCTATTCAGTCACTAATCAGTCGTAAATTTTTGCGACTGATTAGCAACTGAATAGTGACCGCATAGATCAGTCGTAAATCAGTAGCAATTTTGCGACTGATTGTATTTGCGACCAGACATTTACCTACAACAGATATCAGTCGGTAATCAGTCGTAACATGGTCTTTTGCTACTGATTTCCGACTGTTTTTGCAGTAGAAAACAAATTGTTTTCTTGTAGTGACATCCACTTTGATGGATGTCTTATTTTTGCATTGAATTGAGAGAGAGCTTTTGAAGGTGGATAAGTTCATACCGAAAGCCATTGTAAAGTCGGTAGAATTGGCGGTATGGACCTTGTAGCGGTTCTTGGTAAGACAATCGATAACCGATCCTAGAGTCCAAACCCCTTCATGTAAGAACTCGACTCGAGCACCCAAGTGGTACTCTTTCTCTGGTGGGTTGTCCAAAAGATCGACCAGCAATGTCTCTCCTGTGACAGCAGTGATGCAAGAGATATGCTTGGGATCTCTTCCAGCAGGAACGACTTTGTAGGAGACCTGTTCGTCAATGTATGAGAACGAGATTTTCTTACTGGGCGTGTCCATAATTGCACCAGCCGTAGCCATGAACGGTCTTTCAATAATCAAAAGTGTACTAGACCTTTCATGCATATCCACAACCTCAAAATGGAATTTGAGCAAATGAGGTTTCTAGACCCGGAAGTGCTAGAGAGAATGGGAATTCTTGAAGATGTGGTCGCAATCTTCGACAACATGGGGTTTGGAAAGTTCATCTTCATGAAAGAGCTAGCTCACCAAATCTACACATGTCAATTCCTCTCATCCCTTATGATACAAGAATTTTTTGTCTCTAAGAGGTATCAATATCCCGTATACGATGTAGTATGGAGGTTATCAATCCATAATTGGGATTATTCTAATCACTAAGAATGTAAGGTACTTAGAGTAAGTTAAGCTAAACAAGTGTGGTTTGTTGTTAAGTATCCAAATCAAAACAAGGAATGCAATAACTAAACAAGATTGAAATCAAATAACAAAAGCGAATCTAGAGATAGGGTTATCGAATTAAGGTGACCTAAGCACAATTCTTGGTGTTCTTTCACTTAAACAAGCTATCCCTAGGCGATAGATCTCTAATCTTGATTAGTTCTCTTTCAAGCAACTAATTACTATGTTAATTATCAAATCCATTAGCAAATTCTCATTTGTGGATTAACAATTAGCAAGCATTAAGAATAATAACAAGATCAACCAAAGATATGCCCTAAAAACTAATTTCTTAGGTTAGGAGCATAAATCCCTATAATAATAGCTCCTCAAGACATTTCATCAAACACTTGGTGTGCATGAAATTCCTTGTGATCTAGATATACTTCATCAAGCTAGATCTAGCATTAAGGACACTATTCAAGGAAGGAAATAAGATAATCTATCCCTAAACACCATAAACCATGCCTTGGATCACCCTAATCTACCCCATCTAAAGATCCTAAAAGACTACTCAAAACCCATCAAGAACAACCCAAAATCGATATGGATAGAGGTTGATTCCATGGATATATGTTGAATAATCAAGTTATAAAGAATATAGATAGAAGGGATTGATGAAAACAAATACTAAATTGCATAAAACCCAAAGATCTCTCTACAAATCTCAAGTTCTCTCTCAAATGTGAGGGTTTTAGACTTAAAAAAAGCATAGTGAATAAAATTAGGTTTAAGGGTATTTAAAATAAAAGGTGGGTGAATCGGGTCAACCCGGAACAAACCGGGTTTTGACCCGGTCAGATTTGGGTCATCGTTTCAATCCCGGCCGGCGCGAGCCCGGTGCACTTGGCCGGTGTGAGAAGTTGTTGCCAAAGGGTGTGGCCCCGGGCGGCTTCTAGCCGGGAAGGGAGGCCGGGAAAGTCCCTGGTCTGGTGATGATAAGGCACCGGGCTGGCGTGCCGGCTTCGTCTTGCCCTGGACGAACGTGCCCTACAGATTGGTGACGGGCCGGTGTTGTGCCGTGTTCAAGAGCAGGTGCTGAAGTTCTTGACGATAGGTGCTACACCGGGTGATGCTGGGCCGGTGCAAGCGTCCGAGAAAGTCCCTGTCCGAAGCAAGATTCAGTACTGGGCATGTGCACGGTCTTGTCCCGGGCCGGTGCTGAGGGGAAATCCGAGGGAGACATGGCTTTCGGCTTCTCGGCTAGGTAGAGGTAACTTCAGTAAAACTGCGGTAGCTCTTGAACCACACGTCCATATCGCCTAATTCAACTTCCCCTCGACAGCTAACTCACCGCTCTACAACATTCATGAAGGTCTCCAAGGCTAATTCAGATCGGAGGGCTGTCGTCCATACACATCTTTCCAGCATCTCGGATGGACTTCGCGCTCCTCTTAAGCCCAAGATTGAGCCAAAACCGTTCACACATTTTCAAAACTACAAGGGCAGAACCGAAGCTTCAACTTCTACGGGTCGTGATGTAAGGAGTTTTAAGTGTCAAGGCAAGGGACACTTTGCAAAAGAATGTCCAAACCAGAAGATCAAGGTTCTGTTGGACAATCGCGAGATTGAAGAAGAGGAAGTTCTTGCTGATTCATCCGAGGAACATGAAGAAGTTGCTGTTAAAGGAGATCTTTGGGTGATTCAAAGAGCTTTGAACGTTCACATCAAAACCGACGAGCATGAGCAAAGGAAGAATCTGTTTCACTCAAGATGTCACGTCCAAGGAAAGGTATGCAGCATTATCATAGATGGAGGTAGCTGTACAAATGTTGCAAGTGAAACAATGGTCAAGAAGCTCGAGATGATAGTGAAGAAGCATCCCAAACCGTACAATCTTCAATGGCTTAACAACGAGGAGATGAATGTGAGTAGCCAAGTCTCGGTTCCTATAACCATTGGCAAATACCAAGACAAGATTCTGTGTGACGTCCTGCCCATGGAAGCAAGCCACATCCTTCTAGGAAGACCATGGCAGTATGATCGAAGAGTTCTTCATGACGGATTCAACAACCGGTATTCGTTCAAATACGAAGGAAAGAAGATCACTTTGGTACCTATGTCACCACATGCAATCTATCAAGACCAACTGCTCCTCAAGCACATAGACAAACAGGTTGTAAGTGAAACTCCTAACTCTCAAAAGAAAAATATGAAATGCCTTTTACTTGATCAAACTCCTTCGAGTTTAACTAATCATGCATCAGAGCTTCCAAATCCGAGTGAGAAACCTTTTCTTTAGCAGAAAACTCAGTCTATGATCAAGGAAAATGATCCAAAGGAACCAACACTCAAGGATATATCGATCCATAGCTACTGGTCCAACATGAAGGATTTCGATCGATCCTTTGGTCTCGGCTACAAGCATATGAATTACTTGGTTTTTTCGGATTTGAGGTCAAATCCTTTTGAAGAGAGAGGGGATGATATAATCCTGGATGAGCAGCTTGAACCAGAGCATGGAGCTAAGCATGAACTTGTTGGAAAGCTAAGGAAAACACTTGAACAAGCTAGTTCGAAGATCGTAGCTAAAGCCAAAAGATTCAAGAAAGTCTTGGGGAAACTATTTCATCAATTTGGACTCGACGCCGTCAGTTGGGCCAGGATGAAAAAGGTGAATTGAAACCTCATTGGTTTTGAACACAGGCCCAAGTAGATCAATAAACGGTTCAAGTGATTTACTTGTGCTCTTTTCCTCCTCTTTGGTTTTGTCCCACTGGGTTTTCCAAAGAAAGGTTTTTAACGAGGCAAGTAGATCACTTCCAATAAAACCCGTTTGTTGATCTATGACACAAAGCCTAGCAAGTTAAATCTCGACCAGAATACGAAGGGGCATGGCGTGGAGAGTCTTTTATTTTGATTCAAACTTGTGTTTAATTTCTGTGTAATTTTCGAGGCTTGTTTAATTGTTGTGCATGCAAGCCCTGTGTTTTTTCTTTATATTTCTTGTATTGTCATTTGAGAAATCTATCTAGTCTTTTTATGAAACTCTCTCTGAATTTTCTAGATCATCTTGTTGGTGAGTAATATCCAGCAAAATCCTTTGTATCTTATGGTGTGTAATATCCTTAGGATTCAAAGAGGAATATCAAAGGCCTTCTGCATCCTTTGTGAGACCAATCGATCCACATTCACGAAGTAGCATTTTGGGCAAAGGATCTTCTCACCAAGATCGTAACACCTTCACAAGGCGTTTTTGCCTTCTCATCCCACATCTTTTCATCATCTTTCTTTTCCATAAGAACTTAGGGATTTTCTTCTTCAATCAATGGTTTGGCTTCCTTTACTTTCCTTGGCTTAGCTCCTCTTTTAGATTCTTTAGTCTCTCTCATTTTTCTTCACAACTTGCTTTAGCCATTTTGGCTTATTTTTATTCTTTTCAAAACTAGAGACTATCTTTTCAACACTTATAGCTAAACTACATATATTCTTGCCAACCATTACAAACTTATTGCTTCCCCTAGTCATTCTCCAAAATCTCTTTCTTTCTTTCCACTTTTCCAACCCCAAAATCCTTCTTTGACTTCTTTTTCATTCATTCCCCTCATCCCAAATACAATCCTATCTAACTTAGCCTAATCTAGCTCATGATGCACGAGCTAGTTCTACATGAAAGTCTTTCTTTGTCGCTCTAGACCCAACACTTTTTGCTAAGTCCATTCAAAATAAGGCCTCACAACGCTCACTAGACATGTAGGGTTGAAAGAAGGTTGAGTTTTAGGTGGGGTAAACCATTCCAAAGGTGGGAATTGGCTACTTGGGCCAACAAGAGTGGTAAAAAGGGATAAGATGACCCAATTATGTATGCGGAATCCAGGAGTCCATTATGCAATGCATGAACACGATAATTAATGTGTCAAAATTAAGGTTCTCACTTAGATAGGATTGGATTCAAATCGAAACTTGCTTCGGCTAAGACCTAAGTAATGAGACATGATATCCAAACATTGTTCGACCTTGATTTCGCACACAAGAGCTAGAGCATAGGACTTAAACTCTTAAAACGACACTTTACAAGGAGAAGTCATTCTAGTTTCCTATGCATATGCAATGCATTATCTACATGTTATGCATCTAGACTCAATCCTACATGAAGTGCAAAAAATTTCAAAATTTATTAAAAATGCATGATATGCATGAGACTCAAGATGCATAAGACAAAATAGGAACACCAAAAACGATGTTAGATAACACACACACCCTCCCCCAAACTTAAATTACACAGTCCCTTGTGTAATAGAACCTTAAGGAAGAGTTGAACAATGCATGAAAGAGAGAAAAATATATGATTCTAAATGCTATATACAAAGTTTGGAATATTACCTTGGAAACGGATGGAGTGAACGAGAGGGATCAAGGGATGCCATACTTCATCACCTCATCCTACGCACCTTAGTCCATAAGTCCATGCTCATTTGACCCTCAATAACCTATCGACACCTAGCAAACACATCAAAAAGAACTACTAACGAAAGAAAAGCATAAAAGGAAATATGTACAAGGATAAGCTTGGGGTGTCTCCCAAGAGCACTTTGTTTAGAGTCACGAAGTTTGACTTTTGTTACCCTTTTATGCGGGTGATTGAGGAGCGCGAGCACTCCATGGTGGTTCCTTCAGCTCGTGTTTGAGAACTTTACCCATTAAGCCCTGAAGACTGGCGTGATTTGGCTCCCTAACCTCCGGTGTGAGGGTTGCTATGGCCTTGGCAAAAGGCGTGGGACGCCCTCTACATTTGACCTTGTACTCAATTATACCTTCTTCATGTTTCCATGGGATAAGAGTCACGATCGAAGGTTGGTCTAGCAAGGGTCCAATCCCCTTGAGCAAGCTCGGTTTCCTCTCCTCGGACCTAGGCTTTGTCCTCTTCTTATCAACCTTAGAACTTTCACCCTCACTATCCACTGTGGGGTGAAAGAGGGAATTCAAGCAACTTCCATCTAGAGCTAGGGCTTCTTCAACCATTCCTTGACTCACCGTCTCACAAATGCCCACATATTCAACCTTTTGGGCTTGGGCTTCCTTGTCTCCACAAAAAATGGTCCCACAAATGGCGGTAGAAGAGGGCATCATTGTGTAGGATTTCTCTTTGTCTACGTTCTTGAGAATAACCCTCTTGTTTATGAAGTCCAAGCTTACACCGGTTGTGTTGAGGAATGGAGTCCCGAGGAGTAGAGGGAGCTCCCAAGGGTGCAAGATATCGAGAATTTCCCGGGGTTTCCAAGCTTTGGGAGAGTCTTAGGTTCAATCATTGTTGTGCTTGAAGGCGTTTCCTTTTGTGCCTTAGTGAGGAAACGACCGAGAAATGAAAGTGGAGGCTCATATGGGGGTGGAGGCTCTCTCTTTGACTCAATAAGTGTCTCCACGTTTTTCACTTTAACCACGTCCTTGATGGACTTCTCAACCTTGTTACTCTTTTCTCCAACCAACATCACATCATTCTCACTCCCAAGGGTCACATCCCCACCTTGTCTGATGAGGACATCGAGTCAACGACCCAAGTCATACAAGCACCACTAATGCCAAGTGGACCAGTGACTAGAACCAGGAGTAGGGACATGGAAAAGAAGTTCAACATGTTCATGGACTAGCTCGGATCAGAAGGTTTCTTCAAGACGGACACTAGGCCGCTAAGCCCGTTAGCGAGCAGTTATTGGACCGATTATTTCAAGCAGGATCCACTCATGATCCAGGACGATCCAGAAGGCGATCCACATATGGATTTAAAGATATTTGAGTCTAGTTTCCATAACACTAGAGATCAGCCCAAGACTCCTCACCATTCGGACCAGAACGCCCAAACACTGAAGACATATCTGCTGGATCCTTTGCTAGCCGATAACACTAAATGGCCACTCATCAAGCCCAGGTTCGTGGCCCACTTATCTAAGGTCGATTTCACTTCACCAGGGATGACTTAGGCCCAAGGAAGGTCATTAGTTGGGTTTGTAAGTCGTTTGGTGCTCTTTTCCCAACCTTCGTTTTTACCACAATTGGTTTTGCGAAGATGGGTTTTTACCGAGGCCAAACGGCTTACAATATTATTGGCCCAATTAATGACTCTCTGTAAGCCCATGAAGACTAAATACACGAGGCCTCGCTTCTATTTTCTTAGTCCTTTTAATTCTTTTGTAAACGGGCCTAAATTGTTAAGGACCCGTCTTGTTATTTCTTTGTCGATTTATTTCCTTTCTTTTGGCATGTGTTTTCTTTAAAAACCCTAAGGCTTTTTCCTTGCTGGGGGATGCAGACAATAAGAGTTTTCTTTTCAAGTTTTTGTTCTTCACAAAAACGTTTCTTCTCTCTAGATCATGAGTGAGTCCGATCCTTAGGGAAATACCTTGAAGTATCAAAAGACCGTCGCCTCTCTTGTGGTTCTCATCGCCCCACCAGCACCATCCATCTTATCCCATTGATAGAAGAGAGAGACCTTAGTTCAGCTTCTTCAACACAATCCTCTCGACCCAAACTCTTGGACCATCGACCTCCGGTTTGTGCGAGACGGGTTTGAGTGCGTATCATTTTGGTATCAGAGCTTCAAAAGCTCCTGAATCTAAGGTGTAAACGTTCCCTTATCATCTTTTAATTTTCTGTATTTGTTTTGTTCTTGTTAGGTTGCTAGATTAAAAAAAAAAAAAAAAACTTAGCATATCCTTAGTTAGTCGAATTTTAATTGTTCCTTTTAGAATTTTAGTCAAAAATAAAAATAGAAAAGAACCATATATTAGAGTTATCGATTTTAGCTATTTTCTTGTTTTGTTAAGTTAGTCAAAAAAAAAAGGGAGATTGCTTTAGTTTTATAATTTTTCCTTTTAGATTTAAGAAATTTTGTTTTTTACCTTGTGACTTGTCTTTGTCGATTTTTTTTTTTGAGCTCCATTGATACACTTTGTGAATTTTTTTTTGCAAGGAGAAATAATGGAAAACAATGGTGTACCGCAAGATCCTAATGCCATTCTCATGCAATCACGGCTATGCAACAACATCTCCAGAGAGTAGTCCAAAGGCTTGATCATATGGAGCAGCCTCAAGCCAACAACAATCCTCAACCAAGAGCACCACGATGAGCCAACAACCTAGGCGAAGACCTAGACGATGTTCAAATATAGGCACAGCCGCGTGTAAGGAGAAGAGGACAGAGGCAAGACGTCTTTGAAGAGGCAGAAGGTGACCACCCAAGGCACCAACACTCCCAGGACATGAAGCTTAAGGCACCTAAGTTTGCTGGAAGAGTTGATCCCGAGGCTTATTTGGAGTGGGAGCAACGCATGGAGCATATCTTCGCGTACTACGACTACAACGAGCAAAGAAGGCAGGCTTTGGCCGTTTCTCAACTCACTGACCATGCTCTCTCATGGTGGGATCGTGAGGTAGCTGACAGAAGAAGGAGCCAATCCCCACAGGTCAGCACGTGGCGAGAGATGAGACAGCTCATGAAGAAGAGATATGTTCCGAGCTATTATCATCGAGATCTTCAAAAGAGGTTCCAAAAATTAACCCAAGGAACTAGGAGCGTGGAAGAATACTTTGAAGAGTTTGAGCATCTCAGAAACCGTTTGGAGCTGGATGAAGACACTGAGACTCTCATGGCGCAGTTCTTAGACGGACTCAACGAACGGCAAAGTCACAAAGTGGAGAAGCTTCCATACCACGACTTGAAGGACATCTTACACCATGTCATCCAAGCTGAGAAACACTTGAAGAAGAAGTCCTATGCTACTGGGAGGACAAGAAGTAACCAAACATGGGACCAGAACTGAGCCAAGACCCAAACTCCCACCACCTTTCCATCAAAGGCCGCAGAGAAGGGCAAGTCGGTCGAAATCGACCCTATGTTCACTACTAAGGCCTCTGAGCCTAACCAAGGTAAGTTTTCTAACCCAAGCACTTCTAGAACTCGTGACATAACATGTTTTAAGTGCAAGGGCAGAGGACACATGGCTAGAGAATGCCCAAATCCCCGAGTTATGATCATGTTGGATTCGGGTGAGTACGAGTCTCAAGATGAGGATGATGTGCAAATGACCGAAGCAGCCACTGAAGAAGTAGATTGTGAGGCTGAATATGGTGAGTCTATGGTCATAAGACGAGCATTGAACCTCACATTTCATCCTGACGAGACAGCCCAAAGAGACAACATCTTTCATACAAGATGTTCCATCCGAGGTAAGGTATGTAATTTGGTAATTGATGAAGGGTCGTGTACCAATGTAGCGAGTGACTACATGGTCACTAAGCTCTACCTAGAACGCACTAAACACCCTCACCCATATAAGTTAAGATGGTTAAATGATAAGGTTGAATTACGCGTAACGGACCAAGTGCTTGTACCGTTCAATGTGGATGAGGTTGTGTGTGATGTTGTTCCTATGCAAGCTGGCCATCTTCTTCTTGGTAGACCTTGGCAGTTTTACAAGGACGCCATTCACCATGGCCGAAGTAATATGTATTCGTTTGTGCATGATAAAAAGAAGTATAATTTAACACCTCTTACACCTACTCAAGTACACGAACTACAAGTTAAAATGTTAAAAGAGAAAGATGCCTCGACCAGGAACAACTTGTTTATCAAGCCCAGTTATATTTCTAAGACAATCACTTGCAAAGAACCGGTATTACTAATGATCTTTAAGGAGACTTTAAGTGCAGGTTCTAGTACGTTGGAGCAACAACTTCCTACTGAAGTTACTCAACTCTTGGACCGATTTGCTGATGTATTTATGAGATACCTCCTGGATTACCTCCCATAAGAGGAATAGAGCACCAAATAGATTTTGTGCCCGGAGCCCCATTGCCCAATCGAGCCGCATACCGCGTTAATCCGGAAGAAGCCAAGGAACTAGAAAAGCAAGTGAGGGAACTTATGGACAAGGGCTATGTTCGTGAGAGCCTTAGTCAATGTTCCGTTCTAGTCCTTTTGGTGCCAAAGAAAGATGGAACGTGGAGGATGTGCGTGGATTGTCGCGCGATCAACAATATAACGATCAAATACCGACATCCGATACCAAGGTTAGATGACATGCTTGATGAGCTCTCTAGTTCTGATTTGTTTTCCAAGATTGATCTCAGGAGTGGATACCATCAAGTGCGAATGAGAGAAGGTGACGAATGGAAGACGGCCTTCAAGACGAAGCAAGGCCTTTACGAATGGCTAGTTATGCCTTTCGGGCTAACTAACGCGCCAAGTACCTTCATGCGACTCATGAATGAGGTTCTTAGACCCTACATTAGTAAGTTTGTAGTGGTGAACTTCGATGATATCCTCATTTGTAGTCGGACTCTAGCTGAACATTTATCTCATTTAGAACAAATTCTTAAGACGCTTCAACGAGAAGGTCTTTACGCCAACTTGAAGAAGTGCACATTTTGCGCTAATGAGCTTGTGTTTTTAGGCTTTGTTGTGAGTTCACAGGGACTTAGAGTGGACCAGGAGAAGGTCCAAGCCACCCAAGAATGGCCCACGCCAACGACCATTAGCTGATACGTGCTCAAGTGTTGAAGAAGCTGAACTAAGGTCTCTCTCTTCTGTCAACGGGATAAGATGGATGTTGCGGGTGGGGCGATGAGAACCAAAAGAGAGGCGACGGTCTCTTGATACTTCAAGGGGTTTCCCTAAGGATCGGACTCACTCACGATCTAAAGAGAGCTCACGCCCCCAAAGAAAAAGAAATACACCGAAAAGGAAATAACAGGACGGGTCCTTAACAATTTAGACCCGTTTACAAAATAATTAAAAGACTAAGAGAAATAGAAGTGAGGCCTCGCGTAGCTGGTCTTCATGGACTTACAGAGAGTCATTAATTGGACAAATAATATTGCAAGCCGTTACGCCACGGTAAAAACCCATCTTCGCAAAACCTAGTGGGATAAAAACGAAGGTTGGGAAAAGAGCACCAAACGACTTACAAACCCAACTAATGACCTTCCTTGGGCCTAATTCATCTCTGGTGAAGTGAAATCGACCACAGGTAAGTGGGCCACGAGCCTGGGCTTGATGAGTGTCCACTTAGTGTTATCGGCCAGCAAAGGATCCAGCCGATATGTCTTCAGTGTTTGGACGTTCTGGTCCGAATGGTAAGGATTCTTGGGCTGATCTTTAGTGTTCTGGAAACTAGACTCAAAGAGCTTCAAATCCATATGTCGATCACCTTCTGTATCGCCCGGGATCATGAGTGGATCCTGCTTCATAGAATCGGCCCAATAACTGCTCGCAAATGGGCTTAGCGGACTAGTGCCCGTCTTGAAGAAACCTTCTTGTCTGAGCTGGTCCATGAACATGTTGAACTTCTTTTCCATGTCCCTTCTCCTGGTTCTAGTCACCGGTCCACTTGGTACTAGTGGTGCTTGTATGACTTGGGTCGTTGACTCGATGTCCTCATCACTCCCTCCCTCTTCATGAGGTTTTGACCCCAAAACATCATCACCTGCATCAAAACGAGCTAAGTCAGAAACATTGAATGTAGCAGACACCTTAAACTCACCTGGGAGCTCGAGCTTGTAGGCGTTGTCATTGATTTTCTCCAAGATTTTGAATGGGCCGTCTCCGCGAGGCGATAGCTTCGATTTGCGTTTGTCCGGGAATCACTCCGGTCTCATGTGCAACCACACCCATTCTCCAACTTCAAAAGACACGTGCTGCCTGCCCTTGTTGGCATTCTTCACACGTAGGGCATTGGTTCTTTTGAGCTGATCTTTGACCAATTGGTGTAGCTTTTTCACGTCATCGGCCTTCTTGGCTCCATCGAGGTTTAAGAACTCCGTTTGAGGTAGAGGCTTAAGATCCAATGGCGTCTGTGGATTAAATCCATATGCAACCTGAAAAGGAAACAAATGAGTAGCACTATGGACAGCTCTATTATAAGCAAACTTGACAAAAGGTAGAGCTTCAAGCCAAGTTTTAAGATTTCTCCCTATTGTTGCTCGAAGCAACATTCCAAGTGTACGGTTAACGACTTCAGTTTGGCCATCGGTTTGTGGATGGCAGGTCGTGGAGAAGAGCAGCTTGGTTCCTAGCTTCTTCCAGAGGGTTCTCCAAAAGTGGCTCATGAACTTGGTGTCGCGATCTGAGACGATCGTCCTAGGTACTCCATGTAGTCGGACAATCTCTTTGAAAAAGAGGTCCGCGGTTTGTGTAGCATCGTTTGTCTTGGCACATGGAATGAAGTGTGCCATCTTTGAGAACCGATCCACGACGACAAAGATGGAGTCCTTGTGTCTGATTTTAGGCAAACCTAACACAAAGTCCATAGAAATATCAATCCATGGTAAAGTAGGAATCAATAAAGGAAGATACAAACCGTGCGGGTGAACCCGAGACTTGGCTTTCTTGCAAGTGATACATCTTGCACAGAAAGTTTCGACCGACTTCTTAAGGTATGGCCAAAAGAAGTGCTCCTTCAGCATGTCAAGAGTCTTCTCAACGCCAAAATGACCCATGAGGCCTCCTCCATGAGCTTCTCGGACTATAAACTCTCGTAACGAACATTGCGGGATGCATATGCGTTTATCTTTAAAAAGATAACCGTCATGAACATAGTAAGAAGCGTGGGCTCCATTTCCGTGGTTCTTGTATATCTCTGCAAAATCAACATCAGATTCATATAATGGAATAATCATTTCAAATCCAAGAACCTTGGCTTCCATGGTCGATATTAGCGCATATCTCCGAGATAGGGCATCGGCCACCACATTATCTTTTCCCTTCTTGTACTTGATCACATAGGGAAACGTCTCTATAAACTCCAGCCACTTAGCATGTCTTCTCTTGAGGTTAGTCTGACCCCTAAGATGCTTCAAAGTCTCATGGTCCGTGTGGATGACACACTCCTTCGATAGTATGTAATGCTGCCACGTCTCCATTGCTCGGACTAAGGCGTAGAGCTCCTTGTCATAAGTAGGATAGTTGAGAGTGGCTCCACTAATTTTCTCACTGAAGTGAGCAACAGGTTTGCCTCCTTGAGTAAGCACATCACCGATCCCTAAACCTGAGGCATCACACTCAATTTCAAACGTTTTTGAGAAATCGGGTAAAGTTAAAACGGGAGCATGAGTCAAACGATCCTTTAGGCCTTTGAAGGCCTCTTCCTGGGCTTCTCCCCACATGAATGCCACGTCCTTCTTGATGATGGCAGTTAGAGGTGCAGCAAGGGTGCTGAAGTCCTTCACGAACTGTCGGTAAAAGCTAGCCAGGCCGTGAAAGCTTCGAACTTGGCTAACGGTTGTTGGCGTAGGCCATTCTTGGATGGCTTGGACCTTCTCCTGGTCCACTCTAAGTCCCTGTGAACTCATAACAAAGTCTAAAAACACAAGCTCATTAGCGCAAAATGTGCACTTCTTCAAGTTGGCGTAAAGACCATCTCGTTGAATCGTCTTAAGAATTTGTTCTAAATGAGATAAATGTTCAGCTAGAGTTCGACTATAAATGAGAATATCATCGAAGTATACCACTACAAACTTACTAATGTAGGGTCTAAGAACCTCATTCATGAGTCGCATGAAGGTACTTGGCGCGTTAGTTAGCCCGAAAGGCATAACTAGCCATTCGTAGAGGCCTTGCTTCGTCTTGAAGGCCGTCTTCCATTCGTCACCTTCTCTCATTCGTACTTGATGGTATCCACTTCTGAGATCAATCTTGGAAAATAAATTAGAACCAGAAAGCTCATCAAGCATGTCATCTAACCTTGGTATCGGATGTCGGTATTTGATCGTTATGTTGTTGATCGCACGACAATCCACGCACATCCTCCACGTTCCATCCTTCTTTGGCACCAAAAGGGCTGGAACAGTACAAGGACTAAGGCTCTCACGAACATAGCCCTTGTCCATAAGTTCTCTCACTTGCTTCTATAGTTCCTTGGCTTCGTCCGGATTAACGCGATATGCGGCTCGATTGGGTAATGGGGCTCCGGGCACAAAATCGATCTGGTGCTCTATTCCTCTTATAGGAGGTAAGCCAGGAGGTATCTCATCAGGAAACACATCAGCAAAGCGGTCCAAGAGTTGAGTAACTTTATTAGGAAGCTGTTGCTCCAACGCACTAGAACCTGCACTTAAAGTCTCCTTAAAGATCATTATTAATACCGGTTCCTTGCAAGTGATTGCCTTAGAAATATAATTGGACTTGATAAACAAATTGTTCCTGGTCGATGCATATTTTTCTTTTAACATTTTAACTTGTAATTCGTGTACTTGAGTAGGTGTAAGAGGTGTTAAATTATACTTCTTTTTATCATGCACAAACGAATACATGTTACTTCGGCCATGGTGAATGGCGTCCTTGTCAAACTTCCAAGGTCTACCAAGAAGAAGATGGCCAGCTTGCATAGGAACAACATCACACACAACTTCATCTGAGTACTTGCCCACATTTAATTGTACAAGCACTTGGTCTGTGACGCGTAATTCAGCCTTATCATTTAACCATCTTAGCTTATATGGGTGAGGGTGTTTAGTGCGTTATAGACAGAGCTTAGTGACCATGTAGTCACTCGCTACATTGGTACACGACCCTCCATCAATTACCAAATTATATACCTTTCCTCGGATGGAACATCTTGTATGAAAGATGTTGTCTCTTTGGGCTGTCTCGTCAGGATGAACCGTGAGGTTCAAGGCTCGTCTTATGACCAGAGACTCACCATATTCAGCCTCAAAATCTACTTCTTCAGTGGCTGCTTCGGTCATTTGCACATCGGCCTCATCTTGAGACTCGTACTCACCCGAATCCAACATGATCATAACTCGGGGATTTGGGCATTCTCTAGCCATGTGTCCTATGCCCTTGCATTTAAAACATGTTATGTCACGAGTTCTAGAAGTGCTTGGGTTAGAAAACTTACCTTGATTAGGCGCAGAGGCCTTAGAAGTGAACCTAGGGTCGATTTCGACCGACTTGCCCTTCTCCGCGGCCTTAGATGGAAAGCTGGTTGGAGTTTGTGTCTTGGCTCGGTTCTGGTCCCATGTTTGGTTACTCCATGTCCATCCAGTAGCATAGGAATTCTTCTTCAAGTGTTGTTCCGCTTGAATTGCATGGTGTAAGATGTCCTTCAAGTCGTGGTATGGAAGCTTCTCCACTTTGTTACTTAGCCGTTCGTTGAGTCCGTCTAAGAACTGGGCCATGAGGGTCTCAGTGTCTTCATCAAGCTCTAGACGGTTTCTTAGGTGTTCAAACTCTTCAAAGTATTCTTCCACGCTCCTGGTCCCTTGGGATAATTTTCGGAACCTCTTTTGAAGATCTCGATGATAATAGCTCGGAACATATCGCTTCTTCATAAGCTGTCTCATCTCTCGCCAAGTGCTGACCTGAGGTGAATGGCTCCTTCTTCTATCAGCTACCTCACGATCCCACCATGAGAGAGCATGGTCAGTGAGTTGAGCAACGGCCAAAGCCAGCATTTTTTGCTCGTTGTAGTCGTATTACGCGAAGATATGCTCCATGCGTTGCTCCCACTCCAAATAAGCCTCGGGATCAACTCTTCCAGCAAACGTAGGTGCCTTAAGCTTCATGTCCTGGGAGTGTTGGTGCCTTGGGAAGTCACCTTCGGCCTCCTCAAAGACGTCTTGCATCGGTCCTCTTCTCCTTACTCGCGGCTGTTCCTCTATCGGAACATCGTTCGGATCTTCGCCTAGGTTGTTGGCTCGTCGTTGTGCTCTTGGTTGAGGATTGTTGTTGGCTTGAGGCTGCTCCATATGATCAAGCCTTTGGACTACTCTCTGGAGCTGTTGTTGCATAGCCGTGATTGCTTGCATGAGAATGGCATTAGGGTCTTGCGGTACAACATTATTTTCCATTGTTTCTCTTTGCAAAAAAAAAAAATTTCACAAAGTGTATCAATGGAGCTCCAAAAAAAGATCGACAAAGACAAGTAATAAGGTAAGAAAAAAATTTCTTAAATCTAAAAGGAAATATTCTAAACTAAAAATACTCTTTTTTTTTTTTGATTAACTTAACAAAAAAGGAAATAGCAAAAATCGAAAATCCTAATATATGGTACTTTTTTTTTTGACTAAAATTCTAAAAGTAAAAAAATTAAAATTCGACTAACTAATGATATGCTAAGTTTTTTTTTTTTTTTTTGAATCTAGCAACCTAACAAGAACAAAAAAAAATACAGAAAATTAAAAGATGATAAGGGAACGTTTACACCTTAGATTCAGGAGCTTTTGAAGCTCTGATACCAAAATGATACGTGCTCAAGTGTTGAAGAAGCTGGACTAAGGTTTCTCTCTTCTGTCAACGGGATAAGATGGATGTTGCTGGTGGGACGATGAGAACCACAAGAGAGGCGACGGTCTCTTGATACTTCTAGGGGTTTCCCAAAGGATCGGACTCACTCACGATCTAAAGAGAGAAAACATTTTTGTGAAGAACAAAAACTCGAAAATAACCAAGGAAAATTCTTATTGTCTTCGTCCTGAGAAGGACAAAGCCTTAGGGTTTTTAAAGAGAGCTCACGCCCCCAAAGAAAAAGAAATAAACCGAAAAGAAAATAACAGGACGGGTCCTTAACAATTTAAGCCCGTTTACAAAAGAATTAAAAGGACTAAGAAAATAGAAGTAAGGCCTCGTGTATTTGGTCTTCATGGGCTTTGAGAGAGTCATTAATTGGGCTAATAATATTGCAAGCCGTTTGGCCTCGGTAAAAACCCATCTTCGCAAAACCCAGTGGGATAAAAACAAAGGTTGGGAAAAGAGAACCAAACGACTTACAAACCCAACTAACGACCTTCCTTGGGCCTAAGTCATCTCTGGTGAAGTGAAATCGACCATAGATAAGTGGGCCACGAGCCTGGGCTTGATGAGTGGCCACTTAGTGTTATCGGCCAGCAAAGGATCCAGCCGATATGTCTTCAGTGTTTGGACGTTCTGGTCCGAATGGTAAGGATTCTTGGGCTGATCTTTAGTGTTCTGGAAACTAGACTCAAAGAGCTTCAAATCCATATGTGGATCGCCTTCTGTATCGTCCGGGATCATGAGTGGATCCTGATAAAAAAATCGGCCCAATAACTGCTCGCAAATGGGCTTAGCGGCCTAGTGTCCGTCTTGAAGAAACCTTCTTGTCTGAGCTGGTCCATGAACATGTTGAAATTATTTTCCATGTCCCTTCTCCTGGTTCTAGTCACCGGTCCACTTGGTACTAGTGGTGCTTGTATGACTTGGGTCGTTGACTCGATGTCCTCATCATTAGCCAAGTCCAAAGCTTTCACGGGTTGGCTAGCTTTTACCGACGGTTCGTAAAGGATTTCAGCACTCTTGCTGCACCTCTCACTGCCATCATCAAGAAGGACGTGGCATTAAAGTGGGGAGAAGCCAAAGAAGAGGCCTTCAAAGGCCTAAAGGATCGTTTGACTCATGTTCCCGTTTTAACTTTACCCGATTTCACTAAAACGTTTGAAATTGAGTGTGATGCCTCAGGTTTAGGGATCGGTGCTGTGCTTACTCAAGGAGGCAAACCTGTTGCTTACTTCAGTGAAAAACTAAGTGGCGCCACGCTCAACTATCCTACATATGACAAGGAGCTCTACGCCTTAGTCCGAGCAATGGAGACGTGGCAGCATTATCTACTCGCGAAGGAGTGTGTCATCCACACGGACCATGAGACTTTGAAGCATCTTAGGGGCCAGACTAACCTCAAGAGAAGGCATGCTAAGTGGCTGGAGTTTATAGAGACGTTCCCCTATGTGATCAAGTACAAGAAGGGAAAAGATAATGTGGCGGCCGATGCCCTATCTCGGAGATATGCGCTAATATCGACCATGGAAGCCAAGGTTCTTGGATTTGAAATGATTATTCCATTATATGAATCTGATGTTGATTTTGCAGAGATATACAAGAGCCATGGAAAGAGAGCCCACGTTTCTTACTATGTCCATGACGGCTATCTTTTTAAAGATAAACGCCTATGCATCCCGCAATGTTCGTTAAGAGAGCTTATAGTCCGAGAAGCTCATGGAGGCGGCCTCATGGGTCATTTTGGCGTTGAGAAGACTCTTGCCATGCTGAAGGAGCACTTCTTTTGGCCACACCTTAAGAAGTCGGTCGAAACTTTATGTGCAAGATGTATCACTTGCAAGAAAGCCAAGTCTCGGGTTCACCCGCACGGTTTGTATCTTCCTTTACCGATTCCTACTTTACCATGGATTGATATTTCTATGGACTTTGTGCTAGGTTTGCCTAAGATCAGACACAAGGACTCCATCTTTTTCGTGGTGGATCGGTTCTCGAAGATGGCACACTTCATTCCATGTGCCAAGACGAACGATGCTACACAAACCGCGGACCTACTTTTCAAGGAGATTGTCCGACTACATGGAGTACCTAGGACGATCGTCTCGGATCGCGACACCAAGTTCCTGAGCCACTTTTGGAGAACCCTCTGGAAGAAGCTAGGAACCAAGCTGATGGGCAAACTGAAGTCGTTAACCGAACACTTGGAACGTTGCTCCGAGCAACAATAGGGAGAAATCTTAAAACTTGGCTTGAAGCTTTACCTTTTGTCGAGTTTGCTTATAATAGAGATGTCCATAATGCTACTCATTTCTCTCCTTTTCAGGTCGCATATGGATTTAATTCACAGACGCCATTGGATCTTAAGCATCTACCTCAAACGGAGTTCTTAAACCTCGAGGGAGCCAAGAATGCCGATGACGTGAAGAAGCTACACCAATCGGTCAAAGAACAGCTCGAAAGGACCAATGCCCAACGTATGAAGAATGCCAACAAGGGCAGGAAGCACGTGTCTTTTGAAGTTGGAGAATGGGTGTAATTGCATATGCGACCGGAACGATTCCCGGACAAACGCAAATCGAAGTTATCGCCTCGCGGAGACGGCCCATTCAAAATCTTGGAGAAAATCAATGAAAACGCCTACAAGCTAGAACTCCCAGGTGAGCTTAAGGTGTCTGCTACATTCAATGTTTCTGACGTAGCTCGTTTTGATGCAGGTGATGACGTCTTGGAGTCAAAACCTCATGAAGAGGAAGGAGTGATGAGGACATCGAGTCAACGACCCAAGTCATAGAAGCACCACTAGTGCCAAGTGGACCAGTGACTAGAACCAGGAGTAGGGACATGGAAAAGAAGTTCAACATGTTCATGGACCAGCTCGGATCAGAAGGTTTCTTCAAGACGGACACTAGGCCGCTAAGCCCGTTAGCGAGCAGTTATTGGACCGATTATTTCAAGAAGGATCCACTCATGATCCAGGACGATCCAGAAGGCAATCCACATATGGATTTAAATCTCTTGGAGTCTAGTTTCCAGAACACTTGAGATCAGCCCAAGACTCCTCACCATTCGGACCAGAAAGCCCAAACACTGAAGACATATCGGCTGGATCCTTTGCTGGCCGATAACACTAAATGGCCACTCATCAACCCCAGGTTCGTGGCCCACTTATCTAAGGTCGATTTCACTTCACCAGAGATGACTTAGGCCCAAGGAAGGTCGTTAGTTGGGTTTGTAAGTCGTTTGGTTCTCTTTTCCCAACCTTTGTTTTTATCCCACTGGGTTTTGCGAAGATGGGTTTTTACCGAGGCCAAACGGCTTGCAATATTATTGGCCCAATTAATGACTCTCTCAAAGCCCATGAAGACCAAATACACGAGGCCTCACTTCTATTTTCTTAGTCCTTTTAATTCTTTTGTAAACGGGCCTAAATTGTTAAGGACCCATCTTGTTATTTCTTTGTCGATTTATTTCCTTTCTTTTGGCATGTGTTTTCTTTAAAAACCCTAAGGCTTTTTCCTTGCTGGGGGACGCAGACAATAAGAGTTTTCTTTTCAAATTTTTGTTCTTCATAAAAACGTTTCTTCTCTCTAGATCGTGAGTGAGTCTGATCCTTAGGGAAATCCCTTAAAGTATCAAGAGACCGTCGCCTCTCTTGTGGTTTTCATCGCCCCACCAGCACCATCCATCTTATCCCGTTGATAGAAGAGAGAGACCTTAGTCCAGCTTCTTCAACACAATCCTCTCGACCCAAACTCTCAGACAATCGACCTCCAGTTTGTGCGAGACGGGTTTGAGTGCGTATCATTGTTTCTCAATGTCCTCATTGAGACTAAAGAATAGCCCGAGAAACTCCTCAATTATGTGTTCTTGCTCATCAAGAGTGGAAAAGGTGTTGCAAAACTCCTTAGAGGTTTGTATTGCCTTTCCGGTTGAAGAGCTTTGAGGATGATTTGAGGAAGGGGCGGCACTCCTTTGCTCCATTAGTTGCACCTTTGAGCTCAATGCCTCAAACTTGCTATTAATATCATTGAAAGAGCAAATGACCTTGTTAGTGATTTCCGCTTGGCCCTTGATGAGTTGTTGAAACATTACACCCAAATCAAGGTCTTGAGGCTTGGTAGAAGGAGCTTTGGGTTGGAATCCAATTTGATTCCCTTGGAATTGGTTCTTTTGGACATAACCTTGTTGGTTGGTGCTAGAAGTTTGACCATGAGGTTGGAATTACTTTTGTGGAACTCCTTGGGCTTGATTGGATTGTGGAGGGTAGACTTGGTCTTGCGGATTCTCTACATTTGTGTTCCGGTAAGAGAGGTTTGGGTGGTTCCTATAGTTTTGGTTGAACCCTTGGCTTTGGTAGTTCCCTTGGTTCCCCACATTGTTCATCTCCTCTTGAGTGTTCATGTCCGCGTTCTCCTCTTGATAGCAACCTTGATTCGCATCATAAGCATCCACAAAGCTAACCGACTTTTGAGAAGACACTACGAGTTTCTCAATCAAATTGGCTTGCTTGTCCAACTTGTCATTAAGCGCGTTCATGTCCTTGGCCCGCTTGTTCTCATCAAAGTGGCTAGTGGTCCTTGTGGCGCGGTCATAGTCATCGCCATAGGTCCCGTCACTTTGGGCCAAGTTCTCTACAAGCTCCATGGGTTCTTCAACGTCCTTAGCCAAGAAGTTACCGTTTGATTTCGTGTCAAGTAGCATCCGGATCTTAGGCAAGGAACCTCGGTAGAGAGTGCTAAGGAGAGAGGCGTTGCTAAAGCCGTGATGTGGGCATTGAGAAGTGTAGCTTCTAAATCTCTCACAAGCCTCGTTGAAAGACTCATTGGACCGTTGTGTGAAGCTTGAGATCTCGTTGCGAAGCTTGGCGGTTCGAGCCGGTGAAAAGAATTTGGCAAGAAACACACGTTTGCAATTATCCCACGAGGTGATAGATCCTTGGGGTAAGGTCTTTTCCCATTGGTGAGCCTTGTCACCTAAAGAGAACGGGAAGAGACAAAGCTTGAACCCATCTTCGGAGACCCCATTGATCTTAGTGAGACCACATATCCGGTCAAATTAGTCTATGTGGTCTAAGGGATCCTCCATGGACAAGCCGTGAAATTTGTTGGCTCGAAACATGTTGATAACCCCCGATTTCACTTCGAAGTTGTTGTTCTCCATCGGTGGAGCATGAATGCCTAGCTGGTTTTGGTGAGCATTAGCGGCATCACCCTCTCCGACAACGTTTCTAGCTCTTGGTGGATGGTTGGGACGGTTTGGTTGGTGATGGTTTCCATTGCTACCACCTCCTTGGTTGTTGCCATTCCCACCGTCCTTTGGTGGGGAATGTTCTCATGAACGTTCCCGAGTGGAATATCATGAAGATCTTCCATATCGTTACCAACTTCTTCTTGAACTCTCCCTCGGTTTCGTCTTCCTCTTGAACCTCTCTCAAGTTGATCAATGTTGTCCCTCGGTTCTGCTAGGTTAGTATTGCCACGGGAACGGGTATGCATGCACCTATAGAGAGAAAGAGCACTAGGAAGTAAAGAAGATTAGTAACTTGGTATAAAATAAAACTTAATCTCACAAAGAGCCTAAATCTCAATGTTAAAATCAAATTCCAATATGGCAACTGCGCCAAATTGATACTTGACTTTTTGGTCTCTAAGAGGTATCAATACCCCGTATACGATGTAGTATGGAGGTTATCAATCCATAATTGGGATTATTATAATCATTAAGAATGCAAGGTACTTAAAGTAAGTTAAGCTAAACAAGTGTGGTTTGTTGTTAAGTATCCAATTCAAAACAAGCAATGCAATAACTAAACAAGATTGAAATCAAATAACAAAAGCGAATCTAGATATAGGGTTATCGAATTAAGGTGACCTAAGCACAATTCATGGTGTTCTTTCACTTAAACAAGCTATCCCTAGGCAATAGATCTCTAATATTGATTAGTTCTCTTTCAAGCAACTAATCACTATGTTAATTATCAAATCCATTAGCAAATTCTCATTTGTGGATTAACAATTACCGAGCATTAAGAATAATAACAAGATCAACCAAAGATATGCCCTAAACAACTAATCTCTTAGGTTATGAGCATAAATCCCTTGAATAGTTCATCAAGGCATTTCATCAAACACTTGGTGTGCATAAAATGCCTTGTGATCTAGATCTACTTCATCAAGCTAGATCTAGCATTAAGGACACTATTCAAGGAAGGAAATAAGATAATCTATCCCTAAACACCATCAACCATGCCATGGATCACCCTAATCTACCCCATCTAAAGATCCTAAAAGACTACTCAAGACCCATCAATAACAACCCAAACTCGATATGGATAAAGGTTGATTCCATGGATAGATGTTGAATAATCAAGCTAGAAAGAAGATAGATAGAAGGGATTGATGAAAACAAATACTAAATTTCATAAAACCCAAAGATCTCCTTACAAATCTCAAGTTCTCTCTCAAAGGTGAGGGTTTTAGACTTAAGAAAAGCTTAGTGAATAAAATTAGGTTTAAGGGTATTTAAAATAGAAGGTGGGTGGACCGGGTCAATCAGGAACAAACCGGGTTTTGACCCGGTCATATTTGGGTCGTCATTTCAATACCGGCCGGCGCGAGCCCGGTGCACTTGGCCGGTGTGAGAAGTTGTTGCCGAAGGGTGTGGCACTGGGCGGCTTCTAGCCGGGATGGGAGGCCGGGAAAGTCCCTGGTCGGGTGATGATCTGGCACCGGGCTGGCGTGCCGGCTTCATCTTGCCCGGGACAAACGTGCCCTACCGATTGGTGCCGGGCCGGTGTTGTGCTGTGTTCAAGAGCCGGTGCTGAAGTTCTCGACGATAGGTGCTACACCGGGTGATGCTGGGCCGTTGCAAGCATCCGGGAAAGTCCCTGTCCGAAGCAAGATTCAGTACCGTGCATGTGAACGGTCTTGTCCCGGTGATACAAGATGTTTTGGTATCTATAGAGTCAATTCTCTAAATGCAATTGTAGCATAAGAGGTTATCGAACCTTATCAGGATTATTCTAATCACTAAGAATGCGAGGAACAATTGCAAGTTAAGCTAAACAAGTTGATTGTGATTAAGTAACCAAATTAAGGCAAATAAGCAACTAAGCAAGATATAAATCAATAAGCAAAAGCGGATTCAAAGATAGGATTATGGATATAAGATAACCCAAGTTCAATTCATGATGTTCATTTACTCAAACAAGCTAATCCCTAGGCATAAGATCCTAAACTTGACTAATTCTCTTACAAGCAATTAATCACTATGCTAATCATCTAATCCATTAACAAACTCTCATTTTTGGACCATTGATTAGCAAGCATTAAGTGTAAATCAACAAGATAAACCAAAGATACACCCTACACAACTATTATCACAGGCTAGGAATGTAAAACTCTTGTTTAATTCATCAAGGCATTTCATCAAACACTTGGTGTACATTAAATGCCTTATGATCTAAACCTACTTTTTCAAGGTAGATTTAGCCTTAAGAACACTAAACAAGTGTCGGGTTCCTTCAGCCGGGATGATGGGCCAGGATATCTCCTGCCTAAGGGAAGCTCTTGTGCCGGGTTGCTTTTGACCGGGACGGTGCTGAGGGAGAAATCGTCAAGGCTTGTGTGCCGGGTTCCTTCAAGACGGGACGAGAGGCCATTGCTGAGGGAGATCTCCGGGGGAGAAGTATATCCGAGCTTTCACGTTTCCAACCGTCGCTTCAAGATCCCGAGCTAAGTGCGAACTTCTCCAAAGTATCTGAAAGCCTCCAAAGTACCTACTAAGGACTCCAAAACATGCAAGACTCTCATGGACATATCATGAGACACCTAAGCTCTAATTTGGACAATACAATTAAGAAAAATCTATGAAACAATATGCATATGAGTTGAAATTTATGCTAAAATGAATGCATGAAAGGGACAAAATATGGGAATACCAACTACCCCAAACATACTTCTTTGCTTGTCCTCAAGAAAAAATATCACTAAAAGAGTTCAAGACCAAGTGCAAGCTCTAAGGTACGATCAAACATGTCTACTCAAAAGGGGCTAGCCATGTCTATCCTTACATGGATCAATCTTAAGCTTCAACCTACACAAACCTTCCTATCATCTAAAAGTTTGACATTCAATTAGCGGTTTCTAGTGGATCATGTTCATGAAATGCAAATAAACTCATTTGGCTAAGGATACAGTTTTGAGACAAAGATAATCTCAATGCATGAGGCGGTTTCCGAACAAGGGATCGCTCATTGAAGGAATGGACCTTGGCAAAATGCTAAGGGTGAAAAGAAATTGATGCATACAAGGCTAAACTTCCATCTACCCAATGTCCCAACACAAATTCGACCCTAATTATAAACCCACAAGGAACCAATCCTAGCTACCCTTCACAAGGCGTTTTTGCCTTCTTATTCCACATCTCTTCATCATCTTTCTTTTCCATAAACATTTAGGGGGTTTCTTCTTCAACCAATGGTTTGGCTTCCTTTACTTTTCTTGGTTTAGCTCCTCTTTTAGATTCTTTAGTCTCTCTCATTTTTCTTCATGGCCTGCCGTAGCCATTTTGGCTTATTTTCTTTCTTTTCAAAACTAGAGACTATCTTTTCAACACTTTAGAGCTAACCCACATATATTCTTGCCAACCATTACAAACTTTTTGCTTCCCCTAGTCATTCTCCCAATTCTCTTTCTTTCTTTCCGCTTTTCCAATCCCAAAAATCCTTCTTTTTCAACCATTCCCCTTATCCCAAATAGCATCCTACTTAGCCTAATCTCGCTCATGATACGCGAGCTAGTTTTACATGGAAGCCTTTCTTTGTCGCTCTAGACCCAACACTTTTTGCTAAGTCCATTCAAAAATAACGCCTCACAATGCTCACTAAACATGTAGGCTTGAAAGAAGGTCGGGTTCAAGGTGGGGTGAACCATTCCAAAGATGGGAATTGGCTACTTGGGCCAACAAGAGTGGTAAAAAGGAATAAGATGACCCAAGTATGTATGCGGAATCCATGAGTTCATTATGCAATGCATGAACACGATAATTAATGTGTCAAAGTTAAGGTTCTCACTTAGATAGGATTGGATTCAAATCGAAACTTGCTTCAGCTAAGACCTAAGTAATGAGACATGAAATCCAAACATGGTTCGACCTTGATTTCGCACACAAGATCTAGAGCATAGGATTTAAACTCTTAAAACAACACTTTACAAAGAGAAGCCTTTCTAGTTCCCTATGCACATGCAATGCATTATTTACATGCTATGTATCTAGACTCAATCCTACATGAAGTGTAAAAAATTTCAAAATTTATTGAAAATGCATGAGACTCATATGTAAAATCAAAATAAGACAAAGTAAATGATATTAGATACCGGTCCCTCCCCCAAACTTAAATCACACCGTCTCGGTGTGAAATAAATAAAGGGAAGAGACCCAAAAATAGCGAAATAAAATGAAAGACTCAAGTAAAAGAAAAACTATTTACAAGGTTTTGGAGTGATACCTTAAAAGCTTTCGGATGGGGAAGATGACCCCATCGAGTATGAAGGATTGCTAGAGCATGGAGAGGGTATCTTCATCATCTTTCTCTTGGCCGCTTTCACCTCGTAGGAGGATGGAACATACTCGTTGTCATGAATCACCAACTCTCCTCCATGTAGTTGAGGACGTTGGTTCAATGATGTACATCATTCTCCAACTTCCTCTTGCTCCACCGTGTTCGGCTCTCCTTGGCCGCGAGAGGAGCTATCCTCTCCTTTCTTTCCCGTGAGCTCTCTAACCGTGCCCTTCAAGTCCTTGACCGCCTTTACCAACTTTCGAATTGTCCTATCTTGCCACTTGCACCAATGTTGAAGTAACCTCGTTTGGTGGTTGGATTGTCTAGTGGCAATGTCCGGCATCTTTCCATCATAAGGATCAAAGCAATACCTCTCACTCCCATACGTTGGCCGAGTTGGAAACGAGTGTGCATCTTCGTCTTCTTCATCCTTTTGGTTGTTGGAGTGAACATCTTCTTCTCTTGGCACTTTCCTCGCCTTTGGCTTTCCTCGGCGGATTATCTCTAGTGGTGGGTCGGTTGCCGGGTTGTAGAAGTGATCATTGGTCGGATAGAAGTAGATGTCCTTCCTCCATCGGAGTGTGGTGAGAGGAGCGTTAGGCAAAAGGACCTTGACCGTGTTGGTTTTGGTTAACCTTAGGTTGTAAGGGAAAGTCTTGCCTATCTTGCTTTCGAAGAACTTGGTTCTTGAGAGATAGACCTCATCTATAAACTCCATGTTCTTAGTCTCATTCACCAACGTAATCCCCTTAGCCTTGAGGATTAAAGTCACCAAACAGCCAATGAAGATCTTAGGCTCCTTGCTCTTGGTAGTGTGAGCCCAATCTTTGTAGCCAAGTAAGTGGTTCATTAGAACGGCGGCTAGACACGGGGGTGCACTCTCTCCAATGAAACGCCGCTCATCTTGAGGTGAGTCAAGGAATGGTGCCAAGCAACTCCATATCTTCTTCCGAAACCGTTCCAACCTCCTTCTTGGCAAAGAATGTGTGAGCAAGGATCTTGTGGGCATAGCGAATGGCGGGGTGGCGGATGGATGCGCCTTTGATATTCCCGAGACTATATTCTCCCATACCAATGACTTTCCACAAGTAGGTCAAGTCGTTTTTCCCATAGAGAAACTTGAGGCCTCTCTTGGTTCCTTCTTCTTTGAACCCAAACACTTGACTTAGCTCATGGAATGTCATCTTGTAAGCCTCTTTCCCTACCTTAAACTCAATGAAACCGTGGCCATCATCCTCATTGGCGTCTTTATTCCCTCGTTCATAGAACATAGCTTCCAATGATGCAATAAATTGGCAAGCTTGGTCTTTATGAGAGAGGTTAGCCAATTCAAAGATTCCACCAAAACCCATGTTGGTGAAAATCGATTTCACATCTTCAAGGATTCTCATCTTCTCAAGTATAACCTTATCCGAGAATTTTGTCTCCTCGAATTTCACCTCCTTGAGCTTTTTGGCATACTCACTATAGGTGGGGACTCTTGGCTTAGGCTTGGGGACTTTCTTCATCTTTTTCACTCGCCGCACGTCTTCCACATTGTCTCCCTCGTCATTAGCAAGTGTCTTCTTTTTCCTGTTTTCGGTGCCTTTAGCGCTTTCCGCTAGTGCTAACTCTCTCCTTTTAGTCGGTGGACCTTTCTCTTTGATTGGGTTACTTGTTCTTGCCATGGTACCTACATTGTCTCAAGGAATGTATAAGTTTCAAGAAACCAAGATACAACCTTTGGCATTACCAAGCGAAGGCAAACATGAGACAAATTGGATAAAACTCAATTTGCAAAAAGATATTCAATTTCTCATTTGAAAGATTGAGTATACTCATTAAGTGCTACAAGAACCCAATCAAATCTCAAAGTTTGAAACTTTTAGGCACAAACACCAAAAATCAAGTTCATGGCCTCAAAATCCAAAATTCCTCAAATGCATGATAAATTAGCACATGAGCTACACACTCTAACCATTTTCGAGCCTAATCCCAAGGTTTTTATTCAAGTGGAAACACTACCCAAACAAATTCATGAAATTTTCCCTTATGAACAAGTTCTTGAATTTTCATTAAACATATGAGTGAAATAACTTGGGGATGCAAGATGTAAATGGAAAATGTGTTGATAGATCCAGAAAGAGGATGGAAAATCCATAATTTAGCAACTTGAATCACAATTTTTGGTTGAGAATTGAGAGAGTTATGAGGTTTTGAAAATTGAGTGAGAAATGTGTGGTCATGGCCGCGAAAATGAGGGAGAAGAAGACTTACCTGGCGGTCCATTGGATAATAGATCCAAACTAAGGACCGTTGGACGAAACTTTGGACTGGTAGTCCAAAACCATCCTGAGCAAGACACATCCGGCACACGGGACCGGGATTGACGGGAAAAACCATCCCAGGGGAAACACATCCGGCATACGCATCCGGTATCGAAGAAAATTTTTCTTCCCGAGCAAATTCAAACCGGGACAACAGGTTGGGATTGAGGGAAAATTTCTTCCCGGGAAATTCTCATCCCGGGCACTATGTAACCGGGACAACGGGCCGGGATTCTCCCTGGTTTTCGGCAAAATCTCATCCCGGGCAACTTCAAATTGGGACAACAGGCCGGGATCTGGTGAAATTTTCTCCTCGGGGAAAACGCATCCGGCACGAGAGAAAAATCATCCAGGGGGAGATTTTAAATTTTCTTCCCGGTGAAAAATTTCACACCGGGCAACATGAGGCCGGGACATGGTTCTTCCTCATTTTGAACTTCCCTAGCAAGATTTCGCCTCTTTTGGCCACCAAGAACCATAAAAACACTCAACAAAAGGATCAAAAAGAACTAACAAAGATCGAAAAAATGCATTAAAAGAAATCTATACAATGATAAACTTGGGTGTGTCTCCCAAGAGCACTTTGTTTAACGTCATTAAGTTCGACGTTTGTTACCGTCTTCAAGCTAGAGAGACATCATCGAGAGGGATTGAGCTTGAGACTTTGCTCGGTAGAGTTTGAGCCTTTGGCCATTTGCAATGAAATTTTGGCCCTCCTTGTTAACAAGTACCACGGCTCCATATGGCCTTACTTCCTTAACATCAAACGGACCCGACCACCTAGATTTGAGCTTCCCGGGAAAAAGCTTCAACCGGGAATTGAACACGAGTACTCGGTCTCCGGCTTTGAAGTCCTTGTGCACGATCCTCTTATCATGGAATGCTTTGGCCTTCTCCTTGTAGATTCTCGATCTCTCATAGGCCCCAAGCCTAATCTCTTCTAACTCTTGAAATTGAATGAACCTCTTCTCTTGTGCGTTCTTGATGTCGAAGTTAAGAAGCTTCACCGCCCATAGGGCCTTGTATTCCAATTCAACCGGTAGATGGCATTACTTCCCATAAAGCAAGTTTAATGGTGTAGTCCCTATAGGCGTCTTAAAAGCGGTAAGGTAAGCCCATAACGCATCATCTAACTTGTTGGCCCAATCTTTTCTCGAACTTCCAACCGTCTTCTCTTGTATGGCTTTGATTTGCCGGTTGGATACTTCTACTTGGCCACTCGTTTGAGGATGGTAAGGTGTTGCTACCTTATGCCTCACACCATGTTTCTTAAGTAGACTTTCAAAAACCTTATTGATGAAATGACTACCTCCATCACTAATGACCACTCTTGGAACCCCAAACCTTGGGAAAATGATGGACTTGAATAGTTTTAGGACAACCTTAGCATCGTTGGTCGGACTTGCAATGGCCTTCACCCATTTCGAGACGTAATCAACCGCCACCAATATGTATTGGTTACCATATGATGACGTGAAAGGTCCCATACAATTGATGCCCCATACGTCAAACATCTCCACCACAAGGATTTGGTTTTGGGGCATTTCATCTCTCCTCCCAATATTCCCTTTCCTTTGGCACGCATCACATGTGGAGACAAAGAGGTGCGCATCCTTGAATAATGAAGGCCACCAAAACCCAGATTGCAAGACCCGTGTAGCGGTTTTGTAGGATGCATGATGACCACCATAGCTTGACCCGTGACAATGGAGTAGTGATAGATAGATTTTTGTATTAGGTTCATACCAATTACTCAAACCTACTCGTATCATTGCAGTATTTGAGGATCGAACCAAAGAGGTTAAGATTGAAGCACTAAGAATACATGAATCTTCCTAAGCTATAGCAAATGTTTTTGGGGTTTTATGTTTTTAAACTAAAGAAAACAAATGCAAGAAGGAAAACAAAGATAGAAATGTGGATCATGAACTAAGCTATCAATGAGATGGGTAACAATCAAACAATGAATCATTTGAAAGCATTAAACACTATCCTAAAACATGGAATTCACAATTATGACTAATCCAATCTCGTGGTACTAATCACTTTGTTAATCACCAAATCAAGAACATACCATCGTTTGTGATAAGATGATTAACAAGCATTAATCTACAATCCTAATTAGTTCACTAATCACCATTGATATCAACTCTCGTTGGATAGGCAAGAAAAGCTCACAAAATGTTTTGTTCAAGCAATTCATTTAAATTCGGGTTAGGAGTGAAATGCCTAAGTTCAAGACTCGAATGGATAAACCTAATATAGCACTAACACCGTTTACTCGAATCTCTCCCTAATGCATGGGATGAGACCATAAATCCTAGGGTGTAGCTCTAGATTGGTTTGTCACGCCAACTAGAACTACCTAATCTAGGTGCATTTCTAAACTTTGGTTTATCTTATCAAATCTAGCATTAAGAACCAACCTAAGTGAAAGATTTAACAAAGATCAACCTAAATCGTAATCATCTAACCATCAAGACAATTAACAAATGATGCAAATGCACACAATCTATGCTAATCCTTAGGTAAAGATCACTAATCTTGACTAATTCTCTTTCAAGCAACTAATCACTATGCTAATCATCTAATCCATTAGCAAACTCTCATTTGTGGATCATTGTTAGCAAGCATTAAGAATATAAACAAGATCAACCAAAAATACACCCTAGACAACTATTATCATAGGCTAGGAGCATAAATCTCTTGAATAGTTCATCAAGGCATTTCATCAAACACTTGGTGTGCATGAAATGCCTTATGATCTAGATCCACTTTATCAAGCTAGATCTAGCATTAGGAACACTAAACAAGAAAGGAAAACAAGGATTAAGAACATAAGCATCACAGATCAAACATCAAACCATCAAAATCAAGCATAATCCAAAAGCCAACAAAAAGTCAACTCATGAAAATATGAAGAACAAAAGAGAAAAAGACATAAAGATAAAGAAGATGCATTAATATAAAGATAGAGTTGAAGAAATCTTCTCTAGAATGGCATAGATGTGAAGAACAATCCAAATGCCTCAAGAGAGAGAGTTAGGGTCGAGCCCCCACTTTTACAAGAAGAAAACATAGGTTTAGAAATGTTTAAAATTTGCATAAATACACAAAGTGTTCGAACCGGGTCGACCAGAGGCAAATCGGGTCGGATCTTGGACTGGGAAGAGTTGATATGTGTCTACTAAATTGACGATATCTACGGGAATATTACTCGGAATGAGATAAATCTTCTCTCTTTAGAAATATAACTCAATTTCGCATGACTCTCATCAAGAGCTCAGATTAAACTGGGCATGGAAAAGCTTCCATCCGACATGATCTTTCAGCTACTTTGGACTGCCTCTGCATTTTCCGACAGTGATATGTCTTCACTAAATTACCCGTATCTCCTGAATCTAACATCCGAATGAGTTGATTCCAGCTGATCTGAACATATATCTTACTCCTCTACAACTTCTATGAATACCATTGAAGCTGAATCAGGCGGGAAGGTTCTCGTACAGCCACATCTTTGAGACGCTTCGGGTGAACTCTTCCTTCTCCTTGTCCATGACCGGAAGGTTTCAACTCCATGCCCCCAAATATTCTCTAAAACACCTAAAATAGACTCCAAAATATTCAAGTACTCACTAGGACCTAATGCAAATGTCCTAAATTCTAAATGAGACCTAAATGTAAGACAAAACCGTGATTAATCATGCAAATAAATCAAAACTCTAAGTAAAATATATGTCAGAACACGTAAAATATATGAATATCAACTCCTCCCAAACTTACTTCCTTGCCTGTCCTCAAGCAACAAATTAGGAAACAAGAGAGAGAGAGAAATTTAAATGAGAGCTCAAATCCACAACATCATCGAAAAAGTTCAAATTCAATTGCCAAGTTACTAGCTCCAAGATGCGATCAAACAAGTCTACTAAAAATGAGCTAGCCATATTCTTCCTTATACGAATCAAACTCAAGCCTCTACCTACACAAGCAATCATTTCATCCAGTCCTTTGACATTCATTAAATCGTTCAAGTGAATCATGTTTATGCAAGACAAGTGAATTCATTTGGCTAGGGTGAAGGTCTTGAGATTAAGATGATCTCAAACATATGGGCTTATTCCGATGCAAGGGATCTCTTAATGAATGGGTAAGCTTTAGAAAAATGCTAAGAGTAAAGAGCAATATATACATACAAGGATATATTTACATCTACCCATTGCCTAAAAGAAATGTCTCAACCCCTAGCAATTCTACCCATAAAACCCCAACCTAGGCTACCTTTATTCCATAAGGTTTTTTACCTTCTTCTTCCACACGTTTTCATCGTCTTCTTTCACTTGGGAGATTTTCTTCTTCTTCCTTGATTCATGGTATGGTGCTTTCACCTCACTTCTTTTAGCTCTTCTTGTTGATTTTTTTTGCTTTGTCTCCATCCTCATCACTTTGATGCTTTAGCCATATTTTTGGCTCTTTTCCTTTTTTTTGAACATTTGGAGATCAACCTTGATATTAAGAGCCAATTCAAACTTTAACACCAACCATGTATTTTTTGACAATTTCCCCTTCTTCACCTTTTTCTTCTTTTGACCTCAATTTCCATTCCCAAAATGATTCCATCGATCAAACACTTTTGTTCATTCAAAACCCCAAAACTTTCCTTCCTAGCTAGCCTAGCCTAGTCTAGCCCGCGATTTCGAGCTATATCTACATGCAAACCTATCCTTGTCGCTCAAAACTCAACACTTTTTGCCAAGCTTACTCGAAAATTAGGCCTTACATACGCTCACTAAAGATTTGGCTTGAAAGGAGGGTAGGTTAGAGGTGTGGTAAACTGTTCCAATGATGGGAATCATATATTTGGACTAACAAGAGGGTGGTAAAGTGAATAAGATAGCCCAAATATGTATGTGGTATCCATGAATTTACTATGCAATGCACAAACACGATAATTAATTGTCCAAATTAAGGTTCTCACTTAGGTAGGATTGGAATCAAATCAAAACTTGCTTTAGCCAAGACATGAGTAATGAAACATGAGATCAAAATATGGTTCATTCTTGATTTCAAACTCAATCAAAAGCATCAAACAACTAACAAATATGGCAATGAACCAAGCTCTTAGAATGATATTACAAATGGAAATCACATCATTGCTCTCAATGCAAATGCAACCTATATGCAACTATAGACTCAATCTTAACATGAGATGCAACTAGATGCTTCTTTTTATGTTCAAAATTTTTAAATTTTTGTGGATGCATGATATGCATGAGACTCAAGTATGCAAAGAGAAAAATAAGAAAACAAAACAAAAGGTCAAATGACACAAACCCCTCCCCAAAACTTTAATTACACCGTCTCGGTGCAACAAAAGTCAAAGAAAGCGCAAACATAATGCAATAATGTATATACAATGAAGTGGAGTGAGAATCATACCTTGGAATTGAATAGAGGAGGAGAGGAGTGTGATACGTTGTGGCTCAAGCCCTCCTTTCATCACATACCACGACCTTGGACCCAAGAGACCCTTATTGATTGCTTGTTTTGTGTCTCAAGCTCGACAATGGATATGATTGGGGAGGTCCCCAAGGGCGCGTTTAACGTCACTAGATTGACGATTTCTTCCTCATTGTCACTCCCTTCATGAAAATCACAAGAAAAGTGAAATGATTAATGATAAACCTCTAGTCTCAAGAAGAATCAAAATCCTAATGATCAATGCTAAACCTCCCCGGCAACGGCGCCAAATTGATAGATAGATTTTTGTATTAGGTTCATACCAATTACTCCAACCTACTCGTATCATTGTAGTATTTGAGGATCGAACCAAAGAGGTTAAGATTGAAACACTAAGAATACATGAATCTTCCTAAGCTAGAGCAAATGTTTTTGGGGTTTTATGTTTTTAAACTAAAGAAAACAAATGCAAGAAGGAAAACAAAGATAGAAATGTGGATCATGAACTAAGCTATCAATGAGATGGGTAACAATCAAACAATGAATCATTTGAAAGCATTAAACACTATCCTAGAACATGGAATTCACAATTATGACTAATCCACTCTCGTGGCACTAATCACTTTGTTAATCACCAAATCAAGAACAAAACATCGTTTGTGATAAGATGATTAACAAGCATTAATCTCCAATCCCAATTAGTTCACTAATCACCCTTGACATCAACTCTCGTTGGCTAGGCAAGAAAAGCTCACAAAAGGTTTTGTTCAAGCAATTCATTTAAACTAGGGTTAGGAGTGAAATGCCTAAGTTCAAGACTCGAATGGATAAACCTAATATAGCACTAACACCGTTTACTCGAATCTCTCCCTAATGCATGGGATGAGACCATAAATCCTAGGGTGTAGCTTTAGATTGGTTTGTCACGCCAACTAGAACTACATAATCTAGGTGCAGTTCTAAACTTTGATTTATCTTATCAAATCTAGCATTGAAAACCAACCTAAGTGAAAGATTTAACAAAGATCAACCTAAATCATAATCATCTAACCATCAAGACAATTAACAAATGATGCAAATGCACACAATCTATGCTAATCCTTAGGTAAAGATCCCTAATCTTGACTAATTCTCTGTCAAGCAACTAATCACTATGCTAATCATCTAATCCATTAGCAACTCTCATTTGTGATCATTGATTAGCAAGCATTAAGAATATAAACCAGATCAACCAAAAATACACCCTAGACAACTATTATCATAGGCTAGGAGCATAAATCTCTTGAATAGTTCATCAAGGCATTTCATCAAACACTTGGTGTGCATGAAATGCCTTATGATCTAGATCCACTTTATCAAGCTAGATCTAGCATTAGGAACACTCAACAAGAATGGAAAGCAATGACTAAGAACATAAGCATCACAAATCAACCATCAAACCATCAAAATCAAGCATAATCCAAAATCAAACAAAAATCAACTCATGAAATATGAAGAACAAAATAGAAAAAGACATAAATAAAAAGACATATAGAAAAAGAAGATGCATTAATATAAAGATAGGGTTGAAGAAATCTTCTCTAGAATGACATATATATGAATAACAATCCAAATCCCTCAAGAGAGAGAGTTAGGGTCGAGCCCCCACTCTTACAAGGAGAAAAATTAGGTTTAGAAATGTTTAAAATTTGCATAAATACACAAATTGTTCGAACCGGGTCGACCCAAGGCAAATCGGGTTGGATCTTGGACTGGGCAGAGTTGATATGTTTCCACTAAATCGACGATAAATCCTGGAATATTACTCGGAATGAGATGAATCTTCTCTCTTTAGAAATCTAACTCAATTTCGCATGACTTTCATCAAAAACTTAGATTAAACTGGGCATGGAAAGCCTTCCATCCGACATGATCTTTCAGCTGCTACGGACTGCCTCTGCATTTTCCGACAGTGACATGTCTTCAATTAATCACGCGTATCTCCTAAATCTAACATCTGAATGACTTGATTCCAGCTGATATGAACAGATATCTCACTCTTCTACAACTTCTATGAATACCATTACAGCTGAATCAGGCTGGAAGGGTCTCGTTCAGCCACATCTTTGAGACGCTTTGGGTGAACTCTTCCTTCTCCTTGTCCATGATCGGAAGGTTTCAACTCCATGTCCCCAAATGCTCTCCAAAACACCTAAAATAGACACCAAAATATGCAAGTACTCACTAGGACCTAATGCAAATGTCCTAAACTCTAAATGAGACCTAAATGTAAGACAAAACCGTGATTATGCATGCAAATAGCACAAAACTCTAAGTAAAATGTATGTTAGAACATGTAAAATATATGAATATCAATTAGGATCCCTTGGACTTCTTCTTCCGTCACGCATTTACTATACAAACCATCTGAGCACAACTTGTATAAGTAGGGCTCGTCTCAATAGTATCTCGTCACGTCGTGGAAGAACTTCTTCTTCTTATACCCATCCAAAGGCTGTTCCTTCCCGCACACTAAGTAGTTCACTAGGTCCGCAAACCATGGTAGTTTCTCATCTTGTAACCCATTAGCACTCTCTAGTACTCGCATCAACCCTTTTCTTGAAGACACCAACGACCATGAGACTCTCCTCGGGGAGCTTATCATCAATTGGGACAAGGTCTTCAATCCTCATTCTAGACAAGTGATCTGCGACCCCATTCTCTATCCCCTTCTTGTCAACTATATCCAAGTCAAACTCTTGTAGAAGCAAGATCCAACGGAGTAGCCTTGGCTTTGTGTCTTTCCTCGCATGAATGTATCTTAGGGCCGCGTGATCGGTGTAGACAATCACCTTTGACCCCACAATATAAGACCAAAATTTCTCCTTTGCAAACACTACGGCTAGCAACTCTTTTTCCGTTGTGGCATACCGGCCTTGAGTGTCATCTAAGGTCATACTTGCATAGTAGATGACATTGGTATTCTTGTCCTTCCTTTGACCCAAGACCGCTCCAACCGCGTAGTCACTAGCATCACACATGATCTCGAAAGGAAGATCCCAATCCGGAGCTTGTACAATGGGAGCACTAACCAACACCTTCTTGATTTATAGGAACGCTACCATACATTCCTCATCAAATACGAACTCAACCTCCTTGCAAACTAGCCTTGTGAGAGGCCTCGTGATTTTCGAGAAGTCTTTGATGAACCTTCGGTAGAACCCCGCATGACCCAAGAAAGACCGGATGTCTTTGACCGACTTAGGCGGCTCCAAGCTAACCATCACCTCGATCTTGGCTTTGTCTACCTCTATTCCCTTCTTGGAGATTTTGTGTCCTAGCACGATCCCTTCACGCACCATAAAGTGTCACTTCTCCCAATTAAGTACCAATTTTGCTTCCTCACACCTTTGCAAGACCCTGCAAAGATTAGACAAGCAAACACCAAAAGAAGACCCATACACGGAGAAGTCGTCCATAAATACTTCTACCATATCTTCAATAAGGTCAGAGAAAATGGACATCATGCAACGTTGGAATGTCGCGGGAGCATTACACAACCCAAACGGCATCCTTCGATACGCGAAGGTGCCGTAAGGGCACGTGAAGATAATTTTATCTTGGTCATTCGGGTGTATGGGAATTTGAAAGAAACCCGAATAACCATCTAGAAAGCAATAAAATGGATGATTAGCTAGACGTTCAAGCATTTGATCTATAAAAGGTAACGGAAAGTGATCCTTACGATTAGATGAATTTAGCTTCCTATAGTCAATGCACATTCTATGCCCGGTTATTGTCCTATAGTCAATGCACAATTTTGACAACCGTTATTCCCCCTTTCTTAGGCACACAATGAACCGGTGAAACCCAAGTACTATCCGATATTGGGCAGATAATGCCCGCGTCTAAGAGCTTAAGAATCTCTCTCTTTACAACATCTTTCAAATTAGGATTCAACATTCTTTGATGTTCAATAGAGGTCCTTGATTCATCCTCTAGATGGATTCTATGAGTGCATAAAGTAGAAGAGATACCCTTGATATCGTCCAAAGAGTAACCAATAGCATTCCTATACTTTCTAAGTTCAACTAAAAGGGAGGATAGTTCATTCTCATTCAAACTATTATTCACAATAACCGGTATGACTCGTTTGGACTTAGGAAAGCGTACCTTAGTCCCGTAGAAAGTTTCTTTAGGTCCACCTTTGGGGCTTTGAGTTCGCTCCAATCGTCATCCTCAAGACTAGACTTACCCTTGCTAGTCTCTCCGACGGCTAGAACTAACTCCTCTTGAACCATGCCAACTCTTAAACCATCTTGAACCTCGGTCCCGCGAACGCCCAACTCAACAAATGGCGTATCCCTTTCAACCGGCTTGTGCAAATCTATTAGTAGCTCATACCCTTGACTCTCTTTACTCAAGAACCCATGATCACCACGCTCCTTAGTCAAGACCACTTCCAAATCGTCTTCTACTCTCATTTCCTCATCAATTCGTCGGCTAGTTCATCCATGATCTCTATGTAGAAACATTGGCCATCTATGGTGGGTTTCTTCATTACCTTGTTGATATCGAACTCAAGGACTTCTCCTTTACCCAAGTGAAGGTCTATTTTGCCTTTCCTCACATCGATTATCGCCCCTACGGTTGCTAGGAATGGCCTACAAAATATAAGAGGGTCTTTTGGTTCCTCATCCATTTCAAGTACCACGAAATCAGTGGGGACAATGAAATCCTTCACCAAGATAGGAAGATCCTCAAGCAAACCAATAGGAACCCTCCCCCTCCTATCCGCCAATATTAGGGAGATGTTGCATGCATTGTAGCGTGTGAAGCCTAGTCTCTTGGCTACCGAGAACGGCATGAGGCTTACACTTGCTCCAAGATCACACAAATAATGGTTGAAAGCTAGAGGACCAAGTGCACAAGGTAGAGTAAATGATCATGGATCTCCTAGCTTCTTTGGCACCATCTTCTTTTGTATTATGGCACTACACTCGTTAGTTAGAATGACCATGGAATCCATTTCCTTAGCTCTCTCATTCACGGCATCTTTCAAGAATTTGGCGTATTGAGGGACAAGCAAGAAGGCATCAACCAAAGGCATTGTGAGTTCTACCTTCTCCATTTGCCTATCAAAGATGGCTTTATACTTGTCCATAAGTTGCTTCTTGAACCGCCTGGGGAACGGTAGCTTAGGAACGTAAGGCTTAGGGACAAACACATTCTTCTTCGGCTTCTATTGAGCAACAACAACCCTAGGCTTGACCTTCTCAACTTCTTCAACCTTGTCTTGCTCTCTCACTACCTCGTCTTCAACCAATTCGTCATCTTCTTAAATTTCCACCCCCCACTTTGCTTCTCAATGTCCGCATTGAGAGTAGAAGGAACTTCTCTTTGAGGCAAAACCGTACCACTTCTTAAGGTGATTGCATTTACATACTCCTTAGGATTAGCTTCGGATTTGCCCGGGAGTTGACCTTGTGGTCGTGAAGAATAAGCAACACCTTTGTTCTCCATGTGTTTTACCTTGGAGTTCAAAGCCTCAATCTTTGTGTTGAGGTCGTTTTAAGAGCAATCCACACGCGTATTGATCTCCGCTTGTCCCTTGAGTAATTGTTGGAACATGGAGCTCAAATCAAGCTCTTGCGGTTTAGACGTAGTTGCTTGACCTTGAAGCACAAACCCTTGTTGTTGGCCTTGAAAACCGGGTGGGGCTTTGGTTTGGAATCCACTTTGGTTCCCTTGGAATTGGTTTCTTGGGACAAAACCTTGTTGGTTGGTATTAGAAGTTGGCCTTGAGGTTGGAATTGCTTTTGTGGGGCTCCTTGAGCTTGATTAGGTTGCGGAGGGTAGACTTGGTTTTGTGGATTCTAGAAGTTGGGGTGGTTCCTATTGTTTTGGTTGAACTCTTGTCTTTGATAGTTCCCTTGGTTTTGGTAGTTCCCTTGGTTCACGTAGTTCACCTCCTCTTGGGTGTTCATGTCCACGTTCTCTTCTTGATAAAAACATTGATTCTCATCATAAGCATCCACGAAATTAACCGTCTTTTGAGAAGACACAAGAAGTTTATCAATCAAATTGGCTTGCTTTTCCAATTTGTCATTAAGAGCCTTCATGTCTTTGGCCCGCTTGTTTTCATCAAATTCGCTAGTGGTCATTGTGGCGCGGTCATAGTCGTCGCCATAGGTACCATCACTTTGGGCCAAGTTCTCGACAAGCTCCATTGCTTCCACAACGTCCTTAGCCAAGAAGTTTCCATTAGATGACGTGTCAAGTAGCATACGGATCTTAGGCAAAGCACCTCGGAAGAGGGTGCTAAGGAGAGAAGCGTTGCTAAAGCCGTGATGTGGGCATTGAAAAGTGTAGCTTCTAAATCTCTCCCAAGCCTCATTGAAAGACTCATTGGACCGTTGTGTGAAGCTTGAGATCTCGTTACGAAGCTTGGCAGTTCTAGCCGGTGAGAAGAATTTGGCGAGAAATGCACGTTTGCAATCATCCCACGAGGTGATGGATCCTTGGGGTAAGGTCTTTTCCCATTGGTGAGCCTTGTCACCCAAAGAGAACGGGAAGAGACGAAGCTTGAACCCATTTTCGGAGATCCCATTGATCTTAGTGAGACCACATATCCGGTCAAATTGGTCTATGTGGTCTATAGGATCCTCCATGGACAAGCCGTGAAATTTGTTGGCTTGAACCATGTTGATAACTCCTTGTTTCATTTTGAAGTTGTTGTTCTCTACCGGTGGAGCTTGAATGCCTTGCCGGTTTTGGTGAGCATTAGCGGCATCACCCTCTCCAACAACGTTTCTAGCTCTTGGTGGATGGTTGGGACGGTGATGGTTTCCATTGCCACCACCTCCTTGATTGTTGCCGTGACCATTCCCATTCCCACCGTTCCTTTGGTGGGGATTGGGTTCGTTGATGTTCCCAAGTGGAACATTCTCAAAGTTCTCCATGTCGTTAGCAACCTCAACTTGAACTCTCACTTGGTTTCGTCTTGCTCTTGATCCTCTATCAAGTTGATCAATGTTGTCCCTCGGTTCTACTATATTAGTATTGCCACGGGAACGGGTATGCATGCACCTATAGAGAGAAAGAGCAATAGGAAGCAAACAAGATTAGTAACTTTGTAGCAAATAAAGCTTAATCTCACAAAGAGCCTAAATCTCAATGTTAAAACAAATCCTAATATGGAAACGACGCCAAATTGATATAAGATATTTTGGTATCTATAGAGTCAATTCTCTAAATGCAATTGTAGCATAAGAGGTTATCGAACTTTATCGGGATTATTCTAATCACTAAGAATGCGAGGAACAATTGCAAGTTAAGCTAAACAAGTTGATTGTGATTAAGTAACCAAATTAAGGCAAATAAGCAACTAAGCAAGATATAAATCAATAAGCAAAAGCGGATTCAAAGATAGGATTATGGATATAAGATAACCCAAGTTCAATTCATGATGTTCATTTACTCAAACAAGCGAATCCCTAGGCATAAGATCCTAAACTTGACTAATTCTCTTTCAAACAATTAATCACTATGCTAATCACCTAATCCATTAACAAGCTCTCATTTGTGGACCATTTATTAGCAAGCATTAAATTTAAATCAACAAGATCAACAAAAAATACACCCTAGACAACTATTATCATAGGCCATTTCATCAAACACTTGGTGTGCATGAAATGCCTTATGATCTAAACCTACTTTTTCAAGCTAGATTTAGCCTTAAGAATACTAAACAAGAAATGATATAAGAAGATCTAACCCTAAACACCATGAATCAAGCATTGGATTATCCTAATCTACCCCATCTCTAAACCCTAAAAGACTACTCAATATCCATCAAGAACACCTCAAAATCGATTTGGATAAGAGATGAATTCATTGATGGGTGATGGATAATCAAGATAAAAAGAAGATTGATGGAAGATATTGATGGAAACAAATACTAAATTGCATAAACAAAGAGGATCTCTCTTACAAATATCAAGTTCTCTCTCAAAGGTGAGGGTTTTTGACTTAAGAAAAGCTTAGTCAATAAAATTAAGATTTTAGAGTATTTATAATAAAGAGAGGGGAACCGGGTCAACCCGGAAAAAACCAGGCTGTGTGTAGCCTGGATGAGAGGTTTTAGCCGAGAGGTTTGTGTGCCGGGCTACTTCAGGCCGGGATGAGGGAGACCGGGATGAGGGACCTTTGGTGAGGGAAGTGATCCTGGGGAAGATCAGTCCTGGACAAGAGACCAGGATATCCCCTGCTCGAGGGAAATCTTCATGCCGGCTCTGAGGGATTTCTTGTGCCGGCTTCGTCTTGCCCGAGAAGAAACTGAGGAAAAAATAGTCGAGGGAGAAAGATGCAATCCCGGGGAAGATTAGTCTGGGATAAGAGACCGGGATATCCCTTGCCGGATCTGAGGGATTTCTTGTGCCGGGTTACTTTTGACCGGGACGGTGCTGAGGGAGAAATCGTGGAGGCTTGTGTGCCGGGTTCCTTCAAGCCGGGATGATGGGCCGGGATATCTCCTGCCCGAGGGAAGCTCTTGTGCCGGCTGAGGGATTTCTTGTGCCGGGTTGCTTCCGACCTTGACGGTGCTGAGGGAAAAATCATCGAGGCTTGTGTGCCGGGTTCCTTCAAGCCGGGATGAGAGGCCGGTGCTGAGGGAGATCTCCAGGGGAGAAGTATATCCGAGATTTCACGTTTCCAACCGTCGCTTCAAGATCCCTAGCTAAGTGTGAACTTCTCCAAAGTATCTGAAAGCCTCCAAAGTACCTAATAATGACTCCAAAACATGCAAGACTCTCTAGGACATATCATGAGACATCTAAGCTCTAATTTGGACAAAACAATTAAGAAAAATCTATGAAACCATATGCATATGAGATGAAACTTATTCTAAATGAATGCATGAAAGGGACAAAATATGGGAATATCACATGCGCCAGTGCTGAGGGGAAATCCGAGGGAGACATGGCTTTCGGCTTCTCGGCTAGGTAGAGGTGACTTCAGTAAAATGCAGTAGCTCTCGAACCACACCTTCAAATCGCCTGATTCAATTTCCTAGGGCTGTCGTCCAATCACCTAAGAAATACTCCAAAACATGCAAGATTGCACTAAACCTAATGCAAATACCTAATACTCTAAATGAAACGAAACAAATAAGAAATGCTATGAAACTCCATGCATATGAGATGAAACCTAAGCTAAATGAATGCATGAAAGGGACAAAATATGAGGATATCACCTTAGAGTGACGTTCTACAATGAGAAATCCACCAAGGAAAATGCTCGGACCGGGTTTGGAGTACTTTACTTCACCATTGGCCAAAACCGACTACTTTGTCTGTAATGACCCTGGTCTCGACCTAAAATATAATCCAGAGGAATTAAGCATTTTGGTCGAAAGGAAAATGTCTGGGCCGAGTGGAATCGCTCGATAGCCGTGCGAGATATTTTTGACCGAGGATGGCTAAACCGCGGGTCGAGGAGACTAGTGCAAGCAAGGATCGGATAAGCTTAAGGATAAGAATGGGTTTTGGATAGGATTGGAAAAGTCACTAATTACGGCTACGGATAAACATGAAGTTGCGGATAAGCATGAAGTTGTGGATAAGCATGAATTGTGGATAAGCATGAATTTGTGGATAAACATGAAATGTGGATAAGAACGGAAGTGGATAAGATCAAGTGCATGGCCACCCGAGGTGTCGGATAACGAGAATGGATTAGTGTCTTCATGTTGATGCATGTATTGCACATGTTATGCCCATGGACCTTCTGTGCCACCTCGTACTTACCATTCTCCTATAAATACCCACCTCCACCCTTAGTTATTTTCACAACAAAAACCAAACTCCAGCGAGAGAAAGTAGAGAGAGAAGGCAGAGAAAGGAAAGATTTACCGGCAAGAAGAGCTAAGTCCGAGGAGCTTCCCGAAGGCGATTACGGGACATCGGTGAGCGGTTTGGCCAAGGAATCAGAATCTTACCCGATAGTAAGCCAAGCTTAGAAACCTCCATCCGAAAGCACTGTAAGTTATCGGTGATGATTGTTGATTGTTTGTGTGAGTTATAGGCTATGTTTATTGCGTAAGTTATCGGTGATGATTGTTGATTGTTTGTGTGAGTTATAGGCTATGTTCATTGCGTAAGTTATTGGTGATTATTGTTGATTGTTTGCGTGTTTAGTTTACATGCTTAGTTGTGTGATTGCGTGGTATATTTCGTTTAAGTAGTATTCGTATCATGTGTGAGGTTACGTTTATACTTAAGTGGAAGTTTGAATCTTGAGTGTGTGGTACGTATCGGTCCACCTTTTAAGCGACGACTCGGATGAATGGGTTCAGTGCCTATTACCGGGGGCTATCCGACGGACTGGATAGTTAGATAAGGCGTAATGGACCGAATTGTGTGGTAGCGCCGTGTTGGTCCACCCTTTTTGAGCGACGACTCGGACGAACGGGCTAAATGCCTATGGCCGGGGGCTATCCGACGGACTGGATAGTTAGTTAGGGCGTAATGGACCGAACGTACGTGAGGCTAATATCCCTTGTGGTGCTAACAGTGACGTGCATGGTTATCCCTCGTTAGGAACTTGTTGTGTTAGATTGCGTGCTGCGTGTGATTTTGGGTTTGGGTGGGAATTATTGTACTTGTTACGGGAAGCCATAACTCATCGAGCGAGTAGCTCTCATTCCCATTGTTAAACTTTTTTTCAGGTAACCCATAGAATCTTAGACGAAAGGGGGGACGTTAGGCCACCAGTCTAGTAGTTTCGTTGCCTTTGTAAAATGTATGTTTTCCTGGATTTTGAAGTAATTTTTTTTGGGGCGCTAGGCTCGATAAGGAAACTTTTGAAATGTTTTTAGATGTTTTTGGTGGAACCTTGATATAAGATAATAAAAGGCGTATTTTCGATATCAACTGTTTCCTTCTGATATAAGCTTTGTCCGGGCTAAAACAACTTTCGCCTCTGGAACGGATTTGCAAGTCTTAGGCCTTAGGCTAGAGGAACGACAGTTGGGGAACGGTCTGGCTTAAGTAGTATGGGATGCTTAAGTCGGGCCGCTTCCGCAGCGGACGGTTTGGACGGGGCAGTATGTGTTACGCTGGATGGACCATCCGTGCTGTCGTTATCATGACGTCTTCCGGTTTCAATCCTATAAAGGATTTTAGGTCGAAACCGGGGGCGTTACAAGTTAGGTATCATAGCATGGTTCATGATCATGCGTCGGGACTCAGTTTTCAAAACGTTTTATCGAGTCAAAATGTGTCGCAAAGGCAACTAGGGAAACTGGTACGTCCCTTCGTAGGTAGATAAATTAGGATTAACACTTGGAGATTTTTGCAGATGAGACGAATTTCGGTAAGGGGACACCCTCGCGGGTCGCGGTCGGTACGGCATCATGAGTCTCCTACTCATTCAAGTTCAGCGACATCATCTGATTGGGGAACATCAGAGGACACGGAGACTGCGTTGGAGAGTGAGAGCGTTGAACTTTCCGAAGATGAGGATAGACAGCGAGAAATGAGTCGGGAAGAGTCAGAGCGATGGGAGTCGAGGGAAGGACACGCAGAGGAGAGACAACTAAGAGATGAGTACTATGAGCCGCGGGAGACTCATCCGGAACGACTTGAGCGGAGACACATTAATCCAAGACAGTCGAGGAGACATTCTAACCAAAGGAGGAGTCCAACAACTAGGAGGAGGAATAACAGACCCGCTCGGGAAACGCGACATCATCAAACCGATAGTGTTGATTTCCTAGAAGATCAGCGCCATCGGGATTTCTACGAATGGTAACCATGATGAAAACTCTAGGATTATCATATTTTGAAGGGGGAATAGATCCGTTAGACGCGGATGCTTGGTTGCAAAAATTGGAGAAAGGATTTGCGGCCACACGATGTCCAGAAGATTACAAGAAGGACGTTGCAATCTACTACTTGGATAGAGACGCAGAGAGTTGGTGGTTAAGTGTCGAAAGACACTACGGCTCCATGGAACCCACATGGCGTAACTTTCGGCATGAATTTAGAAGGAAGTATTTTCCCCTAGAAGCAAGAACCGGATGGAAAATAAATTTACCAGACTGGAACAAGGAGAAAGGAGTGTACGAGACTATGAAGCAGAATTCACCAGACTACGGAAGTATGCACACTATGGTCATGATGATGAAGATGCCATCATTAGAAGGTTCATGCAAGGACTAAGGCCAAACTTACGACGTCATCTACAAGCTGTTGAGTTCAGATCTTTTCTGGAGTTAATATAAAGAGCAGTGAACGTGGAAGAGAGTATTAATGATGAAGAAGAAATAAAGACTCGAAGCTATAAGAGGAAACAAGATTGGGAAACTCAAGGTGAACCACCCATGAGACCAACAGAAAAGGGAAATCAAGTAATCAAGGAAGAAGGAGAGTGAACAAAGATGCAAATCAACTGCCTCAAGAGACGTGGTGTGCTTCATCTGCAACCAAACCGGACATATTGCACGGGCTTGCCCAAATAGAGATCAAAACCGATCATTCGTTTCAGCACCCATCACTTGTTTTGTATGCGGAGAGAAAGAACATTACGCAAACACATGCCCTAGAGCTCGTCCTTGAACTACTCAACTTAGCGCTTTTACTGCATTTGAAGAGAATAACCAATCGTCTCCCCTTGGTGACTACGTTTGCTACATCTGTGGAGGGGGACATAAGTCATTTTTGTGTCCACATATCCTAGACCTAAAGACTCGACTTGACACATTAATGGAACTTGAAATGGATGAGGAACCAAAAGACCCTCTTATCTTTGGTAGGCCATTCCTAGCAACCGCGGGGGCGATAATTGATGTGAGGAAAGGCAAAATAGACCTTCACTTGGGTAAAGGAGAAGACCTTGAGTTTGATATGAACAAGGTGATGAAGAAACCTACAATAGATGGCCAATGTTTCTACATAGAGACCATGGATGAACTAGCCAACGAGTTGCTTGAGGAAATGAGAGTAGAAGACGGTTTGGAAGTGGTATTTACTAAGGAGCGTGGTGATCATGGGTTCTTGAGTAAAGAGAGTCAAGGGTATGAGCTACTCTTGGATTTGCACAAGCCGGTTGAAAAGGATACTCCATTCGTTGAGTTGGGTGCTCGTGGTACCGAGGTTCAAGATGAGTTTGTTCTAGCCGTCGGAGAGACTAGCAAGGGTAAGCCTAGTCTTGAGGATGATGATTGGAGCGAACTCAAAGCCCCAAAGGTGGACCTAAAGCAACTTCCTACGGGACTAAGGTTCCTAGGTCCAAACGAGTCATACCCGGTTATTGTAAATGATAGCTTGAATGAAAATGAACTATCCTCCCTTTTAGTTGAACTTAGAAAGTATAGGAAGGCTATTGGTTACTCTTTAGACGATATCAAGGGTATTTCCCCAACTTTATGCACTCATAGAATCCATCTAGAGGATGAATCAAAGACCTCTATTGAACATAAAAGAAGGTTGAATCCTAATTTGAAAGATGTTGTAAAAAGAGAGATTCTTAAGCTCTTAGACTCGGGCATTATCTACCCAATATCGGATAGTACTTGGGTCTCACCTGCTCATTGTGTGCCTAAGAAAGGGGGATTACGGTAGTTAAAAACGAGAAGGATGAAATGATACCGACTAGGACAATAACCGGGCATAGAATGTGCATTGACTATAGGAAGTTGAATTCATCTACTCGTAAGGATCACTTTTCGTTACCTTTCATAGACAAAATGCTTGAACGTCTAGCTAATCATCCATTTTATTGCTTTCTAGACGGTTAATATTCTGGTTTCTTTTAAATTCCCATATACCCGAATGACCAAGAGTCGCATATCGAAGGATGTAGTTTGGGTTGTGTAATGCACCCAGGACATTCCAACGTTGCATGTTTCCATTTTCTCTGACCTTATTGAAGATATGGTAGAAGTCTTTATGGACGACTTCTCCGTATATAGGTCTTCTTTTTGTGTTTGCTTGGCTAACCTCTGTAGGGTCTTACAACGGTGCGAAGAAGCAAACTTGGTGCTAAATTGGGAGAAATTCCACTTCATGGTGCGAAAAGGCATCGTGTTTGGGCACAAGATCTCCGAGAAAGGGATTGAGGTAGACAAGGCCAAGATCGAGGTGATGGTTAGCTTGGAGCCACCTAGGTCAAGGACATCCGGTCTTTCTTGGGTCATGCAGGGTTCTACCGAAGATTCATCAAAGACTTCTCGAAGATCGCGAGGCCTCTCACAAGGCTACTTTGAAAGGAGGTCGAGTTCGTGTTTGATGAGGAATGTATGGTATCGTTCCTAGAAATCAAGAGGGCGTTGGTTAGTGCTCCCATTCTACAAGCACCAGATTGGGATGTTCCTTTCGAGATCATGTGTGATGCTAGTGACTACGCGGTTGGAGCGGTCTTGGGACAAAGGAAAGACAAGAAGACCAATGTCATCTACTATGCAAGTAGGACCTTAGATGACACTCAAGGCCGGTATGCCACAACGGAAAAAGAGTTGCTAGCCGTGGTGTTTGCAATGGAGAAATTTAGGTCTTATGTTGTGGGGTCAAAGGTGATTTTCTATACCGATCACGCGGCCCTAAGATACATTCATGCGAAGAAAGACACAAAGCCAAGGCTACTCCGTTGGATCTTGCTTCTACAAGAGTTTGACTTGGAGACAGTTGACAAGAAGGGGATAGAGAATGGGGTCGCGGATCACTTGTCTAGAATGAGGATTGAAGACCTTGTCCCAATTGATGATAAGCTCCCCGAGGAGAGTCTCATGGTTGTTGGTGTCTTGAAGAAAGGGATTGAAGTCGTGCAAGGGCTAGAGAGTGCTAATGGGTTACAAGACGAGAAACTACCATGGTTTGCGGATCTAGTGAACTACTTAGTGTGCGGGAAGGAACCGTCTTTGGATGAGTATAAGAAGAAAAAGTTCTTCCACGACGTGATGAGATACTATTGGGACGAGCCCTACTTATACAAGTTGTGCTCGGATGGTTTGTATAGGAAATGCGTGACGGAAGAAGAAATCCAAGGTATCCTTGTCCATTGTCACGGGTCAAGCTATGATGGTCATCATGCATCCTACAAAACCGCTACAAAGGTCTTGCAATCCTGTTTTTGGTGTCCTTCATTATTGAAGGATGCGCACCTCTTTGTCTCCACATGTGATGCGTGCCAAAGGAAAGGAAATATTGGGAGAAGAGATGAAATGCCCCAAAATCCAATCCTTGTGGTGGAAATGTTTGACGTATGGGGCATCGATTTTATGGGACCTTTCCCGTCATCATATGGTAACCAATACATATTGGTGGCGGTGGATTACATCTCTAAATTGGTGGAGGCCATTGCAAGTCCGACCAACGATGCTAAGGTTGTCCTAAAACTATTCAAGTCCATCATTTTCCCAAGATTTGGAGTTCCAAGAGTGGCCATTAGTGATGGAGGTAGTCATTTCATCAATAAGGTGTTTGGAAGTCTACTTAAGAAGCATGGTGTGAGGCATAAGGTAGCAACACCTTACCATCCTCAAACGAGTGGCCAAGTAGAAGTATCCAACCGGCAAATCAAAGCCATACTAGAGAAGATGGTTGGGAGTTCGAGAAAAGATTGGGCCAACAAGTTAGATGATGCGTTGTGGGCTTACCGTACCACTTTTAAGACGCCTATAGGGACTACACCATTCAACTTGCTTTATGGGAAGTCATGCCATCTACCGGTTGAATTGGAATACAAGGCCCTATGGGCGGTGAAGCTTCTTAACTTCGACATCAAGACCGCACAAGAGAAGAGGTTAATTCAACTTCAAGAGTTAGAAGAGACTAGGCTTGAGGCCTATGAGAGCTCGAGAATCTAAAAGGAGAAAGCCAAGGCATTCCATGAGAAGACGATCGTGCACAAGGACTTCAAAGCAGGAGACCAAGTACTCGTGTTCAATTCCCGGTTGAAAATTTTTCCCGGGAAGCTCAAATCTAGGTGGTCGGGTCCGTTTGAGGTTAAGGAAGTAAGACCATATGGCGACGTGGTACTTGTTAACAAGGAGGGCCGAGATTTCATTGCAAATGGCCAAAGGCTCAAACTCCACCGAGCAAACCAAATCGTCAAAAAGGGAGGCTCGATCCCCCTCGATGATCTCCCTCTAACTTGAGGACGGTAACAAACGTCGAACTTAGTGACGTTAAACAAAGTGCTCTTGGGAGACACCCCAAGCTTATCCTTGTACATATTTCCTTTTATGCTTTTCTTTTGTTGTTAGTTCCTTTTGATGGGTTTTCTTAGTGCGAGTAAGTTTTCGATGGCCATATGGGCATGAACTTATGGACTAAAGTACTTATGATGAGGTGATGGAATATGGCGTCCCTTGATCCCTCTTGCCCCCTCCATCCTTTTCCAAGGTAACACTCCAAACTTTGTATATAGCATTTAGAATCATGTCTTTTTCCTTCTTTCATGCATTGTTTAGCTCTTCCTTTAGCTAGGAACTGTGTAATTTAAGTTTGGGGGAGGGTTTATGTGTTATCTAACATCGTTCTTGGTGTCTTATTTTGTATTTTGCACCTTGAGTCTCATGCATATCATGCATTTTCAATAAATTTGGAAAAATTGAACTTTTGTGCATTCCATATAGGATTGAGTCTAGAAGCATAGCATATAAGTTAGCTTTGCATGAGCATTATGAGCAATGATAGATTTTTCCTTGTAAAGTACGATATTAAGAGCTTAGTCCAATGCCATTGTTGCTAGTTACTTGATGCTTTGATCTCGTGTAGAAATTAAGAACGAACCATGCCTTGATCTCATGTCTTATTGTTCTTGCCTTGATTGAAGCAAACCTTGACTTGAATTCAACCCCATCTAAGTGATAACCTTAATTTTGACTTGTAAATATAGTGTTTATGCATTTTTTGAATGAATCCGTGGATCACTTCATACATACTTGGATAATCTTTTTCCTTTCACCACTCTTGTTTATCCAAGTAGCCATGCCCCATCATTGGAGTGGTTTCCCCTACCCTAACCTCAACCTTCTTTCTAGCCATTGATATTCGTGTGTGATTGGTGAGGCCTTCTTTCGCGCAAACTTGGTAAAAAGTGTTAGGTTTAGGGCGACAAAGAGGAATTCTCATGTAGATTTAGCTCCATCATCACAGAGTTAATCTAGGAATAGGCTAGATAGGTTGGCGGTTCTTGGTTTAAGTTTGGGGGAACGGTTTGGAAATTTGGTGAACGGATGTGTTTGGAATGGATTGTGGAATGGGAAAGATGAATAAGGAGAAGGGAAAAGGGGAACGAATTTATAGATTGGTTGGTGCAAAATTATAAGACTATCTCTAAGAATAAGATAGCCTCAAGAGATCCAAAGGAAAAGAAGAAAGTCGAAAAGGCCAAAGCATCAAAGAAGAAAAAGAGGCGTGAACAAAAATGAAGAAAAAGGAGAGCTAAGTCACAAAAAAGAAGCACCAAACCATGAGAACAAGGAAGAAGAAGTTGATCCCCGAATAAAAAGAAAGTGAAGTGAAAGGACAAGAAGCATGTGTGGGTTTAAGAAGGCAAATGCATTTGGATAGATGAGAATTCTCCCGTGTATGCATAGGTTGCCTTTTACCTTTAGTATTTTGCTAAAGTTTGCTCTTTCCATGATAGATCCTTATACTTGATTACCCATGCATGAAAATGAGATCATCTTCATCTCATAACCTAACCCTTATCCAAACGAATTCATTTGATCTTTCATAAACATGATTAACGCTTATTACACTTAATTAATGTCAAGGGGTTGGAGGATTTGAAAGTTTGTGTAGGTTGAGGTTCGAATGTAAGTCATGTAAGGATAAGTATGGCTAGTCACTTTTGAGTAAGTTGTTTGATCGCATCAAGAAGTTTGCAACTTGGACATTAGGCTCGGATTATTTTTATGGCACTTCCGGATTTGAGCTCCCATATTCTAATCTTCTCCCTTTTCTTATTCTTGTTTGCTTGAGGACAAGCAAAGGTTTAAGTTTTGGGGAATTGATATGCTCATATATTGCATGTTTAGCATGCATTTCATTTAGAGTTTTGTGTAATTCACATGAATAATTATGGTCTAGTCTTGCATTTAGGTCTCATTTAGAGTAATAGGTGTCTGCATTAGGTCTTAGTGAGTTTTGCATACATTTGGAGTGTTTTTAGATGTCTTGGAGCATAAGAGGAATGAAAAGCCCATCCAAGACGCCAGAAAGATGTAGCTATACGAAGACCCTCCGTTATGATACGGCCTTGAAGCTCTTCATAGGAGTTTCAGAGGAGTGAGTCATTTGTCTATAAGAGTTGGATTCAAGCCATTTGGACATTTGGTTAAGGAGTTATCGTGGATTTACTGAAGACGTCTCTGCCTGGCCGAGAAGCTTTCTCTTGTCTCGGCTAAAATTCCCTCACCATCATCCCGCTTTGATTTTAGCCAGGACAAGAACATCCCTCAGCCCGGCACAAGAATTCTCCTCGACCAGGAGATATGCCGGCCCATTGTCCCGCCTTCAATCGACCTGGCACCAATCTCTCGGCTAAAAACTCCTCAGCTGCGTCCCGCTCTGATTTTAGCCGGGACAAGAAAATCCCTCAGCCCGGCACGCATTTTCTCCTCGGCTAGGAGATATGCTGGCTTATCGTCCCGGCTATAATCAACCCGGGACCAATCTCTCGGCTAAAAATCCCTCAGCACCGTCCCGGTCTGATTTTAGCCGGCACAAAAATCCCCCTCAGCCCGGCACAAGAAGAATCCCTCAGCATGAGATATGCCGGCCTATCGTCCCAGCTATAATCAACCCGGGACCAATCTCTTAACGATTTCCTCCTCAGCTCATCCCAGTCTGATTTTAGCCGGCACAAAATTCTCCATCAGCCCGGCACAAGAAAATCCCTCGGCAGGAGATATGCCGGAATATCGTCCCGGCTATAATCAACCCGGGTCCAATCTCTCGGCTAAAAACTCCTCAGCACCGTCCCGGGCTGATTCAAGCCGGCACAAAAAAATTTCTCAGCCCGGCACAAGAACTTTCCCTCGACCAGGAGATATCCCGGCCCCCGTCCTGGCTAGAATCCAACCGGTACACAAGCTTCGGCTAAAACGTCCCTCATCCCAGTCTCCCTTGTCCCGGCTAGACACAGGCCAGGATAGACTCCTCGACCCAAAACTTTCCGAGTCCAAACCCGGTTTGTTCCGGGTTGATCTAGTTCCCCCTTTTGTTTTATAAATATCCTAAAACCCTAATTTTATTGAAATGCTTTTTCTTATGCTCAAAAACCCTTACCTTTGAGAGAGTTTGAGATTTGTAAGAAAGAACCTTTGTTTTATGCAATTTAATATTTGTTTTCATCAATCCCTTCTATCTATCTTCTTTCTAGCTTGATTATTCAACATTTATCCATGGAATCATCCTCTATCCAAATCGATTTTGAGGGATTCTTAATGGGTCTTGTGAGTAGTCTTTTAGAGTTTAGAGATGGGATAGATTAGGATGTTCCAGGGCTTGATTCATGGTGTTTAGGGGTAGATCTTCTTATATCCTTTCTTGTTTAATGTTCTTAAGGCTAAATCTAGCTTGAAAAGTAGGTTTAGATCATAAGGCGTTTCATGCACACCAAGTGTTTGATGAAATGCCTTGATGAATTAAACAAGAGATTTACATTCCTAGCCTATGACAATAGTTGTCTAGGGTGTATTTTTGGTTGATCTTGTTGATTTAAACTTAATGTTTGCTAATCAATGATCCACAAATGATGATTTGCTAATGGGTTAGGTGATTAGCATAGTGATTAATTCCTTGAAAGAGAATTAGTCAAGTTTAGGATCTTATGCCTAGGGATTAGCTTGTTTGAGTAAATGAACATCATGAATTGAACTTGGAACTTCTTATATCGATAACCCTATCTCTAGATTCGCTTTTGCTTATTGATTTACAATCTTGATTAGTGCTTTTTCTTAATTCTAAATTGGATACTTAACAACAAACCACTTGTTTAGCTTAATTTACCATAAGCTCCTTGCATTCTTAGTGATTAGGATAAATCCCGATAATGTTCGATAACCTCTTATGCTACAATCGCATTTAGAGAATTGACTATATAGATACCAAAATATCTTGTATCACCTGTGAGGCTTCAGCCAAAGCAGGTGCTCCAAGTGCGCCTCGTCCATAAGCTCGCGGGAAGTCAAGATCGAACAACTGGTGGTGCTGATTCCTAGGTGCAAGAAAATGGGAGTGAGAAGACTGCCCACCGTCTCGGTCTTCGGGCGACCTGGAGTCCTAGAAGTCTTGTCGCGTCTTGTAAAAGGCTTAACCTTCAGCGACTCCAAGTGGTGTGCGAATACAACACCTAAGTTAACCGCGAGATCCAACTAAGGCCACTCATATTTCTCATCAGAAATGAGGTCTCCAATCCCAATAGACAGAACAATCAGCTCAGCAACTCTCATCTTGTTCGGTTCCATCTTACACAACAACGTGTTGCTCAGGATCCGCACAAGGCAGCGCAGGACAGGATGGCGCACATCCGTCTGTGTAGTGGTCTTGCTGTCAGAGGCCCCATGCCCAAAGTGAGACCAGAATGCCTCAATATCTAAGAACTTGCGAGGAAGCTCGCACCTCGAGAAATCCCGGTGAAACCCATATATGTCGTAAAGCTCCTGAAAAGATATCCTATACCACACACCGCAAATCAGAAAAGTCAGAACACCCTGCTGTGCAGTCACTGGAGGTGCTCCAGTGTAGTAGATGCGGACAGAAGCAAGGAACTGGCGAACCAAGTCAGGGTATAGGTCATACTGCCGCATAGGCATCATTTCCAATCCGATCTTGCGGATCAGTCCATCAAGCTCCCTGTCAAAACACATGTGCCTCATAGTGTGCGTATCAATAAACCGAGTGGGGCGCACATCAACCTCCTGCCATGCGTTGTAGAAGATCGAGTCATAATCGTCCCACTCCTCGGAAATAGGCATGTGGGTGCAAGCTCTGCTCTCTGTAATCTCCTTATCCGAACCTTCGTAATCATCCCTCAACCGTATCCTAGCCTTCTCACTGATCATGGGCCATGGAAACCGAACTGTGGTGTGAGGAGACAATGGTGATGAAGGTGTAGGAGCCTCGAGTGGTGCGTCGCATAAGTTCATACCGAAAGCCACTGTAAAGTCGGTAGAATTGGTGGTCTGAATCTTGTAGCGGTTCTTGGTAAGACAGGCGATAACCGATCCTAGAGTCCAAACTCCTTCATGTAAGAACTCGACTCAAGCACCCAACTGGTACTATTTCTCTGGTGGGTTGGAGATGGATGCGGTATCAGTGCGTGCTTTCTTCTTAGGTGCCATCTGCATAATCATCAAACACAAAATACAGCATAAATCCAACATCTCTCTCAAACACAGCAATCTCGGCCAAGTGAAACAGTGAGCATCGACCGATACTAATGTAGTATCGATCGATACTCATACATGTATTGGGCAACATGAAGAACACAAATCCAAAATTTCCAAAAGTGCAAACCAAGGGTAATTAAGTTTAAGGTAAGGTTCGACTAGGCCTAGAACACACTAATCAAGTGATAATCACCCAGAAAAACTAGTTCTAAGAGCCTAAGAGTAGAAAATCCAATCTTGGTTCACGGATTGAAAAGAAGGAAATTCGTGTTTCATACCTTGTAGATCGCAAGAATGAGTGAGAGAATGAGATAGAGCACGAAAATCCGAGTAGAATAGACACAAAATTCACTCAAATCCGTTTAGAAACGAAGATTTGGTGATTTTGGGGAGAGTGGGTTCACGTATCGTTCGATGGAGGCTATGAGGAGAAAAAGAAAAACCGTAGGGTTTATAGGGAAACTTACCTGCGTGTGGAGTATCGATCGATACCAGTGGGTATCGATCGATACTGAGGGTGTGGAATGATTTGCTCGCCACACGGTGGTCGGTCCAGAATGTGTACGTTTAATGCCGGGTATCGACCGATACCAAGTGGTATCGACCGATACCAAGTGGTATCGATCGATACGGGACCTGCGAATCTGATTCACGTGACACAACGAGACACAAAACAAAAACTAGAAAAATAAAAGACTCATATGTACAGACTTACCAGTGGGTTGCCTCCCACTAAGCCCTTGTTTCCCGTCACGAGCTTGACGTTACGGACGATAATTCAGGATAAGAATGAGAACTTGCTCCAAAATAGTTCCACACTTTGACATTTCCAGCTTCAGAGTTCTGCTCATCATCTCACCACAATCTCCTGTCCTTTCTCTTTAAGCTCCGGATTAAGAATAACCCTAGCCTTAGAGAATGGCTTCGAGGTTCCTTTGCACCTCACCTTGTATTCAATCGAGTTTCCTTCGCACTTCTGAGAGGCTAAGGTCACATGTGTAGCACTCTCGACTCTTTTGTTCTTTACCTCCTTCTTTGCCTTAGTCTTTTTGATGACTTTCTCGGTGATTATAGGAGGACGATCTGAAACGTCTATGACACTTGGCTCATCATAAGGCTCGTCCAAAAGATCGACCAGCAATGTCTCTCCTGTGACAACAGTGATGCAAGAGATATGCTTGGGAGCTCTTCCAACAGGAACAACTTTGTAGGAGACCTGTTCGTCAATGTATGAGAACGAGATTATCTTACTGGGCGTATCCATAATTGCACCAGCCGTAGCCATGAACGGTCTTCCAGGAATCAAAGGTGTACTAGACCTTGCATACATCTCCACAACCTCAAAATCGGTATGAACCAGACAGTCTCCTACTTTAACCATCAAATCAGGGATTGTACCGTTTGGAACTGATGTGGAGGAGTTCGCGAATGTGATAGACATCTTGGGACATCGAATATCAACTACCAATCTCTCTGCAATTGCCCTTGACATGACATTGATGCTAGTCCCCGAGTCAACGAGCGACTCTTTGAATTCAACTCCAGAGATATAGCATGGAACAGAGAATATTCCTGGGTCTTCCCTCTTAGTCAGCTGCTTCATCGGTGGTGGTGTGTTTCTTGCATTGATGAATATTGCCTTGATATATTCCTCATTTTCTCTGCAATCTTGGAACATGCCACAACATTGGGCACGTCGGTATCACGCAAGTTATGGGCTTTCACGCCACACAACGGCAAACAAATGGCTAAGGTTCTCAATAACCTCAACCACAACCCGTGTTAATTCAATTGACTTCCACCCACGCCTAGACTACCCGTCATCAGCATGTGGATTCAACCAACACATAAAAAGAAAGGCTAATTTCCATGTTACCCCATCGAGCTTGTCATGTTTAGACTACCCGTCTAATTCATACAAGGCTACCAACACTTAGCCATGAAAACTCAGATTTACAACCTAACAATATCTAAGTGATCACACCACAACCTCACACAAATATCTTAGACAAGGACACTTGGCGGAGCCAACACACGTGGCCGCTCCCACCTTGTTTTGCCTTAAGAAACTACACTAAACAAATTAACAAAGCTCACCTCGAGTATAGGTTGAAACGGATAAGTCTTAGGCTCTTGGATCACACCTTCCAATCCGAGTTCACCCTCTCTCTACCTTACTCTCTAGCTTCTCTCTAGAAATTTTTCTAAGATTTTAAGGAGGTGTGTACTTACCTTGGGTCTAAGGTGGTTATTTATAGGTGTGGGGAGTCGGTGGAGAGTGGTTGCCACTTGTGCCACTTGTCCAAAGACTTGTCAAAGCCTTTGGCTCCAAGTTTTGACCATGCTTTCAACTCTTCATGCCACTTGGTAGGCTAAACCGTAGCTTTTCCCTTAGGTTCTGGCTAGAGTGTCAATCTTGTCTCTTCTTTGTCCAACATCTTCACATCAAGTCCTTTCATGTCTTCTTTAGGTTAGTAGGCCGAGACTAGGTCTCCATGGCTATACAATCATCGTTTCTCGTCGGAAGACTAGTCCTTGGTCCAAGCTTTGCAAACAAATCGCCTTGGTCTCCATTGTGGGGAACATACCGATGTGGTCACTTCCCATGGTGACAAGTGCATATTGCTAGCCCATAGGCTAGCGATTTAATGTTTTGACCGGTCATGTGGCCACCAATCGGCCACTTGGTCCATTCTCCTCCATTCGTTCGTTTTTGGTAAAATTAGCCGTCGTGCTGGGTTTTCGACGTTCAATTGGCCCGGTAAACTTGATCCTTCCACCTTCTTGATGTGCGCCCCGGTTTGGATCGTCCATAGCCCACTCGGCCAAAATTTGTGAAGTTGGTAAATGCTAATTTCTTTTGATGGAAATCACCTTTACCTTGTCCCTAAGCTTGCTGTGTGGTCAAAATTTTACCTTGCTTCGGTGAGGTTTCTCCTTTTTCCGGCTGAAAATTTGGTTTCTCGGAAAAATTAGGGTTTTCGCCTATCGGGTACTGTTCATCGCGGCAGGCTCCGGGTCTTGGCCCTGAGATTACTGTTCATCGCGGCTGGCTCCATGTCCTTCTCGGCTAGGAATGAGTTTTTGAGTCTAACTCATTTTTTGTCCGTGCCATTGCAAATCCGTCTCGACCAAAGTGTTTCTTTTGGTCTGGCCCTTCGGAAATCGTCCTCCTTTACCGTTCCTCGACTTTTGATTTTTTTTCTCCCTCGTCCATCGACCAAAAATTCCTCTCTTAGACGGGTTATCACATCCTCCCCCACTCATTAGAATTCGTCCCGAATTCTCTTAAGGTCGGAGTGATTCCCTTCCTTCTTTTGGAAACGTCGTGATGTCTTCCTTGGCTCGTAAGAATTTCTCCTAAATTCTTGCGCGAGGAACTGCTTCGTCTTCTGGTGTCCTCTCGGAAATCTCTCCTAGATTTCGCATTGAAGTCTTCTGTTCCTTCTTCATACGCCTTAGTTGATACCAGCCTTCTACGATACCAAACTCCAAGCTACCAACTTCTCTCATGGTAGAAGACTCGTCTTTTCACCATTTTGTTTACCCCAACTTGACCATCCTGGTCTGCTCCTTTCTGTTGATGCTGCCGTTCCCCTGGCTTTCTAGCATCGTCATCATCATCATTCTAGTATATGTCCCGGTTGGCCTCATGCCTGTCATCCGGTCATCTCCACTCCACCTTTCCTTGGGTTATTTTCCTCCGTCAACACGGACTTAATAACACTCCTGCACTGGCGGTTAGACTTTCTTTGTCTTCTCGTTCCGTGGTAGGTCCTCCCGACCTGTCCTTGCTCTGCCGACCCTCCTGGTCTTCTCTGGCATGTCAGCACTTCCAACTCCTCGTCCTTTCCCCTCTCCCAGGATATAAATAGTCTCCTCACTTCTGACCCGATCCCAACCTTCCTTAAGGTCCTTGCAAATCCTTACCCGATTTGCAAGTGGTGGATCTTCATGCCTTTATGAGCAATCAATCCATGGCATACTTAGAGTAGTGATGACTCGGCTCACAACTCTACGTAGCCAATCCAAACCATCCTTGGTTTATATTATAAGGCATAATATAACCATACATGATTTCACAAACATACTTCACATATGATTCATATTTTACCTATTCACATATGCTACATATTTCACATACTTCACATATGCCATAAACTACTCCACAATTGACTCGGCTCGTCCTCCCGACTACCGATCACACTACTTGCACATGATCCTAGCCCTCCCGGCTCTCATGTGACTTATTCACTCAAGCAATATAACTATGAAAACCCTAACATACCTCCCTATATACGGCTGGAGGGTTACCTGCTATCTATACTAGACACACTACCTAAAAGTCACGCCGAACCAATCCCTGGATCCTCCGGATCCATCGGTTTCGCCGGACTCGTCGGTCTCTTCTGAATCGCTTGCGCCATTGGATGTCGAGCTCGAAGTAGTATGAGTGCCGGATCGCGCTGGTTCGTCTTCCCGAGGGTCCATTCCAAATCAGCAAGTATAACATAACCCCATTGGCGGTAATAGATATCTCCCGAACTCTGTGCTGTGACACGCCCAGGTTGTGTGGCTTCTCATGCCACAATGCTCGCATGGCCCCATCATTCGTGAGGGAGTCATGCCTCTCCTTTGGGCCGGTATCCTTCCACGGTATGGCCTCACGGGCATCCTTGCACGTTCGTTCTCTTTAGGTAATGGTGGTTCTCCATCCGTTCCTTCGTTTGGTTCGTCGTTCTCCGACTCCTCTTTATTCTCTTCTTCTCTCCTTTGTATGAGGTCCAACGTTGGACCTAACACTAGCCCCAAATACGGCCTACCATCGCTGTCCACTTTGTGTGCGAAGCTCTGGCGTCTTGCTCGGAATTCCTCCGCGTCTTCTTTATTGAGTGGTAGCCATACCAAATCGAATGTGTTCCTCCAAGCTTATTGTTGCCAAACACTGTCAATTGGATCGTTTGACCTTGATTCATAGTCTCGTTCTGTCTCCGGTCTCGGTTTGGGGTTGGTTGGTTCTTCGGCTCTTCTTGTTTCTGGTCCAGGCCCTTCGGCTTCGTTCTCGCCTTGGCCTTCGTTGGAATAGTGGTATTATGGTACCACCGCGTCTTCTTCTGTTGCTTCTTCTTCTGCTTCTTCGGGGTTGCTTCCGTCATGGTTTCTCAGCAATGACTGGACCTCCTCATGGCTTATCGTTCTTGGCTCATCCAAAGTCATGTCCCAAACTAGATGAGGTCTCCAAGCTCAGTTCCATTCGTTGATGAGGTGATCCTCCTTGTCCCACCAATGGAACACGTTCTGCCTCATCTCCCGGTTCTGTATGACTTCCTTCCGAGTGTTAGTCCAATAGCGTTGGACTCGCTCGGCATCCTCTCTCTCCGCATCGGAAGTAACGGTTCCTCTCCAGCGGTCATGCTGCTCTTGAACCATCCTTTCTGCTTCGGCCCGTCTCGCCGCTAGCCCCTCCGTTGCCCTCCGTTCCGTGTCAGGATGCTCATGATCGTCGGTCCGATCCTCCCATGGCTCATGCGGTGTATATGTGCATTCCATGTTGTGCACGTATGGCATATGATTTTTTACGGAAATCTCCGGTCCGCTTGTGATGGACATGTCCGATCCAGACGTGATCGTCATGTCTGCTCTGCCGCTCTAACTCGAGGTATCAGATGATATCTCGATGATCTCGAGTCCTGCCTGTTCCCACACTTCTACGTTGGAATATGCCGTCGGTACTAGCATACTTCCTCTATAAGGTTGATTTGCCTCCATCTCGTCCTCTCCTTCTGGCACTTGTGGAATGGACTCCATATCCATGTCCAAGTCAGGCCCATCGAACATCTCGGCATCGTCCATGATTGTTTCCCATAATAGCCCATCGGTTTCCAACTCGAGATCGGCTCCGGACGGCGTGTCCGAGTCGATGAGATAGATTTCTTCCAGTGAATCTGAACACTCGTCACTTGTTGAGTTTGAATCATCCCATGAGTTGGATCCTCCCGATCCATAAAACGTCGGCCAACGGTTAACTTTCTTCCCCTTAGAACCAGGCGTCCACTCCACATCTCTCTCATACTTTCCTCGTCTCCTCGACATCCTGCGATTACTCAAACAAGACAAGTCAGACACAAGGGTTTTTCCTAAATCCAACTGACGTCGAGCTACCAGATTCCTAATAGTGTTAGTGAGACTCTATTTTTGACTCGAAAAGCGTTTGAAAACTCGTTCTCGTGAGCATGATCATGAACCATGCTCTGATACCAACTTATGTAACACCCCCGATTCTGACCTAAGATTTTCCATCATCTCCAAGCCGAGACCGGGAGGTGTTGCCAGTTATAGTGAAGGGAGAACCGCCGAGATGGTCCAGCTAGGAAGGCATCCCATACTACTTTCCCGGCCAAACTATCTCGACTGATTGCATCTCTTTTATACCCTTTGACCGATGGCCTAAGGCTTTTCAACCCGTACCGTCTGTCAAAGGTTTTTTCGGCCCAGACTAGGCCTAGTATCCTAAGAATCGAGGTTTTAAGCTTGAAAAAATCTTTATTAAACTTTAAAAACATTCTTCACAATGGATGCATCACTTGTTAAAACCGGTTTGAAAACCAACAAAGATTCATTTTTCACTAACACTCAAATCTACTCTGGTGGGCCTAATGCTCGCCGCCACCCTCTAACTACTACTAAGGCTACCTGCAAGTTTGTAAAATTTATAATGAGTACTCCTAATGAATACTCAGGGAGCTAAGGACCCCTACCCTGCAAGTTAGTTTCCAACCCACTAACAACCTACCCCAGATAGGCGAAGCCTAAACTAGCTACGAGGGAAGCACCGCACTAGACCAACCTAGCCTAATGTGCATTCCCGTTTACACACACACAACCGGCATTCTAGCTTACCAAACTAGCATACCAACAAAGAATGGAACACTCATCCTGAACGCGCTGAGCGAAAGCTGAACAAATAACAAGCATGCGCTAAAGGCCTTTTAGCGACATCACTTGGACACGCAAGGATGCTGAGAGCTCTGTCATCCTAAACTATGATGTATCAAAGAACCCCACCTCTGTGGCCCCTGCCTAATCACCACAAAGGATCATAGACCTCCACAGGACCTAGGTATTTACTTTACCAATTAATCTTGTGCACCGTCGTGCAACGCCCCGGCCGAAGGTGCGACCCTCGTGTCCTTACTGAGAACTCTAAGGTGGTTTCGAACCACATCACATAGGCTACCCGCCTATTACACTACATAGGCTACCCACCTATTAACCGCCGAACATGCCACAACATTGGGCACGTCGGTATCACGCAAGTTATCTACTTTCACGCCATACAACGGCAAACAAATGGCTAAGGTTCTCAATAACCTCAACCATAACCCGTGTTAATTCTATTGACTTCCACCCACGCCTAGACTACCCGTCATCAGCATGTGGATTCAACCAACACGTAAAAAGAAAGGCTAATTCCCGTGTTACCCCGTCGAGCTTGTCATGTTTAGACTACCCGTCTAATTCCTACAAGGCTACCAATACTTAGCCATGAAAACTCAGATTTACAACCTAACAATATCTAAGTAATCACACCACAACCTCACACAAATATCTTAGACAAGGACACTTGGCGGAGCCAACACACGTGGCCGCTCCCACCTTGTTCTTGCCTTAAGAAACTACACTAAAAAAATTACCAAAGCTCACCTCGAGTATAGGTTAAAACGGATAAGTCTTAGGCTCTTTGATCACACCTTGCAAGCCGAGTTCACCCTCGGTCTAAACCGTGAAGTTTAAGCCAATACTTCTCTTCTGATCACTTTCTCTCTCTACCTTACTCTCTAGCTTCTCTCTAGAAATTTTTCTAAGATCTTAAGGACGTGTGTACTTACCTTGGGTCTAAGGTGGCTATTTATAGGCGTGGGGAGTCGGTGGAGAGTGCTTGCCACTTGTGCCACTTGCCCAAAGACTTGTCAAAGCCTTTTGCTCCAAGTTTTGACCATGCTTTCAACTCTGCATGCCACTTGGTAGGCTAAACCGTAGCTTTTCCTTTAGGTTCCGGCTAGAGTGTCAATCTTGTCTCTTCTTTGTCCAACATCTTCACATCAAGTCCTTTCATGTCTTCTTCAGGTTAGTAGGCCGAGACTATGTCTCCATAGCCATCCCATCATCCTTTCTCGTCGGAAGACAAGTCCTTGGTACAAGCTTTGAAAAAAATCGCCTTGGTCTCCATTGTGGGGAACATACCTATGTGGTCACTTCCCATGGTGACAAGTGCCTATCGCTAGCCCCTAGGCTAGCGATTTGATGTTTTGACCGGTCATGTGGCCACCAATAGGCCACTTGTTCCATTCTCCTCCGTTCGTTTGTTTTTGGTAAAATTGGCCATCTTGCTGGGTTTTCGACGTTCAATTGGCCCGACAAACTTGATCCTTCCTCCTTCTTGACGTGCGCCCCGGTTTGGATCGTCCATGGCCCACTCGGCCAAAATTTGTGAAGGTGGTAAAGGGCAATTTCTTTTGATGGAAATCACCTTTACCTTGTCCCTAAGCTTGCTGTGTGGTCGAAATTTGATTCGAGGGTATTTTACCTTGCTTCGGTGAGGTTTCTCCTTTTACCGGCTGAAAATTTGGTTTCTCGGCAAAATTAGGGATTTTACCTATCGGGTAATGTTCATCGCGGCTAGCTCCGGCTCTTGGCCCTGCGATTACTGTTCATCGCGGCTGGCTCTGGGTCCTTCTCGGCTAGGAATGAGTTTTTGAGGCTAACTCATTTTCTGTCCATGCCATTGCAAATCCGTCTCGACCAAAGTGTTTCTTTTGGTCTGGCCCTTCGGAAATCGTCCTCCTTTAGCCGTTCCTCGATTTTTTATTTTTTCTCCCTCGTCCATCGACCAAAAATTCCTCTCTCGGACGAGTTATCACAGGGACAGTGTTGTTTAAGTCTGGGGGAGGTGGTTGCTGACAGTGTGTTTGTTTTTCTTAGAGTCCGTCGTTTTTTAGTGAAAAATCGTTTTATTGAGTCAAAACTTGTTGGAGATTGTGATCTAGTTCTTGAATCTATTGTTCTGACATTGCTTCTAAGTGACCATTGTTATAGAATCAGTTCTAGATCGGACTAATGAAAAATCCAAAGGTTGACCAGTTAACTAGAAGACACCCATGTTTCCAGCAGAGTTCATTCAAGCCTGAGCTAATTGTTTGCACTTCATCGATGTGATTGATGTTCACAGAGCATGATTCCTCATTCATATCTGAAAAAAGAACCCATGTGTAGAAAGTAATGGTATTCCTCTCCCTTGTTATAAGTTAAAAAAGGCATGAAAAGATGAAATGATTTTCTTCTGAGTAGAGGACTAGATCAAAATTTCCAACGATCCCATTACTCTACTTGGAAAGGAATGATCACACAAAGGTTGGAAGTGAGGTTAGGAAAATTTCCTGTGATACCATTATTCGCCTACACCTTTGATACATAGAGAGGGGAAGAACCGGAGATTCGGTGGAGAACACCGTCAAAACTCGCGTCTCAAACCTTTATATGTATATGCAAATCTAAAAATAAAAAAGAAGAACATGATGTGAAATAAGTCTGAGGGAAGGAAAAAATACCAAAAAGTATGAAAATTGGATGGTTATTTTGTCATGATATTGTATGGAAAAGAGTATAGAAGGTTCTTGCCATTGATTACAGCGATGAAACTGGTGATGAAGGTTTTGATGGATAATGCTGCGAAATTATGTGTGGAGTCTGGGAAGCTGCGAATGTCTACGGAGAAGTACATGATGGTTAGATTAGGATCTGGTTAACTAATATGTGGAGCACCAAGAAAAAGGGTCATTGTAGTGTTTCAAGAACATGTGATGTCTCCGTGTTTTTCAAACATCTTTCTCTTGTTTAGCTTTATGTTTGCTTGAGCGCAAGCAAAGATTAAGTCTGGGAGAGTTGATATATCATACTTTTTACCCGTTTTTAACCAGGATATAGGTCTCGTTTATAGAGTCTTTCTAATAGTTTTGGAATCTTTTTGAGTCTTTTCATGTTTAGGTACGGTTGGAGCTAAATTGGAGATATTTAAGCATTCTGGAGCATTTTTGAGCTAAGCAAGGATCATGTAGTTGTGAGGGTCGATTTGAGGTCCTTGTGTCGAGCGCCACTACTACTTGTGTCGATCGACACCAACCTGAAGAGACGACACAGAAGCCTTGTGTCGAGCAATACCACCTGGTGTCGGTCGATACCGACTGCATGAAGAAAGGAAACGAGACTTTTTCTTTATCTGAAGAAATTGCACTTTGGTCCAGAAGTCTTTATTATTTACAAGAAGCCCAAGAACGTGTTTTAGCTTATAATTAGGTTTTTCAACCACCGGTTGGGAGGCGATTATTATTTCTTCATAATTTGAGAGAGATTTTTTTGGAGGGCTTTTGAGGAGACAATTATGAACCCCTTTGTTTTCTTATTATTTTTTTATGCAATTCTATTCATATATGATTTATGTTCCATTGATCATGTATGAGTAGTTTGCTAGTTAAGTTTAGGGTTTTTCAAAGAGCTCTTCATGAATTGTTAAATTGGTTAAACTATCTAGAGATTCATCTTACTGAGTTCTTCATCTAAGTAGTTCTTAAAGCTTGTTCTAGATTAGCTACCTAGAATTAAGATCATAGGTTAGTTCTCTCAGCGAAAGTTGGTTAATTAACTTGAAAGACTTAGATGAGCAATTCTATTTAGTGCAAATAAATTTGGCTAGGGAGAATTGTGAGCAAGCCAGACCTGAGCTTATTGCATGTTTAGTTGTCTAGGTTTCGCAAAGAAATTTGGTTTCTTAACTTCTTAAACATAGTAATCAGTGCAGCAAAAGTTTGTTGACTTGGTGTAGTGTTATGAGTTCTAGAACCGTGCTTAATTAGAATCTCTACATTCTATCCATGTTCCTTACTTGAATCTCTGCAAAATTCCTTAAGCTTAGCTTTTACCTCCATCGAATTCTCACTAGATCTGTTTGCTTTGTTTTATTTCTTATTCCCATTGATTTTACTTAGCTTAATTCGAATCTATATAATCTATTGTGTGATTCTTGAGTCTATGTCACTACACCAAAACAGAGTTTTTGCTATTGATTGTTGCTACTGATTAGGCAGTCGGTAAATTTACTGACTGTTTCGCTACTGATTTCCGACAGATTTGCGACTATTTTTAAATAGTCGCAAATCAATAGGTATTTAGTGACTAAAAATTTTAGTCGTTAATTAGTAGCCGTTTTACGACTGATTAGTGACTGAATTGTAGTCGGAAACATGCAGTAGCTAATCAGTAGTAATTTTAGCGACTGATTTGCTACTGAATTCGGTGGGTCATAGAACAGTAGCACATCAGAAGCAAAACTGTAGCAAAAAGCAGTTATAAATCACGTTGAATTCATTTGGTGGGCGGTGTACCTAATTTAATTTGCAGTCGGAAATCAGTAGGGAATTAGTCGGGAAATTTTCTATATATTTGCCATACTCGAATTTTGTTGTCACAATTGTAGAAATACAAAGTAAAGAAAGATTTTATAAACACAAATCAAAGAGAGATCAATAAGCTTTCTCAAACTTAGAATGTCAGGAAATTACAATTATGGTAATTTCCGGGAGTGGATGTATAATAGGTTCGATGAAGCGACAGAAAATCTCTCGGCAGAGTTCACAGTGGGGGTGGATCAATTCGTGGCCTTTGCAAATAGACAGCCTCTAGCTCAGAGAAATCGCGATATGTTTCACTGCCCTTGTCTTGTTTGCGAGAATGAGAAATTTATCCCGGGTACAAGAGTTTTGAGACATATGTATAGTAGAGGATTTATGCCAGATTATTATATTTGGTATAAGCATGGTGAAGAACTGGATATGGATTTAGGAACGAGTTATGTTGATAGGACGCATGTAAGTGGGAGTGAAGATGTGGGTAATGTAGTAGAAGATAGATATGTGGATATGGTGAATGATGCGTTTCGTGATAACATGAGTTTTGATAACTACAATCATCAGGATGTTAGTTATCAGATTGTAGAAGAACCGGTACGTAATCATTCAAAAAAATTCTATGACTTGTTAGATGGAGCAAATACTCCATTATACGATGGTTGTTTCAGGTCACTCGCAGTTATCCTTAGCTGTTCAAATCATGCAAAATAAGGCAGATCATAATATGAGTGAAAAGTTAGTGGATTCGGTATGCGGAATCTTAACAGATTATTTACCAGAAGGAAACTAGGCAACCGGTTCACATTACGAGATAGACAGATTGATGCGCAATTTGGGGCTCCCATGTCATGCAATTGATGTTTGCATTAACAATTGTATAATCTTCTGGAAAGATGATGAAAGGTTAGATGAGTGTCGGTTTTGTAATTCAAGAAGATGGATGCCTAACGAGCAAAACCGTAGGACCAATGTACCATATAGTCGTATGTGGTATATGCCTATTGCTGACAGATTAAAGAGAATGTATCAGAGCGAGAAGACTGCAGCGGCAATGAGATGGCACGCCGAGCACGAAGCAAATGAGGAAAAAATGTGTCATCCGTCTGATGGGGCGGAGTGGAAATATTTTCAAGATCAACATCCCCAGTTTGCCGAAGAACCTCAAAACGTTTATCTTGGATTGTGTACAGATGGGTTCAATCCATTTGGAATGTCAAAAAATCATTCATTGTGGCCCGTGATCTTGACTCCGTATAATTTACCCCCTGGTATGTGCATGAATAAGGAGGACTTGTTTCTAACAATTATGAATTCTGGGCCAAATCATCCTTGAGCTAGTCTCGATATCTTCTTCCGACCTCTCATTGATGAGTTAAAAGAACTGTGGTATACTGGAGTCGATGCATACAATGTCTCGTTGAATCAAAATTTTAAACTAAGAGCAGTGTTGTTGTGGACGATAAGCGACTTTCCAGCGTATGGCATGTTATCAGGATGCACCACCCATGGCAAATTATCTTGTCCAATTTGGATGGAAGATACACAGTCTTTTTATCTTAAGCATGGAAGAAAGACGTGTTGGTTTGATTGTCACCGAAGATTTCTTCCTCATGATCATCCTCTAAGGAAGAATACAAAACACTTTTTGAAGAAGAGAAGCGCTAAGAAAGACTATCCACCAGAGTCTTTGACCAGTGAGCAAATTTATTTATACCGGTTGAAACGTGTAAAGCCACGGAAAACAGAGGATGTTGGTGGCAACGGTCACGATAAGAAGAAACCTAGATTTGGGAAAGAGCATAACTGGCACAAAGAAAGCATATTCTGGGAATTGCCGTACTGGAGGGAGCTCACTATTCGACATAATCTCGATCTGATGCATATAGAGAAGAATTATTTTGACAACATCATGAATACTCTTATGCGTGTGAAGGGTAAATCGAAAGACACCATCCCGTCAAGATTGGATATAGAAGAATTATGTTCTCGGCCACACTTACAAATTGATGATGAGGGTAGAGCCCCTTTTCCTGAATACTCATTGACAGACGAAGCCAGAAGAAGCTTATTGGAATGTGTGAAAAATTCGGTAAAATTCCCAGATGGTTATGCTTCATACTTAGCTAGTTGTGCTGATATGGCGAATGAAAAGTTTTATGGGATGAAGAGTCATGACTGCCATGTTTTTATGGAGCGGCTATTTCCATTTATCTTTGCAGAACTACTAGACCGGAACGTCCACACTGCGTTATTAGGTACTAATTACTTATAATTTGAGGAAAATAAATCACCTAAATATGATTATGGTAATTTATATTAACCGTTTGCTGTTTCAATTTGTATCGTAGGGGTTGGAGCATTTTTCCGTGACTTATGTTCGAGAACTTTGCAGAAAAGTCGCTTCCAAATTTTTAAACAAAACATAGTTTTAATCATATGCAATTTGGAAAAGATCTTTCCACCATCCTTTTTCGACGTGATGGAGCACCTACCTATACATCTCCCCTACGAAGCTGAATTAGGAGGCCCCGTGCAATACAGGTGGATGTACCCTTTTGAAAGGTTTTTCAAAAACTTGAAAGGGAAAGCAAAGAACCAAATATATGCAGCAGGATCGATTGTTCAATCATATCTAAGGGAGGAGGTATCTTATTTCACAGAGCACTATTTTCCCTCGAGTATACAAACGAAATCAAGGTAAAATCTATAACTATTCGCATGTTCACTAATCCATGTGGTATACACCTGGTAGCTTTTATAAAATGATTTTCACTACTTTGGTCAGGTCAAGGCGATTTGCTGAAGGTGAAGTCCCCGAATATCATTTCGATGGAGTCCCCGCTATATTTACTCACGTAGGTCGGCTTAGTGGCGAAATACAGGAAATCTGGCTTCCAAATAAAGACTACCAATGCGCACATGCATATGTTTTACGAAATTGTGGTTATTTCGAGCCACTTGAGAGGTATAAGTTGGAATGGCTTTAACTTAAAATGTTTTGTAGTCCATACTCGATTTCTCATATATTTTTATGGTGTTACATAGTTTCTTCGAAGATTATATTAGTACACAATATTCGGACCTCTCTGAGAAAGAAATCCTGGCGAAAAGAGCTGAAGAATATCCTTCATGGATCAAAGAATATGTTAGTCTATAAATGTTTGATATTTAATTTTACTATTGGTACTTCAATATATTTTATATTGACTTTTTATATGCAGGTTACTTACTGGAAGGCGACAACTCTATTTCCAACGTGGGTGCACGACATAATTCATGGACCCCTGAAAAGGGCCAAAACTTGGCCCATCTACTATACAAGAGGATATTTGTTTCATACCCAGAATCACAGCGCAGGAAGAAAGACATGTAACTATGGTGTATGTGTTACTGGAGAGAATTACAGCAATGTAGCTGACAGAGCTGATTTCCACGGTATCTTAACTAATATCATAGAACTCGAGTATGAGGGGGTGGTTAATTTGAAAATCACACTTTTTAAGTGTATGTGGTACGACCCTGTGATCAGTAGAGGCACTCGGAGAGGCAATGGTGGCATTGTAGACATTCTTCCATCGAAAAGATACAATAAATACGAACCATTTATTCTGGGTACGTTCGCTCGTATATCTCCCCAGCCCGTTTATCACTTTCTCAATACCCTTTATATATATGTCTGATTTTATACATTGATATTGCACAGCCTCTCAAGCGGATCAAGTTTGTTATATCCCGTACCCATACAAGAAGAAACCAAATAATGTGTGGCACAATGTTGTTAAAGTTAACCCGAGGGGAAATATTTCAGGAGAATATGTAGACGCGGAACCTACTCTTTTACAACAACAAACTGATGATCACGTAATGCTGACTACATTTGAAGATCTCGTAGTCGAGAATTCACAAGCAGGAGTAAACCCAGTAAATCTCGATTACGATGTCGGCGATGCAGAACGAGATGACGAATTCCAGTGTAACTTATCCGATTCTGATGACGAAGATGCAGAAGGTGTAGCACCGTACTAATTATAAGAAGATTATATGGTACCGATGTTATTTTATGTATTATTATGTTATGTGATATCTAAAGTTTTCTAATTTGTAATGGTTGTTGTTAGTTTGCAAGGGTCGGACTTTGGCTAATAAATATGACAAGTTTTTATTATTAAGCAAAAACAACACAATCTTGCTCTAATTAAGTTGCCGAAATATTAACTTTAAAAAATTTTTTGAAGTTTCATGAGGACATATAAACCCTAAACCCAATTGGTAAACCACTCCGATCCAGTTGATGTTTAATTCCCCATAAGAGGCCACTCAAACACCGACACTTATGATAGACATTAGCAAAAGCATCCTGCTACTCCACGGACAAACACAGCAACATGCACTGCAATGGAAATGCCACCGTCATATTGCCAAGACTTCAAGTAATCTAACAATACAAAATCATTCTAGCTTTAGCAATAACATATCTAACTTACACAATCATACTAGCCTTAACTATGCCACCAACAACGACAGCTAGCAAACACCCAATAAGAACAATGATAACTAACTTCAGGAAGCTTGATTTGGCTTCATTGTAACGATCCTCAAATCTCTTCTCAAACTCGTCTTCATCAATCCCCAACCTACGCACCACCTTCATCTCTTTGAGCTCGATTTCAAGACATCCTATTCTACAATCCACTCGTTGTAACTCATCAATAATTGCCTAATCAACCCACTTGAACACATGCTCATCATTCTTTAGCTGCATAAAACTCATTTTCCCATTTTATGAAGACCATCATAAATAATTGCAAATATGAAAACATATACATTATATCTAAACCAATGCTCACCTTGAGTTGTGCAGCATAACCACACCGGTAGTATCGCCGGAATGGATTCGGTTCAGATCGTGCATTTTTGGACACGATTCTCTGCCCACACCAACACATTTTTGGAAAGCCAAATACTTTTCCTCTTCCCCAGGGATCCCTTGATGTTCCACTCGAACTTCCAGAAGAGTCACCCATGTTGAATCATAGACGAAAACAAGATATAGAGAGTGGATTTTTCAGGGTTTTGCGATTTAGGGTTCTTACCTTGCTTCGATTTGGGGATTTTAAGACAAAGAGATTTTACGACAAAGAGAATTCAAGGTTTCGCAAGTTAATGAAGACAAAGGAAAAGACTTAGATAAATAAAAGCGTTGTTGACTAAATCCCGAATGAGTTACCAAGCCTAGCGGTAACGCGCACCACACAACAGACCAGGGTTTGAGTCTCGTGGCGTGGGGTTATTATCAAACCCATTTTTTTAATCGGGTTTGGACAAAAAAACAAAGGATGAGTAATGTAAAGGTGTCACGAATGTGTAAGAGAAGAAAAAACGATTCGCTTTCTTTTCAAGTCTGAATCGTCGTTCGTTCAAGATTCTCATAATAACATACCTTGAAAATAACAAACACCTTCTCGAGACACAGTCGACATCAATATCTTTTCTTTTCCTTTTCGGTTTCATTATCTTTGAAGTTCCTGGTGAGCAAAGCAAAATCATCACTTTCCTTTTCATTTCAACTTGAAAAATGGCTTCAAAGGCAATATCGATGGAACTCAAAGTGATCCGCAGGAATCCATCGCCGTTTTTCAGCGCAGGTAAGTAGTCTGGTTTTGGTAAACGATTTAACAATTGTTTTTCTCATTATACTAATGTTTTTGTTCCAATTTTGCCTAGGACCGGTTAGATTTGACGAATACCATTGGGAAGCAATTCTCAGGGGGCCTCAAAACACACCTTATGAAGGAGGAGTCTTCAAACTCGCAATTTTCTTCCATCCACAATATCCTATCAGACCTCCGATGGTATACATAAACAAAAGCCCTTAAGGAAATAATAAGCTTTAGAAACTGAGTCTCTTCTCGTCTTTTTGTCTTCTTGTTTAATAATTTGATATTGATTTTTCAAGTCTTGCATTCACATTTCAGTTTCTAGGCAATGGTTAAGGCTCTTAATTCTTAGTTTCTTCTTATTTATTCTTCCTGGCTCTGAAATTTTGCTTTATTTTTTATTTTGATTCCTGATGTTTCTTAATAGTACATGAAAGTGGATACTCAATCAAACTTGCTCTGTCTTTTCAGAGACAACTTTTTTTCTATTTCCCTTGTTTCATCTTTCATTTCTCAACGGTACTTAGTTTCAGCTTCATCCAGTTCCTGAAATATAATTTAAAATTATTCATTTTCATAACTAAACATATTCGTGGACAATTGGATTCATAGCTGACTTGTGACTTCATTAGCTTTAGTCATTGTAATTGGTACTTTCTATGCTCTGTTTCTCAGTATGTCTCATGTCTTAATCAAGAAACTTATATGGTGAACCGTGTTCATAAAATATTTCGATTTACTTGTATGGTTTTGCATATCATTTTCAAGACCAAGGTGTTTCATCCAAACGTTGATGAGTATGGGCACATCTTCCTCAAGGTGTTGACGATTGACCATTACAATCCTTTCTATACCATCCGGCATGTAAGAAAAGGCTTACGATTACTTGTGTATTGAAAAACAAACAATAGAGTAATCACTTGATAATGTTAATTTTTGTGCTATACAGCTTCTCACTTGCATTTACGAGATTTTGGCTGAGCCATTGATAAGTGAAGAAGGCCATGTGGAGAAGGAGATTGCCAGGCTCTACACAGAGGATAGGGCGGTTTTTGAATCTAGAGCGCTTTCCTGGACTCTGGAGCATGCTGCCGAATAGAGAATGCCTGGACTCTGGTTTTTACTTTAAACTTGTGTTATGTGTTTGAACTTATGTTATGTGTATGTTATGTGTTTGAACTTAATTTAGTTTGTACTTGTGTTAAGACTCTGGTTTTGCGATTTAGGGTTCTTGCCTTGCTTCCACTCTCTACGAAAACAAGATTTATGGAGCGGCTACTTTCAGGGTTTTGCGATTTAGGGTTCATACCTTGTTTCGATTTGGGGATTTTAAGACAAAGGGATTTTACGACAAAGATAATTCAGGGTTTCGCGAATTAATGAAGACAAAGAAAGAGAGTTAGATAAATAAAAGCATTGTTGAATAAATCCCGAATGAGTTACCTAGCCTAGCGGTAACGGGCACCACACATCAGACCAAGGTTCGAGTCTCGTGGTGCGGGGTTATTCTCAAACCATTTTTTTATATTTTAATCGGGTTTGGAATCGGATCCTAATCGGGTCTTCAATTGGTTAATGTTTGGTTATTCTCAAACCCAACTTTTTAAAATTTAATCGGGTCTGGAATCGGATCCTAATCGGGTCTTAAATTGGTTAATGAACCTAAACCCTAAACCCTAAACCCTAAACCTAAATGCTAAACGCTAAACCCTAAACCCTAAACCAGTCTAAACCCTAAATCCATGTTATCTCGACGTCTACCTTGCTCAATAACTTGCATTTGGCGCAATTAGAGTTTTTAAACTTGGTGTTCGTAAGATTTGATTCATAGGAGAAATTGTTGATTAGTGGAAAAAAATGGTTTTGTTAACAAGAAACACTAAACCCTAAACCCTAAATCCTAAATCGCCCTATACCCGAGGGAAAACTGATGATCATGTAATGCTGACTACAATTGAAGATTTCGTAGTCGAGAATTCACTACCAGGAGTAATCCTCGATTACGATGTCAGCGATGCAGAACTTATTATTTCAAGATCAAATTATGTTCATTATGAAAAAATTAAACTTATTTAATGTTTTATAATGTTATTTAAGATTAATTATGAAGAAATTAAATTTATTTTGTGTATTATAATGTTATTTAATGTTAATTATGAAAAATTTATTAAAAAAAATTTCTACTAAATACCTACTGATTTCTGACTGATTGGGCCAAAAAAACAAAAAATTTCGACTCAATTAACCAGGGAAAATATACCGCGCAAATTTTTGGCCCAAATTTTTTGGCCCAATTTTGTTTTCAACTCTAAAACACATTCGCCTTCGTCTTCATTTCTTCTCTCTTTTCTCTTACCTTTCGCGTACACCCTAATCGCATCGTCTTCCTCGATTCTCTGGCTAGATCTCCTTCATCGAAGCTCTGTCTATCTCACTCTCCGATCCTCACACACATTTTTCTCCCAAATAACAAACCCTAATACAATCTCCTATTCCTTGCTTATCTCTCGAAATCCTTAATTCATCGTCTCCTGTTGCGATGGGTGGAAAGCGGAAGCGAGTTCTAGTGAAACCAACAGCGTCGAGATCCAGACCGGCCAGTCTACCCACTCGGTATGATTTCGCTCCAAAACCGACATCAAAAACTGTCCCGCCGGTTCTCCCCAACAACAATCGTCCGTCTGTGAAAGATTACCCTCCACCGAGGACGCTCTTTCCGAGCTCAAATACTCCACTGCGTGCATCGTCTGCGAATCCACCTGCTCCATCGTCTGCAAATCCACATTCTGGATCATCTCATTCTGCTCAACCTCCACTGCCTGCATCGTCTGCGAATCCACCCACACCTGTTTATTCTGCGAATCGAGTAGCTCCAACGGTTCAAGATCCATCTGCAGCGCCTCAAGTTCAACAAGGTCAATCGCCTCCATATCTAGCAGATCATTCTCATCACAGTTCTCAAGCCCAAAATTCTCACAACCCAGTAGAAGAAGCAGATGTCGAAGCTCCGATAGAGCCTAATCTCTCCCAAGACCAGATGGAGTCTCTGAACTCGCTGCTACTTGCGCCAAGGCCGAAGCAAATCACCGTCCTCGATCCCGACCTCGTCCAGCCTAATTCAACATGGTAATTTATTGCTTTCTTTGTTTGTGCTTTCACTACTTTGCATTGAGACATGAATTCACGCAATAGAAAGAAATCAAAACATTAATACCGCTTACTCATTTTAATTTGTTTATGTTCCGTAAACATTATGATACTCTAGCAATTTACTAACTTAATACCGCTGACTTATACGTTTGATAGTATATGTAGTATAAATGTAACCCACTAAACTAACCTTTGGCTTGATATCTTAAGGCTCCCCTCTCTAAATAGATGGCAAGGTGAAGACATAAACGTTTTGCTTAGTGAGACTTTAAAACTTAGCTAACATTTTTCTGTGAAATGTTTATCTTAATACAACTGTTCATACTTTCTCTTGAGTTTCTTTACATTCTGTTAAGAGTTTCTCTCTTAACTCTTACTTTCATTAAAGATAATCTGAAGCTTTTTTCTGTTTTTGTAGTTTTGGTTTTGATCGATCCTCACTGACCAGGCAGGTTACAAAGTGTTTCACTAATAAGTTTGATGGCCCCTACTACAATTTATCCCGTGTGCCTAGGGAAAGAGTAGAACGATGGTTCGTTGAATTCGCAGTAACATTCTCTCCCATGTAACACCTAACTTCTGTGTAATACGTGTATGTGCTTTATATAGACTAACACCAATCTTTCTCTTTTGTTTGTAGAAAAAACACATATGGGATCCATCTTTAACAGGTTTGGTTCAGGGGCATTTCGAAGCCATACTTCAACTTCGCTTGAAAGACATGGTGAGCACTGCAAGGAGTAATGATGAGCAACCTAGATGGATGACTGATAAGATATGGGAAGAAATGAAAGCACATTGGAGCACTGAAGAACAAATAACAAAGAGTGCAACGACCTCAGCAGCTCGGATGTCTCAACGTAAAGGTCTCGGACATCACAAACACGCCTCTGGACAGAAGTCTAACCGACAAATCGAACAAGAAATGGTAAGTCACTTGAAACTATAAGTTTGCTTCAATCTGTGATAAATGGGGGTATTTTGTTATTGCTTTTCAAGTTGATTGAGTTGGTTTAAATCTGATTGAGTGTTGCATTCAAGTTTAAATCTGATTGAGTGTTGATTGAGTGTTGATTGACTGTTTCTATTGTGTTGACTGAGTTAGTTTACTGGTTATACTTTTTCCATATCAGGTTGAGGAACTAGGCAGACCAGTGAGTTTCGGTGAGGTTTTCATCAGGGCTAATACGAAGAAAGATGGAACCTTTGCAGATAAAAAAGCAGAGCAAATTGTTGAGCTCTATATGCAGAAAAAGCAAGAGAAGTTGTCTAACCTCGAGTCTGGGACAACAGAGATTTCTGATGGTCGTCATCCAGCGCTATCCATTGAACAGGATAACGAGGTTTTTATTTAGGTTAAGTGCTTCCTTCACTAATTTGTTATGTTTTGGATTTTGATTGATGATATAGTGTTTGGTATTAATTTTCTTTCTTTTATTTTGGCAGTCTACGTTCAAAAACAATAGAGGAGACATGTTTGGCATTGGAAGCCTCAAGAATCATCTCAAGGGAAAGGGAAAACACCTGGAAACCTCTGCTTCTTTCCAGCAGATGCAAAAACATCTTGAAGCGGCTCAAAGGAAATTGGAGGAACAAGCTGCTCATATCGCCCAGAAAGAAGCAGATAATGCTCGACTTGCAGCTGCTCAAAAGGCCCACACCGCCGAGCTTGCGATTGTGTACAAGTTCTTGAAAACCGACAACCGATTCCTCGCATTCCTTGCCCAAGAAACTGATGCTGATGGTCCATCCTCTCCTCTCCACTGATTTAGCTAACTTCTTTCTCCCTTCTTTATATCACTTGAAACTTTAAATGTATGTTATGTTTTGCAAATGGGAGTTGCCTTTCCATTTGTTTTAGAACTTGAAACTTATGTTACTTTGTAATTTCGGTTTTATGGAGTATGGATTTGTGTTCTTCATTTGTTTACTTTACTTTTGTTTTGAGACATGTTTAAATTAAAATTAACAAACCAATTAGTCAATAAATAAAATCAAACAAAGCTAAACCAAATCAGGAATTCAAAAATCTAGTAGTATGTATTCAGTAGCAAATCAGTCGTACAAACAAACACAAATCAGTCACAAAATAGTCGGCAAACCGACGTAAATAATGCCAAAATACGTAATATAGATGCTCAGATCAGTCATAAATTAGTAGCTGCAATAGTAGGTAATCACTCGCAATTCAGTAGTCAAATTTAACGACTTATTACCGACTACGGCTGTAGTAGCAAAATTAAAGTCACTATTCAGTCACTAATAAGTCGTAACAATTGGCTACTGATTAACGAATACAGTTGTAGTATTAAAATTAAGCCACTATTCAGTCACTAATCAGTCGTACAATATTGCTACTGATTAGCGACTGAATAGTGACCACCTAATACAAGTCGTAAATCAGTCGTAAATTAGTAGCAAAATTGCTACTGATTTTATTTGCGACGAGACCTTTACCTACAGCAGAAATCAGTCGGAAATCAGTCGTAACGTGGTGTTTTGCTACTGATTTCCGACTGTTTTTGCAGTAGTAAAAAACTGGTTTTCTTGTAGTGTGTGGTTCGACCCCTACATACTGCAACTGCAAAGCTGTTAGTACTTTGGGATATTACATTTTGAGCTTATCACTAATCATTTAATCAAAAATGGTTTGTTCTTGATTTAGTGATTAACAAAGTGATTAGTGCCTTGAGAGAAGATTAGTCATAATTAGTGATCATAACCTAGGGATTAGCATTGTGTATGTATTTGAGCATCATAAATTAGCTATAAGGTCACTCTAATTCCATAACCTCATCCTTGGATTCGCTTTTTATTTTCATTTAATCGCAAAGTGATTAGTGCCTTGAGAGAGGATTAGTCATAATTAGTTCTTTTTTGTTGGCTCTTAATTTGGATTTGCTTATTAGATTAAACTTAAAACAACCTTGTTTGGATTGAATTAGGAAGTTCTATGAATTCTTAGTGCTTTGAATCAAAACCCATTTGGATTGATCCTTAAGTTCTACAATTATTTGAGTAGACTTGAGTAATTGATACGATAAAATCTTACTATCAATTTGGCGCCGTTACCGATTGGGTTTTAGCTTTCAACATTAGGATTTTACATCTTCTTGAGATTAAGCTTTCTTTTTCTTTTGGTTACTAATGTCTTTCACTTCTTATTGCTATCTCTCTCTTATAGGTGTATGCATACACGTTCTAGAAGCCACAACAACTTTTGGACTGAGGAATTAGAGCAAGGAGAGCAAGAGAAAAAGCTCAACACATTGAGCGATTAGATATGGAGAACATTGAAGAACCTCCTGTTGGTAACTACAATGAGAATGTTGCTAATGCGGAACAACAAGGGAACCATGGTAATGGAAACCACATGTTGGTAATGGAAACCACGAAGCACATGGTGGTAATGGAAACCACCAAGATCAATCACACAGCCAAGGAGCAAGGGTTGACCGTGCACCAATTCACCCTCCACGTGCTCAAGACGTTGTTGGCTCGGGTGATGTCGCTAATGCACACCAAAAACCGTCAAGGAGAGCAAGAGAAAAAGCTCAACACATTGAGCGATTAGATATGGAGAACATTGAAGAACCTCCTGTTGGTAACTACAATGAGAATGTTGCTAATGCGGAACAACAAGGGAACCATGGTAATGGAAACCACAGAGCACATGTTGTAATGGAAACCACGAAGCACATGGTGGTAATGGAAACCACCAAGATCAAGCACACAGCCAAGGAGCAAGGGTTGACCGTGCACCAATTCACCCTCCACGTGCTCAAGACGTTGTTGGCTCGGGTGATGTCGCTAATGCACAACAAAAACCGTCAAGGGATTCAAGTCCCACCCGTTGAGAACAACAATTCTGAGGTGAAAGCCGGCTTGATAAACATGGTGCAAAACAACAAATTTCACGGTATTGCCATGGAAGATCCCTTTGATCATCTTGATCAATTTGATCGAATTTGTGGTCTCACCAAGATGAACAGAGTCTCTGAGGATGGCTTCAAACTCCGATTATTCCCATTCTCGCTTGGAGACAAATTACACCAATGGGAAAAGAATTTGCCTCAGGGTTCTATTACTTCATGGGATGAATGCAAGAGGGCTTTCCTTTCAAAGTTCTTCTCACCTTCTAGGACGGCTAAGTTGAGAAACGAGATCTCAAGCTTCACCCAACGAGGGAATGAGACCTTCAATGTAGCATGGGAAAGGTTTTGAAGCTACACATCTCAATATCCCCATCATGGCTTCTCGAACACCTCACAATTGAGCACTCTCTACCGTGGAGCTTTACCTAAGATACGAATGCTCCTACACACGGCCTCCAACGGTATCTTCATAGCAAAAAACGTCAATGAAGCTATGAAGCTAGTGGAAAATCTTTCTCAAAGTGATTGCACATATGGTGATGACTATGATAGAGTTACAAGGTCCAATACTGATTTTGAGGACCAAAAGAGAACCAAAGAGATGAAGGTTCTCAATGATAAGATGGACAAGCAAGCCAATATGATTGACAAGCTTCTTAATACTTCTCAAAAGCCGGTTCATTTTGTTGGCGATTTTGAGGATCACCAAGGCTACCAAGAGGAAAATGTGGACTTGAGCACAATTGAAGAAATCAACTACGTGGGTAACCAAGGTGGCTACCAAAGGGGCGAACCTGGTCATTTGGTGAAAAGGTTGTTGGTATTATCTTCTTGTCATGAAAAGCTTTAGTTCTTTCCCAATAGATTTTGGTGTTCTCATAGGCTAAGTGTCGAATTTCTTCTAGTTTGTTCAATTGGATCAAACGTCTTTCAACTGCTGTCTTGAGATTGAAATTCAGCTCCTTAGCCGCCCATGCCGCTTTGTATTCAAGTTCAACTGGAATGTGACATGTCTTTCCGTAGAAAAGATGAAAAGGGGTCGTTCCTAACGGAGTTTTTAAGGCAGTTCTTTATGCCCAAAGAGCGTCATCGAGCTTGGCGGACCAATCTTTACGTGTTTTACCGGTCGTCTTTTGGAGGATGCTCTTGAGCTCTCTATTCGAGATCTCAACCTGCCCGCCGGTTTGGGGGTGATAGGGGGATGCAACCTTATGTCTAACGCCATATTTCTTCAAAAAGTTTGCAAAAATCGTAGTGATGAAGTGAGAGCCGCCATCGCTAATCACAACTCTGGGTACGCCGAATCGCGGGAAGATGATGGACTTGAACATCTTAAGAACTATACTAGCATCATTAGTAGGACTTGATATTGTTTCCACCCACTTAGACACATAGTCGATAGCAACAAGTATATACTGGTTCCCAAAAGATGTGGGAAAATTTCCCATGAAGTTGATTCCCCATACATCAAAAACTTCTACTTCTAGAATGAAGTTTTGAGGCATCTCCATTTGCTTATGTTTCCCATCCGTTGGCAAGCGTCACACTTGGAGATGAATACCTGAGCGTCTTTGAACATTGTAGGCCACCAAAACCCAGCTTGAAGAACTTTAGAAACAGTCTTGAATGTCGCAAAATGACCAGCATATGCTGATCCATGACAGCTGTGAAGGATACCTGCGACTTCGTATTCGGGAACACACTTCATGAACATGTCGTCTTGACACTTCTTGTAGAGGCATGGCTCATCCCAAAAGTAGTATCGTATATCTCTTAAGAACTTTTTCTTTTTGTATCCAAAGATGATATATCATGGTTTTTACCCCTTTTAAGCCATGATATAAGTCCGTTATATAGAGTCTTTCTACTATTTTGTAGTGGTTTAGAATCTTTTACAGGTTTTAGCACGTTTGGAACATAATTGGAAATATTGGAGCTTTCTATAGCATTTTCGAGCGAAGATGAAGTTCGTGTAGCTGAGTACCCGATTTGAAGCCTCAGTGTCGATCGATACTGACTAGTATCGGTCGATACTCATTGCAGCAAGACACGATTCGCGACTTATAATGAAGAGTTGAAGAATTGCAAAATTGCCCAGAAGACTTTATTATTTACAAAAAGCCCCAAAACGTGATTTAGGTTATTTAATAGGATATTACAGCCACTTTGATGGCTATGCTTTATTTTACTTTGGTTTTGTGAGAGAGCTTTGGAAGGGAGACAAGTATGAAACTATGTTCGTCCGAGAGAAGATTTTGAACCCTCTTGTTACTCTTTCTTATTTATTCAAGTATTTATTCAGTCATGTTTATTGCTTCAATTTCCATGTCTGGGTAGATCTCCTGTTAGGTTTAGGGTTTCTCATTAGGGATCTTTTTGAATGGTAGGTTGATTAGTTGTTTAGGGTTCACCATCTGAATTAGTTCTTCACCATAGGTTGTTCTCATAGCTAATTTTGGATTGATCACCTAGAGCTTAGATCTTAGGATAATTGATTAGGCACGAGAGTGCGATTAATTACATGATAGAACTTAGGGTGAGCAAAATAGTTATTCGCAAAGAGATTTGGTTTAGTTGTTTTGTGAACAAATCAAACTTGAACTAAAAGTTGGTTTAGACTTTAGGATTCGCAAAGAGATTTGGAATTCTAGGATTTAGACTTAGATAATTCTCGCAACGAGAGTTGGTTAATTATACTTTAGTGATTTGATTTCAAGAACCGTGCATAATATGAACCCTGATTAGTTAGTTTATTAGCATTCATTGATTTCCTGAGAAATTCTCTGAACCTATCTTTCTCCAATTGAATTTACAACAGCTTAATTTACGTATTCCTTTCAATTACATTGATCACTTATCTTAATTTTCATCTATATAATCTATTGTGTGTTTCCTTGAGTCTCTGTGGATTCGATCCCTAAGTATTACAATCGACAAAGCTTTAGTACTTTTATGGTATTAATTTGAGCTTATCAAACTTGGCGCTGTTGCCGAGGATTCAATTTCGCCATTAGATTTTAGATTGAGAATTTCGACTAAGTTCGTCGGTATCGATCGATACTCCTCAGTGTCGGTCGATACTCGTCGTTTTCTTTTGTTGATATCGATCGACACCACCAAGTGTCGGTCGATACTCATCGTATTTCCGTTACTTACGTGCTTGACTTTTTGATTTCAGGTGTATGCCTATTCGTGAAACCAGAAGGAACAAGAGCACTCAGCTAGTTGAACTGTCAAACGAGCAGCTAGCACTTTTGGAATGCACAAACAGAAGAGTAAAGAAGCCAGCAGAGATGAAAAACAATCAAGTGGAGTTGGTTCAAGATGAAGCTGGTGCTTACAGAGACCAAGAGCGTCAATTGTGCAATGAGAAAGGGAAACGACTGGATGGAGAGGGGAACATCATCCTACCTGCTCCTGTTGTCGTTGGGAATGTCGCTGGGAATGCGAATGCAGGGAATGTTGTGGTTAATCACGGTAGAACGATTGGTGAGTAAAACAGGACTAATCAGTTTTATACAAATCGATCAGTGATTCGCCCTCTTGCTTTTCAGTGGAATGACTTTGAGCTGAAACCTGCATACTACACTCTTGTGGGTCAGCACCCTTTTCATGGTCTTTCTAATGAACATCCCATGGATCATATTGAGAGGTTCGAGGACTTGGTCACTAGCATCAAGAGCAATGGAGTGTCCTATGATTACCCATTCTGCATGCTTTTCCCTTATTCTTTAGGTGGAGATGCGACTTACTGGCTGAAGCAGTTACCTCCTGGATCATTGACTACCTGGGAAGATACTTAGACTGCTTTCCTGAATAACTTCTATGATGATGCTCGATCCGAAGATCTTAGGAAAAAGATCTCCCAGTTTTCTCAATGCCCTACTAAGGCGTTCAAGGCTGCATGGATGAGATTCAGATCATATCAGAGAGATTGTCCACATCACGGATACTCTGATGTTCAGCTGATGGGGTTCTTCTTCAGAGGACTTGATTGGAGGTATCAGATGACTTTGGATGCTTCGAGCAATGGAAACTTCAACACTAGGTATCCTGAATATGCTTATGTGATCATTGAGAACTTGGCGTCTAGCAACAGCACCAAGAATGCAGACTCTGAGCGCAAGAAGCAAGCTGGTAGCATGGACGGTTCACATGTTGCTAATGTTGAGGCTAAGTTAGATTCCATGCACAGTCTTCTGATGGGCAAGACAACGAAAGTTGTGCACTTTGCTAAAGATGTTGAGGTTTTCAACGAGGATGAAGCAGAGGATGTTAACTATATTGGTGGTTCTGGTTTTCAAGGTCAGAGAAATCAATTCAACAACAACCGAAACTTCAACAACAACTCTCAACAAGAAGATTCGAATCAGTTTGTCCATAAACCATCTCAGAGCAGTGGGTATACCAGGAACTATGGGAATTCATTTTATCAACATGTCCAAGCTAAGCTCCCACATAGCAAGATCGAGTCTATGTTCGAACAGCTTATTCTAAGACAGCAGAAGCTTACTGTGGATTTCAAAAGGAAGATTGATGTCCTGTAAAATTATCTGAGTGGAAGGATCGACGCTATTAATCTCCAGCAGAAGCTGCTAGAACTTCAGGTTGCTCAGACTTCAGAGGCTGTGAAAAGGCAAGAAGGTTTTCTTCCAGGGAAAGGAGAGAACCCAAGGGCTCACATCAATGCAATCACCTTAAGGAGTGGAAAAGAGGTCAACCCATGAGTAAAAATTGGCCAAACTGCAGATATTTTCGTTGATCTTGACGATGAGGATCATGATGCTGCTCCAGTATCGATCGACACTAGTCAGTATCGATCGACACATGTCAAGATTATTTCATGGGACACATCAAAACCCCATGTATCGATCGATACCACTCATGTATCGATCGACACTGATCCTGCTGTCGAGTCGACAAATAAGGTCTCGAAGGAAGCGCCTAATATAGTTGCAGAGAGAGTTTACACACCGAGGATACCTTATCCCAGGGCTACTGGGAAGACTAAGAAGGAGGTAAAAGACTCTAGATGCAAAGCAATCATGGATAAATTGATTGTGGAACTTCATTTCATCGATGCTATCAAGACTTCTCCAGTTTTTAGAAGATATGTCAAGAGGATGGTGTCTAACAATGTGAACCTTGAAGAAGGATGCTTGATGATTACTCATGAGTGCAGTGCAATCCTGACTAACAGGATCCCAAAGAAGCTACCAGATCCAGGGAGTTTTGTATTGGATTGTACAATATTCACAGATAGGTTTGAGCGTTCTCTTTGTGACCTCAGCTCAAGTGTCAACCTCATGCCATACTCAGTTGCTAAAAGGATGGGGATGACAGACTTCACAGCCACAAGAATCTCCCTGATACTTGATGACCGCTCAGTTAGACTTTCAGAGGGTTTACTCGAAGATGTTCCTATTAAGATTGGGAATTGCTTGATCCCAACTGATTTCATCGTCCGGGAGTATAATGCTGAGCCTAAGGATCCTCTTATCCTAGGCAGACCATTCTTTGCAACAGCTGGTGCTTTGAATTATTGCAGGAATGGGAAGATCGCTCTCAACATCGGTGATTTGGTCATAAATTTCAATATGGATAAGATGATGAAGAGACCAACCATCGATGGGCAGACTCTCTTTGTAGACACTTTCAGTGACATAGCTGAAGAGTACTTCCTAGAGATGCATCCTGAGGATCCACTGGAGAGAGCATTGGTCTGTTCAGCCACTTCAGAGGTCCATTCGTGTGAAGATACTGCTGGATACTCGAAGATGCTCGATTCAGCATCACCAGTATCGATCGATACTTCCTTAGTATCGGTTGATACCCTGCGACCAAAAGGAGGGTCAGCCGATGGTTCTAAGCAAGCTGCTGGGCTTGGAGATTGGAGTGAGGAGAACGCTCCTAAAGTGGAATTCAAGCCACTTCCTGCGAATATGAGGTATGGTTTTCTTCGTCCTAATTCCACATACCCAGTGATTATTAATGCTTCTTTGAATAACGCATAGATTACCTTACTGCTGAGCAAGCTGCGCAAGTATCGCAAAGCTCTTGGCTATTCTCTTGATGATATTCCAGGTATAACACCGGACATGTGCATGCATAGGATTCATCTCGAGGACGAGTCAAAGGCTTCAGTTGAGGATTAGAGGAGGCTGAATTCGAACCTGAAGGAAGTAGTCAAAAAGGAGGTGATGAAGCTTTTGAAAACTGGTGTCATCTATGCTGTTTCGGATAGCTCTTGGGTCAGTCCAGTGCACGTTGTTCCTAAGAAATGAGGAATAACTGTGGTGAAGAATGAGAAATATGAAATGATTCCTACTAGGACTATCACTGGGCATCGAATGTGCATTGACTACAGGAAGTTGAATGCAGTTACGAGAAAAGATTACTTCCCATTGCCATTCATTGACCAGATGTTAGAGAGGTTGGCTAGTCATCCCTACTACTGTTTTCTCGATGGATTTTCAGGTTTCTTCCAGATTCCTATACATCCAAATGACCAAGGGAAGACGACTTTTACATGTCCATATGGCACATTCGCATACAGGAGAATGCCATTTGGATTGTGTAATGCCCCAACCACCTTCCAGAGAAGCATGATGTCTATATTCACAGACATGATTGAGGATTTTATGGAGGTATTCATGGATGATTTTTCGGTGTACGGATAATCATTCAAGGACTGTATGGCTAATTTGTGCAAGGTGCTACAGAGATGTGAAGAGAAACACTTGGTCCTTAATTGGGATAAAGTGTCACTTTATGGTTCAGGAGGGCATCGTACTTGGGCACAAGGTTTCTGAAGCTCGGATCGAAGTTGACAAAGCAAAGATTCAGGTCATGACAAGCCTCCAACCACCGACTTCTGTGAAGGATATTCGAAGTTTCCTTGGTCATGTTGGGTTTTACAAAAGGTTCATCAAGGATTTCTCCAAGCTAGCACGCCCACTCACAGCTCTATTATGCAAGGAGATCACATTCGATTTCATGCATGAGTGTCTTGCAGCTTTTGAGGAGATTAAAAAGGCCTTGGTGAGTGCTCATATTGTGCAACCTCCTGATTGGACTCTGCATTTTGAGATCATGTGCGACGCTAGCGACTTTGCTGTTGGATCGGTTTTGGGTCAGAGGAAAGATAAGAAGCTACATGTTATCTACTATGCCAGCAGGACATTGGATGATGCTCAGAGGAATTACAGCACCACAGAGAAAGAACAAGAAAGGAATATCAAATGGAGTAGCTGACCATCTTTCGAGGATTTGATTCGATGCAGACGTGCCCATCAATGATCAACTACCAAAAGAGTCCGTTTACTTCATTGAAACTGAGTTTCAAATGGGTTTTACCGAAACTTTGCACTTTCCATGAATTGCAGGTCTCGGTATCGATCGACACTCACCTAGTATCGGTCGATACCCTGCGATTTCCGAACCTGTTTTGACTGTTGAACACCTTGGTGCTTCTGAAGAGTATCTAATTGCTGCAGCTGATTCTGATCTACCGTGGTAAGCTGATATTGCCAACTATCTCGCTGCAGATGCGGAGCCAAAGTACCTCAAGTAATATCACAAGAAGAAGTTTCTGCGTGACATAAGGCGATTCTTTTGGGATGACCCTTACCTGTACAAGCACTGTTCTGATGGTGTCTATCGTATATGCATTGCTGAATCAGAGGTACCTAGTGTTCTATTTCATTGTCATTGATCTGAGTATTCTGGACACTTTGCAACTTTCAAGACAGTGTCCAAGGTTCTTCAAGCCGGTTTCTGGTGGCCTACTATGTTTAAGGATGCTCATACCTTCATTTCCCAGTGCGATGTGTATCAGAGGAGAGGGAAGATCAGTAAGAGACATGAGATGCCACAAAATTTCATCCTCGAGGTTGAGATTTTTGATTGTTGGGGCATCGATTTTATGGGTCCTTTCCCTTCGTCATACAAGAACAGGTACATCTTGGTTGTTGTAGACTATGTCTCCAAGTGGGTCGAAGCGATTGCTAGTCCTACCAACGATTCTTCAGTGGTCCTTAAGCTGTTTAAGACCATCATTTTTCCTCGATTTGGAGTACCTCGGATTGTTATAAGTGATGCTGGCTCTCACTTTATTAACAAGGTTTTCGAGAGGATGCTGAAGAAGCATGGTGTGAATCACCGTGTAGCTACTCCTTATCATCCTCAGAGTAGTGGGCAAGTTGAGGTCTCCAACAGGCAAATCAAGGAGATTTTGGAGAAGACTGTGGGTACCACTAGAAAAGATTGGTCTACGAAGTTGGATGATTCACTGTGGGCTTACAGGACCGCTTTCAAGACACCACTTGGCACTACACCGTTTCACTTGCTATATGGGAAAGCGTGTCATCTTCCGGTTGAAATCGAGCATAAGGCAGCCTGGGCTACAAAGCTGATGAATTTCGACATCAAGACTGCTGCTGAGAAGCGATTGATTCAACTGAATGAGTTGGATGAGATTAGGCACAATGCCTATGAGAACTCGAAGCTTTAAAAGGAGACGACCAAGGCGTATCACGACAAAAAGATCCTCACCAGACACTTTGAGCCCAATGATCATGTACTTCTGTATAACTCTCGTTTGCATTTGTTTCCTGGTAAACTGTGTTCTCGTTGGTCAGGTCCTTTTACAGTCAAGGAGGTTAGACCACATGGTGCAATTGTCCTGACAAATCCTTCAGGCGAAGAGTTCACTGTCAATGGACAAAGGGTGAAACACTATTTTCGGAGCACCGAGATTCTAGACGGACACATAATGCCTCTAGATGATGCACCCAGTGCCTGAACGGCGGTACAGTCAAGCTAATGACATTAAACGAGCGCTTGGTGGGAGGCAACCCACTGGTGAGTTTGTTTATGAGTCTTTTTCTTTTTATTTTTCGTTTTGTGTTTGTGTCAGGATAAACAAGGAGCAAAACATGAAATCGCCCGTGTGTCGATCGATACCTTATTGGTATCGGTCGACACCCTATGCGAATGACAAAAGTTCATCGTGTCGACTTAAGCCTGGTATCGATCGACACCAGGCCGTGTATCGGTCGATACTCGATTTTCCAGTACGGTAACTATTGTTTTTCACAATTCTATTCTGTTCTTTTGCTTTCTTTCACCAACTCTAGGCTAGATAACACTGCGGACAGTGTTGTTCAAGTCTGGGGGAGGTAGTCGCTGACATTGTTTTTGTTTTTCTTAGAGTCAGTCGTTTTTGAGTCATTCGTTGTTTTATTGAGTCAAAATCTGTTGGAGACTGTGATCTTTTTCTTGAATCTATTGATCTGACCTTGCTTCTAAGTGACCGTTGTTACAGAATCAGTATTAGATCTACTAATGAAAAATCCAAAGCCTGACCAGTTAACTAGAAGACACTCATGTTTCCAGCAAAGTTCTTTAAAGCCTGAGCCAAATTTTTGCACTTCATTGATGTGATTGATATCCATAGAGTTTGATTCCTCATTCGTATCTGACAAAGGAACTCACGTGTTTAAAGTAATGGTATTTCTCTCCCTGTTACAAGTTAATAAATAAGATGCATTAAAAGATGAAATGATTTTCTTCTAAGTAGAGGGTTAGGAAAATTTCCAGCGATCCCATTATTCTGAATGATCACACAAAGGTGGAAGCGAGGGTTAGGAAAATTTCCTGTGATACCATTATTCGTCTACACCTTTGATTACTTTTTAAGGGAAGAACCCGAGATTCTGTGGCAAACACCATCAATACTCGTATCTCGAACTTTAATAAGCATATGCGAGAATATAATAAAAATTAGTCTGGGTGAGAAAACAATACCAGAAAGCGTGAAATTGGATGGTTCCTTGTCATGATATTGTATGGGAAAGAATCTAGAAGGTTCTTGGTATTAATCACAGCAATGAAACTGGCGATGAGGGCTTTATTGAGTAATGTTGTGAGATAATGTGTGTAGTCTGGGAAGTTGCGAATGTCTACGGAGAAGTACATGGTGGTTAGATTTGAAACTGGTTATGCACTAAGGAAAAGGGTCATTGCAATGTTTCAAGAACATGTGAGTCTCTATGTTTTCAAACCTCTTTCTCTGGTTTAGTCTTCTATTTGCTTGAGGGCAAGCAAAGGCTAAATCATGGCTTAAAAGGGTTTTTACCCCTTTTAAGCCATGATATAAGTCTGTTTTATAGAGTCTTTCTACTATGTTGTAGTGGTTTTGAGTCTTTTACATGTTTTAGCACGTTTGGAGCATAATTAGAAATATTGGAGCTTTCTGGAGCATTTTGGAGCGAAGCTGAAGTTCGTGTAGCTGAGTACCCGATTTGAAGCCTCAGTGTCGATCGATACTGATTAGTATCGGTCGATACTCATAGCAGCAAGACACGATTCGCGACTTTAATGAAGAGTTGAAGAATTACAAAATTTCCCAGAAGAGTACTTTATTATTTACAAGAAGCCCAAAAACGTGATTTAGGTTATTTAATAGGATTTTACAGCCACTTTGATGGCTATGCTTTATTTTACTGTGGTTTTGTGGGAGAGCTTTGGATGGGAGACAAGTCTGAAGCTCTGTTCGTCCCAGAGAAGATTTTGAACCCTCTTGTTACTATTTCTTATTTATTCAAGTATTTATTCAGTCATGTTTATTGCTTCAATTTCCATGTCTGTGTAGATCTCATGTTAGGTTTAGGGTTTCTCATTATCGATCTCTTTGAATGCTAGGTTGATTAGTTGTTTAAGGTTCACCATCTGAATTAGTTCTTCACCATAGGTTGTTCTCATAGCTAATTCTGGATTGATCACCTAGAACTTAGATCTTAGGATAATTGATTAGGCACGAGAGTGCGATTAATTACCTGATAGAACTTAGGGTGAGCAAAATAGCTATTCGCAAAGAGATTTGGTTTAGTTGTTTTGTGAACAAATCAAACTTGAACTAAAAGCTGGTTTAGACTTTAGGATTCGCAAAGAGATTTGGAATTCGAGGATTTAGATTTAGATAATTCTCGCAACGAGAGTTGGTTAATTATACTTTAGTGATTTGAGTTCAAGAACCGTGCATAACCTGAACCCTGATTAGTTAGTTTATCTGCATTTATTGATTTCCTGAGAAATTCCCTGAACCTATCTTTCTCCAATTGAATTTACAACAGTTTAATTTACGTATTGCTTTCAATTACATTGATCACTTAGCTTAATTTTCATCTATATAATCTATTGTGTGTTTCCTTGAGTCTCTGTGGATTCGATCCCTAAGTATTACAATCGACAAAACTTTAGTACTTTTAGGGTATTAATTTGAGCTTATCAAAAGAACTGTGGAGGCTCGATGTCAGCTGCAAGGTAATTGGCGATGTGACGATACCAAGGAGTTCCGAAAGATATTCTCCTTGAAGTGGCAGGTCGTGGGGCTGTTGTGATGTTGTTATTAGATATGGCGTTTATAGCATAGACATTATCTTCAGGTAGACGATCATCTATCGGAAGTGGGTCTTCGATTTTCATTCGGGAAAGATGATCCACTACACCATTTTCTGCGCCTTTCGTATCTCGTATCTCCAAGTCAAACTCTTGTAGCATGAGGATCCACCATATTAGATGTGGCTTTGCATCCTTCTTCGACAAGAGATACTTGAGAGCAGCGTAGTCTGTGTGAACAATAACCCACAAGATATGATCGGTACTTCTCAAATGTGAAGACAATCGCGAGGAGTTCTTTCTCCGTTGTGGCATAGTTGCATTGGGCGTTATCTAGAGTGCGACTGGCATAATGAATGACATGAAGTTTATTGTCCTTCATCTGTCCTAGAACCGCTCCAACTGCGTAATCACTCGCATCACACATAATTTCAAAAAAAAGTTCCCAATCGGGTGATTTCACGATGGGTGCGCCAACGAGTCAAAGACAAGTCAAGAGAGCTCGATCTTACACTAGATCAACTCATATATGCTAGTTATGAAGTGGAAGAGAAAGTGGAAAAACTTTCTAAAGATCATGAGGAGCATGAAGCAACACTTGATGTTCCTGCCCCTGACCTAGAAGAGAAACCAAATGATCCCTTAAAACAAGAAAACACCTTTGGAGATAAAGAAGACGACGAACCGAGCAAATCCCCACAGATTTCCCCCTCCGCAGTCGCGAGCCTCCGACCCACGGCCAGCTGCCATTACGCCGCGGGTGCGTGCTCCCGACCCACGGCCGACCTGCCTTTCACCGCGGGTGCGCCTCCTCCACCCGCGACCAGCCCATGCTTGCCTATCTTTGGACCTTTCGAGTCCCGTTCACAAATCTATGAGCAAGCCATCTTCTCCATTGCTACTCAAGACTCAGTTGAGTCTCCAACCAACCTAGAACATGTTTCTTATGAACCTTGCAAGGCAATTAAAGGTCATGACAAAACCACATCCTCCTCTTCAACAACACTTCAAAGAAGCCCGCCAAGGAAGATCGATATGCCTTATGTCGATTCCTACTATTGTTTTAACACCACATACTCTTACTGTGAGTCCTACTCGGCCTTTGAACATACACCTCCTGCAAGTCCATTCCCCGAGGATCCAAAGAAACAAAGCATCTTCCGAGAAAGATTGATCAAATTTAACAACTTCGTGAAATCGATCGCGATTTTCATGCCCTTCTCGGACGTGTGGGAAGAAGGTTGTCTACAAGATTTCTTCCGCTACAATGAGGAGAGTATAGAAGACATTCGTACGTACTTAATGAGAGAAAGGCACTCATCTACACCATATGGTACGTCTTATGCCATCCGTCTATTTCATCCCGAGAAACACAAAAGATACCTGAACAAGATTTGTTGGGAGAAGTTAGAGGAATACAGCAGCATGGTTCGTGATCTACCTCGAAGACCCACATTTTCTATAACTTGCATGTACCTGATAGTAGGATTTTTACTAATCAATTACTCAAATCCCAATTATGTCATTGTGGTATTTAAGATATCGAACCAAGGAGGTGAGAGGTTAACACACTAGGAATCCAAGAAACTATATAAGCTAAGCAAACAAGTGGTTTAAATCTAAGTTCTAGCAACCTAATTCAATTTGAACAAGTAAACAAGCAAACAAGACTAAATAGCTTAATTGAGATTAACAAATTAATAAAGGTAAGCTCTTGGATGAGGTTATAGACTTTGGGGAGTTCTATGATTAAACAATCAAACATGTTTTCCTTAGCCTAGAATACCTAAACAAGACTAATCCACTCTCATGGTATTAATAACTTTGCTAATCAACTAATCAAGAACAAACTCTCATTTGTGAAAAGTTGATTACCAAGCATTAATTACATGTTCATATGGCCATAATACTCCTTAAACAACTACTCTCATAGGTTAAGCAAGTAAAATCTCTTATTTAGTTCTTGGGGCATTTCATCGAACAACCAGGTAGATTAGAAAGATTAAAATGAAAGAAAGATTAGATAGATTAAGAAGAATTAAACTCAAGATTGCATTAAAATCAAAAGGTATCTTACAAAAATCAAAGAACAAAATAAAAGAGAAGTTTTTGCCATAGGAAAATTAGGGAAAAAAGATTTAGAATGAAATTTAGGTATTTTTGCAATTCATAGGAAGCTGGGCGGACCGGGTCAACCCAAGACAGACCGGGTCAACCCGGGACATACCGGGTCAACCTGGGACAGACCGGGTCAACCCGGGACAAACCGGGTATTGACCCGGTTGAAAGTGGGTCGAGGTGAGAATATCACATATTGGTAAAACCGAGATATCTCCAGGAATACATTTCTGAATGGTCTCAAACTACCTCATGTGGATAGCTAACTCACTGGACTACAACTTCTATGAAGAATCAAGAAGGTGTATCGGAGTAGAAACCCTTCGTCTGGGTTGATCTTTCAGGCGTCGTATTTAGAGAAGAACTCGTTTGGATGCCAGACAGACGTATCCTTGCTATATTTTCCATATCTCTTGAACGGAAGATCTGAATGATATGACCCCACCACTTACAGAAAGTAAGCTCGATTGTCTATGAATTTCATCAAGACCTCAGATTAAACTGGGTAAGGAAAGGTTTCCATCCGACATGATCTTTCAGCTATTTCAGACTGCCTCTGCATTTTCCGACAGTGACATATCTTCAATAAATCACCCGTATCTCTTGAACCCCTTATTGGAATGATATCAATCTAGACGCGTTAGAAATCTAACTCAATTACCTACAATATCTATGAAGGCTTTAAGAGCTAAATCCGAGTGTAGGTCTTTCGTTCAGCCTGGTATTTCAGACACTTCCGCTGGCTTCGGCGAGAGCTTCTACGCCAGGTGAGATTGGACCGGTACATAAGGCCGGTATTTCCTCTGGAAAACTGAAGGAGTAGTACCTTTCAGGGATAGAGGGGTGTTGTGGGCCGGTAATCTTCCTGGTCGGGTGAAGGTTGCATACCGGACGGTGACGCCGGACAAGATTGGTCCGGTATGGTCCAACGGATTCGCGGCCAGACGGGGACTACTTAGAAAATCGGCCATATCTCTCGAACCACATGTCCAAATTACTTGAATCTAACTCCAGTAAACAGATAACTGAATTCTCTACACCTCTCATGAACATCTCTGAAGCTGAATCTGACTTGAAATCCTTCGGCTGACCCGTTCTTTCGGACACTCGGGACAGACTTTTCCTTCTCTTATGCTCCATAACTTCAAACATCATCAATTGTCTCCAAGACACCTAAAAACACTCCAAATGCATGCAAGACTCACTAGGACCTAATGCAAACACCTAATACTGTAATTTATACCAAAATGCTATGAAAACTATGGAAGACACATGCATGAGTCTAAAAGTGTTAACTAAAATGCAAGCTAAAACATGTAAAATGCATGAATATCAACTCCTCCAAACTTACTCATTTGCTTGTCCCCAAGCAAACAAACAAGTTAAGGAGAGATAGGGCGCAATGAATGAGATAGAGTCCAAAAATGTCAACAAAAGAAAACCATTCAATGGTGATTCTAAAATGCACTTGAACAATCTCTACTCCAAAAGACTTAGCCATACTCATCACAATATGCATCAAGCTCAAGAATTAGCCTACACAAGCGTTCATATTCCTCAATCCTTTAACATTCATTAAACGAAACCATGAATCACATTTATGCACATCAAATGAACTCACTTGGCTAGAGGATAAGGGTTTTGAGATAAAAAATGATCTTAATAAATGTGGCAATTCCATATCAAGGGGTCTCTCAACAAATGAATGAACTTTGGCAAAATGCTAAGGGTAAAAAGCAATTGATGCATACAAGGATAAACTTTCATCTACCCAATGTCCCAAATGACTTCAACCCCCACCTCTAAACCCCATGAAGATCACTCCTAAGCTACCTTTTTTCCAAGGCATTTTGCCTTTCATAGACCACATACCTCATCGATTTTTCTTCATTTAAGGACTTGGGAAAAACTTCTTCTTCACCTTTGATCAACAAATGGCTTGGCTCATTTCCCTTTATTCTTTAGCTCATCTTTTGCTTTTCTTATTTGGTCTCTTTCTTCATCCTTTGGATGCACTAGCCATTTTTGGCTTCTTTTCTTCTTTTTGTAGCTAGAGACTATCTTTTTTTTTATCACTTAGAGCTATACCAAATGTTCATTGCTAACCATTTCAATCATTAGCTTTTCCCCTTCTTCTTCTCCAACTCTTTTCCTCGTTTATACCTTTTCTTTTCATTGCAAGCCCAAGACTTTCTCTTTTCATTCCACCGCAAACTCCTCATCTATCTAGCCTAACTTATGCTTAGCCCGATGATGTGCGAGCTAAATCTACATGAAAACCTTTCCTTGTCGCTCTAAACCCAACACTTTTTGCCCAGTCCATTCGAAAAAATATAGGCCTCACAACACTCACTAGAGAATTAGGCTTGAAAGGAGGGTTAGTTAAGGGTGAGGATAATCGTCCCAAAGATGGGGATCGGCTACTTGGACTAACAAGAGTGGTAAAAAGGAAGAAGATAGCCCAAGTATGTCTATGGTATCCATGAGTCCATTTTTCAATGCATAAACATGATACTTACTTGTCAAATTAAGGGTTCTAATAGTTAGGATATGGTTCAATTCAAAGCTTGTTTCAACCAAGACGAAAGCATCAATACATATGATCCAAGTATGGTGAGTCCTTACTTTCAAGTTGTTCAAATGCATTTAACTACTAAAGCTTAAGTTGACATTTTACAAGGACAATTTTATCATGCACCCATGCGTATAAATGCAAATCCTATATGAACTCTAGACTCAATCTTAATATGAGATGCAACTAGATGACTTATATGAATGCAAAATTTCAAATTTTTGAGGTTTTTCTATGCATGGGACTCAAGTATGCAAATAGAAAAATAAGAAAACAAAACACAAGGTCAAATTACACAAACCCCTACCCCAAACTTGAATTTCACCGTCTCGGTGCAACAAAAGTCAAGAGAGAGCAAACATAATGCAAAAAATATGAATGTACAATGCAATGGAGTGTAGTTCAAACCTTGGAATGGAGGAGAGGGAGTGTTCGAAAGGCCAAGAGAAGCCATACTCATCACGTGGTTCCTCACATCTTTTCTTGAAGCTCATGACCACTAGACCACCAAGAAACCTTGCAACCATTCAACAAAGGATCAAAACGCCCAAGAAACACAAAATTTAAACTAGAAAGCAAAGAGAATATATACAATGACAAACATGGGAATGTCTCCCAAGTGCACTTTGTTTAAAGTGCCAAGAGAAGCCATACTCATCACGTGGTTCCTCACATCTTTTCTTGAAGCTCATGACCACTAGACCACCAAGAAACCTTGCAACCATTCAACAAAGGATCAAAAAGCCCAAGAAACACAAAATTTAAACTAGAAAGCAAAGAGAATATATACAATGATAAACATGGGAATGTCTCCCAAATGCACTTTGTTTAAAGTCGCTAAGTTTGACTTTGGTTACCCTTTTAGGCGGGTGATGGAGGAGTGTGAGCTCTCCATGGTGGATCCTTGAGTTCAAGCTTGAGGACCTTGTTCATGACCTCTTGAAGACCCTTTGGATATTTCTCCTTAATCTCGATGGTGAGGAATGCTTTAACCTTGGCAAAGGGTTTGGGTCTTCCCATGCACTTCACTTTGTACTCAACGGCCCCATCATTGTACCTCCAATGTATGAGTGTCATTGTGTGAGGACATGGGTCAAGGGTGGGAGGGTGGTTATCATTGGGTTTCTTCTTCTTGGTCTTAGTGCCTTCCCCCTTGGTACGCTTTTTCTCTTCCTCCATAGTGGTAGAGAAAAGAGATTCCAAGCTATCTCCATCCAATGCAATGGCTTCTTCAACATTACCATACCCCAAAAATTTTGCCTCATGAGAGACTTTCTTCTTTTTACAACCTTTTGGGGGTGAAGAAACATCCATCATCTCATGAATATCCACAAATGCCACCTTCTCAACATGAACTTCGTCTTTGGAGCCATGGAGAACTCTCTCAACCTCTCTTAAAGCCTCTTCACTCTCTTCATCCGAGAAGATAACTTTGTAATACTCACTTGGGCTTTCATCGACTTTACCCTTGAGTTCCTCCATGGGATTACTAGAGAGGGGTCTTCTTTATGCATCTTGATTCTCCAAATTTTTGAGCCTAGAAGTCATGGTTCAAGCCTTGAGTTGAGATCATTGTAGGTACAATCTATCTTAGTTGAGGTTTCAACTTGACCTTTGAGAGTTTGTTTAAACACCCCATTAAGATCCACATCTTGTGGCATGGAAAAGCTATGTTGACCTTGAGGAACCAAACCTTGTGCAAAATGTTGTGGAGGAATAAGAGGAGCATGGTTTCGAGGGGCACACATTTGGTTGTCATTGAAGTCTTCAACAAAATGAACTGACCTTTTAGTAGCGATGAGAAGCTTGCCTATAAGTGTAGATTGCATCTCAATCATGGTAAGTTGCTTGTCCAGTTTTTCATGTAGAGCTTTCATCTCCTCTCTACCTTGGTCTTCGTGCCTTCCACTCCCTAGTGGAGACCTATAGTAGTCATCACCATAGTTCTCTCCGCTTTGGGAAAAGTTCTCCACTAGTAGCTCTCCTTGTTCCACTGTGAGGTTTGTAAAACGTCCATTGCTAGCCGCATCTAAGGTCCATTTGTGCTCTTGGTCAACTCCCAAATAGAAGATGCTAAGGATGGTTTCCTTCTTGAACCCGTGATGGGACAATCTCGAGTATATCCTTTAAGTCTTCCCCATGCCTCATGAAAACTTTCATGCATGCCTTGCTTGAAATTCGAGATGTCCCTTATAGTTTGGACCGTTCTTTGTGTGGAGTAGAACTTGTTGAGGAAAATATCCTTGCAATCATCCCAAGAGTTTACCAAGTGAAATGGCAATGTTCTCTCCCATTGGCTTGCTTTTCCTCCAAGAGAAAATGAGAACAAGATGAGCTTGATGCTATCATGGGGCACTCCTCCGGTTCTAAACGTGTCACACAACTTCTCAAAGGAATCCATGTGATCATAAGGGTTTTCAACCTTTGTCCCCAATAATCTAGACTCTTGAATCAACCTAACAAAGCTTGTCTTGATCTCATAGGCCATGGCTTCAATTGGAGGTGGGTGGATTCCATACCTCAATCCACGACAACAAGGAGTGTCATAGCTTCCAACCGTTGGCTTGTCCTTTTGATCTTGGGTCGGACTTGATGCCAACACTTGAGGTCGTGGTATTTCTTGAAGTTCTGGCATCTCTTGAGGTTGTAGAACTTCAAGAATGTGTTTTCGATTGACCACCTCAAACATCTCAATTGATCTTGTCTTCCCATTTCTCTTCTTTTGATTTTGGTACCTTTGAAAGCACAATAGAACTAAGGACGACAAGTTAGTAACAATAACTAAAAGAAAATTCATCCTGTCCACAAGATGCATGCACTTAGCTATATGCATTAACATAGTGTAAACAAAAGCCTAGTCTTATTAAGAATCTAAATCATAATGGCTAACGCTAAACCTCCCCGGCAACGGCGCCAAATTGATAGTAGGATTTTTACTAATCAATTACTCAAATCCCAATCATGTCATTGTGGTATTTAAGATATCGAACCAAGGAGGTGAGAGGCTAACCCACTAGAAATCCAAGAAACTATATAAGCTAAGAAAACAAGTGGTTTTAATCTAAGTTCTAGCAACCTAATTCAATTTGAACAAGTAAACAAGCAAACAAGACTAAATAGCTTAATTGAGATTAACAAATTAATAAAGGTAAGCTCTTGGATGAGGTTATAGATTTTGGGGAGTTCTATGATTAACCTATGAAGCCTAAACAAACAATCAAACATGTTTTCCTTAGCCTAGAATACCTAAACAAGACTAATCCACTCACATGGCATTAATCACTTTGCTAATCAACTAATCAAGAACAAACTCTCATTTGTGAAAAATTGATTACCAAGCATTAATTACATGTTCATATGGCCATATCATAGGTTAAGCAAGTAAAATCTCTTATTTAGTTCTTGGGGCATTTCATCGAACACCTTGTGTGCATGTAATGCCCTATGGTCTAGATTAGCTTTCTCAAGCCTAATCTAGCATTATGAACACCAAATAAGAGAAGAAACATGTAATTTAATCACTAGACATCATAGATCAAACAAGAAAACCCCTAATCAACCTCATCCATGAGCCCTAAAAGAACCTATTCACTAATCATGGTGAAACCTTCAAATCCCATAAGGAAGATGATTAAATCCATGATTAGAGATTAGAAAGATTAAAATGAAAGAAAGATTAGATAGATTAAGAAGAATTAAACTCCAGATTGCATTAAAATCAAAAGGTCTCTTACAAAAATCCAAGAACAAAATAAAATAGAGGTTTTTGCATTAGGAAAATTAGGAAAAAAGACTTATAATGAAATTTGGGTCTTTTTTGCAATTCATAGGAAGTTGGGCGGACCGGGTCAACCCGGGACAAACCGGGTATTGACCCGGTTGAAAGTGGGTCGAGGTGAGAAGAGCACCGGTTGGTAAAACCGTGATATCTCCTGAAATACATTTCTGAATGGTCACAAACCACCTCCTGTGGATAGCTAACTCACTGGGCTACAACTTCTATGAAGAATTCAGAAGCTGGATCGGAGTGGAAATCCTTCGTCTGGGTTGATCTTTCAGACGTCGTATTTGGAGAAGAACTCATTTGGATGCCAGACAGACATGTCCTTGCTATATTTGCCATATCTCTTGATTGGCTGATCTGAATGATATGAAACTACCACTTAACGAAAGTCAGCTCGATTAAACTGGGCAAGGGAAGGCTTCCATCCGACATGATCTTTCAGCTACTTCGGACTGCCTCTGCATTTTCCGATAGTGACATGTCTTCAATACATCACCCTTATCTCCTGAACACCTTATTGGAATGATATAAATCTACTCCCGTTGGAAAGCTAACTCAATCATATACAAATTCTATGAAGGCTGTAGGATCTAAATCCGAGTGTAGGTCCTTTGTTCATCCTGGTCTTTCAGACACTTCGGCGAGAGCTTCTACGCAGGGCGAGATTGGGCCGGTACATGAGGCCGGTATTTCTCCTGGAAAACTGAAGGAGCAGTAACGGTCAGGGATAGAGGGGTGTTGTGGGCCAGTAATCTTCCTGGTCGGGTGAAGGTTGCATACCGGACGGTGACGCCGGACAATATTGGTCCGGTATGGTGCAACGGGTTCGTGGCCAGACGTAGACTCCCTAGAAAATCGACCATATCTCTCGAACCACATGTCTAAATGACTTGAATCTAACTCCAATAAACAGATAACTGACTCCTCTACAACTCTCATGAACATCTCCGAAGCTTAATCTGACTTGAAACTCTTCGTCTGACCCGTTCTTTCGGACACTCCGGACAGACTTTTCCTTCTCTTATGCTCCATAACTCCAAACATCATCAATTGTCTCCAAGACACCTAAAAACACTCCAAATGTATGCAAAACTCACTAGGACCTAATGCAAACACCTAATACTCTAATTTATACCAAAATGCTATGAAAACTATGGAAGACACATGCATGAGACTAAAAGTGTTAACTAAAATGCAAGCTAAAACATGAGCAGCATGGTTCGTGATCTACCTCGAAGACCCACATTTTATATAACTTGCATGTACCACATGATTGGTCACTTATTTTGTGAAAGCAAAGAATCCATCTCGGAGATAGAAGACCTTTTCGCGAATGCTATGAACGGAAAACCCGTTCGAAGTCTCCAGAAGATTCAAGACAAAGGTCAGTTTCTAATCTCTTGTAACATCCGAGGAGTCGAGTTCAAAGACATTCTTTGTGACTTAGGAGCCTGCTTTAGCAACATGTCAACATCGACCGCCAAACACCTCGGTATTAAACACGTGCACCGTACCTGAACGAAAATCAGGATGGCTGATGAATCTTGTGCTACCCCAAAGGGGATCGCCTATGACATGCCCGTAAGGATCGGAGATTGCATAACTCCAGTCGATTTTTACATTGTCAAAGCGACGAAAGTTGATTCTACACCGGTAATCCTAGGATGGCATTTCTTGTCAACCGTCGGAGCGATCATGGATTGGCCAAATCGACGTGTTTCCTTTGCTAACATCGACAAAGATGTATTCTACGATGTTGTCCCACTCAAACTAAAGAAAGAAGGATATCTCCATTTTAGATACCCCGATCCCAACTAACTATGTAGCGATGATACCCATGACGAAGAAACCGAAAGGAAATCGAAGAAGACTTGTCGAAAGACATTGTCCTTCTACATTTGAGCTCATCTCGTTACCAACGTCGAGCTAAACGACTTTAAACAAAAGCACTCAATGGGAGGCAACCCATTTTAGGTACGTTTTTATTTTTAGTTTTTATTTCTTTTTCTATTAACGTTTTATTTTTCCTACTTTCAGCTTTCTAAAAAAAAAAATCAAAAAATCAAAAAACCAAAAAGGCAAAAATATGGAGACACGGTTCGGAGCTGCTCGGTCTAACACGTACCGCAAGGAATGACTTGACAGCAAAAGAGGTTTGCCGTGGGTGCAGCACCCTGAGCCGCGGCCAGCCCTACATCCATCGCGATCGCGATTATCCGACCCGCGGCGAAGCTCCCTTTGGCAGCGGTCGCGCATCTCCGACCCGCAGCCAACTCCCTATCGATCCCCATCGATTCCTTTCGATCCTCGATTGATTTCTTTTGATCCCCAATCGATCCCAATCCATTACCAATCACCCCACACCCATTCCCCATCACTACAACACCATCTACCACCGCCATTCACCATCTACCATCCCCCATTCACCACCATTCCATTCCCACATCCATTATCCAACACTTCCAGGTAAGTTTTCTTTTTCCCTACACTTTTTCAATGATTACATATATCTATTTCTCGTCCTTACTCGATATATTTCACCCCCATCTACCACCCCCATTCACCATCTACCATCCCCCATTCACCACCATTCCATTCCCACATCCATTATCCAACACTTCCAGGTAAGTTTTCTTTTTCCCTACACTTTTTCAATGATTACATACATCTATTTCTCGTTCTTACTCGATATATTTCACACTGGGGACATTGTGATTTAAGTATGGGGAGGATTCCATCTCTTACTAATCACCTTTTTTTCATGAGTCTTTGTATTTTGCATTTTTCTTTAAAATATTTCAAGTTTTTCAATAAAGTAGGAATACGTTTTGAGGGAATGATGAAAGAAATCCATAACGATAACCGACCAATGTGCTTCTACGCTATTTCCTAGTAACAAGATCTTTTGTAATTTGGTTCTAGACTAGGCGGTAGCTAGAGTTTCTGTTAATGTGAAATCCCTAGAGGAATTTAGACCTTTGAGATTCTTTATTATGGAATATACTAGCTCTATTATATTTGGACTTTAACTTGACTTAATTTTCTCATCATAGGTTTAGGCAAAGATAACGAATCATACATTCATGACGTTTTTTTACCTTTTACCACTCTTTGTCGTACCTAAATGGCCAACGCATCTTTAGTTGGTATCCCACCCGAACCTTAACCATTTTTCAAACCTCATGCATTCTCTCTTTGTGTCTTATGTGCAGATATGTGTAAAAACGTCGGAGAGAGAGGAACGACATAGTTTCCAGTCACTAAAGACGAAGACTATACACGATTGGTGGAGGTGTAATCAACAAAGACTTGAGCTTAGTTTTGCCTTGGAAATCTCAAAATCACAGTAAATTTTTGTGCCCCTAAGACTCTATATCTCAATAAAAAGCGTTTTCCCCTTTCAACAAAAAAAAATCTAAAATAATCGAAAGGGAAAGAAAACTTCTAAATGGCCACATAAACTTCTAAGTCTAGGTTTTCCGAAATTCTTATGAGACATTCATGGTTCGTTTTTAAGAAGTTTGTCATTCCGAGCCCACATAAAATTCTAAGTCTTGGGGGAATGACAGAAAACTTCTATTTTTGTAGAAAGGAGGAAATGCAACCTTTTTACGCAAGAAGAAGTGACTGGAAGCTGTGGTTCTCAATAGGTCCTTCCTCTCTTGATGTTTTGCATAATATCTCGCACCCTCCGGTGAAATTACGTTAACCCGAAACACTTTTAACCTCACCTCTAAATGCCTTTAATACCTAGCATCGATTGTCTTGGTTTGATCCTTTTGATGAAGAATTTCACATTTGCACTTAATAAATTTAGAGAGCAAGTTAACCGGAATTTTGGATTTTGAAAGTTTAAGTTTCGTATGACAGATACCGTGGACTAGTGTTACAGAAACTTATGGTTAGAATTTTCTAGGCTAGGTTGCGATTGATGTAGTTCGATGGTTATGGTTTAGACGGACGGTCTCCGAGATTTCGAGTTCCCTATGATTTTTGTTTGATCTTCTCGAGCTTTGATTTTGTTTTGTTTGAGGACAAACAAAGTCTAAGTCTGGGGGAGTTGATAACACCATATTTTTACCCGTTTTACTATCTATTTTAGAATATTTTAATAAATGTTTCATTTGCTTTTATATATTTTTATTACGGTTTTCGCATATTTGTAGTTTCAAAGCATTGCAAATTGGAGAAAAACCAGATTTTCGGCTCGGAGTCAAACCGTCAGAAGTTCAACTGCCAAAGGTTCTTGTTCTCAAAGTCAAACCTGCTCAGAGTCAAATCGGCTCAGGTTCTTCTCACCGTCTAATCTAACCTAATTTTGGAGATATTCAAGAAGGACAATCTACCTTTCCATTCCAACAAATTTGACGACGATCCAATGGTTCAATAAAAAGATACATGAAGATCAAGAATTCCCATTTCACCACGGACATAAGCCCTCCACCCGCGGCCAAGAGGCAGTTCACCGCGGGTAGGAGCCTTCCACCCGCGGCCAAAGTGTGTTTTACCGCGGTCATAGACCATGGACCCGCGACCAACCCAGTTTCGTCCCGTAAGCCCAATTTCAAGGCCCGTTCGAATCCCGTTAAAGAGAAACTCTAAAAACATACGAAAACAGAGCTCAAGACCTATAAATATGAGTTCTTAGAGACCAAAAACGTGTGTTACATTCGTGCCCTAGTTTTTTATTACTTTTGTGCTGCCCGGATTCGGGTACCCGGAATTTATTCCAATTCTAAAAAAACTAAAATTTTTTGTTTAATTTAAATAAATTTTGGTTAAATTTTGCAAAAAAAAATAATATTAACAAATATAAGTAAAGATTTTTGAATATTTCGAATATATTGGTTATTTCGGTCTAAACATAACTAATATATTCGGTTTATAATTGTAATTTTTAGTATTTTGGTTATTTCAAAACTAAATATACATAATATTTTTAGGTATATAATTGTATTTTGTATATTTCGGGTACCCGTTCGGGTTTGGGTACGGTTCGTGTACCCAAAATATTTTATAAGAGGAACCTTTCGGGTATTTGTAAATATTCGGTTCGGTTCGGTACCTTCTAATTCGGTTCGGTTCCGGTTCGATTTTCTGGGTATTTTGCCCATACCTAGTCGAGTATATAAATTATAGGCGTGTAGGATGTATGAAAGTAGGCTACACACACTATGGTATTCCAACTTCAAGAACCAAAAGACGACAAAAGTCGCTTAAAATCCTAATTGATTGCTTATGATATATCGACCATGATCCCTAAATAGTTCCCGATTACCCAACGTCTAGTTTAATTATTTACAACTTCGCTTAGCTTATTCGTTTATTTTACTTGCTTGTTTTCTTATTTTCTCGTTTAGTTTATTTAATCTTAGCTACACAAATCATTTTTCCCTTTTTACTTTCAAGCCATCGATTTTCATTCTAAGTTTACAAGTAATTTTCCGTTTTTCGTTCTTTACAATTTCGTTACCGAAAACCCTACAAAAACTTTATTCTCGTTTTAGACTTCCTTGTTAATTCTCTGTCTAAGGTCTCACAGAAAATCATTCCCTCCCTGTGGATCGATACCTTAAGTCCTACAACGCACATATGTGCACTTGATGGCTACTTGATTGAGACCAAAATTTCCCAGAATCAGTGGGAGACGATTTGCCGAGGTGTCTGGAGGCGTTGAAAAGTTGAGATTCATCGGGTTGGGACCGGATCTCTTCGGGGTTCCCCGGCTGTGATTTGATGTCAGGCTAAGGTCTTCGGTGTGTAGGTCTTGGGCTCGGCTCTCCGACGCCAGCATCTCGAGCATCTCCGATAGATTCTTGCTCAGCTTGTCTTGCTCTTCGGTCTTTTTCAGCAACATAGTGAGAATGTCCGTCAGTTCGATAATGGGAGTCGAGGCTTCTTCTGGGATCATTGTGGGAGAGCCGTTGGGATCGACTCTGTGAAGATTGCCACCGTTGTTGTTTGTGTTGTCTCCGATTCTTGGTGTGTCTCCGACCTTCCCTTCAGATATCGTTCTTTGTAATTTTCGTGAGTAAGAAAACTTCTATGATCCCCACAGACGGCGCCAAATAGTGGGAGTCGAAACTCGCACAACCAAATTCTTGTCATAGACTTTTAAAGGGAACATAAGATTCAGTGAAGGAAACACAAATAAAAGATCCAAAGATTATTTTTATTATTGTTGTTTAGAAAGCATTTTCATACAAGATATTGCTAAGTGTCTCTGTTAGGGTCCAAACTTCCCCCCTTTATGAATAACTATGCTATTATTTATACAAGTTTCGCAGGCGAGAATCTCTGACAGAATATGGAATATTTCTTTTTTCCTTTGTGCGACCAACGCTTTCGATCATCTTCAAGGACACTACCTAGTTTATTTGACAGGTTCCGGGTTCGGCCCATTAAGCTTGACCAATGACCTTCGTCTCGGCCCATCAGCCCTACTTCGTCTCAGCCCATGAGATGATGGGCTCGGCCCATATTACTTTGACCTGGCCTCGGTTCGATCTTGGCTCTGCTTCGACCTTGGTTTGGTCTTGAGTGGTATCGATCTCGCCTCGGCTCAGTCATGCTTTGCATGAGGTGAACTGGCCAAGGGGAACGAATAGGTTTAGACCGTCCTTTGGTCAATCGCCTTCCTTTCCTTCTCGGCTCGGTAATCTTCCTTTCCTTCTCGGTTCTCCATACTTAGTTGTTTGCAGACGGTTAATTTTGAGGGGGTGGAATCCGATCCCAACAATGGCTAGAAATTTTATATTTCTTGTTGTTAGCAGATTATACGTTAAAGTTGCAAATTTCGATGAGGCGTATTGATCTCCAGATTTTTGAAGAAGAGAATGATGCACAAAACCTTGAATTGTATCATCATGTTTAAAACTACACAAATTTTTAACATCAATATTTGTAAAGAGTACGTATGTAGTTAATCTAAATGATACAAACATTTTCATTAAGGAATAGAAGTTCCACTCCCATAAGCACATTATTTGCTTTTAGATTTCTAGCTTCCCACTTTCGAATAATGTGCACAATAGTATAGCGATATACCTTATTTCGATCTAATTTATTCACATTAAATTAGTTTTGATCGATTTTTTTGAGTTTTAGAAGTCATGATTTGGTGGTTTAGAATTCGAATAAGAAAACTAAAAGATGGAAGTACATATTTAAAAATTAGAAATGTGTAGATTATTATATAGAGTTTGGTCGTGGTTGTATATTAATAAATTTCTTTTTTTATGTTTACTTTTGTCATTATGGAAATGATTATAAACTTTTAAGTTTGGTCGTATATTAATAGTTTTCATTTTACGTTTAGAGTATATATATATATATATATATATATATATAATTTTCTTTTTTTAAGTTTAATTGTGTTTGTAGATTATAAACTTTTAAGTTTTCTTTTGTCATTTTCCTTTATTATAAGTGTTCCTTATTTATTCTTGTTTTTTTTTAATTTTTTTAATATTTATTTTAATCCATTTTTATTTTTATTTTAATTAATTGACACATGTCACGATCTAAAATAATGTGACAAATATCACAATATCGTGAATAAAAATTATCTTACATGTAACAATCACGTTGAATAATCCAGTTTTATATAATAAGATATGATTCATGGTTTCTAGTTCATCGGCGATTACCGAAGATATGATTCATGGTTTCTAGTTCATCGGCGATTACCGAAGAAAGATTGAGGTTATGAACTTAACAAATTATTCCAAAAAGAACATTTAGCAAACAAGAAACTTCGATTCAACAATATTTTTTGTAGGATAATAATTGCCATTTACACGAGTTTATTGCCCTTGTAAAAATATGAATATTCTTCAATCAAAAGAAAACAGAGAACCGTGCGATCAGTGATTCTTTTTAAAAAGGGAAGAAATCAACGAAACGACTTTTTTAGCAATAGTGACAAAACCAAGCATGTCACAAGTACTTTAAATCCCCCATTCACAAGAAGAGATGATTATTGCTTTTGTTTTTCTTTTTCTTTCTCTAGTCCTAAAGCTTAAAATATTGATACGCCTTGAAATCAGCGATTCATTATGCAATTCATATTTTCACTAGAGATATAGAGCAAAGATCCTTTACTCTTTGATCCTTGAAGGCTCTCCAACTGTGTTCTCCATTCGAGAATACCATTCGCCTATGCGTGTGTTGTCCACCATATCCTTACCCGATCTAAGGTATCTTATTGGCCTCAGAACACCAAATACTGCGAGATCAGCTAAATTTGGTTTTGACCCACCTGCAAATTAGAAGCTACAATCATTAACCAATCTAGAAAGTTGTGACTAAGGTTTTGCAGTATTATGTTGTCTGTTGCACATACCAAGGTATGGACGCTCTTTCAGGGCATCGACCCATGTCTCAGCAGCATCATAAAGAGCCGCACGTTCATCTGTAATGTTGTATTTCTTCTTCAGTTTCTTTGAGACAAAGTACATTGCTGTTGCTCCTGCATACTTTGCCACTAATCTTTCCGTGAAACTGAAATTTCCTGCAATATGATTATCTAAGGCATTATATTACGACTTAGACAAGATATACACTCCTACAAAAGCTTTCTCAACATGTTTATGATTATATAAAACTGGGAATCTCAACAACTTATCTGGTTAAAATACTAACCCACACGTGTATTCCGAAGGGAAAAAAAACAGAACCAAACTCGACTCTAACTATACCATGGGTGGTGATGTAGTCAAAGGACTCCAGCGCCTCTGAAGTATTCCTGTATATGTTTGGTGACAAAAGATGCACAAGCTGATTGTCAACCCACCTATAACAGGTAGATTCATTATCAGCCTTAGGTCCTGTGGTGTCACAAAACTTGAACTAGAAACCAGTATCGGTCACTAAATTAAAAAAAAAACGATCATACTTGCGCCATTTCGTCTCTTCATCATCATCAGACATTGAAATTTCAGGGTGCATCCTTTGGAATAAGCTATCGATTATCACTGCACCATACAGATAAAGATTACTCAGCTAAGCTGAACATTTAGTTCTGGAAAGAAGAATACAGGTTAGAGACAGAAGATGGGACAAACCTGAAGAATCAACCAATTGTTCACCATCTATAGTAAGGATGGGAACCTTCTTGTAATCCGACCATTTTATTTCTTTCTTAGACATGGGATTCACTTCAACAATCTTGTATGGAATCTTATTGAAATCCAAGAACGCTACAGAGGATAAACGAACGCCCAAATATCATACAAGCACAATAGAGACATGGGTTAATCATCAATCTCTTAAGGAATCACACAACTGAATCAATTTTCCATCAAAAATCTCAACATATTCGGTAAAGATGGATCAGATCCATTTCCAGAGAAAGATGATCAGATCCAAACATTTCCAGATTAATCGCCGTGAGAGGATTTACCTTTGACCTTATTGCAGAAAGGGCAAGCTTCGTACTGATACAGAACCACTTCTTTAGGGTTGAATTTCTGGGCCAGCCCCGACGTTTCCTTTGCGTGAACTTCCTGACAAAGAGACGATGCCGCAGCGGCGGAAAAGAACACAATCCCAGCCACTCCGCCGGCAATAGAAGGCGTTGGTAGACCACCAAATCTCGGGGAGGGTGGCTCGGAGGATGAAATCGTGGTCATCATCACTGTGGTCTGAGCGAGCCGTGGATGGATGGCGACGGAGGATGAGATTGAGCGCGCAGCGAGTCCGGTAACTCTCCTCATGGCTCGTGGTGATAATAAGATCTGATCAAGATTAGATCTAGGTCGTATTTGATTGTTCGTTTTTCTTCTCTTTGAAGGCGGTTTATTCAACGAAGGGGTTTTTAGGGTTTAAGCTGTGTCCACGATTTACTTCCAGCCTTTCAGATTATTCTCGTACTGTGGTTTGCAAAAATCCCTCCCTTATACATATACAATTTTTTTTTGTTTTCTAGTAATCCTTTATTTTTTTTGTTTTCTAATAAGGATGATATAATTGAATATGAATGGTTAATTGATAAATTAAGTAAGTAGTAATAATTTGTAAATTAGGTAAGTAAGAAATATAAAAAATGATTAAACCTAAAATGTATTTTGTTTTGTTGAATAATTACAGAAATGTCATTAATTTGAAAACTCTTTTTCTGACAGAAAATGACGGCGACACTCTTTATCAACGGCGGGAGTTACTATTCATCAAAACTCGACGACCATTGATCATCACTAGAAAAATATATTGTTAGCATCGTTAACATTGTCATGTTAACCCAATTATCATTGTAAGCATCGTTAAAATTCCTCCTTAAATTTTCTCAATCAAAGCCACTACTCCAGGATCTCTAAACCGGTTCCAACTTCCTCTATCCTATACTCACGATGAACTACAATTGTCGATCATATCAAACTTTCAATCTGTTTCAGATATCTCTCTATATCTTCTTCTTCATCGATCCATCTTCTGTTTTCTCATATTCATATTTTTCTTTTGTTGTTTCTGATCTCTGATTTTTGTCTTCGTTTAAATAGATATGCTTTCATTGTTGTCTCCGAAGTTTTGGAAGAGAGCTGGCGACGTGGAGGTCTCTCTCTCTCTCTCTTTTTGGTCTTCTCAAGCCTGTAGCTTCCATGTAACCTCAATGATTCACAATTTTTCTTCTTTTAACCTATGTAGATGGCATCACTTGCTAAATACTTCAGACTATGAGATCAAGCACATGTAAAATCTAATCGGTACCATGAGCCTTTTTAACAATTCACTTGTTGTTTCAATATGGGACTAAACATCATATGTTTCCCCATGAGCTTAGAAGATGTCTGGATGAATCTTTAAGTTCTTAAGTTATCTGCAACCTCCGTGGTAATGATGTCTTCTCTTTTTCCTAACTTTAATGATTATACAAAATTGAGACATATCTGATATGTGTCTGTAGTTTGCAAAAGTTGGGTCCATTAAAAATTCACGTAATGACTACAAATGCTGCAGATATGGAAAACTGGAATATAGTAGGATGAGTCAACTCCTTCACTCAATCCCAAAAAATAATCCTTTTTGGGGTTGATCAAGTATCTATTTCTACAATCAGTGCAAGTCTGAGAATGAAGCTGTTTCACAACGACACCCCGCTGCATCTCTGTTTCGATAGCTTGAAAGTTTGGTTCCATAGGTATTTGGATCGTGTTGGTCGTCCAAGGTTGAATATTGTTGTGGATGTTCCTCCTGATGTATTAAAGATCTTGAGCGCATCTGATGATGTTGCATATAATTTATCGATTGACTCAGGCATTAGCTCAAATTGGAGGCTTACCATTATGAGGAGGGTAAATTGGGGAACATCCGATTTGTAAATTGCATAACTCATTCGTCTGGGATCCAATTGGACTGATTCCACTTCTAGGCGTGCTCTAGTTGAGCTAAGAATGTAGTCCAAGTGGTTTCACGGCCTGAATCGTTGTGGTTAAGGCAGAGATTTTTAAGACATGCATCTTCTTCCATTTGATTGATGATGAGCGATAGTAGCGTAGGAGCAACTGTCCCAACAACATCAAGGAATTGTTGACGACAATATACAAGTACTAGTCTTGTCGTACGCACGGTCCAATTCCTCTCTGAGGTGGTAGTAATTCCATGCGCTTTCACATAGACGATTGGAGCATCGACAATCGTCTCTTCCTTGACATCGGCTACGATATCTTCATCCGTGCGCATCTTCTCCTCGCCAAGGTCTATCTTGGTTCCGATGTCCTCATCATACCCTCCCACTTGGAAAGAATTCATCCTCTAAACTTCTAGACCTGCACCAAAATAAAGCAAGTTAGTATCTTCGTAAAGAAGTGAGTCTAGAAATATACCTCGGATAACGATTGGCGTGAGGCTCGGATAGGATCGATGTGGAACATCAGGTGTTTCTTCTTTGATCAACAAAGAGGCAATGACTCCTCTCCAAGGTTTGGTGCTGACTTCCTTGGGCGGCAAAGTAGTCGTTTTAGTGAAATCTCCTTTTTCACTTTCGATGTCGCCATTGGTCTTTTGCGGACTGGCTCTTGTTGCTTCTCTTCGGTACATGAAATATTCTCTACAACTTTGGCAAGAAGCAAACGTGTTATAGCAGTCATGGAATTATCATAAACAACATAGCAAAATTCAGTTTGAGTCAATTCGTCTAGTTCCTCTTTTACGTGTGACACGAGATAAGAATTCTGGTTTATAGATTTTTTTCACCCGAAATTATTTTTCCATCAGATTCTATTGGTTTTAGCAAGTTCATAAGCACAGATTTTGAATCATTGGGAATGAATGATAGTAGAGAGCTACTTACCTGGTCAAAACTCACCGTGAGTTTTGCTTTCTTAGAGGCCACGGTATTCTGATTTTGTGTTTTATCTGGTGGCTCTTCTTGAAGCAAGATATTGCGGATGCAACATTCACCATTTTCAGTGGCTATCTCGAGGCCTACTACGCCCGCGGTGTGCTCCACTCCATGTTTGATACCTGCATTAACAACCTTTGTCAAAGACATGTGTAATATACACGAATTGAAATTTTTAAAACTCAGCTCGTCCTTTTCTATTTCACTAGTCTCTGCCAATATTAAATCTTCTTCATAATCTTCTGGGCTTAACAACTCCAGCATCATATAATTAAAATAATTAGAAACTAATTTTGGATACACACTTACCTGATAAGAACTGTCGATGAGTTCCGGTTCCTTTGTTGTCACGACAATTTGATTAAATGCATGATCGGGTCGCTCTTCTTGTAGCGGGATGGGGCTGGTGACACCTTCATCCTTTTCAGCAGTTTTCTCTGGGTCTAATCATTTCTCCATGTGTTCCACTTCATGATCTAGACCTGCATTAACAACCTTTAGCAAAGACAAGTGCATTATACAAGAATTGGGAATTTCAAAATGCATCTCATCTTTTTCTACTTCTCTAGCTTCTTTTTCCAATTCAATTGATGAAATTGTTTCTGATTTTCTAGCTGAGCATATCTTAGCATAATGTCATCTTTGATGGCATCTATAACAGATGGTGTCAATTACTTTCGAAAGATTAGAGGACTTACTTTGGTTTTTAACTTGCTGGATTTTTTTTTGTTGCACAAGTTTAGAGGGATGGTTCTCTCGGCTTGCTTCTAGTTGATGATAGTAGGTTTGGTTCCTCTGTGGCACAGTTTCGGGTGCAAACATATCCTTCATCATCCATTTGAGGTTACCCCAAGTGCGTATGGGTGGCTTCTTGTACCATCTTCTATCACTCTCTTCTTGGTTCAACCATCTTAGAACTTTTCCCGAGAGTTGTCCAAGTGCATACGACAATCTTTCTCCTTGTGGGATGGAATAGTATTGAAAGTACTCATCCATGTTTTGGACCCACTGTAGGTACTCTCTTGGGTCTTGACTTCCTGTAAATTCATAATATAGAGACAAGTCATCAAAATCAGAATCATCATCTTGAGTTACTGATAAGCTCAAATTAATACCCTAAAGTACTAAAGCTTTGTCGGTTGTAATACTTAGGGATCGAATCCACATAGACTCACAGAAACACACAATATATTGTATAGATGAGAATTAAGCTAAGTGGTCAATGTAATTGAAAGCAAATACGTAAATTAAACTGTTGTAAATTCAATTGGAGAAAGATAGGTTCATGGAATTTCTCAGGAAATCAATGAATGCAGATAAACTAAGTAATCAGGGTTCAGGTTATGCACGGTTCTTGAACTCAAATCACTGATGTATAATTAACCAACTCTCGTTGCGAGAATTATCTAAGTCTAAATCCTATAATTCCAAATCTTTTTGCGAATCCTAAAGTCTTTTTGCGAATAGTTATTTTGCTCACCCTAAGTTCTATCAGGTAATTAATCGCACTCTCGCGCCTAATCAATTATCCTAAGATCTAAGTTCCAGGTGATCAATCCAGAATTAGCTATGAGAACAACCTATGGTGAAGAACTAATTTGGATTATGAACCCTAATCAACTAATCAACCTAGCATTCAAAGAAATCCCTAATGAGAATCCCTAAACCTAACAGAAGATCTACTCAGACATGGAAATTAAAGCAATAATCATGACTGAATAAATACTTGAATGAATAAGAAAGAGTAACAAGAGGGTTCGAAATCTTCTCTCGGACGATTAGAGTTTCAGGCTTGTCTCCCTTCCAAAGCTCTCTCACAATACCAAAGTAAAATAAAGCATAGCCATGAAAGTGGCTGTAAAATCCTATTAAATAACTTAATTCACGTTTTGGGGCTTCTTGTAAATAATAAAGTTTTATGGGCAATTTTGCAATTCTTCAACTCTTCATTAAGTCGCGGCTTGTGTCTTGCTGCAGTGAGTATCGACCGATTCTAGTCAGTATCGATCGACATTAATGCTTCAAATCGGGTACTCAGCTACACGAACTTCTGCTTTGATCCAAAATGCTCCAGAAAGCTCCAATATCTCTAATTATACTCCAAACGTGCTAAAACCTGTAAAAGACTCTAAACCACTACAAAATAGTAGAAAGACTCTATAAAACGGAATTATATTATGGCTTAAAAGGGGTAAAAACCATGATATATCAACTCCCCCAGACTTAGCATTTGCTTGCCCTCAAGCAAATAGAAGACTAAACCAAAGAAAGAGGTTTGAAAATATAGAGACTCACCTGCTCTTGAAATATTGCAATGACCATTTTCCTTAGTGCTCCACATATCACATTACTAGTTTCAAATCCAACCACCATGTACTTCTCCGTAGACATTCGCAGCTTCCCAGACTACACACATTATCTCACAACGTTACTCAATAAAGCCCTCATCGCCAGTTTCATTGCTGTGATTAATACCAAGAACCTTCTAGATTCTTTCCCATACAGTATCATGACAAGGAACCATCCAATTTCACACTTTCTGGTATTATTTTCTCTCCCAGACTTATTTCTTATTATATGCTCGCATATGCTTATTAAGGTTGGAGACACGAGTATTGATGGTGTTTGCCACCGAATCCCTTGTTCTTCCCTTAAAAAGTAATCAAAGGTGTAGGCGAATAATGGTATCACATAAAATTTTTATAACCTCTCTTCCACCTTTGTGTGATCATTCCCTCCGAAATAGAATAATGAGATCGCTGAAAATTTTCCTAACCCTCTACTCAGAAGAGAATTATTTCATCTTTTAATGCATCTTATTTATTAACATGTAACAGGGAGAGAAATACCATTACTTAAAACACGTGGGTTCCTTTGTCAGATACGAATGAGGAATCAAGCTCTACGGACATCAATCACATCAATGAAGTGCAAAAATTTGGCTCAGGCTTTAAAGAACTTTGCTGGAAACATGAGTGTCTTCTAGTTAACTGGTCAGCCTTTGGATTTTTCATTAGTCGATCTGTAACTGGTTCTGTAACAATGGTCACTTAGAAGCAAGGTCAGATCAATAGATTCAAGAAAAATATCACAGTCTCCAACAAATTTTGACTCAAAAAACGACTTACTTCAAGAAAAACAAAAATAATGTCAGCGACTACCTCCCCCAGACTTGAACAACACTGTCCCTAGTGTTATCTAGCCCAGAGTTGGTGAAAGAAAACAAAAGAACCTAGTGAAAGTATGAAAAACAAGGAGTTACCGTACTGGAACATCGAGTATCAACCGACACACGGCCTGGTATCGATCGATACCAGGCTTAAGTCGACATGATGAACTTTTCTCATTTGCATACGGTGTCGACCGATACCAATAGGGTATCGATCGACACACGGGCGATTTCGTGTTTTGCTCCTTGTTTATCCTGACACAAACACAAAACGAAAAATAAAAAAGAAAAAGACTCAAAAAGAAACTCACCAGTGGGTTGCCTCCCACCAAGCGCTCGTTTAATGTCATTAGCTTGACTGTATCGCCGTTCAGGCATTGAGTGCATCATCCAGAGGCATTATGTGTCCGTTTGGAATCTCAGTGCTCCGAAAATAGTCTTTCACCCTTTGTCCATTGACAGTGAACTCTTCGCCTGAAGGATTTGTCAGGACAATTGCACCATGTGGTCTAACCTCTTTGAGTGTGAAAGGACCTGACCAACGAGAACGCAGTTTACCAGGAAACAAATGCAAACGATAGTTATACAGAAGTACATGATCATTGCGTTTAAAGTGTCTGGTAAGGATCTTTTTGTCGTGATACGCCTTGGTCCTCTCCTTGTACAGTTTTGAGTTCTCATAGGTATTGTGCCTAATCTCATCTAGATCATTCAACAGAATCAATCGCTTCACAGCAGCAGTCTTGATGTCGAAGTTCATCAGCTTTGTAGCCCAGGCTGCCTTATGCTCGATTTCAACCGGAAGATGACACGCTTTCCCATATAACAAGTAAAACGGTGTAGTCCCAAGCGGTGTCTTGAAAGCGGTCCTGTAAGCCCACTGTGCATCATCCAACTTTGTAGACCAATCTTTTCTAGTGGTACCCACAGTCTTCTCCAAAATCTTCTTGATTTGCCTGTTAGAGACCTCAACTTGCCCACTAGTTTGAGGATGTTAAGGAGTAGCTACACGATGATTCACATCATGCTTCTTCAGCATCCTCTCGAAAACCTTGTTAATAAAGTGAGAGCCACCATTACTTATAACAATCTGAGGTACTCCAAATCGAGGAAAAATGATGGTCTTAAACAGCTTAAGCACCACTAAAGAATCGTTGGTAGGACTAGCAATCGCTTCAACCCACTTGGAGACATAGTCTACAGCAACCAAGATGTACATGTTCTTGTATGACGAAGGGAAAGGACCCATAAAATCGATACCCCAACAATCAAAAATCTTAACCTCGATGATGAAATTTTGTGGCATCTCATGTCTCTTACTGATTTTCCCTCTCCTCTGACACACATCGCAATGGGAAATGAAGGTGTGAGCATCCTTATACATAGTAGGCCACCAGAAACCTGCCTGAAGGACCTTGGACACTGTCTTGAAAGTAGCAAAGTGTCCAGCATATTTCGATCATTGACAATGAAACAGAACACTAGGTACCTCTGATTCAGCAATGCAGCTCCGATAGACACCATCAGAACATTGCTTCTACAGGTATGGGTCATCCCAAAAGAATCGCCTTATGTCACGCAAAAACTTCTTCTTGTCATATTTCTTGAGGTGCTTTGGCTCCGCATCTGCAGTGAGATAGTTGGCAATATCAGCGTACCACGATAGATCAGAGTCAGCTGCAACAAATAGATTGTCTTCAGAAGCACCGAGATGTTCAACAGTCAAAATAGGTTCGGAAATCGCAGGGTATCGACCGACACTAGGTGAGTGTCGATCGATACCGAGACCTGCAATCCATTGGAAGTGCAAAGTTTCGGTGAAACCCATATGAAACTCAGTTTTAATGAAGTAAACGGACTCTTCTGGTAGTTGGTCATTGATGGGCACGTCTGCATCAATTCGGATCCTCGAAAGATGGTCAGCTACTCCATTCTCTATTCCTTTCTTGTCATTTACCTCGATGTCGAAACCTTGTAACAAAAGAACCCAACGACAAAGTCGAGGCTTGAGATCCTTATTCTACATCAGATATTTGAGAGCAGCATGATTAGTATGGACAATCACTTTTCTCCCAATCAGGTAGGATCGAAATTTCTCAACGGAGAAAACAACTGCAAGTAGTTCTTTCTCTGTGGTGCTGTAATTCCTCTGAGCATCATCCAATGTTCTGTTGGCATAGTAGATAACATGTAGCTTCTTATCCATCCTCTGACCCAAAACCGATCCGACAGCAAAGTTGCTAGCGTCGCACATGATCTCAAAAGGCAGAGTTCAATCAGGAGGTTGCACAATAGGAGCATTCACCAAGGCCTTTTTAATCTCCTCAAAAGCTGCAAGACACTCAGGTGTGAAATCGATTGTGATCTCCTTGCATAATAGAGCTGTGAGGGGGGGTGCTAGCTTGGAGAAATCCTTGATGAACCTTCTGTAAAACCCAGCATGACCAAGGAAACTTCGAATATCCTTCACAGAAGTTGGTGGTTGGAGACTTGTCATGACCTGAATTTTGGCTTTGTCAACTTCGATCCCAGCTTCAGAAATCTTGTGCCCAAGTACGATTCCCTCCTGAACCATAAAGTGACACTTTTCCTAATTAAGGACCAAGTGTTTCTCCTCACATCTCTGTAGCACCTTGCACAAATTAGCCAGGCAGTCCTTGAATGATGATCCGTACACCGAAAAATCATCCATGAATACCTCAATAAAATCCTCAATCATTTCTGTGAATATAGACATCATGCATCTTTGGAAGGTGGATGGGGCATTACATAATCCAAATGGCATTCTCCTGTATGCGAATGTGCCGTAGGGACATGTGAAAGTCGTCTTCCCTTGGTCATCTGGATGTATAGGAATCTGGAAGAAACCTGAATATCCATCGAGAAAACAGTAGTAGGGATGACTAGCTAACCTCTCCAACATCTGATCAATGAATGGCAATGGGAAGTGATCTTTCCTCGTGGCTGCATTCAACTTCATGTAGTCAATGCACATTCGATGCCCAGTGATAGTCCTAGTAGGAATCATCTCATCCTTGTCATTCTTTACCACAGTTATTCCTCCTTTCTTAGGAACAACGTGTACTGGACTGACCCAAGAGCTATCCGAAATAGCATAGATGACACCAGCTTTCAAAAGCTTCATCACCTCCTTTTTGACTACTTCCTTCAGGTTTGGATTCAGCCTCCTCTGATGCTCAACTGAAGCTTTTGACTCGTCCTCGAGATAAATTCTATACATGCACAGGTCTGGTGCTATACCTGGAATATCATCAAGAGAATAGCCAAGAGCTTTGCGATACTTGCGCAGCTTGCTTAGCAGTAAGGTAATCTCTGCGTTGTTCAAAGAAGCATTAATAATCACTGGGTATGTGGAATTAGGACCAAGAAAATCATACCTCAGATTCGCAGGAAGTGGCTTGAGTTCCACTTTAGGGGCGTTCTCCTCACTCCAATCTCCAAGCCCAGCAGCTTTCTTAGAACCATTGGCCGACCCTCCTTTCGGTTGTAGGGTATCGATCGATACTAGGGGAGTATCAATCGATACCGGTGATGCTGAATCGAGTATCTTCGAGTATCCTGCAGTATCTTCATACGAATGGACCTCTAAAGTGGTTGAACAGACCAATGCTCTCTCCAGTAGATCCTTAGGATGCATCTCAAGGAAGTACTCTTCAGCTATGTCACTGAAAGTGTCTACAAAGAAAGTCTACCCATCGATGGTTGGTCTCTTCATCATATTACCCATATTTAAAGTCATGACCAAATCACCGATATTGAGAGCGATCTTCCCATTCCTGCAATCAATCAAAGCACCAGCTGTTGCAAGGAATGGTCTGCCTAGGATAAGAGGATCCTTAGGCTCAACATCATACTCCATAACGATGAAATCAGTTGGGATCAAGCAATTCTCAATCTTAATAGGAACATCTTCGAGTAAACCTTCTGGAAGTCTAACTGAGCGATCATTAAGTATCAGGGAGATTCTTGTGGCTGTGAAGTCTGTCATCCCCATCCTTTTAGCAACTGAGTATGGCATGAGGTTGGCACTTGAGCCAAGGTCACAAAGAGAGTGCTCAAATCTATCTGTGAATATTGTACAATCCAACACAAAACTCCATGAATCTGATAGCTTCTTTGGGATCCTGTTAGTCAGGAGTGCACTGCACTCATGAGTAATCATCAAGCATCCTTCTTCAAGGTTCACATTGCTAGACACCATCCTCTTGACATATCTCATGAAAGCTGCAGAAGTCTTGATAGCATCGATAAAAGGAAGTTCAACAATAAACTTATCCATGATTGCTTTGCATCTAGAGTCTCCTACCTCCCTCTTAGTCTTCCCAGTAGCTCTGGGATAAGATATCCTAGGCGTGTAAACTCTTTCTGCAACTACATTAGGCACTTCCTTTGATACCTTAGGTGTTGACTCGACAGCAGGATCAGTGTCGATCGATACAGGAGTAGTATCGATCGATACACGTGGTGTTGAAGTGTCCCGTGAAAGAATCTTGACGGGTGTCGATCGATGTTGAGTAGTGTCGATCGATACTGGAGCGATTTCAGAATCCTCATCATCATGGTTGACGAAAATATCTACAGTGTGGCCAATTGTCACTCCTGGAGTGGCCTTTTTCCCACTCCTTAAGGTGATGGCATTGATGTGAGCCCTTGGGTTCTCTCCTTTCCCTGGAAGAAAACCTTCTTGCCTTTTCACAGCCTCTGAAGTCTGAGCAACCTGGAGTTCCAGCTTCTTCTGCTGGAGATTAATAGCATCGATCATTCCACTCAGATCATTGTACAGGACATCAATCTTCCCATTGAAATCCACAGTGAGCTTCTTCTGTCCTTGAATACGCTGTTCGGACATAGACTTGATCTTTCTATCTGGGAGTTTAGCAGGGACAGGTTGATAAAATGAGTTCCCATAGTTCATGGTATACCCACTGCTCTGAGATGGTTTCTGGACGAATTGATTCGAGCCTCCTTGGTGAGAGTTGTTGGTGAAGTTTCGGTTGTTGCTTAATTGATTCCTCTGACCTTGAAAACCAGAACCACCAATATAGTTAACATTCTCTGCTTCATCCTCATTAAAAACCTCAACATCTTCAGCAAAGTGCACAGCTTTCGTTGTCTTGTCCATCAGAAGACTGTGCATGGAGTCTAACTTAGCTTGAACATCGGCAACCTGTGTACCGTCCATGCTACCAGCTTGCTTCTTGCGCTCAAAGTCTGGATTCTTGGTGTTGTTGCTAGACGCCAAGTTCTCAATCAGCACATAAGCATCTTCAGGATACCTAGTGTTGAAGTTTCCATTGCTCGAAGCATCCAAAGTCATCTGATACCTCCAATCGAGTCCTCTGAAGAAGAACCCCATCAGCTGAACATCAGAATATCCGTGATGTGGACAATCTCTCTGATATGATCTGAATCTCGTCCACGCAGCCTTGAACGCTTCAGTAAGGCCTTGAGAAAACTGGGAGATCTTGTTCCTAAGGTCTTCAGATCGAGCATCATCATAGAAGTTATTCAGGAAAGCAGTCTTAGTATCTTCCCAGGTAGTCAGTGAACCAGGAGGTAACTGCTTCAGCCAGTAAGTCGCATCTCCACCTAAAGAGTATGTTCATTGGAAAGACCATGAAAAGGGTGCTGACCCACAAGAGTGTAGTATGCAGGTTTTAGCTAAAAGTCATTCCTCTGAAAAGCAGGAGGTCGAATCGCTGATTGATTTGCATAAAACTGATCAGGCCTGTTGTACTCACAAATCGTTCAGCCACGATTAACCACAACATTCCCTGCATTCGCATTCCTAGCGACATTCCCAGTGACAACAGGAGCAGATGGAATGATGTTCCCCTCTCCATCCAGTCGTTGTCCTCTCTCATTGCACAAATGACCCTCTTGGTCTCTGTAAGCACCCGTTTCATCTTGAACCAACTCCACTTGATTGTTGTTCATCTCTGCTGGTTTCTTTGCTCTTCTGTTTGTGCGTTCCAAAAGTGCTAGTTGTTCGAGTGACAGATCAACTAGCTGAATGCTATTGTTCCTTCTGGTTTCGCGAATATGCATACACCTGAAAACAAAGGCAAGGCACGTGAGTAACGAAAATTCGACGAGTATCGACCGACACTTGGTGGTGTCGATCGATATCAACAAAAAGGAAACGACGAGTATCAACCGACACTGAGTAGTATCGATCGATACAGATGAGCTTAGTCGAAATTCTCAATCTAAAATCTAATGGCAAAATTGAATCGCCGGCAACGGCGCCAAATTTGATAAGCTTAAATTAATATCCTAAAGTACTAAACCTTTGTCGGTTGTAATACTTAGGGATCGAATCCACAGAGACTCATAGAAACATACAATAGATTGTATAGATGAGAATTAAGCTAAGATCAATGTAATTGAAAGCAAATACGTAAATTAAACTGTTGTAAATTCAATTGGAGAAAGATAGGTTCAGAGAATTTCTGAGGAAATCAATGAATGTAGATAAACTAACTAATCAGGGTTCAGGTTATGCACGGTTCTTGAACTCAAATCACTAAGGTATAATTAACCAACTCTTGTTGCGATAATTATCTAAGTCTAAATCCTATAATTCCAAATCTCTTTGCGAATCCTAAAGTCTAAACCAACTTTTAGTTCAAGTTTGATTTGTTCACAAAACAACTAAACCAAATCTCTTTGCGAATAGTTATTTTGCTCACCTTAAGTTCTATCAGGTAATTAATCGCACTCTCGCGCCTAATCAATTATCCTAAGATCTAAGTTCCATGTGATCAATCCAGAATTAGCTATGAGAAAAACCTATGGTGAAGAACTAATTTGGATTATGAACCCTAATCAACTAATCAACCTAGCATTCAAAGAAATTCCTAATGAAAATCCCTAAACCTAACAGGAGATCTACTCAGACATGGAAATTGAAGCAATAATCATGACTGAATAAATACTTGAATAAATAAGAAAGAGTAACAAGAGGGTTCGAAATCTTCTCTCGCACGAACAGAGTTTCAGACTTGTCTCCCTTCCAAAGCTCTCTCACAAATTAAACCAAAGTAAAATAAAGCATAGCCATGAAAGTGGCGGTAAAATCCTATTAAATAACCTAAATCACGTTTTGGAGGCTTCTTGTAAAGAATAAAGTTTTCTGGGCAATTTTGCAATTCTTCAACTCTTCATTAAGTCGCGGCTCGTGTCTTGCTGCAGTGAATATCGACCGATACTAGCCAGTATCGATCGACACTGATGCTTCAAAATAGGTATTCAGCTACACGAACTTCTGTTTTGATCCAAAATGCTCCAGAAAGCTCCAATATCTCTAATTATGCTCCAAACGTGCTAAAACCTGTAAAAGACTCTAAACCACTACAAAATAGTAGAAAGACTCTATAAAATGGACTTATAGCATAGCTTAAAAGTGGTAAAAACCATGATATATCAGTTAACCATGTGTTGATTTGGTGTGAAGCTTGTGGTGTGGGGCTCCAAGTGTGGTCTTGTGGTTCTGGTTCAATTTCTTCCAGGTATGAATCTTCTTCATAATCTCCATTGGAGTCTTCATCTTCTGTCCACGTTTCCCCACCATAACCATCTTCCTCATGGTCTTCTTGACTTGAGTCTTCCCAACCGTATTCAATGGGTACAAGCTGACTTTCGCTAACGTTGAATTCTCCCATCATGTCTTCATAGTCCATACTTCCTTGTGATTTGTCCCTTGCAGGAACATAGACGAGCTTGATCAGAATCAATTTCAAATATCACAGCAAAAAGCAAGATATTCCACAATTAAGTGCAAAGACACAAGATATGGAAACAACTCTTTTTATATGAATTTTTTTTTCTTAAATTAGTCAAAAACGGTAACAAAATTAAAAACAAGAATTTTTTTAAACTTTTTAACTAAAACTAATTCGAAATTCAAATAACACAAAGGAAAACTTTTTATTTTTATTTTCTGGTTTTTATAACAAAAGGAAATTGACAATGCAAAATTATTTTTATGGATTTTCAATTTAAGAGAAACAAGGATAAAAACAATAATTGAAACAAATGTTTTTTTTTTGGCGTTTCTTTTTATAACGAGAATTTAACAAAACAGAATAAATATTTTTATTTGATTTTTATTTTATGAGGAATAAATAACCAAAACAATTAAGAACAAAATTGAAACAAAACAATTTTTATTTTATTTTATGTATGAAATGGACAAAACAGGAAAATCAAAAAACAATTGAAAAGATAAATAAGGGAACGAGTTCACCTTAGTGATATGACCTTTTAAAGCTCTGATACCAGATGATGTAAGATGGAATCCACCAAACTTACGAATACGTGATAATCAAGAGTTTACATTGCACGCGGAAGTGGGGACGATGGTGAGATGGAAGGTGGTGGTTTGATTGACTCTCTCAATCGATGGTGAATAACTCTCTCAATCCTTGATCAAACAAGCTATTTGAATCTCACAAATAACTTAATCCGAGGCGCCTAGAGAATATAGTGAATCGCACACAATATTCTAAAGAACAAAACAATCTTTGCAAAGAAACACTCTTTGAAAGAAAAACGAAATACTTTATAAAATTCTTGATTGAAAGGTGATTTGTACAAGTGACTCGACTGAGCTTTATATAGAGCTCTTACACGAAATGAAACAAAGATCTAAAAACCTAAAGACTTGCGGAAATTCCAAAACTAGCCGTTAGGCTCTTAAGGATCAAATGGGCAAAATGAGGAATGTGTGATGTCGCCGTTGTATCTGGACGGTTTGAGGGGATATGTAAGCTTCTATGGAACATTCTTATCTTCATGAAGGTCATCCAGGTCGTAGCATTCAAAGGCAAGGAGCCGTTGGTGAGTTATGACTCCAAATGTGAACGCAGCCATAAAATGAAAGTATACTTCCAAGGGGATCCGCCTGATCATGTGTGTGTTGGTGCATGGTAAGGTGTTTGCAAGCTTCCTTAGTTGCCTTAGAGTCCCTCCTGGTTGCCATAAATATGTTTGCAAAGTATATCAACCATTGGATCTAGGACTTCCCTTAAACCGAACCAAGTCAACTCGTTTTGGGAAAATGGGTGTAACTTGAGGATCCGATGGGAATTTCGTTGGATCCTTGGCCTGTTTGATCTAGGAGAGGCCCAGTGATATTCTCCAATTGGTCTTGGGTCGAGATCGTTGCTGAGTTGGGCTGTGTAGCACAATCTTTGGCTTGGTCGCTGGATTGAGTCCAAAGCAGGTCCATCGATTTGTAAAATTGATAACTATCAAGTCTGAACCGGGAATGGAATGGATTCAATTTTCAGTTCTTCTCTGATGGATAAAGATTCCAGACCAAGTCAGTTTGTAGCTTAATTCCTCCTGGTCCAGTCGGAAACCTCCAATCAATGCGCCTATGTCCAAATCGGGTAAATTGGAGAACACCCGCTTTGTAAATTGCATAACTCCTTCGTCTGGGATCCAATTGGACTGATTCCACTTCGAGGAGTGCTCTAGTTGAGCTAAGAATATGGTCCAAGTTGTTTCATGGCCTGAATCGTTGTGGTTAAGGCAGATATTTTTAAGACATGCATCTTCTTCCATTTGATGGATGCTGAGCGATAGTAGCGTAGGAGCAACGGTCCCAACAACATCAAGGAATTGTTGACGCTAATAAACAAGTACTAGTCTTGTCGTATGCATGGTCCAATTCCTTTCTGAGGTGGTAGTAGTTCCATGCGCTTTCACATAGACGATTGGAGCATCGACAATCGTCTCTTCCTTGACACCGGCTACGATATCTTCATCCGTGCGCATCTTTTCCTCGCCAAGGTCTATCTTGGTTCGGATGTCCTCATCATTTTTCCCTTGGCCTATAGAGCATGCCGCTAGAGCCAATTTCCTCCTCGTTGGTTGACTTTGAGGTTCACCTTGGGTTGCATTGGCCGTTACCTTTATGATGCCTACATTGTCTCGAAGAGACGATTAGTTTCAAGAGATAAAGATACAACTTTTCTTAATACCGAGCAAAGGTACTCATGGCATGAGACAATGCTCAATGAGCTAGAAGAAATTTAAAAACCCAATTAGAACAATCTTGGAAATCGATTGCCTAGTTTAAATGCTTCAAAAACTCAATTAAATTTTAAATGTTGCAACCTTTATGCTCTAGAGATGTGGGTTCAAGAAACCAAAATTCTCTAGTAGAGCACAAATTAGCACAAGAATCACCAAGCCTAATCATTTTCGAGTCAAATCCCTAGGTTTATGTTCAAGTGAATGCATTTCTCAATTAAAATCATAAAGTTTTTACTTAAGAGCAAGTTCTTGGTTTTCATGAAAAGCTTGAGTGATTACCTTGGGAATGAAAGCACAAATGATAAAAGCGTTAGAAGGTCTAGAGAAAGAAGAGAAAAACAAGCTTGTAGAAACTTGAATAACCAATTTTGAGCAAGAGATGAGAGAGTTATGAGCAAATGATGGGTGTGTAGGGTTTTTGGTCGCAACTATGGAGGGAGAAGACTAACCTGGCGGGTCGGATCACTTACTTGGGCGGCTACACCGGGCGGACCGCTGGGCAATAGCTCATAACAATGGTCAATAGATCTATTTCTTGGACCGTTGGACAATAGGGTAGTCCGTTGGTTTCAGCGCTCACACCAGACTAGCTCAACCCGGCGTATGCAAGGGCGGTGCTCTCACACCTGACCAACCTCGGCCGGTGTCACCAATCGGTATTTCTCATAAATTTTGTCACTCTTCAACACCTGCCCATCTTTATCCAGTGCACGAAGCCGGTGTGGCATAAACCGGACTAGGCTCGGCCGGTGTCGCCTGTTTCTCCACTCTACACACTCTCGTTTGCCAGACATCGCCTCTTATACCATCAAGAAACCTACAAACACTTAACAAAATTATTAAAAAGAACTAGAAAAGATGGAAAAATAAAAAAGAAAAGTATATAAAATGATAAGCATGGGATTGTCTCCCAAGTGCACTTTGTTTAACGTCACTAAGTTCGACGTTTGTTACCCCTTTTTAGGCTTGAGGAGAATCATTGAGAGTGAGTGGGATCCCATCCTCAATGAATTCATGAGCTAGGTATGGTTTGAGCCTTTGCCCATTGACAACAAACTCTTCTCCATTCTTGTTCACAAGCTCAATAGCTCCATATGGTTTTACTTCCTTGATCACGAATGGACCGGACAATCTAAACTGTAGCTTTCCAGGAAACAACTTAAGCCTCGAGTTGAAGAGCAACACTTGATTTCCTTCCTTGAAGTCCTTGTGCACAATCTTCTTGTCATGAAAGGCCTTGGTTCTCTCCTTGTAGATTTTGGAGCTCTCATAAGCATCAAGTCGGATCTCATCAAGCTCTTGCAATTGGATTAAACGCCTCTCTTGAGCCGTCTTGAGATCAAAATTGAGAAGTTTCACAGTCCATAATACCTTGTACTCAAGCTCTACTGGTAGATGGCAAGACTTCCCATATAGAAGATTGAAAGGAGTAGTTCCAATGGGAGTCTTGAAAGCCGTTCTATAGGCCCATAATTCTAAAGTCCCATAGAGCATCATCAAGCTTCTTCGCCCAATCTTTTCTTGAACTTCCTACGGTTTTCTCCAAGATCGCCTTGATTTGGCGGTTGGACACTTCGACTTTGCCACTCGTTTGGGGGTGATAAGGTGTAGTCACTTTGTGTTTGACTCCATGCATTTTAAGCAAGCTCTCAAACACATTGTTGATGAAATGGAAACCACCATCACTTATCACCACCTACGGAACTCCAAACCTTGGAAAGATGATTGTCTTGAATAGCTTGAGAACCACTTTTGTATCGTTCCTTAGACTTGCAATCGCTTTGACCCATTTGGAGACATAGTCAACCGCAACCAAGATGTATTGGTTTCCGTAAGACAAGGGAAACGGTCCCATGAAATCTATTCCCCATACATCGAAGATCTCAACCTCAAGGATTGGATTTTGAGGTATCTCGTCCCTTCTACTAATGTTCCCCTTCCGTTGACATGCATCACACGTAGGCGTAAGCATCCTTGAACAAACTCGGCCATCAAACCACGGAGTGAAGAACCTTTGTTACGGTTTTAAAAGGCACAAGGTGTCCTCCACAAATCGATCCATGGCAATGGTACCCCGTTCACCTCATCTTCTCGGATACATCTTCGGTATAAGCTATTCGAGCCCAACTTGTAGATGTAGCTCGTCCCAATATAACCGGGTGACATCATGGAAAACCTTATTTCTCTTGTAACCTTCCAACTTTGGCGGTTCTCTCCCACAAGCCAAATAATTCACAAAGTCTGCGTACCATGATAACCTCTCATCTTTCAAACTCTTGGCTTCCACAAGTACCTTTACTGCTTGGTAACCCTTCTTCAAGATACCCATCACCATGAGATGTTCCTCGGGGAGAGAATCATCTATCGGGATTACAACTTCAATTCGCATCCTTGACAAGTGATCCGCAACTCCATTTTCGACGCCTTTCTTCTCAATGATCTCCATGTCAAACTCATGGAGAACCAAGATCCATCTAAGAAGCCTCGGTTTGGTCTCCTTCTTGGTGAAGATGTGCCTTAAGACGGCATGATCCGTGTATACCACTATCTTCGAACCAACCAAGTAAGATCGGAAATTTTCAAAAGCAAACACAACCGCTAGGAGCTCCTTTTCCGTGATTGCATACTTCACTTGTGCGTCATCAAGTGTCCTACTCGCATAGTAGATCACGTGTAGCTTATTATCTTTCTTTTGGCCTAAGACCGCTCCAACCGCATAATCACTCGCATCGCACATGATCTCAAAGGGAAATTCCCAATTCGGTGCTTGGACGATGGGTGCACTCACAAGCGCCTTCTTGATCTCCAAAAATGCATTAAGGCACTCTTCGTCAAATAAAAACTCGGTCTCTTTGCATAGAAGCCTATTGAGAGGTCTTGCTATCATGGAGAAATCCTTGATGAACCGTTTATAGAACCCGGCATGACCCAAGAAGCTTTAAATCACTTTCACCGTATTTGGCGGTTCCAAACTCATCATGACCTCAATCTTTGCTTTGTCTAACTCAATACCCCTCTCCGAGATTTTGTGCCCAAGAACAATTCCTTCTCGCACCATGAAGTGACATTTTTCCCAATTGAGCACGAGATGGGTGTCCTGACATCGTTGAAGAGCACTACAAAGATTGGAAAGACAAACACCAAATGAAGAGCCATATACCGAGAAATCATCCATGAAAACTTCAACCATATCTTCAATTAAGTCCGAGAAGATCAACATCATGCACCTTTGAAAGGTTGCGGGTGCGTTACAAAGTCCAAATGACATCCTTCGGTAAGAAAAGGTACCATAAGGACAAGTAAATGTCGTCTTCTCTTGGTCATTAGGGTGAATCGAGATTTGAAAGAATCCCGATTACCCATCTAAGAAGCAATAAAACGGGTGGTTTACTAATCTCTCTAGCATTTGATCAATGAATGGTAAGGGAAAATGATATTTTCTAGATGCGGAGTTCAATTTCCTATAGGCTATACACATTCGATGACCGGTGATTGTTCTAGTTGGGATTGATTCGTTCTTTTCATTTTTAACCACGGTTATACCACCATTTTTGGGAACCACATGCACCGGGAAACCCAAGTGCTATCCGAGATCGGATATATGATTACCGTATCTAGCATTTTGAGAATCTATTTCTGAACAACTTCTTTCAAGTTCGGGTTTAACCGTCTTTGATGTTCTATAGAAGTCATTGATTTGCGATGTGTGCAAAGTTTAGGAGAAATGCCTTTGATATCTTCAAGTGAATATCCAATGGCTTTCCTAAACTTTCTCAACTCATCCAAAAGGGTGGTTATTTCCTCTTCATTTAGACCATCATTAACAATCATCGGGTAAGAGTCATTAGGACCTAGAAAAGCGTACCTTAGCCCTTTTGGGAGCGGTTTTAGGTTCACCTTAGGTGCCTTTAGCTCACTCGAATCATCTTCAATGCTAGACTGACCATTTCTAGCTTCCATCACGTCGTCACTTTGCTCAACATCCAAAGCAAACCCTTTTTTAATCAATCCCTTGGTCAAACCGTTTCCACTCCTTGTCCCTTGATGACCCAAGTCCATGACTGATGTTTCTTCAACAATGGGCTTGTGTGAGTCCAAACGCTCCTTGTAACCCTCACTTGCACCATGTAAGTATACATGCTCCTTGTGCTCTTTGGTCAAGGTTACTTGCAAATGATCGTCAAGGTTCAATTTTTTCCAAGAATTTGTCCGCCAAATCATCCATTGCTTCGATGTAGAAGACTTGGCCATCAATGGTGGGTCTCTTCATAACATCGTTTATATCAAACTCGAGTATATCATCTTTGCCCAATTGGAGGTCAATCTTCCCCTTCCTAGCATCAATGATTGCACCGGCGGTGGCTAAGAAAGGTTTACCAAATATTAGAGGATCCTTGGGCTCCTCATCCATTTCTAAGACAACCACTACAAGAAAACATGCCTTTTACAACGGATAGAATCGTCGTAAAATTGATGTAAAACAGGCTTTGGGACGGATTAGCGAAGATTGCCAATTGATGTAAAATTGATGTAAAACTGGCTTTGGATCGTAAATTGTTCATCGTTACTCGATAATCGTCGTAAAAACTGGGACGTATACAAATCGTCGTACAAAATCCGTCGTTAAATCGTCGTAAAGTTACATCGACATTACGACGAAAATTACCTCGTTGGTATATCGTTGTAAAGTTACGACGATTTTACATCGATTTATCGAATTTTCGTATCGGTAATCCGTCGTAAAATCGTCGTAATATTTCGATGTAAATTCGTTGGTAAAGCGATGTAGAAATAAATCGATGTAAATTCGTCGTAAATTGTTGATCCATGTAACATTGATGTAAATAGTTGATCGATGTAAACTCTAATTCGGTGTAAAATCAATGTATATAATACATATATATAATATTTATTTTATTAATAATTAAAATTATAAATTAATATTTAATAAATTATAATTATGAATTAAAAATTTATAAATAAATTCAAATAAAAAATAGAATTCAAAATACAAAATACTAATTATTATCTTGTGTATTAATACCCAAGTTACCGAAAAGCTCCTCGTCCGTGCTCCGCTCCAATTCCGCTCGTTGTTCCGCCAGCGGATCGGCATTCTGATGCTCCTCGTCCGATGTCGATGCTTGATGATACCTCAGTGCGGTCGCCAAAGCGGGGTTACTCGCGGCAATAATATCGAAGAGAGAGTTGTATACTTGGATCGTCCTCGTATCATTGGATCTTCTCATCGTATACCACTTGTTTCGCCCGCAAAGTGATGATCTCGGAGTTGGTGGTGTTTTACTAGTTACGCAACTCAACCGGATCCTCGAAATGATGACGTGAGGAAGACGAGGCGACGACACAAGCATGAATCGATCATATCCCTAAAATTCGGCCCGTTTTCTTCAGGGCACCCTTAAAAAAAGAAAAGTTAAATTTAATAAATTGAATACAAAATAATTCCGTAAAAGTATAATTTGATTATTATGACCTCTTCGTATATCTCGTCCATCTGGGCTGTGGTCAAAGCCGCAGTGGATCGGACCGAGCTACCAAATGATAGCTGCTCAAAGAATTGAGTTTGACGCTCGGCGATCTTTGCCATAGCGTCATTGTAGACCTTCTCCGCTCGAGGATCCACAAAAGAGCCATCTTTCTTTTTGTGAGTTTCCTCAAAAACTCTGGTCATTGGAGGAAGTTCGCATCCGTTTGCCTAACAAAACGACATTCCAATAAAAAGTTAAACGGTTAATGGTTAATTTTAATTAATACAAAATAACAAAAATAGAAATTAACCAAAAAAATCATACCATTTGAAGGCGCCTTCCCGCAAAAGGCGTTTGACCCAAAGTATGTGCCATAACCGCCGGAAGACCGTCTGGACCGATAGTGTTACGAAAAGCTGAACACTTACCGACCACTATCTGCAAATGCGGATTACTCCAGTAGGCATTCAAGCCGTTCCACACTTCAGAAGACATGTATGGGGGCTTCGCCTTATTTCCATTAACCTGTCACCTCATCTTCCAATCGGAGACGGTATTATTGAGCAGCATATTTCCCTTCTTTTTAAATTGCGTCTTCACCATCTCATTGATCCCAATGTCCTAGTGCCATATTTGTAAAAAACGACAAAAATAATTAAAAACGATTTAATAAATATAATTAATTCTCAAAAAAAATAGAAACGATTAAATTACCGCGAAATATTTGAACCACGTCTCGATTACGTACCAAAAAGTATTCGGCGGCCGTTTCAGATATAACCGGGGTAAAGCATCATGACCCGGTGAAAGCAAAAAATTTTGCACCGTGTTTTCCTTCCACATATATCAATTGGGGTCGAGGTGAAGCTGGAGGTTGATATTCTCATATTTTACTTCTTTTAGCATGCATTCTACTTAGCGTTTTGAGTCACATGCATGCATAATCATTGTTTTCCTTAGTGTTTTGGTCTAAATTAGAGTCTAGCTAGGTTGAATTAAGTCCTAATGAGTTTTGCATCATTTGGAGTGTTTTATAGGTGTTTGGAGTCATTTTGGAGAAGTTTGGAGTAATGGTGCAGAAGGACCATTCCGAAGCGTCTGAAAGAACTGGCAGGACGAAGGATTCTAGATCTGATTCAGCTTCAATGGTCTTCCTAAAATATGTAGCACAGTGAATTAGCTGACTATAGGAAGTGGTTTCAGATCATTCGGATATGTTGTTCGTGAGATATGGCCAATTTACTGAGAGTATGTCCGGCTGGCTAGCAAACGTTCGACCAACACCGGCACACTTCTAACCGGTGTCCTTGCCTGGTGTAATCCATACCGACCATCCATGGCCCGGCATCACCGTCTGGTGTTAAACCTCAGCATGGAAAGGGAAAATACCAGCCCACAGCACCGGCCAATGTCCACCCGGTGTCACAAGCCCAAATTCGTCCTCATCGAAGCCAGCCAAGGTGTCTGAAAGCTCTGGCCGGCAGAAGGGCTTACAATCAGACTTAGCTTCGGAGTTATTCATGAAAGTTATAGACAATTGGGTTAGCTGTCGTCTTGAGGTAGTTTCAAGTCGTTCGGAGCGGTGGTTCGAAAGATACATCAGATTTAGCAAGGACATGTCTGTCTGGCGTCCAAACGAGTTATGCTCCAAGAACATCGCCACACCGGCCCAACTTCACCTGGCACGACCGACCAGTATCAACACGTCCAAACCAGGGAGAATACCGGCCAGCCATACCGGGCCACCACAGCCAGGTGTTGGGGCGCGGCCCAAACTTGTATATAATGCCTTAGACCTAATTTTTAGATGTCATCTCTTTTCTCTTGCTAAAAACCTCTCCTTTTGAAGGGTTCTTGAGATTTTTGTAAATGAGATCATCTTTCTATTTATGCAATCTAAGTTTTAAGTCTCTAAGTTTCTTAATATCTTATAATCTTTCATCTTTCTATTCTCTAATCATGATTAAATACACCTCTTTCATGAGATTTGGTATGTTCTTCACGATTAGTAAGTAGTCTTTTTAGAGCTTATGAATGAGGTTGATGTAGGGGATTTCGTGATAGATCTATGATGTCTAGGGCTTAGTTTACATCTTTCCTCTCTTATTTAGTTTTCATAATGCTAGATTAGGCTTGAGAGAGATAATCTAGATCATAGGGAATTTCATGCACACAAGGTGTTCAATGAAATTCCCCTAAAAACTAAATAAGAGATTTTAGTTGCTTAGCCAATGAGAGTAATTTTTTAAGGAATATTATGGCTATTGGAACGTATATTTAATTCTTGTTGATTAACTTTTTACAAATGAGAGTTTGTCCTTGATTAATTGATTAGCAAAGTGATTAGTACCATGAGAGTGGATTAATCTTATTCAAGTGCTCTTGACCTATGGATTATCATTGATTGTGTGAATTTGCATCATTAGTTAATTGTCTTTATGGTTAGATGATGATGATTTAGGTTGATTCTTGTTAGATCCTTCACATATTTTAGCTCTTAATGCTAGATTTAGATTAAGAGATCAAATCTAGAACTAAGGCATTTCACGCCTGAGAGGTGTTCCATGAAATGTTTGAACCAAGTTTTTTGTGAACTTTGCATATTCTAGCCAACTGAAGTTGAGTTTTAGGGTGTTTAGTGAACTAATTAGAATTGTTTCTTAATGTTTGTTCATTATTTAATCAAAAATGCAAATTTGTTCTTGATTAGATAATTAACAAAGTGATTAGTGCCATGGAAATGGATTAGTCATATTTACGAATCCTGATATGCTCAAATTAATACCCTAAAAGTACTAAAGCAGTAGTTGTAGTAAAGTAGGGGTCAAACAAAAGGACTCACATAAACACACAATAGTTTATATAGATGAGAATTAAGCTAAGTGATCAATGATATTGAAAACAGAATGTAAATTAAAACGGTTGTAAATTCGATTGGAGAAAGATATGTTCAGGATATTTCTCGGGAAATCGATGAATGCAGATAAACTAACTAACATGATTCAGATTTAGCGCGGTTCTTGAACTCAAATCACTAAGGTATAAACCAACTCTCATTGCGAAAACTATCTAAGTCTAAATCCTAGAATTCCAAATCTCTTTGCGAATCCTAAAGGCTAAACCAGCTTTTAGTTCAAGTTTGATTTGTACACAAAACAACTAAACCAAATCTCTTTGCGAATAGTTATTTTGCTCACCCTAGGTTCTGTCAGGTAATTAATCGCACTCTCGTGCCTAATCAATTATCCTAAGATCTAAGTTCTAGGTGATCAATCTAGAATTAGCTTTGGAAACAACCTATGGCGAAGAACTAATTCATATGGTGAATCCTAATAACTAATAAATCTAGCATTCAGAGAAAACCCATATGAGAACCCTAAACCTAACAAGAGATCTACTCAGACATAGAAATTGAAGCAATAGACATGTTTGAATAAATCATCAAATAAAATAGAAAGAGTAACAAGAGGGTTCGAAATCTTCTCCCTGACGAACAGAGTTTCAGACTTGTCTCCCCTCAAAAGCTCTCTCACAAAACCAGAATAAAATAAAGCATAGCCCTCAAAGTGGATGTAAAATCCTATTAAATAACCTAAATCACGTTTTGGGGCTTCTTGTAAATAATAAAGACTTCTGGGCAATTTTGCAATTCTTCAACTCTTCATTAAAGTCGCGGTCCGTGTCTTCTTCGAAGAGTATCGACCGATACTAGGCAGTATCGATCGACACTGATGCTTCAAATCGGGTACTCAGCTACACGACCGTCTTCTTTTATCCAAAATGCTCCAGAAAGCTCCAATATCTCCAATTATGCTCCAAACGTGCTAAAACCTGTAAAAGACTCTAAACCACTACAAAATAGTAGAAAGACTCTATAAAAACAGACTTATATCATGGCCTAAAAGGGATAAAAACCATGATATATCAACTGCCCCAGACTTAGCATTTGCTTGCCCTCAAGCAAAACAAAATACTAAACCAGAGAAAGAGGTTTGAAAACACGGAGACTCACCTGTTCTTGAAACATTGCAATGACCATTTTCCTTAGTGCTCCACATATCACATAACTAGTTTCAAACCCAACCACCATGTACTTCTCCGTAGACATTCTTAGCTTCCCAGACTACAGACATTATTTCACAGCATCGTTCAATCAAGCATTCCTCGCCAGTTTCATCGCTGCGATTAATACCAAGAACCTTCTAGATTATTTTTCATACAATATCATGACAAGGAACCACCCATTTTTCATAATTTTGGTATCGTTTTCTCTCCCCCATACTTATTTCTTATTATGTTATCTCTTCTCTTTTTAGATCTGCATATACACATCAGGGTATGAGACGCGAGTATTGATGGTATTTGCCACCAAATCCCCGGTTCTTCCCTCTCAATGTATCGAAGGATGTAGGCGAATAATGGCATCATAGGAAAATCCTAGCCTCGCTTCCAATCCTTTGTGTGATCATTCCTCACCAAGTAGAATAATGGGATCACTGGAAACATTCCTAACCCTCTACTCAGAAGAAAATCATTTCATCTTTTAATACATTCATTTATTTTTAACTTATAACAAGGGAGAGAAATACCATTACTTTAACACATGGGTTCCTTTGTCAGATACGAATGAGGAATCAAGCTCTATGGACATCAATCACATCAATGAAGTGCAAAAATTTGGCTCAGGGTTTAAAGAACTTTGCTGGAAACATGAGTGTCTTCTAGTTAACTGGCCAGCCTTTGGATTTTTCATTAGTCGATCTAAACCTGATTCTGTAACAATGGTCACTTAGAAGCAAGGTCAGATCAAAAGATTCAAGAAAAAGATCACAGTTTCCAACAGGTTTTGACTCAATAAAACAACGGATGACTCAAAAACGACTGACTCTAAGAAAAACAAAAACAATGTCAGCGACAACCTCCCCCAGACTTGAACAACACTATCCCCAGTGTTATCTAGCCTAGAGTTGGTGAAATAAAGCAAAAGAACAAAATATAATTTTGAAAAACAAGAAGTTACCGTACTGGAACATCGAGTATCGACCGACACACGGCCTTGTATCGATCGATACTAGGCTTAAATCGATACAATGAACTCTTCTCAGTCGCGTAGGGTGTCGACCGATACCAACAAGGTATCGATCGATGCTCGGGCGATTTCGTGTTTGCTCCTTGATCATCCTGACACAAAAACACAAAACGAAAAATACAAATAAAAAGAGTTATATACAAACTCACCAGTTGGTTGCCTCCCACCAAGCGCTCGTTTAACGTCAGTAGGGCGATCAGTTAGGAGAAGATTGAGAGCTTACTCCCATGCAAGTTCCACAACTTGACATTACCAGTTTCAGAGTTCTGCTCAACATGCTCTCCACAAACTCCTTTCCTTTCTCTTTCAGCTCCGAAGTAAGAAGAACTCTAGCCTTAAAAAATGGTTTTGAAGTTCATTTGCACTTCACCTTGTATTCAATCGAATCTCCATCATACTTCTGAGGGATTAAAGTCATAGAAGCAGCACCTTTCACTCCCTTGCTCTTCACCTTCTTCTTTGCCTTAGATGTTTTGACGTCTTTCTTGGTGATGACAGAAGGACTATCTAGAAGGTCTATTATAGTTGGCTTGTCAGGAGGCTTTACCAAAAGATCAACTACCAATGTCTCTCCTGTAACAATGGTGATGCAAGAGATATGTGTGGGAGTTCCTCTAGTAGGGATGGCTTTGTAGTACACCTCCTTGTTAATGTACGAGAACGAGATTCTCTTATTGGTGTATCCATAATTGCACCAGCTATAGCCATGAACGATCTTCCAATAATCAATTGCGTACTAGATCTTGCACTCATCTCCACAACCTCAAAATTGGTAGGAACCAGACAGTCTCCTACTTTAACCATCAAATCATGGATTATACCGTATGGAACCGATGTGAAAGAGTTCGCGAATGTGATAGATGTCTTGGGAGATCGAATATCAGCTCCCAATCTCTCTGCAATTGCCCTTGACATGACATTGATGTTAGCCCCCGAGTCAACGAGAGATTCTCTGAATTCAACTCTAGAGAAAGAGCATGTAACTGAGAATATTCCTGGGTCTTCCCTCTTAGTCAACTGCCTCAGCGGTAATGACTTGCATCTTGCCTTGATAAAGAGTACTTCGATATCTTCCAGAGTTTCTCTGCAATCTCGGAAGTGACTCAGCAGATGGCGGTACTCTAGAGCTTCTTCAGAAGTCAGTGTATGGGGAATCCTTCGTACCATCTTCTCAAAGCCAAGCAGCTGCTTTAGAGAAATGGGATCTCTGAGGTGTCTGGGCGGCATGGGGTATGGCTCCTTAGGTTTGTGAAACCTTTCTGCACTCAACTTCGGTTTCGTGTCAGCAACTGAACTGGTATCGACCGACACAGGAGTGGTGTCGATCGATGCTTTTGCTCTGGAATCGTCCCTAACAGAACTTTGGACGAGTATCGGTCGACACATGGGTGGTGTTCGATTTCTCAACGTCAGATATATCATCAATAAAAGGAAGCTCCACAACCAACTTATCCATCATAGTTTTGCGTCTGGCGTCCTCCCATTCCTTCTTTGTCATCTTAGGAGGCATAGGATAAGGTATTTTGGGTTTGTAGACCCTCTCCTTGACAATCTCTGGTTCCTTCTCGACCTGCGCCTCAGTATCGACCGACACAGAAGGTGTATCGACTGATACACATGATTTTGGATCACGTGCATGTGTCTGGACTGGTATCGATCGATACAAGAGAGTATCGGTCGATACACGGGGATTTTCAGAATCCCGGTCGTCATCTTCAGCAAGATCGACGAAAGTCTCTGCAATTGGGACTTTCTTCACTCATGTAATCATCTCTTTTCCACTCGTCAAGGTGATGGCATTGATGTATGCTCTCGGATTCTCTGTTTTCCCTAGAAGAAAACCTTCATGCCTCTTCACAGCTGCTGCTGTTTGAGCAACCTGAGTTTCCAGCTTCTTCTGAGAGACATTGAGAGCTTCAATTTTTCCATTCAGATAAGTGTACAGAGAGTCCATCTTCCCATTGAAATCCACTTGCAGCTTTCGCTGTCCCTCAAGAATTTGTTCAAACATGGATTCCATCTTACTCTCTGTGGACTTTGGGGAGATGGGTTGGTACGAAGAGTTCCCATAATTGCGAGTGAAATCGCTGCTCTGGAGTGGTTTCTAAGAAAATTGATTTGCTCCAAAGCCAGATTGTTTTCCCTTAAACTTGTACCCACCTTGCTGAGTGTTGTTGTTGAAGTTTCGGTTGTTGTTGTATCCAAATTGCTGACCCTGAAAACCAGAACCACCAACTTAGTTAACATCCTCCACTTCATCTTCATCAAAATTATCAACTCCATCAGCAAAGTTTACAGTCTTCTTCGACTTCCCGATCAGAAGATCCAGCTTGGCTTGAACTTCAGCAATCTGCGATCCATCCATGTTCCCATTCTGTCTCTTTCGCTCAAAGTCTGCATTTTTGGTGCTATTGCTAGATGCCAAATTCTCAATAAGCACATAAGCATCATCTGGATACCTGGTATTGAAATTTCCATTGCTCGAAGCATCCAAAGCCATCTGATACCTCCAGTCAATCCCTCTAAAGAAGAAACCCATCAGCTGAACATCAGAGTACCCGTGATATGGACAATCTCTCTGGAATGATATGAATCTCGTCCAAGCAGCCTTGAACGCCTCAGTAGGTCCTTGAGAAAACTGGGAGATCTTGTTCCTCAGATCCTCAGATCGTGCATCATCGTAGAAGTTTTTCAGGAAAGCAGTCTTAGTCTCTTCCCAAGAAGTCAGTGATCCAGGAGGCAACTGCTTCAGCCAGTAAGTTGCATCTCCACCTAAAGAGTATGGAAAGAGCTTGCAGAAGAGGTAGTCGTAGGAGACTCCATTGCTCTTGATGCTAGTAACCAAATCCTCGAACCTCTCAATATGGTCCATGGGATGTTCATTAGAAAGACCATGAAAAGGGTGCTGACACACAAGAGTGTAGTATGCAGGTTTCAGCTCAAAGTCATTCCTCTGAAAAGCAAGAGGACGAATCGCTGATCGATTTGCATAAAATTGATCATGCCTATTGTACTCACCAATCGTTCTACCACGATTAATCACAGCGTTCCCTACATTCGCGTTCCCAGCGACATTCCCAGCGACAACATGAGTAGGTTGAATGATGTTCCCCTCTCCATCCAGACGTTGTCCTCTCTAATTGCACAACTGACCCTCTTGGTCTCTGTAAGCACCAGCTTCATCTCGAACCAAAACCACTGGGTTGTTCATCTCTGCTAGCTTCTTTGTTCTTCTGTTTGTGCGTTCCAAAAGTGCTAGCTGCTCCAATGACTGTTCACCTAGCTGAGTGTTCTTGCTCCTTCTGGTTTCACGAATAGGCATACACCTAAAAAATACTAGGCAAGGCACGTAAGTAACTAAAAAAAAGACGATGAGTATCGACCGGCACTGGGTGGTGTCGATCGATATCAACAAAAAGAAGACGACGAGTAATAAGAACCTCCTAATATCGACACAAAGAAGCTGAGATTTGATGAGACCGAGACAGAGTGATGGAATCGATCTGCTGGTTTGTAAGAGATAGAGCGATAAAGATGTTGCTTTGCAGCAACGAATCGCTGGAGATAGCTGAGATTAGATAACGAGAGATGAAAAGATGTGGGATGAGCCACGATTCACTCTCACGATACTGAGATAGAGATTTGTTGCCAAAGGTTTATTTAAGAGAAAAGAGTTATAATTTTTGATGACCTAAACCAAGGTGAGTTGCCACAAGAGAAAACAAGGGTTTTTAAATGAAAACAACAAAAGAAATGCCCTAAAACATATGGGCCTTGAATAAAAACGAAAATAAAAATAGATGGGCCTTGTTTATTCATGTCACTCGAAAAAGGGCTTTGCTGGGCTTGAGGAAGATCACAAGATGGGTCAATAAGATTGTGGATCATTTGGCCTCGTTAAAAACCTATCTTCGTAAAACCCAATGGGACAAAAACGAAGATAGGGAAAAAGAGCACACAAATGATTCACAAACCCACCTAGTGATTTCTTTGGGCCTGAATCTTAACCGGTGTGGTTAGATGTGTCTTTGAATCGCCAATGCCTTCTTTTATCACGAGCTGCTCTCGTTCTGCTACAAGCTTTCTTACACGTTCATGCTCTGCTACAAGCTCCGGTTCCGATGGCTTCTTCTTGATGCTGTTTAGTATCACATCATCCTCCCTCAGTTGAAAAGGATTTGTCCTCAAATCTGCGAAGAACAAAGCTAAGTTAGAATCATCAGATTGTAGAGACAACGAATACTTACCTTGGAAGTGTCTCTTTGCGGGTTTGGAAGTGATCTGTGTTGGAGTTGGGAGTGTGCCGTGCTCTTTAGCATTTGTAGAATCAGAATGATCAAATGCCATGACTTGAGAAGGTTCTTTAGCATGTATTCCTGCTCCTCGTCCGATTTGATCTCCATTGGATCCGTTTTGTTGTTCTTGAAGCAAAACAGTACCTGTACGTTTAAACACGTTTAAACAAACAGTACCTGTACTTAAAACTCATATTAGAACAAGAAAACTTACCTTTTTCAGCAGTAGTTTGGTTGTTTAGAAACTCTTTTAGCTCAAGACTCTTGTTTTTGAAGATAAGGCCTTCAGATGAATTTTTCAAAGGAAAAACGCAATCGATTTGTCCAAAATGAAATCTGCTGCGATTAATCTCTTCTATAGGTGCAGGTGGTTGAAAAAAACATCTCCTTCAGTTAAAATTTGTTTCCTTTGCTCAGCTCTCATCCTTTGCAATAATTCACTGTTTTTGGCTTAGAAAGTAAGGATAGGTCGTTCTGATGCTGCTGGTGCTCTTTGCCTTTGATGAGAAGCAGTTCCTTTGGATCGTGCTACACAGCCCAACTCAGAAACGATCTCGACCCAAAAAAATTTGGAGAATATTAGTGGATCTCTTATGGATCCAACAAGCCAAAGATCCAACGAAATGTCCATTGGACCCACAAGTTACACCCAAATTACTGAAGCGGGTCAGCTTGGTGCCATATAAGGAAAGTTACCCTTTCACTTATTTATATGGAACGAACCACTTTACTTGGAAGCTTGGAGATCATCTAGAAGCTATATTGCACATCCTAAGGTGCACCACACCTCACTTGATCAGGAGGATCAAGTTCGTGCTACACTTGCCTTTTTTGGAGTCTCACGACATTAATCAGCAACGGCTCTCTTTTCCTATTTGCCTCTGCCTTTTGGACGACTTCCCCACCTTACAGAAGGTCCCTAAGACGCATCATTATCTCCCAAAGTTGTCCAGATACAAGCGTTTCATAAGCTTTCCAAACTTGGTCGAGATTTGGTCATTAAGAGCCTAACGGCTAGTTTTTGATTATTTGCGCAAGTCTTTAGGTTTTTAGATCTTTATTTTCGTGTAAGAGCAGTATTTAAGCCCCTCTTAGTCCATTGTAATCATTCACATTTTAATCGAATTAATACATAAGTTTTTTGTTTTCTTTCAAAGCGTATTCTTTGAAGAATTGTTCTTTTCCTTAGTTTTAAGTGTGCGATTCACTTAACTCTTTAGAGGCTGCGACTTAGAGTGTTTGTGTGATTCAAATATCCTATTTCGTTCATAGATTGAGAGAGTCAATCACCATCGATTGAGAGAGTCAATCAAAACCATCACCTTCCATCTCGACATCACGCCCACTTCCGCAACAAAGCTTGGAATCTCTCGATCATCGAGTGGTCATAGTATTGGAGTGATTCCGTGCTTATATCATTTTGGTATCAGAGCTTTAAAAGCTCCTATCTCAGGTTGTGTTCATCCAACCTTTATCCTGTATGTTTTCTGTTTTGTTATTTTGTTTTATCTAAACCGAAAAATCCATTAAAAAAACAAAATTGTTTTTGTTTCGATTTTGTTCTTATTTTGTTATTTGATTTCTCATAACACTAAAACCAAAATAAAAATTGTCTTACTTGATTTGTTTAGTTGTGTTTCGTAAAAGAAAAATCCATAAAAATTTGTTCTTGTCAATTTCTTTTTATTTTGTAGTTTTTGCACTCTTTCGAATTAAAATCATAAAACCAAATAAAATCTCCTGTTTTTTTTAAAAAATATTTTGTTGTCTAATTTTATTTTATAAACCAGAAAATAAAAATAAAAATAAGAATTTGTTTCTTTTGTTATTTGAATTTTTCGAATTTAATTTAGTCAAAAAGGACAAAAACCATCGTTTTTGAAATTTGCCATTTATTTATTTCCTATTCATCCTTCGTACGATTTGATTCACTTTTCCTTGTCTTCTTTGTCTTTGCAAGGAGAACCCTAAGACACAGCAGCCGCCATGGATTCAAGTGAAGGAGAAGATGAGCACCTCGACTTCAATGGAGATGAGTATGAAGAGTCGAGCCAAGGATGGTCCGACCAGGAAGAGGATTATGAGTCTCCGCCATGGCCAGGAGATGACTACGCGAGCTCTGGTTTTGAAGGCGAGACAGATGGTGAAGGAGTTGATCCTGAACCACCAGACCGCTATTCATACCAAGCTGAGCCACACCAGCACGTGCCTCACACAACAACATCAACTTGGAGCCAGCCAAGTTTACAATTTTATGAGGATTCTTATGGAGATGAAGCCGAGGAAGAAACATATGTCGAATCATGTGTGAAGTACAAACAACAAGTACGACCAGAGAAGCCTCAATACATCATGGTGCCGTGTCCAACACGATCCTATGCCATCTCAGCCACGACAAGAGAACCAACCCGAGAGAGAAGACATCAATTCGGCTCTCTTATATTTTCAGGCCGTAGCAAGGATACCGACGATTATTTCAGATGGGAAAACAACATGAAACAATGCTTGCGCACAAACGATATACCCAAAGAGAAGAAGATGTTACATGCAGTAAGCTCTCTTGTTAGAGATGCTTATGATTGGTGGTTAAAGGAGGATGCACACAAACCGGTGCTTGATTGGGAAGAACTTACGGCACGGATGTACCAAGAGTTTGTGGAAAAACATCAAAATCGCAGCAACATCACTTCCAAGCCCACACGACATGTCACGCCAAGGAGAGTGATGACAACACCAAGGCTGCCATCTACTCAGCCTGAGAAGAACAACGCCAAGAGGTATCCACAAGTTGCAGCTCACACGCAAAATTCTTCACCAATGCATGAACCACAAGGAAAATGTCTTAGTAAGACCTCTAACTCTTTAAAATCAAATGAGCCAGTTTGTTATAGATGCCATAGGAGAGGTCACTTTGCTGCATTGTGTCCCGAAAGACAATTAGTTAATCCTATACCAATTGAACCGAAACAGAATTCATCAAAATCTAGTGATAGCTTAGTTCAATATGGTTTTGAAATTTCAAATTCATATATGATGTGCTCGTCTTTGCCAAAGGTTATTAATGCAGGTCTAAATCATGGAGAGCAGCACTATGAAGAGATCAAGACGAGCCAGCCTGCCCCTAAGATAAATGAAGTTGCCACCAACTTCATTTTGATGCAAGAAGAGCCACCCGATCAAGAGATGATTCACAATACCGTGGCATCTACGGAAACAAAACTTAACGAAAGTTTTGAACAGGTAAGTAATCCTTTACTGTCCTACAATTCTATCGACTCAATAGATGTGCTTATGAACTTGTTAAATCCAATAGAATATGATAAAAAAATAATTTCGGTGGAAAAATCTATAAACCAGATTTCTTATCTTGAGTCACACGTAAAAAAGGAACTAGTGGAATTGCTGCAAACTGAATTTTGCTCTGATGTTTTACATAATTCCATGACAGTTATAACGCACTTGTCTCTTGTCAAAAGTGTAGAGAATATTTTAGGTACCGAGGAGATGCAACAAGAGCCAAAACCACAAAAGATCAATGGCGACATCGAAAGTGAAAAAGGAGATTTCACTAAAGCAACTACCGTACTACCCAAGAAAGTCAGCAAAACACATTGGAGAGGAGTCATTGCCTCTTTGCTAATCAAAGAAGAACCACCAGATGCTCAGCATCAATCCCACCGGAACCGCAACAAAAAAATTCCCCGAGGTAAATCTCTAGACCCACTTCTTTACGAAGATACTAACTTGCTCTATTTTTGCGCAGGTGAAGAAGAAGTTTCGAGGACGAAACTTTTCCAAGAGAGAGGGTATGATGTGGACATCATAACCATGAAAGCTCATGGAACTACTACCACCTCAGAAAGGGACTGTACTGTGCGTACGGCAGGCTTAGATCCTGATCCTATTGACGACAGCGGGACCTTTCTTGTTGTTGGGACAGTTGCTCCTATGCTACCAACTGAGGGATCACACTTTCATCGACAAAGTGACTATAACCAGCACTTTGGTCAAATCCCCCAGTCCCCATTCAAGAAAACCGAAGATGAAGACATTTCCCCCAAAACTGAGGGAAATCTTACCGGAGTTAAACCAAGGAAACCGTGCATCAAATCAGCCGAGGGAAACCATTTCTCTCAACCAACCAACCATGTTAAAGACCCTGGTCAAGTCCCTCAGTTGCACTTCAACCGATTCAAAAACTCCCAATTGCAAGCAAAGCCACCCGAGAAGACCCATGTGCCTTGTTCATTCCAAATGGAGACCAAGATCAACTGGTCCAGCTCAACAACTACTTGTATTACATTCTTATCTCACCCAGAGCATGTCTCGAAGTGGAATCAATTCAAACAGAGTTCAGAAGAAGGAGTTATTGAATTTACTAATCGGGTGATTCCCAACTTACCCGATTTGGACATATACGCACTAATTGGAGGTTTCCGACCAAACTAGGAGTAAGTAACCTACAAAAGGACTTGTTCTGGAATCTTGATCCATCAGAGAAAGACCGAGAATTGGATTCATCTCAAAAGCGGTTCAGACTTGGAAGTTATTGATTTTACAAATCAATGGACCTGCTTCGAACCCAATTCCGCGATAAGACCAAAGATCGTACTACACAACCCAACTCAGAAATGATCTCGACCCAAAACTAATTGGAGAATATTAGTGGATCTCTTATGGATCCAACAAGCCAAAGATCCAACGAAATGTCCATCGGACCCACAAGTTACACCCAAATTAATGAAGCTGGCCAGCTTGGTGCCATATAAGGAAAGTTACCCTTTCACTTATTTATATGGAACGAACCACTTTACTTGGAAGCTTGGAGATCATCTAGAAGCTATATTGCACATCCTAAGGTGCACCACACCTCACTTGATCAGGAGGATCAAGTTCGAGCTACACTTGCCTTTTTTGGAGTCTCACGGCATTAATGAGCAACGGCTCTCTTTTCCTAATTGCTGCTGCCTTTTGGACGACTTTACCACCTTCCAGAAGGTCCCTAAGACGCACCATTATCTCCCAAAGTTGTCCAGATACAAGTGGTTCATAAGCTATCCAAACTTGGTCGAGATTTGGTCATTAAGAGCCTAACGGCTAGTTTTTTATTATTTGCGCAAGTCTTTAGATTTTTAGATCTTTATTTTCGTGTAAGAGCAGTATATAAGCCCCTCTTAGTCCATTGTAATCATTCACCTTTCAATCGAATGAATACATAAGTTTCTTGTTTTCTTTCAAAGCGTATTCTTTGAAGAATTGTTCTTTTCTTTAGTTTTAAGTGTGCGATTCACTTAACTCTTTAGAGGCTGCGACTTAGAGTGTTTGTGTGATTCAAACATCCTATTTTGTTCATAGATTGAGAGAGTCAATCACCATCGATTGAGAGAGTCAATCAAAACCATCACCTTCCATCTCGACATCATGCCCACTTCCGCAACAAAGCTTGGAATCTCTCGATCATCGAGTGGTCATAGTATTGGAGTGATTCCGTGCTTATATCATCCGGTTCCGATGGCTTCTTCTTGATGCTATTTAGTATCACATCAACGAGTATCGACCGATACTAGGTAGTATCGATCAATACCGACGAACTTAGTGGAAATTCTCAAACTAAAATCTAATGGCGAATTGAGTCCCCCGTCAACAGCGCCAAATTTGATTTGCTCAAATTAATACCCTAAAAGTACTAAAGCAGTAGTGTTACGAATCCCCTAGATCGCACACTCTACGGTTTGGGTAAGACGGGATACGCCTTGCAAACGACGAATCGCTTCAAGGGATGTGGATCGAATGGTCTCACAAGGGGTACGGAAAGCCCTTGATATTCCTCTTTGCTATTTTCGGATATGACTCACCAAAAATAAACAAAGGTTTTCGATTGATATGACTCACAATCGAGATTTGATCTAGAGAGAAAAAAGATTTTTATTCAAAGACTAGATGATTTTTGATAATGAGTTACAAGGGAATTATATAGGAAAATAAGAGGGGTTGCATGCACAGCAATTAACCACCTCGAAAATTACAGAAAATAAAGACAAAGTTTGAATAAAAACTTGACTAAAATTAAAGCAAAAGTTTGAATGCCCCTTAGGATTCCATGCGAAAATGGCCCTTTGATTTCTTGATATTTTGTTGACTTTGACTTGTGAATTTCGTGGGCTTCATAGGCTTAGATCAACACATTGGATTTTATTGGAAGTGAAATATTTGCCTCGTTAAAAACCTTGCTTCGGAAAACCCATTGGGACAAAACCGAAACGAAGGAAAAGAGCACAAATAAATCACTTAGCCAAATGTTGATCTACTTGGGCCTTGTTTCCATATCCAGTGAGGTTGGTAAACAACTTTTTCGTCCGGGCCCAAGTGCCTCTTATTAAATCCGACTTGATGAAATAACCTCCCAAAGACTCTATTGAATCGTTTTGCTTTAGCTTTGATCCTAGAACTAACTTGATCACGTGATTTCCTTAGCATTCCAACAGGTTCATACATATCTCCAAGCTCGGGTTCGAGCTGCTCATCCAAGATCATATCATCCCCCCTCTCTTCAAAAGGATTTGACCTCAAATCCGAATAACCTTGGAGATTGGTCTTGGATGTGTTGGGGTTGATCCGTGCTGATGTTGAAAATGGTATATGCTTTCTAGGATTCGCCAAAACAGAATATACATCTTTCACCATTTCGCCTCGGATGTTTCGATTCTCCCCGGGTCCGAGTCGGGTGTTGTGAATCAACTTGAAATCTGCGTGACCAAACAAGAAAACACCACGACCATTAGTCTTAAAATGAGTGTTTGGTTGAGAAAACTTACCTGATCCAGTAGAGATTTGATTGTTTGGTCGAGTCTTTTGTTCGGCTTGCTCCGTTTCGACCGTTAAGATGGTTTGCAAATGCGGATGAAGATCGGTGTATGCTACTGGAATTTGGTTTCGACTAGTCTCCTCAAAATATCCAGTTGGTCGATGAAAATGATTAGAGTTGTTGAAAACCCGTTGCTCAAATTCCTCCCTCAATTGAACTAAATAGTTCACGTGTTTGTAATCGGGTCGCAAGAGGATCGATCGATCGAAATCAATTCTTCCGGACCAGGAGTCATGGATCGACTTTTCCTTTTGCCGTGGATCACCTTTGTTGATCTCACCTTGAATTTTAGCCTCAAAGTCAGTGATTTCTTTCTTCTTTTGCTCTTGAGAAAGAAGATCACGCCTAGCTACAAGTAGCTCTCCATCAACCGCATGTCCCTCATACTTATAACGCCCCGACCGCCCCTACCTGTGGGCCCCATGCCCTCTCTCGGCCCGTGGGCCCCACCCTTGTCCGACGGCCGGTGCGTTAGTCCGGGAGGCTTGTAATACTTGTTTACTGACCCTGCAATCACCACGTGACCTTTCCCCGTGTTTTGTCCTCACTCACACGCTACCGCGAATCACTTCCCGGAAGGTCACCCATCCTTAGACTACTCCAGTTCAAGCACCCTTAACTCTGGAGTTCTTTCGGGCAAGTGATCGGAAAAGGTAAGTGCACTTTGGTGACATAGGTAGCCAAATCAATTCTTATAAGCCTCTCCGCATATACAAGAAATCGGGATGTTACAATCACCCCCACTCATAGAGCGCAACGTCCTCGTTGCGCACCAGGATCGTCACCCTAGACGGTGTGAGCCCACCTGACTCCACACACGTGTTTGGGTTCGGCTCTGATACCACTTATAACGCCCCGACCGCCCCTACCTGTGGGCCCCATGCCCTCTCTCGGCCCGTGGGCCCCACCCTTGTCCGACGGCCGGTGCGTTAGTCCGGGAGGCTTGTAATACTTGTTTACTGACCCTGCAATCACCACGTGACCTTTCCCCGTGTTTTGTCCTCACTCACACGCTACCGCGAATCACTTCCCGGAAGGTCACCCATCCTTAGACTACTCCAGTTCAAGCACCCTTAACTCTGGAGTTCTTTCGGGCAAGTGATCGGAAAAGGTAAGTGCACTTTGGTGACATAGGTAGCCAAATCAATTCTTATAAGCCTCTCCGCATATACAAGAAATCGGGATGTTACATTCTTAGCACTCGATATTGCATGTTGTACTCTATAACGGTCCGTTCTTAGCATTTTGGCCATATATTACAGTTTTGGGTCTGAATTGGACCGTTTATTAGACGAAATCCCGTTTTTCAAATTCTCATTGGGACTTTGAGGTTTCTTCAAAAAAATGAGTAAACAAGTAATAAATGCCTCTCATTCCTCTTTTAGGAGGCTCTAGTTCCTATTTCTAGTCTTAGCACTCCATATTGCATGTTTTACTCAATAACGGTCCGTTCTTAGCATTTTGGCCATGTATTACCGTTTTGGGTCTGAATTGGACCGTTTATTAAACGAAATCTCGTTTTTCAAATTCTCATTGGGACTTTGAGGTTTCTTCAAAGAAATGAGTAAACAAGTAATGAATGCTTCTCATTCCTCGTTTAGGAGGCTATAGTTCATATTTCTAGTCTTAGCACTCCATATTGCATGTTTTACTCTATAACGGCCCGTTCGTAGCATTTTGGCCATATATTGCCGTTTTAGGTTTCAATTGGACCGTTTACTAGACGAAATCCCGTTTTTCAAATTCTCATCGGGACTTTGAGGTTTATTCAAAGAATTGAGTAAACAAGTAATGGATGCTTCCCATTCCTCCTTTAGGAGGCTCTAGTTCCTATTTCTAGTCTTAGCACTCCATATTGCATGTTTTACTCTATAACGGTCCGTTCTTAGCATTTTTGCCATATATTACCGTTTTGGGTCTGAATTGGACCGTTTACTAGACGAAATCCGGTTTTTCAAATTCTCATTGGCACTTTGAGGTTTCTTCAAAGAAATGAGTAAACAAGTAATAAATGCTTCTCATTCCTCCTTTAGGAAGCTCTAGTTCCTATTTCTATTCTTAGCACTCCATATTGCATGTTGTACTCTATAACGGTCCGTTCTTAGCATTTTGGCCATATATTACCGTTTTGGGTCTGAATTGGACCGTTTATTAGACGAAATCCTGTTTTTTAAATTCTCATTGGGACTTTGAGATTTCTTCAAAGAAATGAGTAAACAAGTAATAAATTCCTCTCATTCCTCCTTTTGGAAGCTCTAGTTCCTATTTCTATTCTTAACACTCCATATTGCATGCTGTACTCTATAACGGTCCGTTCTTAGCATTTTGGCCATATATTACCATTTTGGGTCTGAATTGGACCGTTTACTAGACGAAATCCTGTTTTTCAAATTCTCATTGGGACTTTGATGTTTCTTCAGAGAAATGAGTAAACAAGTAATAAATGCCTCTCATTCCTCCTTTTGGAAGCTCTAGTTCCTATTTATATTCTTAGCACTCCATATTGCATGTTGTACTCTATAACGGTCCGTTCTTAGCATTTTGGCCATATATTACCGTTTTGGGTCTGAATTGGACCGATTACTAGACGAAATTCCGTTTTTCAAATTCTCATAGGGACTTTGAGGTTTCTTCAAAGAATTGAGTAAACAAGTAATGGATGCTTCTCATTCCTCCTTTAGGAGGCTCTAGTTCCTATTTCTAGTCTTAGCACTCCATATTGCATGTTTTACTCTAAAACGGTCCGTTCTTAGCATTTTGGCCATATATTACCGTTTTGGGTCTGAATTGGACCGTTTATTAGACGAAATCCCGTTTTTCAAATTCTCATTGGGACTTTCAGGTTTCTTCAACGAAATGAGTAAACAAGTAATAAATGCCTCTCATTCCTCCTTTTGGAAGCTCTAGTTCCTATTTCTATTCTTAACACTCCATATTGCATGTTGTACTCTATAACGGTCCGTTCTTAGCATTTTGGCCATATATTACCGTTTTGGGTCTGAATTGGACCGTTTACTAGACGAAATCCTGTTTTTCAAATTCTCATTGGGACTTTGAGGTTTCTTCAAAGAAATGAGTAAACAAGTAATAAATGCCTCTCATTCCTCCTTTTGGAAGCTCTAGTTCCTATTTATATTCTTAGCACTCCATATTGCATGTTGTACTCTATAACGGTCCGTTCTTAGCATTTTGGCCATATATTACCGTTTTGGGTCTGAATTGGACCGTTTATTAGACGAAATCCCGTTTTTCAAATTCTCATTGGGACTTTGAGGTTTCTTCAAAGAAATGAGTAAACAAGTAATAAATGCCTCTCATTCCTCCTTTAGGAGGCTATAGTTCATATTTCTAGTCTTAGCACTCCATATTGCATGTTTTACTCTATAACGGCCCGTTCGTAGCATTTTGGCCATATATTACCGTTTTGGGTTTGAATTGGTCCGATTACTAGACGAATTCCCATTTTTCAAATTCTCATCGGGACTTTGAGGTTTCTTCAAAGAATTGAGTAAACAAGTAATGGATGCTTCTCATTCCTCCTTTAGGAGGTTCTAGTTCCTATTTCTAGTCTTAGCACTCCATATTGCATGTTTTACTATAAAACGGTCCGTTCTTAGCATTTTGGCCATATATTACCGTTTTGGGTCTGAATTGGACCGTTTATTAGACGAAATCCCGTTTTTCAAATTCTCATTGGGACTTTCAGGTTTCTTCAACGAAATGAGTAAACAAGTAATAAATCCCTCTCATTCCTCCTTTTGGAAGCTCTAGTTCCTATTTCTATTCTTAACACTCCATATTGCATGTTTTACTCAATAACGGTCCGTTCTTAGCATTTTGGCCATATATTACCGTTTTGGATCTGAATTGGACCGTTTATTAGACGAAATCCCGTTTTTCAAATTCTCATTGGGACTTTGAGGTTTCTTCAAAAAAATGAGTAAAGAAGTAATAAATGCCTCTCATTCCTCCTTTTGGAAGCTCTAGTTCCTATTTATATTCCTAGCCCTCCAAATTGCATGTTGTACTCTATAACGGTCCGTTCTTAGCATTTTGGCCATATATTACCGTTTTGGGTCTGAATTGGACCGTTTATTAGACGAAATCCCGTTTTTCAAATTCTCATTGGGACTTTGAGGTTTCTTCAAAGAAATGAGTAAACAAGTAATAAATGCCTCTCATTCCTCCTTTTGGAAGCTCTAGTTCCTATTTCTATTCTTAACACTCCATATTGCATGTTGTACTCTATAACGGTCCGTTCTTAGCATTTTGGCCATATATTACCGTTTTGGGTCTGAATTGGACCGTTTATTAGACGAAATCCCGTTTTTCAAATTCTCATAGGGACTTTGAGGTTTCTTCAAAGAAATGAGTAAACAAGTAATGAATGCTTCTCATTCCTCCTTTAGGAGGCTATAGTTCATATTTCTAGTCTTAGCACTCCATATTGCATGTTTTACTCTATAACGGCCCGTTCGTAGCATTTTGGCCATATATTGCCGTTTTGGGTTTGAATTGGACCGTTTACTAGACGAAATCCCGTTTTTCAAATTCTCATCGGGACTTTGAGGTTTCTTCAAAGAATTGAGTAAACAAGTAATGGATGCTTCCCATTCCTCCTTTAGGAGGCTCTAGTTCCTATTTCTAGTCTTAGCACTCCATATTGCATGTTTTACTCTATAACGGTCCGTTCTTAGTATTTTTGTCATATATTACCGTTTTGGGTCTGAATTGGACCGTTTACTAGACGAAATCCCGTTTTTCAAATTCTCATTGGGACTTTGAGGTTTCTTCAAAGAAATGAGTAAAGAAGTAATAAATGCCTCTCATTCCTCCTTTTGGAAGCTCTAGTTCCTATTTATATTCTTAGCACTCCATATTGCATGTTGTACTCTATAACGGTCCGTTCTTAGCATTTTGGCCATATATTACCGTTTTGGGTCTGAATTGGACCGTTTATTAGACGAAATCCCGTTTTTCAAATTCTCATTGGGACTTTGAGGGTTCTTCAAAGAAATGAGTAAACAAGTAATAAATGCCTCTCATTCCTCCTTTAGGAGGCTCTAGTTCCTATTTCTAGTCTTAGCAGTCCATATTGCATGTTTTACTCAATAACGGTCCGTTCTTAGCATTTTGGCCATATATTACCGTTTTGGGTCTGAATTGGACCGTTTACTAAACGAAATCTCGTTTTTCAAATTCTCATTGGGACTTTGAGGTTTCTTCAAAGAAATGAGTAAACAAGTAATGAATGCTTCTCATTCCTCCTTTAGGAGGCTATAGTTCATATTTCTAGTCTTAGCACTCCATATTGCATGTTTTACTCTATAACGGCCCGTTCGTAGCATTTTGGCCATATATTACCGTTTTGGATCTGAATTGGACCGTTTATTAGACGAAATCCCGTTTTTCAAATTCTCATTGGGACTTTGAGGTTTCTTCAAAGAAATGAGTAAAGAGTAATAAAAGCCTCTCATTCCTCCTTTAGGAGGCTCTAGTTCCTATTTCTTGTCTTAGCACTCCATATTGCATGTTTTACTCAATAACGGTCCGTTCTTAGCATTTTGGCCATGTATTACCGTTTTGGGTCTGAATTGGACCGTTTATTACACGAAATCCCGTTTTTCAAATTCTCATTGGGACTTTGAGGTTTTTTCAAAGAAATGAGTAAACAAGTAATAAATTCCTCTCATTCCTCCTTTAGGAGGCTCTAGTTCCTATTTCTAGTCTTAGCAGTCCATATTGCATGTTTTACTCAATAACGGTCCGTTCTTAGCATTTTGGCCATATATTACCGTTTTGGGTTTGAATTGGACCGTTTACTAAACGAAATCTCGTTTTTCAAATTCTCATTGGGACTTTGATGTTTCTTCAAAGAAATGAGTAAACAAGTAATGAATGCTTCTCATTCCTCCTTTAGAAGGCTATAGTTCATATTTCTAGTCTTAGCACTCCATATTGCATGTTTTACTCTATAACGGCCCGTTCGTAGCATTTTGGCAATATATATATCCGTTTTGGGTTTGAATTGGACTGTTTACTAGACGAAATCCCGTTTTTCAAATTCTCATCGGGACTTTGAGGTTTCTTCAAAGAATTGAGTAAACAAGTAATGGATGCTTCTCATTCCTCCTTTAGGAGGCTATAGTTCATATTTCTAGTCTTAGCACTCCATATTGCATGTTTTACTCTATAACGGCCCGTTCGTAGCATTTTGGCCATATATTACCGTTTTGGATCTGAATTGGACCGTTTATTAGACGAAATCCCGTTTTTCAAATTCTCATTGGGACTTTGAGGTTTCTTCAAAAAAATGAGTAAAGAAGTAATAAATGCCTCTCATTCCTCCTTTTGGAAGCTCTAGTTCCTATTTATATTCTTAGCCCTCCAAATTGCATGTTTTACTCTAAAATGGTCCGTTCTTAGCATTTTGGCCATATATTACCGTTTTGGGTCTGAATTGGACCGTTTATTACACGAAATCCCGTTTTTCAAATTCTCATTGGGACTTTGAGGTTTCTTCAAAGAAATGAGTAAACAAGTAATAAATGCCTCTCATTCCTCCTTTAGGAGGCTCTAGTTCGTATTTCTAGTCTTAGCACTCCATATTGCATGTTTTACTCAATAACGGTCCGTTCTTAGCATTTTGGCCATATATTACCGTTTTGGGTCTGAATTGGACCGTTTATTAGACGAAATCCCGTTTTTCAAATTCTCATTGGGACTTTGAGGTTTCTTCAAAGAAATGAGTAAACAAGTAATGAATGCTTCTCATTCCTCCTTTAGGAGGCTATAGTTCATATTTCTAGTCTTAGCACTCCATATTGCATGTTTTACTCTATAACGGCCCGTTCGTAGCATTTTGGCCATATATTACCGTTTTGGGTTTGAATTGGTCCGATTACTAGACGAATTCCCATTTTTCAAATTCTCATCGGGACTTTGAGGTTTCTTCAAAGAATTGAGTAAACAAGTAATGGATGCTTCTCATTCCTCCTTTAGGAGGCTCTAGTTCCTATTTCTAGTCTTAGCACTCCATATTGCATGTTTTACTCTAAAACGGTCCGTTCTTAGCATTTTGGCCATATATTACCGTTTTGGGTCTGAATTGGACCGTTTATTAGACGAAATCCCGTTTTTCAAATTCTCATTGGGACTTTGAGGTTTCTTCAAAGAAATGAGTAAACAAGTAATAAATGCCTCTCATTCCTCCTTTTGGAAGCTCTAGTTCCTATTTCTATTCTTAACACTCCATATTGCATGTTGTACTCTATAACGGTCCGTTCTTAGCATTTTGGCCATATATTACCGTTTTGGGTCTGAATTGGACCGTTTACTAGACGAAATCCCGTTTTTCAAATTCTCATTGGGACTTTGAGGTTTCTTCAAAGAAATGAGTAAACAAGTAATAAATGCCTCTCATTCCTCCTTTTGGAAGCTCTAGTTCCTATTTATATTCTTAGCACTCCATATTGCATGTTGTACTCTATAACGGTCCGTTCTTAGCATTTTGGCCATATATTACCGTTTTGGGTCTGAATTGGACCGTTTATTAGACGAAATCCCGTTTTTCAAATTCTCATTGGGACTTTGAGGTTTCTTCAAAGAAATGAGTAAACAAGTAATAAATGCCTCTCATTCCTCCTTTAGGAGGCTCTAGTTCCTATTTCTAGTCTTAGCACTCCATATTGCATGTTTTACTCTATAACGGTCCGTTCTTAGCATTTTGGCCATATATTACCGTTTTGGGTCTGAATTGGACCGTTTACTAAACGAAATCTCGTTTTTCAAATTCTCATTGGGACTTTGAGGTTTCTTCAAAGAAATGAGTAAACAAGTAATGAATGCTTCTCATTCCTCCTTTAGGAGGCTATAGTTCATATTTCTAGTCTTAGCACTCCATATTGCATGTTTTACTCTATAACGGCCCGTTCGTAGCATTTTGGCCATATATTACCGTTTTGGGTTTGAATTGGACCGTTTACTAGACGAAATCCCGTTTTTCAAATTCTCATCGGGACTTTGAGGTTTCTTCAAAGAATTGAGTAAACAAGTAATGGATGCTTCCCATTCCTCCTTTAGGAGGCTCTAGTTCCTATTTCTAGTCTTAGCACTCCATATTGCATGTTTTACTCTATAACGGTCCGTTCTTAGTATTTTTGTCATATATTACCGTTTTGGGTCTGAATTGGACCGTTTACTAGACGAAATTCCGTTTTTCAAATTCTCATAGGGACTTTGAGGTTTCTTCAAAGAATTGAGTAAACAAGTAATGGATGCTTCTCATTCCTCCTTTAGGAGGCTCTATGATGAGGACATCAAGTCCGAAATCTCGCAAGGACCTAAGGTCAACGCCATGAAAGCTCATGGGATTGCTACTGCCTTGGAAATGGACTGTACTGAGTGTACGGCAGGCTTAGACCCTCGTCCTATAGGCAACAGCGGCCCCATTCCTAAGGTCGGGACAGTAGTTCCTAAGCTCCTAGACCGAACAGAGCCGACCGTCCCACCACCCAAAAGAGGTGGGATTCATCGACCAACCCACCACGAGGAAGAGAACAGTCGAGCCGGAATCCCCATAGCTCGACCTTGGTATCACGGTGAACCGACCGTTCACAAATCAAGCCCGACTGGTGAGCTCGACGGCCAGGAGGATCCAAACGTCCCACCACCCAAAGGAGACGGGTTTCACCGACCAACCTACCATGGAGAAGAGAACAGTCGAGCCGGAATCCCCATAGCTCGACCAAAACCGGCACTCACCTTAGCCATGCTCCACGGCGCACCCGGGAGAGCGTACGAGCCGGGAAACATGTGTTTTGGCCCAAGATCTTCAAGCACTGATCCAGCCAAGGCCCAACACGCATACTGGAGCCTCTTATGGTCTAAACCAAATGAAGATTTGACTTGGCACAATCAGAATCCAAACCGGGAAGACCAATCCCCTACGCGGACCCGTTTTGAGCCAAGTAAGGAAAGTCCGGATTCCGATCCTTTGCACAACTTCTCCTCACGTGTAAGGCTGTCTACTGAGCATACCATGGGCCCTAGACCACCAGAGCACAAGAATACACGCTCAAACATACTACACGGTCGTTTTGGCCAAAGGATTAATGAACTTACCTTAATTGGCTTCACACGCGATTTACTAGATCAAGGCAAGTTCCTCTCGCCTAATCTCGGCCATCCATTCTCACCATCACATCCTAGACGTCCAGCAACCCAATGAACCTAGACAGCTTCGTGTCTCCAGCAGCCACCACGAAGATCACGCCAAAGATTCACAAATCTCCCCAACGGCCATAATCGAAGATTTTATTTGCTTTCCTTGTTTTTGAATTATTATGACCGTTAGGTCTCTTGTCGAGCTCCTATAAAGCTCCTTTGCTTCTGTACTGTGGAAACACACAATTTTACAATTCATTTTATTAATAAACTTTTAAGTTTAGTCTCAAAGCCGTAGCCTTTGAACCGGTTCCTTTCGATCGTTCTTAAGTATTGTGCGAGGTGTCCCCCTTGCTTAAGAGCTGCTTGAATCTTCTCTCTCTAGAGCGTGGTTTCCCCCAGGAGAGTTAAGTTCACCTTGTTTGATTCGGCCCATCAAAACCGAGCCAAGCTTCCGCAACCATCACCTTCGACCCATCATTCCGCAACTAAGCCGCTTTGAGTCCCTTTGAGGCCTTGATTGTAAATCCGACCTCGGAGTCTTACATCATTGGTATCAGAGCTTCAAAAGCTCCTATCTATCAGGTTACATCGTTCTTTGTTTAATTTTTTTTTTTTTCATTTGTTTCATTGCTTTTCATTTTTACCGAAAACTACAAAAAAAAAAAAAAAAAAAAATTCTGCTTTACCGTCTGTTTTGTTTTAATTTTCATAAAATCATAAAAACTCATAAAAACATTTCGTCTTCTGTATTTGCTTGTTAACTCATCATAGAAAAATACAAAATTGTTTCTGGAATTTTTGAAGTTGATTTAATAATTTTCGAACCAGCAAAACTGAACCGGAAAATTTCTGTGCGAAAAAAACAGTTTTGTGTTCTTATTTGTTCTTGAACTAGGCTTTGATTCCTGTGAGTTTTTCTTGTGTAAGGTACTATGGGAGATCTAGCAAACGACCCCATGTCACTCATGGCTCGTAGCTTAACGGCTCTCCAAGAAGAGATAAGAAGCATGAACCAACGGTTAGAGCAAGGCTTAACCAACGTCGGAGGACGGCTTGACCGAGTGGAAGCACAGCCTCCGGGAGCACACAGGGGAGCTCCACCACAAGCAGCACAGCATAATGATGATCACATGCCAGAGCTTGATGACGACCCGCCCCCTGGTCGGAATCAACCGCCGGATCCGCAACAAAACCAGCAACAACGCCGGCGAGATCCATTGAATCGAGGCCGAAACCGTGATGAAGGACCAGGCCAGTACAACACCAACAATGACTTGAAGATTACACCACCTACCTTTGCTGGGAAGGTAGATCCCGAAGCCTACCTTGATTGGGAAAGGCGTATGGAGTATATCTATGAGTGCTATAACTATCAAGAGCACAAGAAGGTGACCTTCGCAGCTGCTCAACTCACCGACCATGCACTTGCTTGGTGGGACCGAGAGATGGCAGAAAGAAGAAGGTATGGAGATGGACCACTCAACTCTTGGAGGGAGATGAAAGCACTTCTCAAACGAAGATACGTTCCACCACACTATCATCGAGAGCTCCAAAGGAAGTTCCGAAAACTTTACCAAGGCCAGAAGACGGTAGAAGAGTATTACGATGAATTTGAGATCTTGAGGAACAGGCTAGAGCTAGAGGAGACCGAGGAGACCCTCATGTCACACTTCCTCGAAGGCCTTAATGAAAAGATTGCAAAGAAGGTGGAGATACAACCGTATCATCAACTTCACGAGCTGCTACACCTTGCTATCCAAGTGGAGAAACACCTCAAGAAGAAGACATCTACTGCCCCTAAGCCGAAATACAATCCACCGGTATGGAATTCCCCAACAACCCAAGCTACGGACAAAGGCAAATCGATTGAAATTGAATCTAGATTCAAGAGTAAAGCGGCCGAGGCCTATAGAGATGCACGACAAGAGCAAGGTAAGTCTTCTACTCCTTACCATACACGTGAGCTCACTTGTTACAGGTGCAAAGGAAGAGGCCACATCTCAAGAGACTGTCCGAACCCGAGAGTGATGATCATATTGCCATCCGGTGAATGTGAATCACAAGACGAGGCAGAACCGGAGGACGAAAAGGAGACCATTGAATATGCTGATGAAGGAGAGTCCCTAGTGATCATGAGAGCCCTCAACACGCAGGTGGTTGAAGAGGACACTGCCCAAAGAGAAAATCTCTTTCACACACGTTGTACCATCCAAAACAAGGTATGTCATCTCATTGTCGATAGTGGCTCTTGTACTAACATTGCAAGCTGTTTGTTAGTTGACAAATTAGGTCTTACCGCCACGGACCACCCTAGACCATATAAGCTTAAGTGGCTGAACGATAAGGAAGAGCTAAAGGTGTCGAAACAAGTGCAAATTTCCTTTTCAATCGGTGCATACAAAGATCAAGTGGTGTGTGATGTCGCACCAATGGAAGCTGGTCATATTCTCCTAGGAAGACCCTGGCAATACGATAGAACCGTGTCCCACAATGGAAGAACGAACCAGTACTCCTTCCATTTCAACAACAAGAAGGTCACGCTTGCCCCATTGAACCGATCGGAAGTCCGTGTGTTGCAAGCAAGAGCAAAAGAGAAAAGACAGCTCAAGGTAAATCTTTTTCTTGAAAAATCTAATAAGATATCTTCCTTAGAGCCCATAACACACTTGTCTTTGCCACTAGAGTCGAAAACAGGTTTTGTAGGATGCAAGTCAACTTTAGCCGAGGCCAAATCCGTTTTAGCCGAGGAACAAAAGATTGCCGAGGCAGCACCAATTTTAGCCGAAGCAAAATTCAGTATAGCCGAGGAGAAAGGAGTCTTCGCCGAGACAACTTCAAAGGCAAAACCAGGCTTCACCAAGCTCCACGTCACGACCAGCACACTCAACAAGCCGAAACAAGGATATATCTACTCCTTGTTGATCAAAGAAGCACCGCCAATGGTGGCTCAAATCCAAAAATCCAACCAACTCCGAGGTAAGCCCCTAAATCACTTTCCGGGATACACATCTAATGCGCTTTGTTTGGATGTAGGTTTGAAGATTTCGAGGACGAAATCACTTGAAGAGGGAGGGTATGATGAGGACATCAAGTCCGAAATCTCGCAAGGACCTAAGGTCAACGCCATGAAAGCTCATGGGATTGCTACTGCCTTGGAAATGGACTGTACTGAGTGTACGGCAGGCTTAGACCCTCGTCCTATAGGCAACAGCGGCCCCATTCCTAAGGTCGGGACAGTAGTTCCTAAGCTCCTAGACCGAACAGAGCCGACCGTCCCACCACCCAAAAGAGGTGGGATTCATCGACCAACCCACCACGAGGAAGAGAACAGTCGAGCCGGAATCCCCATAGCTCGACCTTGGTATCACGGTGAACCGACCGTTCACAAATCAAGCCCGACTGGTGAGCTCGACGGCCAGGAGGATCCAAACGTCCCACCACCCAAAGGAGACGGGTTTCACCGACCAACCTACCATGGAGAAGAGAACAGTCGAGCCGGAATCCCCATAGCTCGACCAAAACCGGCACTCACCTTAGCCATGCTCCACGGCGCACCCGGGAGAGCGTACGAGCCGGGAAACATGTGTTTTGGCCCAAGATCTTCAAGCACTGATCCAGCCAAGGCCCAACACGCATACTGGAGCCTCTTATGGTCTAAACCAAATGAAGATTTGACTTGGCACAATCAGAATCCAAACCGGGAAGACCAATCCCCTACGCGGACCCGTTTTGAGCCAAGTAAGGAAAGTCCGGATTCCGATCCTTTGCACAACTTCTCCTCACGTGTAAGGCTGTCTACTGAGCATACCATGGGCCCTAGACCACCAGAGCACAAGAATACACGCTCAAACATACTACACGGTCGTTTTGGCCAAAGGATTAATGAACTTACCTTAATTGGCTTCACACGCGATTTACTAGATCAAGGCAAGTTCCTCTCGCCTAATCTCGGCCATCCATTCTCACCATCACATCCTAGACGTCCAGCAACCCAATGAACCTAGACAGCTTCGTGTCTCCAGCAGCCACCACGAAGATCACGCCAAAGATTCACAAATCTCCCCAACGGCCATAATCGAAGATTTTATTTGCTTTCCTTGTTTTTGAATTATTATGACCGTTAGGTCTCTTGTCGAGCTCCTATAAAGCTCCTTTGCTTCTGTACTGTGGAAACACACAATTTTACAATTCATTTTATTAATAAACTTTTAAGTTTAGTCTCAAAGCCGTAGCCTTTGAACCGGTTCCTTTCGATCGTTCTTAAGTATTGTGCGAGGTGTCCCCCTTGCTTAAGAGCTGCTTGAATCTTCTCTCTCTAGAGCGTGGTTTCCCCCAGGAGAGTTAAGTTCACCTTGTTTGATTCGGCCCATCAAAACCGAGCCAAGCTTCCGCAACCATCACCTTCGACCCATCATTCCGCAACTAAGCCGCTTTGAGTCCCTTTGAGGCCTTGATTGTAAATCCGACCTCGGAGTCTTACATCACTCTAGTTCCTATTTCTAGTCTTAGCACTCCATATTGCATGTTTTACTCAATAACGGTCCGTTCTTAGCATTTTGGCCATATATTACCGTTTTGGGTCTGAATTGGACCGTTTATTAGACGAAATCCGGTTTTTTAAATTCTCATTGGGACTTTGAGGTTTCTTCAAAGAAATGAGTAAACAAGTAATAAATGCCTCTCATTCCTCCTTTAGGAGGCTCTAGTTCCTATTTCTAGTCTTAGCACTCCATATTGCATGTTTTACTCTATAACGGTCCGTTCTTAGCATTTTGGCCATATATTACCGTTTTGGGTCTGAATTGGACCGTTTATTAGACGAAATCCCGTTTTTCAAATTCTCATTGGGACTTTGAGGTTTCTTCAAAGAAATGAGTAAAGAAGTAATAAATGCCTCTCATTCCTCCTTTTGGAAGCTCTAGTTCCTATTTCTAGTCTTAGCACTCCATATTGCATGTTTTACTCTATAACGGTCCGTTCTTAGCATTTTGGCCATATATTACCGTTTTGGGTCTGAATTGGACCGTTTATTAGACGAAATCCCGTTTTTCAAATTCTCATTGGGACTTTGAGGTTTCTTCAAAGAAATGAGTAAACAAGTAATAAATGCCTCTCATTCCTCCTTTAGGAGGCTCTAGTTCCTATTTTTAGTCTTAGCACTCCATATTGCATGTTTTACTCTATAACGGTCCGTTCTTAGCATTTTGGCCATATATTACCGTTTTGGGTCTGAATTGGACCGTTTATTAGACGAAATCCCGTTTTTCAAATTCTCATTGGGACTTTGAGGTTTCTTCAAAGAAATGAGTAAACAAGTAATAAATGCCTCTCATTCCTCCTTTAGGAGGCTCTAGTTCCTATTTCTAGTCTTAGCACTCCATATTGCATGTTTTACTCTATAACGGTCCGTTCTTAGCATTTTGGCCATATATTACCGTTTTGGGTCTGAATTGGACCGTTTACTAGACGAAATCCCGTTTTTCAAATTCTCATTGGGACTTTGAGGTTTCTTCAAAGAAATGAGTAAACAAGTAATAAATGCCTCTCATTCCTCCTTTAGGAGGCTCTAGTTCCTATTTCTAGTCTTAGCACTCCATATTGCATGTTTTACTCTATAACGGTCCGTTCTTAGCATTTTGGCCATATATTACCGTTTTGGGTCTGAATTGGACCGTTTATTAGACGAAATCCCGTTTTTCAAATTCTCATTGGGACTTTGAGGTTTCTTCAAAGAAATGAGTAAACAAGTAATAAATGCCTCTCATTCCTCCTTTTGGAAGCTCTAGTTCCTATTTCTATTCTTAACACTCCATATTGCATGTTTTACTCTATAACGGCCCGTTCGTAGCATTTTGGCCATATATTGCCGTTTTGGGTTTGAATTGGACCGTTTACTAGACGAAATCCCTTTTTTCAAATTCCCATAGGGACTTTGAGGTTTCTTCAAAGAATTGAGTAAACAAGTAATAAATGCCTCTCATTCCTCCTTTAGGAGGCTCTAGTTCCTATTTATATTCTTAGCACTCCATATTGCATGTTGTACTCTATAACGGTCCGTTCTTAGCATTTTGGCCATATATTACCGTTTTGGGTCTGAATTGGACCGTTTACTAGACGAAATCCCGTTTTTCAAATTCTCATTGGGACTTTGAGGTTTCTTCAAAGAAATGAGTAAACAAGTAATAAATGCCTCTCATTCCTCCTTTAGGAGGCTCTAGTTCCTATTTCTAGTCTTAGCACTCCATATTGCATGTTGTACTCTATAACGGTCCGTTCTTAGCATTTTGGCCATATATTACCGTTTTGGGTCTGAATTGGACCGTTTACTAGACGAAATCCCGTTTTTCAAATTCTCATTGGGACTTTGAGGTTTCTTCAAAGAAATGAGTAAACAAGTAATGGATGCTTCTCATTCCTCCTTTAGGAGGCTCTAGTTCCTATTTCTAGTCTTAGCACTCCATATTGCATGTTTTACTCTATAACGGTCCGTTCTTAGCATTTTGGCCATATATTACCGTTTTGGGTCTGAATTGGACCGTTTACTAGACGAAATCCCGTTTTTCAAATTCTCATTGGGACTTTGAGGTTTCTTCAAAGAAATGAGTAAACAAGTAATGAATGCCTCTCATTCCTCCTTTAGGAGGCTATAGTTCATATTTCTAGTCTTAGCACTCCATATTGCATGTTTTACTCTATAACGGTCCGTTCTTAGCATTTTTGCCATATATTACCGTTTTGGGTCTGAATTGGACCGTTTATTAGACGAAATCCCGTTTTTCAAATTCTCATTGGGACTTTGAGGTTTCTTCAAAGAAATGAGTAAACAAGTAATAAATGCCTCTCATTCCTCCTTTAGGAGGCTCTAGTTCCTATTTCTAGTCTTAGCACTCCATATTGCATGTTTTACTCAATAACGGTCCGTTCTTAGCATTTTGGCCATATATTACCGTTTTGGATCTGAATTGGACCGTTTATTAGACGAAATCCGGTTTTTTAAATTCTCATTGGGACTTTGAGGTTTCTTCAAAGAAATGAGTAAACAAGTAATAAATGCCTCTCATTCCTCCTTTAGGAGGCTCTAGTTCCTATTTCTAGTCTTAGCACTCCATATTGCATGTTTTACTCTATAACGGTCCGTTCTTAGCATTTTGGCCATATATTACCGTTTTGGGTCTGAATTGGACCGTTTACTAGACGAAATCCCGTTTTTCAAATTCTCATTGGGACTTTGAGGTTTCTTCAAAGAAATGAGTAAACAAGTAATAAATGCCTCTCATTCCTCCTTTTGGAAGCTCTAGTTCCTATTTATATTCTTAGCACTCCATATTGCATGTTGTACTCTATAACGGTCCGTTCTTAGCATTTTGGCCATATATTACCGTTTTGGGTCTGAATTGGACCGTTTATTAGACGAAATCCCGTTTTTCAAATTCTCATTGGGACTTTGAGGTTTCTTCAAAGAAATGAGTAAACAAGTAATAAATGCCTCTCATTCCTCCTTTAGGAGGCTCTAGTTCCTATTTCTAGTCTTAGCACTCCATATTGCATGTTTTACTCTATAACGGTCCGTTCTTAGCATTTTGGCCATATATTACCGTTTTGGGTCTGAATTGGACCGTTTACTAGACGAAATCCCGTTTTTCAAATTCTCATTGGGACTTTGAGGTTTCTTCAAAGAAATGAGTAAACAAGTAATGGATGCTTCTCATTCCTCCTTTAGGAGGCTCTAGTTCCTATTTCTAGTCTTAGCACTCCATATTGCATGTTTTACTCTATAACGGTCCGTTCTTAGCATTTTGGCCATATATTACCGTTTTGGGTCTGAATTGGACCGTTTACTAGACGAAATCCCGTTTTTCAAATTCTCATTGGGACTTTGAGGTTTCTTCAAAGAAATGAGTAAACAAGTAATAAATGCCTCTCATTCCTCCTTTAGGAGGCTCTAGTTCCTATTTCTAGTCTTAGCACTCCATATTGCATGTTGTACTCTATAACGGTCCGTTCTTAGCATTTTGGCCATATATTGCCGTTTTGGGTCTGAATTGGACCGTTTACTAGACGAAATCCCGTTTTTCAAATTCTCATTGGGACTTTGAGGTTTCTTCAAAGAATTGAGTAAACAAGTAATGGATGCTTCTCATTCCTCCTTTAGGAGGCTCTAGTTCCTATTTCTAGTCTTAGCACTCCATATTGCATGTTGTACTCTATAACGGTCCGTTCTTAGCATTTTGGCCATATATTACCGTTTTGGGTCTGAATTGGACCGTTTATTAGACGAAATCCCGTTTTTCAAATTCTCATTGGGACTTTGAGGGTTCTTCAAAGAAATGAGTAAACAAGTAATAAATGCCTCTCATTCCTCCTTTTGGAAGCTCTAGTTCCTATTTCTATTCTTAACACTCCATATTGCATGTTGTACTCTATAACGGTCCGTTCTTAGCATTTTGGCCATATATTACCGTTTTGGGTCTGAATTGGACCGTTTACTAGACGAAATCCCGTTTTTCAAATTCACATTGGGACTTTGAGGTTTCTTCAAAGAAATGAGTAAACAAGTAATAAATGCCTTTTATTCCTCCTTTAGGAGGCTCTAGTTCCTATTTTTAGTCTTAGCACTCCATATTGCATGTTTTACTCTATAACGGTCCGTTCTTAGCATTTTGGCCATATATCACCGTTTTGGGTCTGAATTGGACCGTTTATTAGACGAAATCCCGTTTTTCAAATTCTCATTGGGACTTTGAGGTTTCTTCAAAGAAATGAGTAAACAAGTAATAAATGCCTCTCATTCCTCTTTTAGGAGGCTCTAGTTCCTATTTCTAGTCTTAGCACTCCATATTGCATGTTTTACTCAATAACGGTCCGTTCTTAGCATTTTGGCCATATATTACCGTTTTGGGTCTGAATTGGACCGTTTATTAGACGAAATCCCGTTTTTCAAATTCTCATTGGGACTTTGAGGTTTCTTCAAAGAAATGAGTAAACAAGTAATAAATGCCTCTCATTCCTCCTTTAGGAGGCTCTAGTTCCTATTTCTAGTCTTAGCACTCCATATTGCATGTTTTACTCTATAACGGTCCGTTCTTAGCATTTTGGCCATATATTACCGTTTTGGGTCTGAATTGGACCGTTTACTAGACGAAATCCCGTTTTTCAAATTCTCATTGGGACTTTGAGGTTTCTTCAAAGAAATGAGTAAAGAAGTAATAAATGCCTCTCATTCCTCCTTTAGGAGGCTCTAGTTCCTATTTATATTCTTAGCACTCCATATTGCATGTTGTACTCTATAACGGTCCGTTCTTAGCATTTTGGCCATATATTACCGTTTTGGGTCTGAATTGGACCGTTTATTAGACGAAATCCCGTTTTTCAAATTCTCATTGGGACTTTGAGGTTTCTTCAAAGAAATGAGTAAACAAGTAATAAATGCCTCTCATTCCTCCTTTAGGAGGCTCTAGTTCCTATTTCTAGTCTTAGCACTCCATATTGCATGTTTTACTCAATAACGGTCCGTTCTTAGCATTTTGGCCATATATTACCGTTTTGGGTCTGAATTGGACCGTTTATTAGACGAAATCCCGTTTTTCAAATTCTCATTGGGACTTTGAGGTTTCTTCAAAGAAATGAGTAAACAAGTAATAAATGCCTCTCATTCCTCCTTTAGGAGGCTCTAGTTCCTATTTCTAGTCTTAGCACTCCATATTGCATGTTTTACTCTATAACGGTCCGTTCTTAGCATTTTGGCCATATATTACCGTTTTGGGTCTGAATTGGACCGTTTACTAGACGAAATCCCGTTTTTCAAATTCTCATTGGGACTTTGAGGTTTCTTCAAAGAAATGAGTAAACAAGTAATGAATGCTTCTCATTCCTCCTTTAGGAGGCTATAGTTCATATTTCTAGTCTTAGCACTCCATATTGCATGTTTTACTCTATAACGGTCCGTTCTTAGCATTTTGGCCATATATTACCGTTTTGGGTCTGAATTGGACCGTTTACTAGACGAAATCCCGTTTTTCAAATTCTCATTGGGACTTTGAGGTTTCTTCAAAGAAATGAGTAAACAAGTAATAAATGCCTCTCATTCCTCCTTTAGGAGGCTCTAGTTCCTATTTCTAGTCTTAGCACTCCATATTGCATGTTTTACTCTATAACGGTCCGTTCTTAGCATTTTGGCCATATATTACCGTTTTGGGTCTGAATTGGACCGTTTACTAGACGAAATCCCGTTTTTCAAATTCTCATTGGGACTTTGAGGTTTCTTCAAAGAAATGAGTAAACAAGTAATAAATGCCTCTCATTCCTCCTTTAGGAGGCTCTAGTTCCTATTTCTAGTCTTAGCACTCCATATTGCATGTTGTACTCTATAACGGTCCGTTCTTAGCATTTTGGCCATATATTACCGTTTTGGGTCTGAATTGGACCGTTTACTAGACGAAATCCCGTTTTTCAAATTCTCATTGGGACTTTGAGGTTTCTTCAAAGAAATGAGTAAACAAGTAATAAATGCCTCTCATTCCTCCTTTTGGAAGCTCTAGTTCCTATTTATATTCTTAGCACTCCATATTGCATGTTGTACTCTATAACGGTCCGTTCTTAGCATTTTGGCCATATATTACCGTTTTGGGTCTGAATTGGACCGTTTACTAGACGAAATCCCGTTTTTCAAATTCTCATTGGGACTTTGAGGTTTCTTCAAAGAAATGAGTAAAGAAGTAATAAATGCCTCTCATTCCTCCTTTTGGAAGCTCTAGTTCCTATTTATATTCTTAGCACTCCATATTGCATGTTGTACTCTATAACGGTCCGTTCTTAGCATTTTGGCCATATATTACCGTTTTGGGTCTGAATTGGACCGTTTACTAGACGAAATCCCGTTTTTCAAATTCTCATTGGGACTTTGAGGTTTCTTCAAAGAAATGAGTAAACAAGTAATAAATGCCTCTCATTCCTCCTTTAGGAGGCTCTAGTTCCTATTTCTAGTCTTAGCACTCCATATTGCATGTTTTACTCTATAACGGTCCGTTCTTAGCATTTTGGCCATATATTACCGTTTTGGGTCTGAATTGGACCGTTTACTAGACGAAATCCCGTTTTTCAAATTCTCATTGGGACTTTGAGGTTTCTTCAAAGAAATGAGTAAACAAGTAATAAATGCCTCTCATTCCTCCTTTAGGAGGCTCTAGTTCCTATTTCTAGTCTTAGCACTCCATATTGCATGTTTTACTCTATAACGGTCCGTTCTTAGCATTTTGGCCATATATTACCGTTTTGGGTCTGAATTGGACCGTTTACTAGACGAAATCCCGTTTTTCAAATTCTCATTGGGACTTTGAGGTTTCTTCAAAGAAATGAGTAAACAAGTAATAAATGCCTCTCATTCCTCCTTTTGGAAGCTCTAGTTCCTATTTCTATTCTTAACACTCCATATTGCATGTTGTACTCTATAACGGTCCGTTCTTAGCATTTTGGCCATATATTACCGTTTTGGGTCTGAATTGGACCGTTTATTAGACGAAATCCCGTTTTTCAAATTCTCATTGGGACTTTGAGGTTTCTTCAAAGAAATGAGTAAACAAGTAATAAATGCCTCTCATTCCTCCTTTAGGAGGCTCTAGTTCCTATTTCTATTCTTAGCACTCCATATTGCATGTTGTACTCTATAACGGTCCGTTCTTAGCATTTTGGCCATATATTACCGTTTTGGGTCTGAATTGGACCGTTTACTAGACGAAATCCCGTTTTTCAAATTCTCATTGGGACTTTGAGGTTTCTTCAAAGAAATGAGTAAACAAGTAATGAATGCTTCTCATTCCTCCTTTAGGAGGCTCTAGTTCCTATTTCTAGTCTTAGCACTCCATATTGCATGTTTTACTCTATAACGGTCCGTTCTTAGCATTTTGGCCATATATTACCGTTTTGGGTCTGAATTGGACCGTTTACTAGACGAAATCCCGTTTTTCAAATTCTCATTGGGACTTTGAGGTTTCTTCAAAGAATTGAGTAAACAAGTAATGGATGCTTCTCATTCCTCCTTTAGGAGGCTCTAGTTCCTATTTCTAGTCTTAGCACTCCATATTGCATGTTTTACTCTATAACGGTCCGTTCTTAGCATTTTGGCCATATATTACCGTTTTGGGTCTGAATTGGACCGTTTACTAGACGAAATCCCGTTTTTCAAATTCTCATTGGGACTTTGAGGTTTCTTCAAAGAAATGAGTAAACAAGTAATAAATGCCTCTCATTCCTCCTTTAGGAGGCTCTAGTTCCTATTTCTAGTCTTAGCACTCCATATTGCATGTTTTACTCAATAACGGTCCGTTCTTAGCATTTTGGCCATATATTACCGTTTTGGGTCTGAATTGGACCGTTTACTAGACGAAATCCCGTTTTTCAAATTCTCATTGGGACTTTGAGGTTTCTTCAAAGAAATGAGTAAACAAGTAATAAATGCCTCTCATTCCTCCTTTTGGAAGCTCTAGTTCCTATTTCTATTCTTAACACTCCATATTGCATGTTGTACTCTATAACGGTCCGTTCTTAGCATTTTGGCCATATATTACCGTTTTGGGTCTGAATTGGACCGTTTACTAGACGAAATCCCGTTTTTCAAATTCTCATTGGGACTTTGAGGTTTCTTCAAAGAAATGAGTAAACAAGTAATAAATGCCTCTCATTCCTCCTTTAGGAGGCTCTAGTTCCTATTTCTAGTCTTAGCACTCCATATTGCATGTTTTACTCTATAACGGTCCGTTCTTAGCATTTTGGCCATATATTACCGTTTTGGGTCTGAATTGGACCGTTTACTAGACGAAATCCCGTTTTTCAAATTCTCATTGGGACTTTGAGGTTTCTTCAAAGAAATGAGTAAACAAGTAATAAATGCCTCTCATTCCTCCTTTAGGAGGCTCTAGTTCCTATTTCTAGTCTTAGCACTCCATATTGCATGTTTTACTCTATAACGGTCCGTTCTTAGCATTTTGGCCATATATTACCGTTTTGGGTCTGAATTGGACCGTTTACTAGACGAAATCCCGTTTTTCAAATTCTCATTGGGACTTTGAGGTTTCTTCAAAGAAATGAGTAAACAAGTAATAAATGCCTCTCATTCCTCCTTTAGGAGGCTCTAGTTCCTATTTCTAGTCTTAGCACTCCATATTGCATGTTTTACTCAATAACGGTCCGTTCTTAGCATTTTGGCCATATATTACCGTTTTGGGTCTGAATTGGACCGTTTATTAGACGAAATCCCGTTTTTCAAATTCTCATTGGGACTTTGAGGTTTCTTCAAAGAAATGAGTAAAGAAGTAATAAATGCCTCTCATTCCTCCTTTTGGAAGCTCTAGTTCCTATTTATATTCTTAGCACTCCATATTGCATGTTGTACTCTATAACGGTCCGTTCTTAGCATTTTGGCCATATATTACCGTTTTGGGTCTGAATTGGACCGTTTATTAGACGAAATCCCGTTTTTCAAATTCTCATTGGGACTTTGAGGTTTCTTCAAAGAAATGAGTAAACAAGTAATAAATGCCTCTCATTCCTCCTTTAGGAGGCTCTAGTTCCTATTTCTAGTCTTAGCACTCCATATTGCATGTTTTACTCAATAACGGTCCGTTCTTAGCATTTTGGCCATATATTACCGTTTTGGGTCTGAATTGGACCGTTTATTAGACGAAATCCCGTTTTTCAAATTCTCATTGGGACTTTGAGGTTTCTTCAAAGAAATGAGTAAACAAGTAATAAATGCCTCTCATTCCTCCTTTAGGAGGCTCTAGTTCCTATTTCTAGTCTTAGCACTCCATATTGCATGTTTTACTCAATAACGGTCCGTTCTTAGCATTTTGGCCATATATTACCGTTTTGGGTCTGAATTGGACCGTTTACTAGACGAAATCCCGTTTTTCAAATTCTCATTGGGACTTTGAGGTTTCTTCAAAGAAATGAGTAAACAAGTAATAAATGCCTCTCATTCCTCCTTTAGGAGGCTCTAGTTCCTATTTCTAGTCTTAGCACTCCATATTGCATGTTTTACTCAATAACGGTCCGTTCTTAGCATTTTGGCCATATATTACCGTTTTGGGTCTGAATTGGACCGTTTACTAGACGAAATCCCGTTTTTCAAATTCTCATTGGGACTTTGAGGTTTCTTCAAAGAAATGAGTAAACAAGTAATAAATGCCTCTCATTCCTCCTTTAGGAGGCTCTAGTTCCTATTTCTAGTCTTAGCACTCCATATTGCATGTTTTACTCTATAACGGTCCGTTCTTAGCATTTTGGCCATATATTACCGTTTTGGGTCTGAATTGGACCGTTTACTAGACGGAATTCCGTTTTTCAAATTCTCATAGGGACTTTGAGGTTTCTTCAAAGAATTGAGTAAACAAGTAATGGATGCTTCTCATTCCTCCTTTAGGAGGCTCTAGTTCCTATTTCTAGTCTTAGCACTCCATATTGCATGTTTTACTCTATAACGGTCCGTTCTTAGCATTTTGGCCATATATTACCGTTTTGGGTCTGAATTGGACCGTTTATTAGACGAAATCCCGTTTTTCAAATTCTCATTGGGACTTTGAGGTTTCTTCAAAGAAATGAGTAAACAAGTAATAAATGCCTCTCATTCCTCCTTTAGGAGGCTCTAGTTCCTATTTCTATTCTTAGCACTCCATATTGCATGTTGTACTCTATAACGGTCCGTTCTTAGCATTTTGGCCATATATTACCGTTTTGGGTCTGAATTGGACCGTTTACTAGACGAAATCCCGTTTTTCAAATTCTCATTGGGACTTTGAGGTTTCTTCAAAGAAATGAGTAAACAAGTAATAAATGCCTCTCATTCCTCCTTTAGGAGGCTCTAGTTCCTATTTATATTCTTAGCACTCCATATTGCATGTTGTACTCTATAACGGTCCGTTCTTAGCATTTTGGCCATATATTACCGTTTTGGGTCTGAATTGGACCGTTTACTAGACGAAATCCCGTTTTTCAAATTCTCATTGGGACTTTGAGGTTTCTTCAAAGAAATGAGTAAACAAGTAATAAATGCCTCTCATTCCTCCTTTAGGAGGCTCTAGTTCCTATTTCTAGTCTTAGCACTCCATATTGCATGTTTTACTCTATAACGGTCCGTTCTTAGCATTTTGGCCATATATTACCGTTTTGGGTCTGAATTGGACCGTTTACTAGACGAAATCCCGTTTTTCAAATTCTCATTGGGACTTTGAGGTTTCTTCAAAGAAATGAGTAAACAAGTAATAAATGCCTCTCATTCCTCCTTTAGGAGGCTCTAGTTCCTATTTCTAGTCTTAGCACTCCATATTGCATGTTTTACTCTATAACGGTCCGTTCTTAGCATTTTGGCCATATATTACCGTTTTGGGTCTGAATTGGACCGTTTATTAGACGAAATCCCGTTTTTCAAATTCTCATTGGGACTTTGAGGTTTCTTCAAAGAAATGAGTAAACAAGTAATAAATGCCTCTCATTCCTCCTTTTGGAAGCTCTAGTTCCTATTTCTATTCTTAACACTCCATATTGCATGTTGTACTCTATAACGGTCCGTTCTTAGCATTTTGGCCATATATTACCGTTTTGGGTCTGAATTGGACCGTTTATTAGACGAAATCCCGTTTTTCAAATTCTCATTGGGACTTTGAGGTTTCTTCAAAGAAATGAGTAAACAAGTAATAAATGCCTCTCATTCCTCCTTTAGGAGGCTCTAGTTCCTATTTCTATTCTTAGCACTCCATATTGCATGTTGTACTCTATAACGGTTTGTTCTTAGCATTT